>BTPG01000004.1:127457137-127756533 GCA_036245525.1 Semisulcospira habei | reverse complement strand
GAGTCCACATTCTTTTCCAATTTTCAGGAATATTTCCATTTCCGATGTCGCCATCTCTGCGTTTCACTGCTGGCTGTTTTCTCCTGCTACCCTTTCCACTGAGCCAACTGAAGAAGTCCCGTCGGAGGTGCCAAAATGTTACGTGTTGAGTCGTAGTCATAGTATGATATCACACCAGACGCACGCACGTAAGGTTCTTTTAAATAAACTTCATTCAGCTGCAACCCGTCACACGTGGCTTAAGGATGTAGACTACACTGGAGTAACAGTTCAACAATATTTTATTTCAGCAATGCGATCTCCACACAATGCATTCCCAAATGCACCAACACTGATACAATGTCTCCTCTGCAAATGTCAACACTGGCGACACAATGCGTTTCTCCTACAACGTACACCACCGTTACACTGCGTCTCTCAATGTACACCCTATACGGGCCACATACCTACGATAAACTGTGTCCCTACAACTGACAATGCATGACAATGTACACACGAGCTTCCTAACACCATCTTTTATAGTAGAAGGACTTTCCAGAATAATTTAACGAAATCACACAACGCAACCAATCAGAACGGAACACGTAACTGAAACTCATAAATATTAATAATTTTAAAAAAAGAACTTTATAGAATACTATAATAATCTACAAAAATTCAACTGCTCATTTCAGCACCAAATCCTAGTGTATAATGACATCACACAATAGTATGGCAGACCATTCACGACCTTTCATAAAAACACACTGACTGGCTGCTAAATTCACGTGCACAGAAAATTATAACTAAAAATAGAGCGACTCTACACTTTGATGTCACTTTGATGTCGCCCATACGAGGTCACTAGACAGCGTGACCTTGCTCGAACGTTCTGGTTTATTCTCAGCGAATCTACGCATAACAAAAATCGACTGCTATTCTCCGTGCGACTTTGCTAGAAACTTCCGGACTAAACTTAGCGTGTCATAACAAAGTCAATTCCGCTATCTGCACGACAGATGAAGAATCTTACTGAAAAGGTATGTGATATGTAACCATGATAGCTCAAATAAATATCGGATCGTTTCCTACGATTAACACATGCATGCTCTCACAGAACAACACAACCACAATCGTAACATCAACCAAGGGAAATCGGACCTTGCTCCCTCCCGCACCTTTGTCCATCTAGGAATGGAGTTCTTGGCCGAGCAGAACAGAGTGCGACTGACGGAAGCACGCATACTGAAGCTCTCGCTGTTAGCGCAACAGATGTGCATCGCCGACACGTGCCCGGCCAGGACCTGGCTGCAGCTGCTGGGACTCATCAGCGCTGTCGCGGAACTACTTCCCCTTGGCAAGCTCTAGTTGCGGCCGATCCAGCTACATCTCCTGTATCACTGGCGCCCGTCTTTGGGCGACATGGTCGCTCCGGTTCCTGTGGATCCCCTGGTTCGTCTACACCTCCTTCGGTGGGCGGACTCCACCTGGCTCGGGTCGGAAGTGCCCCTCACCTCCCCCCCCCCCCCTCCGCGGCTCTCGCTGTGTACGGATGCGAGCCGGTCGGGATGGGGGGCACATCTCTTGCCCGAATTCGACGAGATTGCGGGCCAGTGGCCTCCACACTTTTGGAACAAACACAGCAACTGGTTGGAACTGGAGGCAGTGCGCCGGGCATTGGAACACTGGGAGCCTTGCCTCACGCATCAGGCGGTACTGATCCTCTCGGACAACTCCACGGTGGTGTCCTACATTCAGAAGCAAGGGGGCACCCATTCTCCTTCCCTTTGCATGCTCCTGTACCAGCTGATGCTTTGGTGCAGGGATTGAGACTTCGAGCTCCGAGCGCGACACATCCCAGGCCGCCTGAACGTTCTCGCAGACTCTCTCTGGAGAAAATTCCTGGAGAAAAACCACCTTATTAGTACAGCACAATCAGCTTTTCGGCCCAAACATTCGTGTCAGACTGCCTTAACTCTCATAACCCACAAATGGCTTACTGCCATAAATGAGTCCAAACTTTCAGGTGTAGTATTTCTAGATCTTAAGAAAGCCTTCGATCTCATTAACCACTCAATCTTACTAAAGAAGTTACCTTTATATCACATTGACTCAAATGCAGTCGCTTTTCTCTCGTCCTATCTCTTAGACAGAACGCAGAAAGTGTTCTTGAATGGTAAATACTCAGCGAAAGGACTGGTGACCCATGGTGTTCCTCAGGGATCCACCCTAGGACCGTTATTATTCAACATCTTTATAAATGACCTTCCACTGTCAATATCACACCCCGACACAAACTGTGAACTATTTGCTGACGATACATCATTACATGTATCTGATAAAAATGTTTCAACCGTGAGCGCTGTCCTCCAACATAGTCTAGATGAAGTGTCAACTTGGTGTGAAGAAAATCATATGATTATTAGTATTCCTAAAACGAAAAGTATGTTGGTGACAACACGCCAAAAGCATCAACGTGGTTTGCAACCCCTTGAGCTGTCCCTTCACTCTCAGCCCATAGAGCAAGTGTCAAAACATCGTTTGTTAGGAGCGACAGTCGACGAACAGCTCAGCTGGGAGCCGCACATAGAAACTGCCTGTAAAACTATTTCAAAGAATCTATTTTTATTATCCAAATTAAGTCGTATAGTTCACATTGCTGCTCGAAAACTATTCTTTAACGCACACATCAAGACACATTGTAATTATGCTTCCAATATCTGGGACGGCTGTGGAGACATTCATTTGAAAAAAATTAATTCCCTTTACCGGCGAGGTATTAAGCTTATTCTTCCTGGTTCGTCCCCTACTGATGAAAGACTGAAGGCCCTTAATATTCTACCACTCGGTAAACAATTGGAACTTAATAGATGCTTGCTTGTGCAAAAAATTCTAAACAATGCCGCCCCTCCCTATCTCCGTGAGCTGTTTTCCCACATGAATAGAGAGAACACGAGGAACAGCTTACTCCATCTCCCAAAACCGAGAATCGACATCTTCAAATCTAGCATATCATTTTCCGGTGCTAAGTCATGGAATAATTTGCCCTCGCATTTAAAGTCTATTTCAAAGTTATCTATCTTCAGAGCTCGCGTCCATAAATATTTGCTGTCGATGTGAATGTCCTATTTTTCTGTTTAGTATGTTGCTCCAGCACAGCAGATTGCTGCAGATTATGTAATAGTTTGACTGTATTAACATGTCAGGCTCATACACGTACATATATTGTTTTAATTCTTTTTGTATTTTATTTTTTATTTTTTTCTTTCTGATGGTTGGGTGGGGGGGGGGGTGGGGGGGGGGGTATGGGTACTTATATATATTTTATCTTTTGCTGTATCGTCTTATGTATTTTTATATGTGTAGAGTAGCAGGACAGTTTGGAAGATAGGCATTGCTATGCCTAAAACTTTTTTATCCTGAATAAAAACGTTTCATCATCTCTCTCGTCAAGGACAGCTCCTACACACCGTGTGGACACTCAAGCCGGAGCTCTTCTGGATGATAGGCGCTCGTTGGGAGATGCCCATTGTCGACCTGTTTGCGACGCCCAGCTTCCCCTCTTTGTCTCGCCCGTGCCAGACCTTGCGTGGGCAGTAGACGCCCTGTCGATCCCTTGGGATGGCCTAGTGGCCTACGCATACCCCCCAGCTGTGTTGGTACCCAGGGTTCTGCAGAAACTCCGGGGTGCCATTGCGATCGTCTTCCTGGTCGCCCCCTTCACTTGGACTCGAAGCTGGACGACGGACCTTCTCAGTTTGGCCACGGAACCCCCGCTGCGGCTACCGTCACCGCGCACGATGCTGAAACAGCCGAGGCAGAACCTGTTCCACCCGTGCCCCGAGAGGCTCCTACTACACGTTTGGAGGTTGTGCGGGCGGCCTTCGCCGCAAGAGGCTTCTCGGGTACGGCAGTGGCGGCTATCGCAGCAGCTCGCAGATCTTCCACTCTGAGGGTTTACGAGGGGAAGTGGAAGGTCTTGCATGATTGGTGTCGGGCCAGAGACCTGTCTCCCTCGGCTCTTTTGGCACCCCAGTTAGCCGAGTTTTTCCTCTGACTATTTACCGATCAAGGTCTGGCCCCCATTACCATACGGGGCTATCTCTCCATGATCGCCGACACATACCGGCATTTAGGACGACCGGATCCAGGAGCGTCTAAAGATCTGGCGGACCTCATGGCCCACTTTGATTTGCAGCGACCAGTTCAACGTTCCCTGCTTCTTCGGTGGGACCTTGCTTGGGTGCTCACGTGGCTTAATTCCGGCCGGTTCGAACCTTTACACCTGGCCACTTTGGCGTATGTAACCAGGAAGACGTGCTTTCTCCTTTGCTCTCGCTTCAGCTTCCGGGGTCAGCGAACTCCATGCATTGTCGGTGGCCCCATCCTGTCTACAATGGAGAGCGAATGGGTCAGTGCAGCTCCTGACGAACCCTGCCTCCCTGGCAAAGAACAGGCTGCCGGCAGTTGGGGCACAAGTAATTACGCTCCAACCCCTTCAGGGGTCTGATAGGTCACAGGAGTCGCTCCAGCAGGACCCGGTGCGCGCATTACGCATCTACCTGCGCCAAACACGCCCCCACCGACGAGGCCGGACACGCCTCTTCCTACCTCTGCGGCGAGGCAGGAACGACATTTCGGCCCAAACCATCTCTTCTTGGCTCCGATGGGTCATACGGTCTGCATATGAGGACCTCTCCCCTGAGGGGGCTAAGAGGCTTCAAATGCGAGCCCATGAGGTCAGAGCGGTTTCCACTAGCGTCGCTTTGGACCGCAACTGTGCGGTGCTAGACATTGTCGGCGGTGGGGTGGCGATCGAGTTCCACCTTTCCACACTTCTACCTGCGTGATCTCTCAGGACAGCGCGAGAACCTGGCACTCCTGGGCGATGGCGGCGGCGCAGCACTCCCTCCCGGCGCCGGATGCGCCATAAGGTAACGCTTAGTTGAAATCGTCGGGAGTGCGCCCTGGACTCCTTACTAAGCTTGTTACGATCACGGGGTTTGTGGGCGGCACCCTCCTCCTTTTCGGTATTCTTCCTATCAGTAATGCCATCGGTAAGGGTTTTGAAGAAACAAATTAATTTTTCTCTAAAATATATCTTTTCGAAAAATACTTACCGATGGCATTACTCGAAGGGCCCTCCCGCCTATCTCGCTTGCCGCCAGTTCGCTTAGCGTGAAACTGGGAGAGCAGCCCATAGGGCCTGATGGGAAGGGAGGGGAGACCACCCGGGATTGCGTTTGATTAACGGGCTCCCCAGAGTCGCCGCCCCGTTTGTGTTTATTCACACAACGGATTTAGGCTGAAATCGAGCTAGCTAGCGTGTCTTCCTATCAGTAATACCATCGGTAAGTATTTTTCGAAAATATATATTTTGGAGAAAAATTAATTTTTCGCTGACTAGCGGTGGCCTAGGGACATCGACATCAAGTTCTGGCAGAAGTGGTATGTGGGTCACTCTCAAGCCTTCGGCTGTCCCCTCCCTGTGGTGGATCCGGAGGCGGAACTACAGGCCGGCGTCGCGGGACCGGTTCAACGCTTCATCCCCCCCCCCCCCCCCCCGGGGCTTGAGCTTACAGCAAGTTTAATCCGGAATTCCCTTGAGTGTTCCGGCTTCCTTGATCTGGCTACGCAGGCTGTGGTTCGGGGAGTGGAGGAGTTTTGGTAGCGGCCAAGTGAGTGTCGTTTGCGGGACATCCACGCCCTAGCGGTGACGGTGAATCGCGCAGTACACCACTCGGCGACCAACACGCTCGCTGTGGCGGCTAACTACGACTTGAGAGGCGGGACGCCATCCTGAGAAGTTGCTCCGGCATCCCCGCGACCTTCAGCGCTCAGCTTTTGCGGGCTTCGTTGGGCGGTTCGCTCCTCTTCGGACCCGCCCACTCGGCACCGGCCTCCACGTGGCGTGGGTGGGTAGTCTCCTCAGTCACTGACTGAGTGGGCTAGCGAAGGGGGGGCATCTTTGTCCAGGATTAGGACTTGATGTCAGCAGATATGTTGTTCAGTCTTTTTCACTGGTCCGGTTTTTAAGGAGCTGTGCTAACCAAGGTCGTACGATGTTGGATTGGTCCTTAAAAATACTCGTGAGCTTTTGGTCCTTTGGATCCCAAGTGTTTGCCGTGCTTGGAGACCCGTGTCTGGGGAAAAGGGGATCCTGGTGGCTGAGGTTCCCTTTGGGTTGCGGCTCACTGGTGCCAACACTCCACTTTGGCCTTGACTTCTACTTAAACGGGAGGCTAGTCGTACCGGCCTAGTCAATCTTGTCACGTTGAGCCTTATGCCACTGTTGACATGCGGGTTGATATACAGAGCACCATGCTATAGCCTCTGCTGCTGATTAGGTGCTTTACGCCAGTATTCCCCTGCATTCAACAGTGTGATAGAAGGCGGTGGCTCAGACGGTTCACTCGGGCTTACCCCCTTGAGTATATCTTTCGGGCAGTCTCCATTGTGCGTCGGCTGGAGACCCGCCGACAGTTGCACTTTCCCTTGTTGGGCTCGATGGCGGGCGGGGACCCCCGGGGGATGAATATCTCTATTATAATATGGAAACCATAATAAAACAAACAAACTGGCACAGAAGCGGCACATAGCCACCGACATTGAAAATGACAGTGACTTGGGTTGTGAGGAGGCGACGCCTCAAGCGTCAGCCGTATGGCCTCGCTTCGTCATTGTCCATAGCAAGGTGAAAGACAAACCTGTTTCCAAGATGCATCCTTTTCATGTGGGGGAGACGCTCAGGAGCCGTGTTGGCAGGACTGATGCTCAGCACCTCAGGTAGACTTGCTGGTAGAGTGCCGAACCCGGGCACACTCCAGCGCGCTTCCATCGGAAACACTCCAGTGGACGTCACACCCCACAAAACGATGAATTCTTCAAGAGGAGTGATACAAGATCAAGCATTGGCAGAACTGTCTGAAGATGAACGTGTACGGAACCTTAAGTCTCAGGGGGTGACTTATGTCAGGCGCTTCGCTTCCAAGCGAGGTGGTAGGGAGATCCGTCTCCCTACCATCATCCTGACGTTTTGCACCCTCACCCCTCCTACTACCATCTGGGGAGGTTATTACTCCTTGAATGTGAAGAAGTACGTTCCTCTCCCACTCCGGTGCTTTAAGTGCCAAAAGTATGGCCATGGGCAGAAGACATGCCGCCAGGCAGAGGCTTCATGCGCCCGTTGGACTAAGCCCGGACACTGCCCGTTGGACTAAGCCCGGAGTCCTGCACAGCCACCCCCCCCCCCCTCCCTGTGTGTGAATTGCCAGGGGGCGCATATGGCTTCGGACAAGAAGTGCCCTCGTTGGATATCCAAGTGCAGGATTCAGCAGGTGCGCGTGGAGAAGGGGCTGTCGTTTGTGGACGCAATAAAAAAAAAAAAAAAAAAAAAAAAAAAAACTGGTTGACGGCCCTGGCTGTCCCAAACTCTAACACCTCTGTGTATACTTTCAGTGCTGCGGTGGCAGGCAAGCACCCCACCAAAGATTTCTCATGTCAGGAGCTTCGGCTCCTCTCGCCCCTGGAGAGTAACCCTCCTTTGGTGGTGACGAGGAGCCAGGGAACGCAGAGGGCGCACGCTGCCGGTCCGGTAGCACCGCCTTCTGTTGCGCCTAAGCCTCAGCCCCCACCCAAGCCTGTCAGTTTGTCTACTCCAAAGGTTTTCAGCTCCCGCAAGGACGAGGGTCGCGCCCTGCGGAGCTTCAGACCCACCTCTCGTCTTGTCACCAGACGCCCTCTCAGGACCGGTCGTCAGTCATCGTTCGGGCAGGGACGCTCCCTCCCGACTCAGCCCCCCCACCCGGCCCAGCATCGCCCGGAGACACGGGCGGGGAGGGCCCAGTGACTCTCTTCTGTATGCGCCCCCGCCGATTCCTGCAGGGTCTCCAGTCGGCGGGAGGCTAGCGCGACACAGTGACGAGTGGCGGTCGCTGTTGCGGGAAGACCCTTGGATCCTCGACACGATCTCTTACGGCTTACAGATCTCATTCGGAACCCCCCCCCCCTCTCTGAGGCGGACTCCACTTTGGACGCGTGTGCCTGCGGACCAGAAGGCCGCCACGGAGATAGTAGCCCGCCATGACTCCCCGGCTTTCTACAGTCGGCTTTTCGTAGTGCCGAAGCCGGACGGCAATTGGCGCCCAGTTATAGACCTCTCAGCATTGAACAAGTTTATCGTCGCTCCCCCCTTCCGCATGGAAACGGCAAGAGCCTTGGTGCAGCCGATGGACTACGCCATGTCTCGACCTCGCGGACGCGTACCTACACGTCCCCATACACCCGGCCTCCCGTCGTTTTCTGTGCTTCGCCTTCTGCGGAGTGGTCTATCAGTTTCGTGCCTTTTCCTTCGGCCTCAACCTCAGCCTGTGGTTTTTTTACGATGATCATGGACGCGTTGGTGGCCAGAGCCAGACGGGTCTCCGCCAGCCCGACCTCTAATTATCTCGACGACCTGCTTCTCAGGAACCAGGAGGCGGCTTCCCTAGAGACAGACAGGGATGCGCTCCTCGAGCTTTGCCACCGTCTCGGGTTCCTCGTCAACGGCGGTAAGTCGGACCTCACTCCCTCGCGCAGGTTCCTCCACCTGGGTATAGAGTTCCTGACAGACCTCAACAGGGTACGACTACCGCAGGCGCGGATCCTGAAGTTGGCGTTCCTAGCTCAACAAGTAGCTCTAGCGGACACAGTTTTGGCCAGAACTTGGCTCCAGCTCTTGGGCCTGATCAGCGTGGCGTCAGACCTGTTTCCCCTCGGCAGGCTCTACTCGCGACCGCTCCAACGGCATCTGCTGCTCCACTGGCGTCCGGCCTCCGGAGATCTCGCGGCCAAGATTCCAGTCCTGCTGTTGATCGGGCCTCATCTACACAGGTGGACGGACCAGGCGTGGTTGGCGACGGGAGTCCCACTATTCCCCCCCCCCCCTCCCCACGCAAGCTTCATCGGCTGGGGGGCGCACTTACTGCCGGAATTCAGCACCGTCACGGGTCGGTGGCCGGCAGAACTCCAAGGCCAACACATCAACTGGCTCGAGCTCAAAGCCGTCTGGTTGGCGCTCATCAGCTGGGAATCACGTCTCCGCGACCAGGTGGTCCTGATCATGTCCGACAATGCGACGGTGGTAGCCTACATCTAGAAGCAAGGCGGCACTCGGTCCACGTCCCTCTGCATGCTTCTTTACCATATCCTCCTGTGGAGCAGAGATCGGGGGATCTCTCTTCGAGCGCGACACCTGAATGTTCTCGCGGACTCCCTTTCGCGGCAGGGACAGCTCCTCCACACCGAATGGTCCCTCCGACCGGACATCTTCCGGATGATCTGTTCACGCTGGGAGACGCCCATGCTGGACCTTTTTGCGACCAGGTGGAACCGGCAGCTCCCTCTGTCTCGCCCTTCCCGGACCCGCTCGCCTGGGCAGTGGACGCTCTGTCGGTCTCGTGGGAGGGCCTCGTGGCCTACGCCTATCCGCCCTCAGTACTGGTGCCCAAGGTCATTCTGAAGCTGCAGGGATGCAACATGATCCTACTCCTCGTCGCCCCGTTCGCCTGGCCATGGACCCTCCTCTCCAGCTCCCCACTCCGCGCACAATGCTCAGGCAACCTCGGCAGAATCTATTCCATCCTTGCCCGTAGAGGCTTCTTCTTCACGCCTGGAGGTTGTGCGGCAGGCCCTCTCAGCACGAGGTTTCTCGGATGCAGCAGTGGAGGCTATCGCTACAGCCCGTAGACAGTCCACCTGCCAGGTGTACGAAGGCAAGTGGAGGGTTCTACAGACTTGGTGAGAGTCCAAGCGCCTCTCCCCCACGGCACTGACTACATCGCAGATCGCCGAGTTCTTCTTGTGGTTGTTCAGCGTGCAGAACTTGGCCCCGATCACCACCAGAGGCTACCTCTCCATGGTGGCGGACACTTATGGACACTTGGGCCGGCCAGATCCGGGAGCGTGCAAGGACCTCGCTGACCTGATGTCCCACTTCAACCCCCAGCGCCCGGTCGCTCGCTCCCTCCCACCTTCCACGCTGGGATCTCCCGTGGGTGTTAACCTGGCTTAACTCCAGTCGATTCGAGCCTCTCCCTTTGGCCCGCCTCGCGGACGTGACCAGGAAGACCTGCTTTCTCTTGGCTCTGGCCACAGCAGCCAGAGTCAGCGAGCTACACGCCCTGTCCGTGGACCCACCGTGCATACAGTTTAGGTCCGATGGGTCTGTACATCTCCTGCCCAGCCCCTCATTGTTGGCCAAGAATAGACTCCCCTCAGCTGCGCCGCAGGTGATGAGTATTCGTCCTCTCACAGGGTTTGACCGGTCCCAGACGTCTCGACTGCAGGACCCGGTGCGGGCTTTAAAGATTTACCTCAAAAGAGTAAAGCCCGTCAGGAGAGGCCGCTCTCGCCTTTTCCTACACTTGTCCCTGGACCGAGCTGATATCTCCGCCCAGACCATATCCTCCTGGCTGTGATGGGTCATCCCATCCGCATACAAAGAGATCTCTCCAGAGGGGGCGAAGAGATTGCGGATACGGGCACACGAAGTCCGAGCGGTCGCCGCCCGCGTCACGTTCGACCGCAACTGTGCATTCAGAGACATCGTAGCGGCTGTCGGGTGGCGAGTCCACCTTTACCCGCTTCTATCTCCGAGACCTCTCCGCCCAACGAGAGAACCTGGCACTCGTCGGAGACAAATCGTCGGCAGGTTGCCCCTCGAAGCTAAGCTTTTTGCAGTGGCGGGGTTTTGGGCGGCACCCTCCTCCTCTTCGCTATTCTTCCACATGGTAATGCCATCGGAATGGATTTTGAAGAAACAAATGTATTTTTCTTTAAAAGATATTTTTTTCGAAAAATACTTACCGATAGCATTACTCATAGGGCCCTCCCACCTGCCCCACTTGCCGCCACTACGCTAAGAGTAAGACTGACGGGAAGACACTGCTCACGTACCCGGATGGAGGGAGGGGAGACTACCCAGGGAAGAGAGACTACTCAGGTACTTGGTTACAACTCCCTAGAGTTGCGGCCCTTGTCGTGAGGGTACACACAAAGGGCTCTTAGGCTGAAATCGTAAGCTAAAAGATATATTCCACATAGTAATGCCATCGGTAAGTATTTTTCGAAAAAAATATCTTTTAAAGAAAAATACATTTTTTGTTGTGTGCTTTGACCAAAGTAGATCAATGATCCTTGATCGATAATGTACAATTCTCTCCCCTGACAGTGCTTTTTCCTGCTTACTTGGTAGTTTCTTCTAAATTACAGGCACTGGCAGTCAACACTTTTCGTCTCGTTTTTTTACTACAATTTTGACTGCAACCCCTTCCCCCTTTTTAGTAGGTTCTCTCTTAGGATGCATGGAAATTTAGCTCTAGTGGAGGCATGGAATGTATGCCCCTGCGGAAACCACAGTAGGCAGGAGTTCCTTCTCTACCTCCACGTTTGCCGATGGTGTGCTAAAGAGGTCACCTAGACCAAAACAGTTGTCAACACCAGCTAAATATCTTGTTCTCCCTTGGGGGACCTAGATCTAAATTTACATGCACCAAGGGGCTGTAAGTCCAGTGGATATGTGATACGGCCCCCTTTGGGGAGGCATCCATACGCACTGCTTCCAGTCACTTACTTAGCGCACCCATCTTTACTTTTTTTTTATTTTTTAACCAAAGTAGATCTATGATCATTTTTCAATAATGCACAATTCTCTCCCCTGACAGTACTTTTTCCTACTTACTTGGAAGTTTCTTCTTGAGCTGTATTTTTGTTGTGCAGGGTCCAATAGCGGCCAAGATGATAGAGCACGCGGTGAAGGAGGGGACATGGGTGGTCCTGCAGAATTGTCACCTGGCCACAAGCTGGATGCCCAAGCTAGAGAAGATTTGCGAGGAGGTAACCTGTCAAGCACAAGGCCCTCGGGCCAAAGCTGTCCACCGTTGGCCAACACAGGGCTTTCAAATTTTAAAGGATTGTTTGACGGTGTTGCTCAGTTAGCTGTGTGCCTTTGTGTGTATGGGTGGATGCACATGTTCACGGCTGAATAAGAATTTAACGCCATTCAGCTGCAAGAGGAATAGATCATCATGAGCCCCTGCAGTTGCGGGGGCACATGAGGATCTATGCCTCTTGCTGACACCACGTTGAATCCATGTTGCTTGGATGGCTGGGGATCTTTGGAGTTGAATTAACCCATTTAGCCCGAACACCCTACAGCAGGAGATTGACTGACCATGATAATTCAAGGATAGTGCCAGATTAGCTTGGCGTCATTAGGCACCAAGTTAATCTGGCACTACCCTTGAATTATCATGGTCATCTGTCTCCTGCAGTTGGTACATAATCGTTCGGTAACACCTCCCAAATTTGGGAAATGTGGCCGCAGGGTTAAGATTTCACTAACAGTCCGTGTTCACTGGCAGTGAAAGGGTTAAAGCATTTACAGCTGTTTCCTGATTAGCTTAGTGCAGAGGATAGAGTACCCGTGACTAATTTGCCTGAACCAGGCACTACCGTTAAACTTTGCGCTTGAAGGAGAATAAATTTTGCTGGATATTTAGGACATAATCCCGGAGACGACCCACCCGGAATTTCGTCTGTGGCTAACCAGCTACCCTTCTGATGTCTTCCCTGTCTCCATTCTACAGAACGGTAATGCTGACTTCACGTTTCTGGTGGAATGAATAGTTTGTCTCATGGGCAGTGGACCCTTTGGCTGTCCATAGCGCTTTTTGTCATGGCGATTCCTGCAGGAATCGACTCGACAAAAAGCGTTGTGGAGCGCCAAATGGTCAGGTTGTATGTCATGTACGAAGCTGCGTGTTTACCATCCCAGTGTGTTGGCAACATTGTGTGTTAGCTTTTGAGTTTGAACCTTACGATTCTAATGTCCCAAATCACAGACCAGGGCATGTGTTGTTTTTGTGTTTGTATCAGTAACATAGCTTAACCCTTTTAGCCCCGGATCCCTACAGCAGGAGATGGCATGACCATGATAATTCAAGGGTAGTGCCAGATCAGCTTGGCGCCTGAAGGCACCAAGATCATCTGGCACTAACCTTGAATTATCATGGTCAAGCCATCTACTGCAACTGGTACATAGTCGTTAGGCAACACTTCCAAATTTTGACAAATGGGGCCTTGGGGCTAAAAGGGTTAAATAGAGGTTTGGAAATGCGGCTGTGCGAGTAAGTAAGAAGAAGAAAAAGAGAAACTTTATTGAATGTATCTTTCAGTTGGGAATTCAGAAACGTGCTGGTCTGTGATTTTGAGACTTCCAGCTTGGAGGTGCAGTGTCCAGAACCACAGATCAGCACACACATTCAGTACCCAGTGTGCAAGGGCCATTGGGCTGCAGTTGGCCCTCACACGGTCGTACACGGGCCGACGTCGGCCTGATGGCCTTTGCCCATTGGATATGTCCAATAGGAACAAATGTGCAGAAACGGTGCTTCTAATCAAGGGCTTTTTAGCCCATGGTCACAGCTAGGATGATCGTAATTTGTAACTCTTTTGCTGTGTTGTGCCAGGCGTGAAGATGACCAACGAACCTCCAAAGGGCCTGCGCTCCAACCTGCTGAGGTCGTTCTTGAATGACCCCATTTCCGATCAGAACTTCTTTAATGGATGTAACAAGGTCAGTGTCTCTAAGAAGGACACGTCGCCTAGCTGTCAGTCAGTTTAACTGCTTCACTGCCAGTGGAGGCAGATTATGTTTGTTAGGTATCTTTGTTAATGCCAAAGAGTCCAGTCGTCGGGGAACGTGGGTGCAAAGTGGTGTCAGCAAGAGGCATAGATCCTCATGAGCCCCCACAACTGTGGAGGCTCATTAAGATCTATGTCTCTTGCCTATGGATCGTCTCATCTCAGCAGTGAAGGGGCTAATGCTTTGGCATTATTTTCAAGCTTTGGTGTACGTCCTACGCACCCTTTGCCATTAGTAAGGCCTTTTGTCAGGGTGTTTCCTGCAGGAATGACCTGGACAAAGTGTTCCTGACATCTATTCAAGGTTGTACCCCAAGGATTTTCCCTACACCCTTCTAAAACTGTTACAAAAAGACCATTTTGCTGATATTTTATGTATCTCGGTCTCTGGTATGTCAGAACAGCGAATCTGCCTCTGCTTTCAAACAGGCCCTGAAAATTTCACATGTCTTTTGCCACTGAACATTGGTAAAAGACAGTATTCTGAATATACTGTTTCTAATTTTTCATTATAACTGCTTATATTGTATGAATTTGTGCTTTGGGATTGTGGATTATGTGATGTGATATGTGTTGATGTCTACGTTTGTATGGCCCAATGTATTTAGTTGTGAACTTTGTTTTTATTTATATATGTTTACTGTATATGTTGAAATTGTAAAGCGCTTAGAGCCAATTGGAATAAGCACTATATAAACACACATTATTATTATTATTATTATTATTACATCAGGTTGTTGAAATGATTGAAGTTCACTTCAGATTCTGTTACAGCATGGGCCAAACAAAATTTTAAAAAAGAAAAGTGTGATGTTTTTGGTGTCTGCCTTGGGCACTGTGTATCACCGACAAAAGCTTCAGGCAATCTGTACACCTAAAAAATACTGTGGACAGTATCTTTGCTTTGAATAAGTGTCAGATGTTTGTATGCTTTCTGACAGCCCAAGGTCTTCCACAAAATGCTGTTCGGCCTGTGTTTTTTCCATGCCATGGTTCAAGAGAGACGCAAGTTTGGTCCGCTGGGATGGAACATTCCTTACGAATTCAACGAGTCTGACCTTCGAATTAGCATGAGACAGATGCTGGTAAGCAGTTACAGGTCAGCCTCAGTATTACATGCATGAATTGGATATGACGCGAACAGATCTCTGGCTCCTAAGTGGATACCCGGTGAGCCGAGGGCCCTCAGGATGATATTAGTCTTAGTTGGTTTGCACACAGCCATGTGGAGACCTATTTCGGATTTCCAGAAATGGTCTATAGCTTGCTGTCAATAGTCCAAACGCACTTGGGCCAAACAACATCAGCTGATGTTGTTTGGCCCAAGTGCATTTGGACTATTGACAGCAAGCTATAGACGATTTATGGAAATAGGAAGTAGGTAAGAAAAAACTGCAAACAGTGGATTAAAAGCCCCGACAAACGTGCTATATGGTATGTTGTCTGCGCTTTTAATCGACTGTTTGCTTTTAGTCCACTGTTATCATCAAAACACGTGCAATTGTTTCCTAAAAATAGCCTCCCGATGGCATTACTATTAAGAAGATACACCTAGCTTATCGGTTTCAGCCTAAGACCCCTTGCGTATAACTACGCAACAAGGGGAGCAACTCTTGTGAGGTGCTAGCTCACCACCTGAGTGGCCTCCCTTACCTGAGTGGCCTCCGCTCCTCCCATATAATTGCGAATACCACCGCTTCACCAGTCTCACACTTAGCTTCCGTCGGATAACGGCTACTCAGCCTTCAGTGTGCTTTTGTGTTTGGTGTTTTTTCGTGTTTCGTTTGGATTTTCCCTCTCCAATGATGAGGTAAGGCCTCAGGTACTGTCTCCTGCTGGCTAGGAAAAGCTGTCAGTCTTCGACATTGCCCGGGAATTTTCTTCTTTGACATTTATGCAGTTGTGGTGCACCCGGGCGTTCGTTGCAACCGTTGGTCCACTTGTGATTCTCGCTTTTACTTGACCCTTTCTTCTCTTGCAGTATGCAAGTTCGGACCTGCCGGCGCTGTGGCGATTTTCAATGGCCCAGTGATGCACATTCCCTGTGTTTGCCTTGCACCGGTTGCTCTTCCACGTGGACTTGTGCCACGTGGCGGGAGGAACTGTGGTCCCAGTTGTGGCACTTCTATCGGCGGGAGCCCGTGTCCCGCCCGTTCCGGCGTTGGGTGGTCCGGTGGTGAAGAATCCCCCTCCCGCCCCCGGGCCGCCGGTCGCCCCCGGACCCCGACGTGCGGTTTCAGAGATTTTGGTTCCTTCCTCTCTCCGCACTCGGTCGGTCCTACCCGGTCCGCCCCCCACCCGGGTCTGCCCTGGGGGACTTGGGTGGGGTTAGGTATTTTTTAGTTCCCAGGGTCACCCTGGTCAGCCCCACAGGGTGGGTTTTTCTCTCAATTCTGGGGCATGTGTTTCTGTCTACCCTTTGTCCATTCACCTGTATTTGCCTTTTTAAAACTCTCCCTACTGTCTGCACTGCCTGTAGCTCTTGATATTGGATGTGTGTTGCTAAATGGTCTTAGCTTTATTTATGCCCCATGTTGTAGGTTTATTTAATGTATTTGACCGGCTGGCGACATACATTCAATTTTCTGTTTAGTTTTTTTTCACAAGCAGTGCAGGCACGTCCTGAGAAAGCCTTGTTGCTGTCGGGACGTTAAGCAGTGTACAATCAATCAATCAACTACCCGGTCCGCACCGGCGGGCCCTTTCGTGTCTCACTCTACCATTCCCGCCCTCTTGTCAGAGCGTGATGGGCGGAGGCTGCTGACGTCTTCCACCCCCCCCCCCCCCCGCTACAGGTAGCCTTTTGGTGGTGGGGACCTCTCACAGCTCTATACAGCGTTCGGCACATAACTTTTCCCGCCCGCTCAACTGAGCGTTTAGGGCGGAGACTGCTGACCCCCCCTCCCCCCCTCCCCCCCCCCCCCCTAGAGATAGCCAGTTGGTGGTGGGGGCCTCTCTCAACGCAGGTCGAGATGTGATCGCCGTTGCTCGAAGCACTCCTTACCCTCACGTGCTTCTTCCGGGCTGAGGGCAGGATCGCACCGTGTCCCCTCACCCTCTCCAGTCCGCCGCCATTCCCGACTCTCTTTGGTGCCTACTTCCCCTGCGGGATCACTGTGCCGCTTCTCTGGACATGTTTTTTTCTGCTTGCTCCCGCTCCCGTGACCGTGACTGTCTCACCGGATATCGGCGGCGCTCCATCTCCCCTCACATTCGCCGCCATGACTCCCGCCATCGGACAGAGATGCGCGACGTCATCTCTCTCTACCGGACACCGGAACAGTTGGGGATGCGTCACCCTCACTCCCAGCGGTCTCTACATCCAGCCGCTTCCTCACGGCGCCACCACACCGCTCCCCGTTCGCCCCCCGCGGGCAGTTCGTCTCATCGGAAATCGCCCGACGGTTATCTCAGTAGTATTGACGCCGAGGACATCCTTAGCATCCATCCGGAGAACTCGGCCTCTGCCTTTTGTGCTTGGGACTCCCATTCGTCGGCCTCGGACACCTCGGTTTCGTCCCACGCCTCCCGCTCCCGGCCGGGTGCTCGGTCCGTTAGCACCCCTTCTCTTCCGTCCGCCCTCAGCGTCCCAGGAAGAGATTCGGCTCGGAACCTTGATGAGGGCGCTCGTCTGATCTCACGCATCTTGCCTCGGGATGTGTGTCCACCGTCCCCGCCGCTCAAGAGAAAACCTTCGGCCCTGGTGGATGCTCACCATCAGCCCAAGCGTTTCAAATCTCTTCCTCAGCCCTCCGGGGTTAAGGACCTCTCAGAGGCTTTCAACGATCATCTGCGGCATGGTAAGTTGCGGGGCAAGGGGTTTTTCTCCGACACTCGGTGGCCACCGGACATGTACATCCGGTTCCGCCAATGTTGGTACACCGGGCATTCCTAGTCTTTCCTTTGCCCTCTCCCGATCCTTGACACCGAGGTGGAATTGCAGGCGGGTGGTGCGCAGGCAGCGCAAAAGTGGGTACCCACCGGTATCGACAAGACGGCAGCCTTGGTCCAGAATTCCCTAGCTTGTGCGGGTTTCATCGAGCTGGCGACGCAGGCTGTGGTACACTATACGGACGAGGACACAGGGCGCTCCAGTAAGTCTCGCTTTCGCGACATACGCGCGGTGGCTAAGGCCGCAAAGCGGACGGCGAACTTTGCCTCGGCAAACTCCTTAGCAGCGGCGGCGAACTATGAACTTATACGCCGAGATGGGGTCCTGAAGAGTTGCATGGGCATCCCTCCTGCAGTCAAGATCAAGCTCCGCCAGGTTCCGGTTGGCGGATCCCTCCTGTTTGGCCCTATGTGGCAGTTGGTCAAGGAGTCAGCTCAAGACCTGTGGCCCCGTGCCCCTCAGGTCGACCGTTCCCGGCTTCAAGCTTATCCGCAAGGCCGTGGGTCGCGCCCTGCGGAGTTTCAGACCGTCCTCTTGCTTCTCTCCCCGACGCTCCTCCGCACCCAGCGAACAGCCGTTCTTCGGTCGCCTGCGCACTGCCCCGCCCATCCATTCCTCTTGGCCTCGGAGGGCCAGGAGGTCTGGACGAGGCTTGGCCCAGTGACTCGCCGCATCTGCCCCCGTCGATGTTGTTTGGGTGTCCCGTCGGCGGGAGGTTTGCCTCGCACAGTGACCAGTGACGGTCGCTGTTCCCGGATGACCCATGGATTCTCTCTACCGTCACGGAAGGGCCGCGAATCACGTTTCGTCAGTCCCCCGCCTCTACCTGCTATGGACTCGGGTCCCTGCTGACCCCGACAAGGCCACGGCGCTCCAGTGCGAGATCATGGCTTTGCTCCAGAAAGATGCCACGGAGGTGGTCACGGCACGATTCGCTGGCCTTCTACAGCCGACTTTTTGTGGTTCCCAAACCAGACGGCCGTTGGCGCCCGGTCATAGACCTGTTGGCATTAAACAAGTTCATTTCTGCGCCTCCCTTTCGTATGGAGACGGCGCGGGCATTGAGGACCGCCATTCAGCCCATGGACTTTGCCATCAGCCTCGTCCTCGTTCACCCGTCGGCGGGCCGCTACTTGCGTTTCGCCTTCCGGGGAACAGTCTACCAGTTCCGTGCTCTACCCTTTGGTTTGAACCTCAGTCTCTGGGCCTTTACACGGATTGTCGATGCAGTGATGGCCAAGGCCAGGCAGTCATCTTCCAGCCCTTCGTCCAACTACCTGGACGATCTCCTACTCCGAAACCAGGACGCCTCCGTGCTGCAGACGGACAAGAATTCGCTGTTCGAGCTTCTTCACTAGCTCGGGTTCTTGGTCAACAGCGGGAAGTCGGACCTCTCACCCTCCCGCAGGTTCATCCACTTGGGTATGGAGTACCTGACAGACCTCAACACGGTATGGCTGCCGGACAAGCGCAGCCGGAAATTGGCAGATCCCTAGCCCTCCACATGTCTCAAGCCAAAGTCGTGACAGCCAGGACCTGGCTTCAACTGCTGGGTCTCCTCAACGCAGCAGCGGATCTCTTACCCCTCGGCAGGCTCTACTCTCGCCCGCTCCAACTACATCTGCTGGTCCACTGCCGTCCCTTCTCAGGGGACCTGGAAGCCATGGTTCCGGTCACTCCCATGATAGTCGCTCACCTTCAAAGATGGTCGGACCCCTCTTGGATGAGGATGGGGGTACCCCTTTTCTCCCCTCCTGCTCTTCTGTCCCTCTGCACAAACGCCAGTCGGACGGGCTGGGGTGCCCATCTGCTACCAGACTTCTCTTCAGTCTCGGGCCGCTGGCCTCCGGATCTTGCAAACAGACACATCAACTGGCTGGAGTTGAAAGCGGTCTGGCTAGCACTTCGCAGCTGGACGTCCCGGGTCCAGCATCAGGACGTATTAATCCTCTCCGACAACTTGACAGTGGAGTCGTACATTCAGAAGCAAGAGGGTACGTGCTCTCCGACGCTCTGCATGCTCCTGTATCAACTGATGCTGTGGTGTCGGGACCACGGGATCTCGCTCAAAGCTCGACACATTCCGGGCCACCTAAATGTGCTCACAGACTGTCTGTCGCGGCGGGGACGGCTCCTACACAACGAATGGTCCCTCAGTCCAGAGATTTTTCGCATGATCTGTGCTCGCTGGGAGACCCCCATGATCGACCTGTTTGCGACCAGGTGGAACAAGCAGCTTCCGGTCTTCGTATCGCCCATTCCGGACCCCCTCGCGTGGAGGTCAACACCCTTTCCATCTCCTGGGAGGGCCTAGTGGCATACGCGTACCCACCCACCGTGCTGGTACCCAAGATCGTGCACAAGCTACGTGGCAGCAACACAGTTCTCCTTTTGGTCGCCCCGTTTAGTTGAAACAGGAGTTGGACGACCGACCTATTGGGCCTTGCCACGGAGTCTCCTGCTGCAACAACCCAGGCAGAACCTTGTCCATCCTTGCCCAGAGAGACTTGCGCTACACGCCTGGAGGTTGTGCAGAAGGCCCTCACAGCAAAAGGCTTCTCACGTGCAGCTGTGGAGGCTATCGCTGCGGCCCGCAGACCTTCAAAGTGTATGAAGCAAAGTGGCGGGTCTTCCTGTCATGGTGCAAAGCTCGACACCTCTCCTCCACGGCACTGACGATGCCACAACTTGCCGAATTTTACCATCAGGGGTTACCTCTCCATGATCGCTGACACCTAGCGACATTTGGGACGGACAGATCCGGGCTCGTGTAAGGATCTAGCGGACCTGATGGCACATTTCGAGCTCCGGCGACCAGTCTCGCGCTCATTGGTGCCTCGCTGGGACCTCCCTTGGGTACTCACGTGGCTTAACAGCCCGTTTTGAGCCCTTGCCCTTAACACGGCTGGCCGACGTGGCCCGGAAGACCTGCTTCCTTCTTGCTCTGGCTACGGCGGCAAGAGTTAGCGAGCTACATGCTCTATCGGTAGACCCAGCCTGTCTCCAATCCCGATCGGACGGCTCAGTTCAGCTTCTAACGAACCCGGCCGTCCTGGCCAAGAATCGGCTCCCCACTGCGCTGCACCGGTCATCACCCTCCGACCGCTCAAGGGATTCGATCGGTCCCAAGCATCTCGTCAACAAGACCCAATCCGGGCTTTGCGGATCTACCTCCGTAGGTCAAAAGCTTTCCAGGAGAGGCCGCTCCCGCCTTTTCCTGCCACTGGTACTGGGCAGAAATGACATTTCCGCGCAGACGATTTCGTCATGGTTGCGCTGGGTCATCCGCTCCGCCTATGACGAACTCTCCCCGGGGGGGTGGGGGGCGAAGAGACTTCGGATCCGGGCACATGAAATCAGAGCGGTCTCGACGAGCGTCACGGCGGCCCTCGACCGCAACTGCGCCATAAGGACATTATCGCGGCGGTCGGCTGGCGGTCTGAATACACAAGGTAACACTTAGCTGAAATCGATGGGAGATTACTCCGAGTTCTTTTTCTCTAAGCATGTGCAGTTGCACGGATAATTGATGGCACCCTCCTCCTGTTCGTTATTCTTCCTAATAGTAATGCCATCGGTAGGCTATTTTGAGGAAACAAATGTATTTGTTTTCTCAAAACACATTACCGATGGTATTACTGTAAGGAATGGTTTCTTAGCTAGTCTAATTTTAGCCCAAAATTGTTGTGTACGAGTATGGTCATGATGGCAGGAGAGGGGCGCCATAGCCTAGGCGGAAACCCGGGTAGCCTCGCCTCCGGTTCAACCACGCATGCGCTACAGCGCTTATACGCCAGTCAGTTTTCTTTGCTAGTCGCGGAAGGTTGTGTACGTCTCCTACTCTAAGAAAAGCTTCGACCTGTGTTGGTGGTGGAATTAATGAAGAGAGGAATAACCTGTCGTGTGGTTTTAGGAGGGACTTCCCTTCGCCTACCTTGTGTTAGGCTTGGACGCTTTCGTGTGGACTAGGTCTGCGTCGGCCCCGAGACTTAGACCGGTAGAGGTGGCGCCATTGTGAACTGTGCTCACGCGCCTCGTGGCCGGTCGGGCCGTAGACTGTTTCACTTTGCGTGTGTTCTGACCCCTCCTTCGCCCTTCTGATAGCTTCGGAGTACCCGGCGTTACGCTTGGACGCGTTCGGGTGAAATTCTGCGTCGGTCTTCTTGGGACGTAACCTGTCGAGACGGCGCCATTGGCAACTGTGCTCACGCACCGCGTGGCCGGTCGGGCCGTTGTGTGTTTTCCCACTACGTGTGCTCTGTACCCTCCTTCACTCTTCTGCTAGCCTCGGAGTGCCCGGTGGTAGGCTTGGACGCTTCCTGGGAGATTTTCCTCACCGGTTTGTGCCTTAGACCTGACGTGACCTTGGCTCGTGTGATCGGCACGGCTCGGTGCCGGACTGTTCGTGGCTCTTCGCTCGTCGTGGGGCCTCACCTCTGCTCGGCGCCGAGACTTTTCAGGGTGTCTGGTGTAGGTGGACGCTTCCTGAATTCGTCGGCGGTGGTTCTAACTTCGGGGACCGGGCGTGCCAGCGGCGCCGGCGTGGACTCCTTTCACGGACCGGGATTGCGTCGAGCCTGCCTTCAGCCGGAGGTCTTGGACGCCGCGGTCTTCGACTGGTGTTGGTACCCGGCTTCTTCGGATGGCAAGGTAAAACCTCGGCTATTGCCTACGTCGGGCGCTCAGGGGAGGTTAGAGCGCCGGGCGTTGGCTTGCGCCGTACACTTATCTTCGTTCTTACACGTGGATTCGTATTGCGGGCCCTTGGGGGCATGCTCCCTTGTAGGCTTTGTGATATTTGTTTTGCAGTTCAGGCGAGCCCGCACCTGCTCGCGTTGTGGGCAGTGCCACTGGCCGAGTGACGAGCATGCCAGTTGCCTGCTCGGTTACGGATGTCCCTCTACATGTTCAGTCGAAGTGTTAAGCCCCGTGTGGATGCAGCCTCTGGTACTGTTTGCAGCTGGCTTACCCTTGGCTGTCGGCTGTGGTTTGTTGCCGACACCGAAGGGGTTAGTAGTCCTGGTAACTGCATGTGCAAAAGGGTTAATCTGTTTACCCATTATATAGCAATTTGTGTGTTTTGGTATTTTGATGTTCTATGAAATACATTCTGTACTACTCGGCATTTGCTCTTTCGGCTATTCTGGCAAATGTTTTGATATGTTTATTCACTGAAAAGGGTGCAGGTTGTTTCGGAGATCAAACACCCATGCCTGGACTGCGCCCCATGGCTGGAGAACAGTAGACCCAGCTATGGAGTATCTACTGCCACGACCGACCGTCGCCAGCACGGGGGAAAGTCCCAATCCAGTACGCCACAGTCCAGTCGAGTGGTCCTTCTGAGAGAGTGAGCTGGCACTGCCACGACTAGGCGCGAGCCCAGCTCTAGTTCCGACAGCCACCACAGTCCAGGCGAGTGGTCTCTGTGCAGTCAAGGATGCTCGAGCGCCATGGGCTAGGCCTCGAGGTTAGACAACATAAAGATAAGGAAAGGGTAGCCACCACAGTCCAGTCGAGTGGTCTCTATCCCTTGATTACCCCGGGCTGGTGGGGCGGCGGACCAGTTAGGGAGCTTCTGCCTCCACGATGGCCCACACCAGCACGGAGGAAAGATCCATCACCGGTAGGCGCCACAGTCCAGTCGAGTGGCCCTTACCGCGTGAGTGAGTGCCGGCAGCCACCACAGTCCAGTCGAGTGGTCGCTGTGCGGTCAAGGAATACAGCCGACAGCCACCACAGTCCAGTCGAGTGGTCTCTGTGCGGTCAAGGAATTACAGCCGACAGCCACCACAGTCCAGTCGAGTGGTCTCTGTGCGGTCAAGGATTCTCGAGCGCCATGGACTAGGCCTCGAGACACCTTAAGATAGCAAAGGGTTGCCACCACAGTCCAGTCGAGTGGTCTCAACCCCGGGTTACACCTGACTGGTGGGGCGGCGGACCAGCTAGGGAGCGTCTGCCACCACGATGGCCCACACCAGCACGGAGGAAGATCCATCACCGGTAGGCGCCACAGACCAGTCGAGTGGCCCTTACCGCGTGAGTGAGTGCCGGCAGACACCACAGTCCAGTCGAGTGGTCTCTGTCCGGTCGAGGATCCTCGAGCGCTACGGATTAGGCCTCGAGACAAGACACCCTAGACAAGGATGGTAGCCACCACAGTCCAGGCGAGTGGTCTCTTCCCGGCGGATATGCCCCTGGTGGGAGGGTGGCGCATCCAGCTATGGAGAGTCGACCGCGGCCTCTGGCCGACTCCAACTCGGGGGAACAAACAACACCGGACGCGCCACAGCCCAGGCGAGTGGCCCTTACCGTGGGAGTGAGATGTCGCCACCGCCGACTCAGGACGCGAGCCGGCGTTAGAACCGGCAACCTTCGCAGTCGCGTCGTGCGGTCAGGTCCTGGGGCGCCGTGAGCTTGGCCTCACGGCGAAGCATCAGCAGCCACCATGCCCTCTGTTAGAGATCAGGCGCGAGAACGGGCTTCAGCGCCGGTAGTCCTCACTGGAGGGTCCAGTCACGGCCACCGCCTCACCCTGGACTGGAGACCAGCGCAGAGTCGGATCGCCAGAGTGGCGTTCGGGGACTCGGCAGGACACGCTTCCGTTCCCGGGATGGAAGCAGTGGACTCGGCGCAGCATTGCGACGAGATGTCACGTCGGTAACACGGCCGCAGCTACTGGGGGGTTGCTGCACCAGCTTAGACGAGACAGGATGCTCCAGCCGCGGTAGGTACCTACACCGGCGGTGGGACGAGAAAGCTGGGCCATGCGGCTCTTGCGTGTCTTCTCCCTTCTACCTTCAGGCGGTCAGCGGGACCACGGGGTGGGAAGAACCTAGTGAACATCTGTCGGGACTACCCTTAGGTCAGCTGATCGTTACATGTCCAACGGCAGCATTCCGCCGCATGTCCGTCTCAAGTACCGTCGCCCCGAGCGAGGCTGCAGGGATATCCTCGGCTCAACTCCACTCTCCGGGTCGGCTTCCAGCCACTGCCTGTTGGTGACGTGTACGCTTAGCTACTCTTACAGCTGGAAGGTAAGTCAGACGCGTTCAGCTACCGAGCCCTTTTTTTTACCGTAGTAGCTTCGGCGAAGGACAGGGTGCCTGGCCGCACCTCAGGCCGTTGGCACATTCTCCGACACCGGCTTCGGCAGGTCTGCCTGCGAAGACTACGCTTGACTACGCATGACTGAGCAACGGTACTGGCCTGCGGAGAGATACAGAAGATCGCAGTGCTCGAGACCCTGCTCCATGACGGGTTCAAGAAGAAGTAAGGACTGAGCTTCCCACAGCTGAGACGCTTCCTCCTCTGACCGCGGTCACGAGCTTACGGGCCTCCCGCTTGTTGCCTACTCTGCTGCCTACCGCTCCTGACCTGCCACCTTGTCCGCTCCCACCTCGGGCACCAGTTTGTCACCGCCTTCCTTGGTGGGGAGCCCTCCCGAGACTTCGCCTCAGTGCAGGCTTGGACGGGACCTTCTGCCCGGTCTTGGAGACTTCCTCGAGGTTACAGGCTTGCCGGAGTCCTCCTCGGACGGCGTCGCGTTCTAGCCTTCCCCAGGAAGGAGCAGCGGATGTCGGACAGGACCAATCGGACGTCTTTTTGCGCCCCATCGTTGGCCCTAGGTGATCCCTCGTGGTTCGGGTGGAGCCCTCCTTGACACGGATCGGGACGAATTATGGTTCCTCCTGGCTGACGCGGTTCGGGTCCCATGGGTAAGTGCAGCCGTTCGCTTTCGTGCTACGTATACAGAGGATGGGACCTCGCACCGACCTCGTAGAGCAGCTCTGAAGCAGCGATCGCGGCTCTTCCGGCACCAGCGCAGCGGCTGTACACAGACCAGAGGTGCTCCTCCTTCAGGGACTTCGACGTCGGGACCGGCCAGTTCCCCGGCGGACCTTCTTCCCTTGATGTCTCTGCTACTCCCACCTTGCACCTCCTGTTTCCCCCCGGACGGCCCCTGGCAGGCGACCTCCAGTGTCAGGTTCCAGTGCGACCGCTGCGGCGACCTCTCCTCCAGTCTTGCCTGTCCAGCTTCGGATGCCACGTCCACGAGGCCGGGGGGCTCCTCGCCCCCCCGACAGCGCCAGTGGCCGGCTACCTCAGAAGCAGACGGGGCACGCCTCCTCTCCCGGTACTTCCTCCTCCGCATCGCGGTTGGCGCGAACTCGTCGCTTCACTTCTGCACAGAGACCTCCTGGGACTGCTTCATGACCGGCTGACTCCCTGCATGTAGCAGCCGGCTTCGACGCGCAGAGCAGATAGGCCTCCTAACTTCGTTCGGGTGTGCTGCGCAGCAGACACCTCCCCTGATCGCGACAAGTTGAGATGGACAGCTTACCCGCTTCTCTTCGCCGATTCCAGACCCGCTTGCCTGGATCGTCAACGCTTCCTCCATCCCGTGTCATGGCGTAGGCACCTACGCTGACAGCGCGCTTCCCTAGGTTCTAGTCCAGCTCAGCGGGTACAACGCGTTCCGTTCCGGGTGACCGGGTCGGCTGGACCAAGGCGTGGACCACCGGCCTCCTGCACTGCGCCACGACTTCTCCCCTCAGGGTCCCGCCGGGGATCCCAATGGCTCCTCCTTCACACACGGAGATTGTGCGGCACGCCATCGCCTCCAGAGCTTTGCGGGGGTGACTGTGGCAGCAGCACTACAGCCCACGGAATCTCGACCGGACGCTTCTGAAGAAAGAGGTGCGGCCCCTACACTGTTGCCGACTTGCGCATCTCCCTCGCGTGGACAGGCGGACACCTTCCTAGCGGTTCTCCTGCCAGCATTAGCTCCGAACACCCTTCGCTTCTACATGTCCTGGGAGCGGACACGTGCTGTCCCTGGGACGTCACGACCCGGATATTTGCACGGCTTTGCCGACCTGATAGCTCTTCGGGCGCCGGCCTCCCTCCCTTCGCCCCCCCCCCTCTCCCCCCCCCCTTACACGATGGGACCTGTCGCGCCTCTACTCAACCGTTCGGGTGGGCAAGTCTACCGGACGTGCTGCTGAGGACCAGCGTCCTTCTGGCCCCCGCCTCGACGTCCTAAGCCAACGAGCTGCACTCCAGTCAACACGCCCCACTGGTTGCGGGCCCGGACGGACGGCTTGGCACTACTGCTACCTGAACCGGCGTTCGCCACGTAGTGAGAGATCCAGGCCCCCTGGCAGACTAGGCATCAGGAACCGGTGACGGCCGGACAAGGTTACCTGCGCGGGTCCTTGCCGCTACGCAGGCGACGCTCGCCGCCCCTCCCTCGGCCCCCAGGTAGGGAGGACGACTCAGCCCTAATCCTATCCTCCTGGCTCCGTTGGGGGATACGCTCCACCCACCGCGACCTCGCCCCTGATAAGCCAATGAATGTTCTAAAGGGCATGCAAGGTCTCAGCCATGGCCGCTAGCCTCGCTGTTGTTGGCAACGCGGCTCTCAGGACATTGTCACGACAGTGGAGTGTCGAGCGGAGACACCTTGCCCGCTCCTACATGCGGTACCTATCCAGCCAGAGCCAGATCTCGCTGGTGGGGGGCGGCTTGTGGCGCAACACTCCCTCCCGGCGCCCTAGGCGCCGCAGGTGTCTTTGCTAAAATTAGAGGGAGGTTGCTGGGGGATGGCGGCTAGTAGCATCGATGGCAGGGGGTAGGGGCGTTATAGCGGCACCCGCCTCCTCTTTGGGATTCTTCCTTACAGTAATACCATCGGTAATGTGTTTTGAGAAAACAAATGTATTTGTTTTCTCAAAACACATTACCGATGGTATGACATTGTGGAAAAGCCCTTAGCTAGCCTAATTTTAGCCAAAATTTGGTTGTGTCCGTATAAGGGGGTGTTGGCAGGAGTGGAGCGCCATAGACCCGGTCATGGCCTGAATAGTCTCCCCTTATTCCCACCCGGTACGAGAATACCCGTCATCCCTCAGTTTAGTTCTTAGCTAGCACTAGGAAGGTTGTGTCTGTTCGTGCTCTGCGTTTGATCTTGGACCGGTCTTCTGACCTTGGTGGTTGTGAGCTTGGACTTTGTACTTGGAACTTGTGTACTGTGGAGCTTGAGTCGGTTGGGACTGCTTGTGCTCTCTGCTGGGCCGGTTCTCTGTCGTCGACTTGGGGACTCTCTTGCCGACGAGTTAGCTTTGGGACTTCGAGCTCACTCGACTGGCGCTGTGACGAGACTTCGGAGCCTGGCCGGTCGTGACTGGCGACGAGTTTCTGCAACCGGCGGACAGTGGGTCCACTTCGGTGGAGACTGAGACGTGGGTTTGCTACCGTTTGTCGCCATGGACAGGTAATATCTCGGTGAATGCCCTCGACCGGCGCTCTAGGGTGGGAAGGAGCGCCGAGCGTAGGCACGCGCTGTACTCTTTCGAATTCGATGAGGTTCGTTTCGTCATCGCGCGCGTTTTTATTTTGCGTGACCTCGGAGGCCACGCTCGCTCGTTTCTTCATTGTACCCTCTTGTTACAGATACCAGGTTCGTACCGGCACGTTGTGTGGCGACTTTCAGTGGCCATCGGACGTGCATGCAGTCTGCCTACCCTGTGCTCAGTTGCGATTCGAACAATACGTGTGTGGTGTGCGCCCCATGGCTGGAAGAAAGATGGTCGCAGCTGTGGGGCTTTTACCGCCGAGAACGACCGACTCCTGTCAGGGAACGACTGACAGACCCGGTGCGGAGTACCAAGACGGGAACCAAGCCGGTACCAGTGGCTAAGGCGTCCCGAACAAAGAAAGCTGGCAAGTCGCATACTATCGCGGAGGGCCCCACTGAGGTTACCCTTACCGTGGCGACCATGAGACCGGAGCCCGAACCCATGTCAGCGGAAGGGATTACAGTCTGTACGCCTCTGGAGGAGGCAGACAACAGGATCCTTCCCCCGGACTGGCGTCGGCAACCAAATCTACGACGCTACCAGTCCAGACACACATGGCGGATCGCAGACATGACAGGCGGGAACGACCACGTACAAGTAGTCACGCGGTGACACACGAGACTCGTTTCACCGGGACACGGCCTCGAGAGATGACCACTCTTCCACCCTCCGACAGCCCAGAGTGGAAACACGACGGACGGACGAACCAGATGCCAGGGCTCGATCCTCGCCTAGATCACAGGTTAGTGGAGACATTCCGATCTCTTCCACTGTGTTAGTTCAGTAGACCCAACCCACTATCAAGACGCAACCCGGAGAGACGACGGCCGTCGCCTCGTCGGGTTTCTGGTCGCCGCTACCGCTCTCAGGCGGGTAACCCTTCGGACTCGAGTGGTTACACTGATACACGCAGAGACTGCTTACGGCGGACCAGTTCTGTGGGGCCAAGGCGACATGCAGAAGCGGCCACGTACTGGGAGTCGCACGGTTTGCCACGAGACTCGTCCACTCCCGCCGGGACAATGACGTCACGGGCCAGTTAGCTACTGTCGCATACTAACGCGGAGGGCCCTCCTAAGGTTCCCCTTACCGTGACGAACGGAGAGGCACGCCCAGACCCACTGACGGCGGGTACTGCCCTAGAGACGACAGCTCGGCCTCAGGTCAGTGACGACTGGGTTGTGAGAGCATATATTGCGCGGTAGCGTGCAAGATTGGGATTCGTTTGTTGTCGTTTTAGGGCACCTAGTGCCTTTCTTTCAAGCTAGGCGTTTTAACCCTTTTGCCACAGGTGTTAAAATGTTGCATTCCCAGCTGCGCAGCGGTTTCGCCAGACCGCTGGGGCGCAACACCTCTTATCCTTAAAGGGGCTATAACCCTGGAACCACTGAACCGATTACTTCAGTTTTGAGAAAATGGAGATGAGACACAGAGTGGTATTCTGACTCTCATAGTTCAATTTAATGCAAATACCTTGATTTATCCCTGAAAGGGCAATTACAATCACATAAAGCTCTTTCAATAAGCATTAATTAATTAATTTTTTATTATGATTATGATTATTTGGGGCGCCCTCGCCCGGGCTATACACGCGTTGGCGCCATCTCCCATCGTGGTTACACCGGCACTTTCTACGGCTTGCGGCAACCGCAAGTGCTACAGGACCGCTGCACTTCACACGACAAGATCCCGGCTCAGTGATGTTGGGCCACGCCTCGCCCCGACCGTGCAGACGAGAGCCCGCTCTACATGCAGTGCAGAGAGACGACTTCACGATGGGATTCCGTTCCCGGCAATAGGTCACAATCTTTCAGTTCGCCTGACTTCGGAAGCATGTGCTCACTACACAGAGACCAGGGGTACGAGAGGATCAGGAGACGACGTCCCAGTTCCGTTGGGTCGCTACACATCGGGAAGACAGGCGCTCCGAAGTATCTTCGTCGCCGTTCGAGTTCGTGGGACCGGCCCTCTGAGGCTACGCTGTCCCTTCCAAGTGCTGGGTCCACCTTCGTTGGATCGCCGCCGCCCGGGGTCCCCCGGACTTCGGAGCAGTTAGACATCCCTTCTCCTGCGTGCGAGACAGACGACTTTTCCGCTTGATTCCAGAGGACGTCGTTCGCCGTGGCTGGGCGATGATAGCTACTCCACGTCGCTACGCTCGCGGTTCCGAGAGATCTTGGATTCGCCGCCTTCTGCGTGGAGATAGAGGAGGGAGCCTCCTCGGGCTTTAGACGAAGCAGGTCCCCTCATCGCGTCCAAGCATTTCAAGTCCCTTCCTCATCCGTTCGGGTGCCGGATTCTTGTCGCCGGCTTCTGTCTCCGCTTCAGGGCGCCGGGGGAGGCACTGGTGGCTTCAACTTTGTGATCCTACTTCTCTTCCGCTGCCACCGCTTCGCTGCGGCTACAGACTGTGATCTGATGATTCGGGATACCGTCCTGCACACTTTCTCGCGGCCTACCGCGTTGAAGAGTCGGCCACGCAGGGCACCGCGCGATGGACAACTTCCCTGGCCCCCCTGGCAGACCGACAAGGAGCCTAACAAGGACTCTGGCACAGCCGATACACGCTGCTTACACCGCTGGATGTAGCAGTCTTCCAGGAACATTGATGCAGGACAGGCACGCGGTCATCGCAGACCGTCGGACAGTTTTGGCAGGGACCACTCTTCTGCGGAGGCGCAGTTCTTCTGCTGCACCGGATTTGTGGCTTACATCCGAGGGACGGAGGCGACGTTTTGTGACGCCGACGACACAGTCCCGGGAACGTCAGTGGCAGCTTTCTCCAGGCGTGCGATTGATGACTACCAAGTAGCAGTCTACCTTCATAGAGGTCAGCGCGGGTTGAGGACTGGTCCGACCGACCTCACTGCAGGGGCCGACTTCGGTCTACATCGGGGGTAGCGCACACAGTTCAGATTAAGCCCCTGCTGAGACGAGTTCTCGGCTCGTCGTATCCTTCTTCCGGCGGGGTGCTACCCTCCACTTCGCATTGGCCTAGCCGTGGTCAGCGGCGACCAAGCACTACGGTCTTCTTCTTCTAAGATGACAGCTTCGGGACCTAGCGGAAGCGTTTGTTTGCCTGGGTGGAGACGACTTGGAGTTCCGGCATGCTGCGGCGCCTGACTGGAGCAGATGGACTTGCCCTCGATAGCTCCTTGTGAAGTTACCCGCTCGGCACTGGAGATCCTGCGGCCGGGGGCGCAAGTACCGGGAGTTAGACGTGACGACAGCTTGGCAAAATTAGTTCCCGAGAGGTGGTTGGAGCTCAGTTCCGCGGCAGTATGGTCGACTCTTCTCGTACACTAGTCGGTGGATATGGTGCACGGTCTTCGTTCTATCGACTCGACACAAGTGCCTCGACATCTTGCCAGATGCTAGACAAAGACTTGAGAGCAGCGGTGCGTCTCCAGGACTTTGGGACAACTCGATGTTCGAAGTCCTAACCAGTTGGCAAGCCGGGCGGTAGGCTGGGATTCTGCCCTCTTCGCCGTCGACTAGGCTGCCTACGCTACGGGACAGGTACTACGTGTTTCTTCGCATGGATCCCGTCGAGGATGGAGTGCGTGGTCGTCCTGTTCGAGTGGGACTCCCAGTAGGACGGGAGCAGGGCAGACTAGCAGCGACTATCATTACCTTCTTCAGTTCGCTTAGGACTCATGACATGCTAGGGGATCGCCGTTCAACCTGACACCTCTTCTGCTTGGAGAAGGAGGGTGTAATTATGGGAGATGCTAGTGCGCTTGAGACCGGCGGCGCGGGGAGGCGTCGCTGTGGCCAGATCTTTTAACTTCACTGCTCGCATCGAGATTGAATGCTGCGTTATACGCGTGGTTGTCCGACATTCCCTTTGTTGCAGGTTTGCGGAGGTAGGTGGGCGTTTTCCTGGCTTGGGGGCGCTTGTCTCTTCACCAGTCGAGGTCAGCTCGTTACCACATGCCCCCCCTCTGCAGCTCTCCACTACTCGCACGAGGCTCTAGCAACTGGAACAGCCGCCATAACAACCGGGCCCTGAACTCTTCCGACACACCTGGAGATTGTGCAGCAAGCCCTCTACCACAGAGGCTTCCCTAGGGCGGCCATGGATGCTACCGAGACAACCCGCAGACCCTCAACCGTTCGAGTTGCGAGGGAAGACGACGAGCGCTGGGTGACGGGACTGACAGCCTTCTTTCCCTCCGGACTTGGCGAAGCCCCAGCTGACGGAATGCTTCCTCGGGCTATTCAACGCCCAGGGACGGTCTCCTTTCACTGTTCGGGACTATCTAACCATGATCGCCGACACCTACAGGTGATTACGCTCATTAGACCCGGGTGGCTGTAAGACCTCGCATTTCGGAGGCTCTCTTCGGTCTGGATGCCCATCACTGCTTCGCGTGGGCCAAGAGTGATCTACCATGGGGGCTTACGTGGTCTCAACCCCGTCCTTAGAACCCGGCACATGACGCGCTTGACGGATGTATCTAGGAAGAAGTGCTTCCTGGCGGTCCTTGACTCTACCTCCAGGGTCAGTACACTACGCGCGCTGCCCACACACCCAGATTGCTTGCAGTGCCAGACAACCGGCTTCATGCTACTGCTACCTGAACATCTTCCTGGACAAGAGGCGGCCTCCCTGACGGCGACAGATGTTTCGCCCTGCGTGTGTACGGACTCCACCCGGGAGAACAGACTTAAGGCCCCGGTGAGAACCTTACATGTGGCCTAGCCACCTCTTCCAGGGCCAGTGAACGTACGCGCTGGTGTCACACACGGGTTGCTGTCAGGTACGGACAGAAGGCGCCGTGCAACTGCTAACGTTACCAGCCTTCGGGGCCAAGTAGTGGTCGCCTTGGCTGTCATACCGCTGATGACTTTCCGCCCTTACGAGACTCCACTCGGTAGACCAGACAATAGGAACTGGTGAGAGCCTTACGTGTGGGCCTGCGCCGGACCAAGCTTGCGCAGAGGACGCACACACCTGTTTCTCCCTTTGTCCCCAGGTAGATGTGACATCTCAGCCCAGACCTGCTCCTCCTGGTTCCGGGGAGTGATCCGCCCGGCCTTCCAGGACCTCGACCTGTTGCAGCCACATGTTGAACATCGAGGCGCACGAGGTCAGAGCCTTGACCGCAAGTCCCGCTTCGACAGCACCGGTGCAGTCAAGGACTTTGTGGCGGCTATGAGAGGGCGAGCAGAGACCACTTGCGCCCGCTTCTACCTGAGGGACCTCTCCACCCAGCGGCAGAACCTCTCGCTGGTGGGAGACATCACTACAGAGCAACACTCCCTCCCGGCGCCCTAGGCGCCGCAGGTATCTTAACTAAAATTATCGGGAGTTTGCTCCGGGAGAGCGGGTCTGAGGGTTGGTCGGTTGGCAGGAGGGGCGTTTTTTTCGGCACCCACCTCCTCTTCGGAATTCCACAATGTCATACCATCGGTAATGTGTTTTGAGAAAACAAATGAATTTTTCATTAAAATGCATTTTTTTGAAAAATACTTACCGATGGTATGACTCGAAGGACCCTCCCACCTACCCCGCTTGCCTCAAGTGCGCTAAGGAACTAAACTGAGGGATGACGGGTATTCTCGTACCGGGTGGGAATAAGGGGAGACTATTCAGGCCATGACCGGGTCTATGGCGCTCCACTCCTGCCAACACCCCCTTATACGGACACAACCAAATTTTGGCTAAAATTAGGCTAGCTAAGGGCTTTTCCACAATGTCATACCATCGGTAAGTATTTTTCAAAAAAATGCATTTTAATGAAAAATTCATTTTTCCTTAAAATGTATTTTTTTGAAAAATACTTACCGATGGTATTACTCGAAGGTCCCTCCCACCTGCCCCGCTTGCCGCTGGTCTGCTAAAGAAAACTGACTGGCGTATAAGCGCTGTAGCGCATGCGTGGTTGAACCGGAGGCGAGGCTACCCGGGTTTCCGCCTAGGCTATGGCGCCCCTCTCCTGCCATCATGACCATACTCGTACACAACAATTTTGGGCTAAAATTAGACTAGCTAAGAAACCATTCCTTACAGTAATACCATCGGTAAGTATTTTTCAAAAAAATACATTTTAAGGAAAAATACATTTTTCTTTAAAATGTATATTTTCGAAAAAATACCTGCCGATGGCATTACTGCTCGGAGGACCCCCCCCCCCCCCCCCCCACCTGCCCCGCTTGCCGCTAGTAAACAAAGAGTGAGTGAGACTGGCGAAGCGGTGCTGCGCATGCGCAATTATATGGGTGGAGGAGAGGCCACTCAGGTAAGGGAGGCTACTCAGGTGATGAGCTATCACCTCACAAGTGTTGCTCCCCTTGTTGCAAGGGGTCTTGAGCTGAAATCGATAAGGTAGGTGTATCTTCCTAATAGTAATGCCATCGGTAGGTATTTTTCGAAAAAATACATTTTAAAGAAAAATACATTTTTTACCTAATTCTGTTTCCTGAACGTCTGTTCTGACACCCCCCTCTACGCTTTTAGCCCCAAAGGGTCCCATTTCTCAAATTTCGGAGGTGCTGCCTAACGACTATGTACCAGTTGCAGGGGATGAATTGACCATGATAATTCAAGGGTAGTGCAAGATTAGCTTGGCGCCTTTAATTAATTAATCTGGCTCTACCCATGAATTGTCATGGTCAGTCCGTCTCCTGCTGCAGGGGCTCGGGACTATATGGGTTAACCGTCTTGGTCGGCCTGTCCCCTGAACTGAAATGTAGCCTTCAAATGACGACTCATAGCTCTGGGAACTTTGACCATGCGGGGGTTCAGCTTGTTAACCTCATCACAGCAAGAGGCATAGATCCTCATGAGCCACCGCAGCTGTGGGGGCTTATGAGGATCTATATCTCCTGCGGTTGGGTGCGGTACAGTTTTTCTCGGCACTGAATGCGTTTTATGCAATGCCAAAGGACCCCCAGCCTTGAAAGGGACATGGGCACAAAGTGCTGTCAGCAAGAGGCATAGATCCTCATGAGCCCCCGCAACTGCAGGGGCTCATGAGGATCAATGCCTCTTGCTGTTGGGTGGCATTCATTTTGTTCTCAGCAGTGAACAGTTTAATTGGCCAAAGTTTTATCATTCGTACTGAAGTTGCAATTTATGTTTCTTCTCAGATGTTTTTGAACGAGTATGAAGAGCTTCCGCTGCCCGCCTTGACCTACCTGACGGGAGAGTGCAACTACGGGGGTCGTGTGACCGACGATAAAGATCGCAGGCTTCTCCTGTCGTTGCTGTCTATTTTCTACACAGACAAGATCATCTATGATGATAAGTACAAGTACGGCCACCCTTCTAAACCGTTCTATCCACAAGAGGCATGGATCCTCATGAACAGCCCTTTCAAGGCACAAGGCACTTCAGTCCTTTTCTTGTAAAAAGCGAGATTTTCAGCGTATTACAATGAAAATGTCGCTTTTCGCAAAAACGGACTTGCTGTCCTTTTGCTTTTGTTGTAATACAATTTTTTTTTAAATCTAGTTTGTCACAAAAATGAACTTAATGTCTTTTCCCTTTGCAGGTCTTTGGGCCTCTGCAGCCACACCCGAGTAGATCAAGGCAGATCTATTAACCCCTTCACTGCTAAGAAGAAATGAACACCAGACTCCTGCAAGAGGTATAGATCCTCATGAGCCCCTGCAGTTGCGGGGGCTCATGAGGATCTATGCCTCTTGCTGAAACCACTTTGTATCCATTGTTCACCAGATGGGCTGGAGCTCTTTTGCTTCTTTGAATTTACTCAGATTTCAGACGTACAATGTACGATCCGTGGCAGTGAAGGGGTCAACTGGTACCTGGAGTTGCACTCGACTGTAATCAGGCAGCACCCTTGAGCTAGGTTGACTGAATCTAATGTATGTCAAATAGTTTCATAACGGTGTTGTGCCTAGCAGTCGATTCTTAAAATGTGTGCTGTTCAGCTCTTGATGTAAATTGCCCTTGAATCAAAATGTCTCCATCTTGTGAATTTATTACGAAACGCCTGAAACTCCATGATAACGTAAGTCTTCTCTGTGGAGATGCAGGGAACACCACCCAGCTGCAAGAGACATAGACCCTCCTGAGCCATGTTCCTTGAATAATGACATTTCAGAAACTCAGTCTGCTTCCATTGGCAATGAAGGGGTTAAGTTATTCCTGTTAGGCAAGAGGTCCACAAGCATTAACCCTGTTGTGCATGCAACCACTGGTACAGTACCAGTGCTTGCATGCACAAGGGGAAAGATTGGGAGTGGGGAAGGGGGTTGGTGGGGGGGGGGGGGGGGGAAGAAATTGGACTGTGCAGAAGCCAGATACGGCCGACATCCATCCAAGGGCCTTTCATTCACTTGGTTGTGACTTTACCCTGTCACTGCCAATGGATGCAGATTGTGTGTTTGAAATGGGAATTTAAGACCAAAAACCCCTAGAAACATGGATTCAAAATGGAGCCAGCAAGAGGCATAGACCCTCATGGGTCTATATCTATATCTCTTGCAGTTGGGTGGTGTTCAGATTTCTTGGCAGTGAAGGGGTTAATTTTTGTCCAACGTGACACTCACTTCTGTGAACAGGCCATCGCAAAAAAACCTAGATGTCCTAAAAACATAGATTCAAAGTGGTGCCAGCAAGAGGCATAGACCCTCATGAGCTCCCACACCTGCGGGGGCTCATGACAATCTATACCTCTTGCAGTTGGGTGGTGTTCAGGTTTTTTGGCAGTGAAGGGGTAAATTTTTGTCCAGCATGACATATGCTCACTTCTGTATACAGGCTGTCACCGAGTGGGCTGTATTTTGCACCACCTGAGTGTCCGTATCAGTCTTACTGTGACTACATCCGCACCCTGCCCCTCAACCCCAGTCCAGAGGTTTTTGGCCTGCATGAGAACGCGGACATCACCAAGGACAATAAGGAGACTCATCAGGTAAACCCAATGCGCCAAAGGCCACCGGGCTGACATCGGCTGCTGTTGGCCCGCACAGGGGCTAATGGCGCCCAATGTCAGCCCGATGGACGTCGGCCGCCGGTGGCCCGCTCATGGCCATGTGCACTGGGAAGTCGTGGAATAAGATGCACTAAGATCAGTTCAAAATGGGTCACACTTCATGTCGGCAAGGAAAATGTTTTGCTGCCAGTCTCCTGCTTTGTGGACCATTTCAACAGCTCTCGACTTACAGCTCTTGACTATTAGCGATTCTGTTTCTCTGGAACGTTTGTGAGGACAGCTCTTGACTATTAGCGATTCTCTTTCTCTGGAACGTTTGTGAGGTGCCGGCCTTGGGAAGCCTCGCTTTCAATTTGGGACTTGCACACTGTAGTGTGTTATTTTGAGTTTCACGTCACTGCAGGCCACAAAACCAATTGGAGAAATGTCACATTTTGGTACAGTAAAAGAAGAAAATTACAAAGAATGGCATCTAAGGAATGGTGTAGGTCGTGATGGTGAGGTGAAGGTCGCTCATCAAGGATAGTCGATAACAAGATGTGGATTGACCATGATGGTTCAAGGTCCCCCAGGTGTGAAAATTCAACCAGTTGTGAAGAGGTCGCCTGGGGTCCTGCTTTTGTGTAAAAACTGTCGGCAGTTCAGTGTATGAGTAGTGCCCGAGGGGCCAATCTATTCTGGCACAACCCTTTAACTATCATAGTCAAATTTATTTCAAGCAATAGTGTATCAGGATGAAAAGGGTTAATAACAAGTGTGCATTCCTCTTTGTGTACCTCTCACTGCTGAGAACAAGGCCTCAAGCGGTGTGAGGGCTAATCAGGTTCTTTGCCTCTTGTTGATGGCCCTGGCTGTAGCGTGTCCATGTTCCATGGATCACTGGGGCGCTTTACCATTGACTTTTGATTAATTATTTTAACATTGAATTATTTTATAAACTCCGGTCGTGGCCTTGGAGTAAAGAAGTTAACTCTTTCGAGACGTGCCGCAACCCGATTCGCGGCATAAAGCCGCGAATCCAGTTGCGGCACATCTCAAAAGAGTTAACCCATTAGATCCTGAGGTTGAATTTTTCACATTTGTGAGTCATCCTATGAAGATTACATCACACTTTAGGAGATAGATCGACCATGATAGCGCATCAGAACTTCAAGGGTTAATATGGGATCCTCGTGTGTTTCAGCTGTTTGAGAGTATTCTGCTCACCCTTCCGCGGCAGTCGGGGGGAGGCGGCAAGTCTTCTGGAGACGTTATCCAGGATCTGGCTGCGGACATCCTCAGCAAACTGCCTGCAAACTATGACTTGGAAATGGTGAGTTTGTAGGGAGAAGATCACCCAGCACCTTTTGGGAAGTATTTCAGCTTCCTTGCATTACTCCCACCAGGTAAACTGTCGTGCAGATTATCCCATGTAGCAAAACATCTGAGCCCACAACGGCCACAGTGGGCCTGCTGTGTGAAGGCCCACTGTGGCTCCAATGACCTTTACTTACTGGGATCACCAAGAACATGGGTATAGAGTAGTTTTAGCAGGCATAGATCCTCATGAGCCCTTGCAACTGCACAGGCGCATGAGGATCTATGCCTCTTGCAGGTGGATGTGCTAATTTTTTCTCAGCACTGAATAATCCCAGTGTTCTTGCTATTTTCTTTTTTTAATAACTCTTATTTCCATTGCTATGAACCTGATCAAAATATAGTCCACCTCCAAAAATGCTTGTGGTGAAATGAAAATGGTTACATGGTTAGCCTAGGAATGGGGCTTTGTATTGGGGGGGGGGGGGGGGGTCTAACTGCTGTCATCATCCAGCTGCAGTTTTCTGGTATTTACATTAAACAAAAAGAAAAGAGAATAACGGTGTTTCGACCACAGTTGGTTAATGGTAAATTTGAATCGTACAATGTACTCAAGTGCTATCCTGGAATCTTTATATCAAATCGTTATTTTCTTTCCCAGGTGATGAAAAAATACCCTGTACTGTATGAGGAGTCCATGAACACTGTTCTGCGACAGGAGCTCATCCGTTTCAACCGTCTGACATCGGTCGTTCGCAGTTCCTTGCAGAACCTACAGAAAGCTATCAAGGGGCTGGTCGTTATGAACTCGGAACTGGAGGAAGTTTTCAACAGCATGTTGGTGGGAAAAGTCCCAGCGTCATGGGCAGCCAAGTCTTATCCCTCGCTGAAACCTATGGGGTCATACATGGCTGATCTGCTTCTGAGGTGCGTTGTTCAGATATGTGAAGTCTTGCAGATGGTTACTTAGTTTTTGGGGTCCAACCCTTTGGCTGTCAGCAGCTGATTTTGTTGAGGTGATTCCTGCTGGAATCGCCTTGACAAAATGTGCTGCCGACAACCAAATGGTTCATGCTGAGGAAGCAACGAAGACTGTCTCACGGTGACATGTGGCCTTGCAGAGAGGGCTAAACATGTGACATAGCTTTTGAAGGGTCATGTGGATATGTTCTGCATGTTTGCCCCAGTCAGCATCGCCCATGCAGTCAGCAACAGGTTGGACCTCTGTCCAGCTGTGGTTGAAGTTGGCCAGACGACCTTTTGCAGCTGTATGTGGGCAAACTGCAGCCGGCATCAGCATGGTGACCTAAAATCCACAATCACAGACCAGCACGCATGATGGTGTGCAGCTAAGAGCTGTGAGGTCCAAAATTACAGATCAGCACAATTTTGGGTGGATGAGGGGTGGGGGGGTCACATGCAATAGCAAAAGTGAGTCTATGTAATGGGCCGCCTGTCATCAGTCATCTGAGCCCAAGTCTAAGTCCCAGTTTAAGCCAGAACCTTCTAAGGATACTTTGTCAAAATATTTCTAAACATACCAATTTGAGTGACCTTGCTTTAAGGTCAAGGTCGGTATTTCAAGTCAAGGTAATTTTGACCCCCCCCCCCCCCCCCCCCCCCACCCCCCCCACGGCAAAAAAAAAAAAGTCCTCTCAAGTACTGTCTTCACCTTCAAGCGAAACTTGGTATACATATACCGGTTGATAAGACCTTCCTGTCCATACTAAGCTAGACAACCCCTCTCGAAGGCCAAGGGTCAGGAGAAAAATGCCTATTATTTGATAGAATGTCTTAATTGTTGCACTTTTTTGAACATTTCATCAAAATTGGAAAAAGTATAGATGATTATTAGATCATCCTATGCATACTAATTGATCTGACCGCTTGTAAGGGTCAATGAAGTTGAACAGAGCCCTATTGACATTTGAAGACTTGCTCATATGAGTGACCTTTCAGGAAGGTCAGGGCCACAGATCAGATAAAGGATGTGGATAAGTCAGGCAAGGGCTTTACCATTCTCGTTTCTGCTGGCGTGAACCCACTTCACTGCCGAGAAAAATTGAACGCCACCCAATTGCAAGGTATAGATCTTCATGAGCCCCCGCAGTTGCAGTGGCTCATGAAGATCTGTGCCTCTTGCGGAAACCACTTTATATTCATGTGCCTTTGACCGCTGGGGGTCTTTAGTGTTTAATCTGCGGCCACTGACAGGGACGGTGTTAACGTGCGGCCTGTGTCACGTGTCTGTTGTAGATTGAAATTTCTCCAGGACTGGATTGCCCACGGAGCGCCTCAAGAATTTTGGCTCTCTGGCTTCTACTTCACTCAGTCTTTCCTTACGGGTCAGTCTCTTTCACCCCACGGGTGCATTTCCCAAATATTGGAAGGGTTTCTTTAAACAACTGTGTACCAGTTGCAGGAGGTGGACTGACCATGATGTTTCAAGGGTAGCGCCAGATTAGCGTGGCGCCTGTCGACGCCAAGCTAATCTGGCGCTACCCTTGAATCATCATGGTCAATCCATCTCCCACTGCAGGGCGTTGGGGCTTAATGGGTTAACCCTTTGGCAGTTGGTAGCACTTATTATCACAATGACAAAAAGTGATGTCAACAGCCAAAGGGTTACAGGTGTGTGTGTGTGTGTGTGTGTGTTTGGGGGGGGGGGGGTAGTAAAATAATTCCTCAGAAAATAGCAGTTTGTTTATAAATGCTGGTATTTTCTTACATTTTTTTTATTCCTGTTGTAACACCTGGTATTTCTGTCTTCTTACAACACAGTAATTTTGTATTAACTTCTTGCCAGTGAATGCCGACTGCAGCGGCCACGGAGAATACTTCCCCTAGAACTCTGTTGACAGCGAGACCCACCCAGCCAAGTTTCGTTTCCAGTGCTTTTGCTTGGCTATTTTTAGAACTGAATATTTCCATACAAGCTGTGACTTGGCATGCGCACCAGATACAGAAATGAACTCTTAAACAAAATGTATTTTTCTTTAAAATAATGTTTTTCTCAAAACACATTACCGATGGTATTACTATATGGGATTAGTTCTTAGCTAGTCTAATTTTAGCCCAAAATTTGTTGTGTACGATTATGGCCGTTATGGCAGGAGAGGGGCGCCATAGACTGGGCGGAAGCCCGGTTAGCCTCCCTTCCTGTATCACCACGCATGCGCTCCGCGCTTCCCACTTCAGTCAGTTTCTTTGCTAGTTACTGAGCGGTTGTGTACGTCGTGAGCTCTACGCTTCGTTGTTCTCACTGAGCCGTTATCCGGTCGTTGGTCTGTGGTTTGCCTTCGCCTTGTGGCTTAGGCTTGGACGCTTTCGTGTGGGACTGCTCGGCAGTTGTGTTTGTGACTTAGGGCTAGCCTTCAGTGGTGCCGGTGAACTGTTTTCACGTGTTTGTGGCCACTCGGACTTGTAGCTTCGCCCTTGTGGCCCGGTTCTAGCCTGCGCTTGCTCGCGCCAGTTCAGGCTTGGCGGTGTGTGTTTGAGAACTGTGTCTGGTGTGTTCGCTCATTGTTCGACCCTTGGCTTTACGCAGGACGAGCCCTGGAGTGTTGGTTCGTGGCTGGGGTCTTCCTGGCGATTTCCGTCGACCCTGCGGTTCCTGTGTGGACTGGTTTCTCGACCGGCGACAGTTCGAGCCACCTCTACGCCTAGTCATCTATCTTCCACGTGGCTGTTGGTCTTGGCCAGGTGATTGGTCTTTCTTCTTCGAATGACGAGGTATAGATTCGGTTTGAGCCTATGCCAGGCGCTCAGGGGTGTGGGTAGAGCGCCGGGCCTCGGCATAAGCTGTTTTGTTTTTGTTTTCGAAATTTCGCTCAAACGAGGTTCGTTTTGCGTGCCCACGGGGGCACGCTCGCTCGATTGTCTTTGTACCCTTTGTGTTGCAGTGGGCAAGTCCGCACCTGCACGCGATGTGAGCATTTCCAGTGGCCGAGTGACGAATTTCCTTGCCTGACCTGTTCCGAATGTGCCTCATCTAACCCGTGCCCGGTCTGCGCCCCATGGCCAGAAGAGTAGTGGACAGAACTACACCGCTTCTACGGCCAAAAACGACCGACCCTACTAGCACGGAGTTCCGATCCATCCCCGGTACGCGCCACAGACCCGCCTAGTGGCCCTTACCGTGCGGTAGCGCCTCCGTCGCAGCAGCCTCGACTAAAACCGGCAGCCACCACAGTCCCGCCTAGTGGTCGCTGTGCGGTGCAGGATCGGCGAGTCTCGCCAAGGGAATAAAGAATGAAAGGAAAAGTTAAGCCTCTTGTGGAAGCACCGGTATTCGATCCTGCCCCGGTACGCGCCACAGACCTGCCTAGTGGCCCTTACCGTGTGGTAGCGCCTCCGACGCAGAGAAAAAAAAAAAAAAAGCTAGGCACTATACCGGCAACCACCACAGTCCCGTCTAGTGGTCGTTGCGCAGTTCCGGATCGGCGAGGCCCACCAGCTAAGCCTCTAGTGTTTTCACCGGTATCCACCACTGTCCCATTGGGTGGACGCTTCTCGGTGGTGGCTTCCAAACAGTCGCTGAAGACAAACAGGCACTTGCCGCAGCTCCGGTAGACGTCCAGGTAGAGACACCGAAGGCTGCAGCCTACCAGGTCAGCAATCGGCACGCTCCGCTACATGGACCTTGGGTGCCCCCCCCCCCCCCCTCCTCGTCAGCCACTAGTGAACTTCTCGTCGCCTCGGCGCTCCGCCTAAGACTGGCGACACGGCGCCTAGATCGGACAGACTTACTCGGCGTTCGCGCTCCCGCTCCCGGACACGCAACCTGAAACGCGGCCCAGCTTGCCCCGAGTCGGCCCGCCCCGTATTCGCCGTGAGCGCTCCCTCCTTCGTCGTTGGTCGCACTCCAAGGACAAGTCGACGCTCCGGAGAGTTCTTCCGACTTAGCTTCTAGCCGACCCCTCAGGCGCGGGGTCTAGGTGACTCGGCCACAGTTCAGCGTCCCGACGGTCGGTGGTTCTCGTCGCCGCCACCGCGCCAGACAGCGCAGCGCTTCCACGCCACGACCGTGTGCAGCGACACTGCAGACCGTGTTGTGTCTTCTCGTCGCCTAACTCTTGCGGGACTGTTCTGCCGTGCGGCTCCCTCGACTTCACCCTTTGGTGAGAAGCTCATCGCCTAGGGCTGCGGCCTTCTCCTGGGACGACAAGGCGGCGATTCTTGCTTCTTATCAGGTAAGTTGCCCCGTGCCGGGAGAGGACGACGCTCTCAGCCTGTACCCTGCGGAGTCCATTCGGTACGCCTTTGGAGACCAGCCCTCACCTGCCCTTCCTTGCACCTGACGTGGAGGAGCTACAGTCGGCTTTTTTGGGACCCTTGGAGTCTCTTTGTGCACTGGATGCAGCGGCGCGCGTCGTGCTGCCTGCCTCCCCGCGGATCCCGTCCACGCTCAAGAGGAAGGCCTCTGCTTGTCGGTGCCGATCGTCAGGGCAAGTGGTTCAAGTCGCTCCCCCAGCCGCCGGGCTTCAGGACCTTGTTCGCTGCGGTTCCGCCAGTTCTTCTCGGACTCAGGAAGAGGAAGAAGCAGGTGACCGGCAGGTGTGTGCTCCTTCGGCATCGTGGTATGCGAGGAGCTCGCAGTGTTCTTCTGCCCCTGCCTCATTTCTTCCCGGCCGTACCTTGCAGGTTCGCCTTACTTCAGTCTTCTTCCCGCCGCGGAACAGACAGCTACACTCTTCAGATCGCCCTGATTGCAGCGGGTTCCTTCCTTCTGGAGCCACTAGCCTTTGTCCTTCGGATAGATGCCTGGCACCCTTCCTTGTCTTCTCGGCTCTGGGACCTGCTAGCGCTGGCGGTACCTGGGAACCGCGTGGCCTACCACACCTCCGTCAACGCATTGGCAAGCGGCGGTCCACGGTGTCTTGTGGCGACGCGATGCGGCTCTTCGCCCCTGTCCCTTTCGGCGGATCTTTAGACACTTCTTTGCGAAGTTCCCTCGGAGGAGAGCTCCGGTTCGAGCCCGCCTGGCTCGATGTCGAGGAAGCGATTAGGACGCCTGGCTCAGCTGCGCCGGCTCAGCTCCCTTCGGATCCTCCGCAAGCTCCGGGTCGCGCCCTGCGGGCTTCCAGTCCCAGCCCCGCCCCCTACCAGAGGTGGACGTCTCCCCCCCCGGGCTCCAGCCTTCTCCTGCGCCCGCCCTTCTTCAGGCTAGCGCTCCTCAGCTAAGTGTGGCGAGCGCTTCTACCGGACGGCCCATGGATTCCTTCAACGATCACCGATGGCCTCCTCATCTTCTTCGGTCTCAGTTCCCCTGCCCCGCTCTCCTTGTGGACGGTGGTGCCGTCAGACCAGCCAACGGCCATACCACTTTGAATTCAATGGTTCTCGTCTGTTCCGAAGTTAGGCAACGTCGGGCTCGGTTAGTACTTGGATGGGTGACCGCCTGGGAACACCAAGTGCTGTTGGAAAGAGCAGAAAAAGCCCTGAGACGAGGCCCTCGGCGCCGAAGTAGCCGCCTTGCTGCTGCAGCGACCGCGGAGGTGGTTATGCGACACGACTCCCCTGCGTGCTACAGCCGGCTTGTCGTGGCTCCCGATCCTGGCGGCAGGTGGCGCCTAGTCTTTGACCTCTCGGCGCTCCACAAGTTCTTCGTGCTCCATCCTTCCGCTTGGAGAACGCCCGGGCTCTTCGCTCCGCCGCGCAGCCGATCGACTTGCTGTCAGCCCGGACCTCGGATGCATGACTTCACCTTGCTTTACACCCAGCCTCCAGGCGTTACTACGTTCGCCTTCCAGAGAGGGGTCTACCAGTTGCACGCCCTTCCCTTCGGCCTCGACTTAAGCCCTTGGGAGTTCTCGGATTGGATGCTGCGGTAACCAGAGCCCGTCGTACGTCCACGAATCTCTCCTTGGACTACTTAGACGTCCTGCTCTTGAGGAACCAGTCCGAGTCGGCCCTGATGGAGGACCGGGATGCCCTTCTCCGCCTCTTCGAAGTTCGGGGCTCCTTGGCCAACTTCGGCTAGTCCTATCTCGTCCCAGCGCGTCACTTCGTGCGCCCGGGTATGGAGCTCTGCACCGACCTCGACATCGGCCGGAGCCCGGAGTAACGCTTCCAGAAGTTGGCGAACTTAGAACGGCAGGTTCTCAGCCGATTACGCTTCTGTCAGGCATTAGCTGCAGCTTCTGGGACTGATGTACGCAGCAGCGGATCTAGTTCCCTTGAGACGTCTCTACGCTCGGCCCCTGCAACGGCACCTCCTACAGCTGGCGTCCGTCGATGGCTGACCTCGACGCTTCGGTCCCGGTCTCAGCCTTGTCCCATCTTCACCTACTGCGCTGCGCAGATCCATCCCGGCTTGTGACATGAGTGCCGCGGTTCTCGCCGCCCTCCCTCTCCTTGTGCGTCGACGCGAGCCTCTCTGGTTGGGGAGCTCGCCTCCTGCTGTCATTTCGAGGCTACCTCCGGCCTGTGATCCTGAGAGTCGTCACCCCGACACATCAACTGGTGGGAACTGAAGACGGTCGGGCAAGCCCTCCTTCTGTGGGAACTTCGCCTTCGACCTTAGGAGCCTCTAGTATGGTCAGACAACTCCATGGTCGTCGCCTACTTCCAGAAGCGAGGCGGGACCTGTTCTCCCCCCCCCCCCCCCCTCTGCTTCCTTCTCCACCAGGCGCTTCGCTGGTGCGAGGACCGGGATATCACTCTTCGCGCACCTCACATCCCAGGTCATCGGAATGTCCGAACCGACTTCCTCTACCGTCGCGGTCGGCTACTGCTTACCGTGTGGTCACTGCGTCCAGACAGCTTCGGTTGATCGGCGCAGCCGGGGAGTCGCCCGTGGTCGACCTCTTCGCCTTGAGTTGGAATCTGAAGCTCCCTCTTATCTCTCCACTTCCAGTTCCCTGGCCTGGGCAGTGGACACTCTCTCCATTCCCTGGGACGGCCTGGTCGCTGTACCTAACACGCCGACGGTGCTAGTCCCAAGGTTCTGCTCAAGCTCTGAGGGCGCAACACGATACTGTTCTGGGGGCGCCTTTCTGATAGACCAGGTCGGGGACCACCGACCTCCTGATCCTCGCTACGACCACCCCGCTGGCGCTCACCTCCCCAGTGCGAGGCTCAAGCAACCACGTTGTGCGGTTGCCACCCGTGTCCAGAGCGTCTCCGCCTCCTAGCGCGCGGCAGTGGATGCGACCGCTACAGCTCGCAGAACCTCGACCGGATGAGTTACGAAGGCTAGTGGAGGGTCCTCTGCTCCTGGTGCGACGACAGACGCCTCTCCTCCACCGAAGTGACAGATCCACAGCTGGCGGAGTTCTTCCTTTGGCTGCTCTCCGACCAGCACCTAGCGCCTTTCTCCTTGAGGCTTCTTGGCCATGATCGCGGACGCGTACGGCTCGACCCCGGTGCCTGCAAGACCTTGCCGACCGGATGGACCAGTCGGCCCACAACGTTCCACTCTACGCTCCTGGGTGCCTAGATGGGACCTGCCTTACATGCTTACTCGACTCAACGCGCCTGTCTTCGAGCCCATCCAGTCGGCTACGCTACCAGATGTGATGCGGAAGACTTACTTCCTCTCGGCCCTCGCCTCTGCTTCCAGGGTCGGCGAGCTGCACCCCTTTCGGCACGCCCCGACTGTCTGCAGTTCAGATCGGACGGCTCACTTCAGCTGCTGCCCGAACCGGCCTTCTTAGTCAAGGCCAGATCTCCTTGGCTGCTCCTCAATTGGTTATGTTTCAGCCATTAAGAGAACCAGGTTCCACCAGTAAGTCCAGACACAGACCCGGTGCGAACCTTACACCATTAAGAGGCCCAGGCTCTGCCGTGAGTCCAGACAACAGGACCCAGTGCGGGCCTTACATGTTTACCTGAACCGGACCAAGCCGCTACGCAGGACACACTCTCCTCTCTCTGTCCCCAGGTAGAATGACATCTCAGCCCAGACGATATCCTACTGGCTTCGGTGGATGTCACGTTCAGCCTTTCAGGACCTGGCTTCTCACACAGCCACTCGCTTACACTCCAGGGCGCATGAGACCTAGTCACGGCTGCAAGCCTAGTGTTCGACCGCTACTAGGCTGTCAAGACTTCCTGGCTGTGGGCAGGCGAGCAGTGACCGCCTTCGCACACTTCTACCTTAGGGACCTCTCCAGCCAGCGCCAGAACCTTCGCTGGGGAGAGACATCGTGGCGCAACACTCCCTCCAGGCGCCTTAGGGCGTCGCAAGTATCTTTGCTAAAATTAGAGGGAGGTTGCTTGGGGAGGGCCACTAGAAGTAGTGCGATGGCAGGGGTAGGGGCGTCTCAGCGGCACCCGCCTCCTTTTCGGAATTCTCCCATATAGTAATACCATCGGTAATGTGTTTTGAGAAAACAAATGTATTTTTCTTTAAAATGAATTTTTTGAAAAATACTTACCGATGGTATTACTTGGAGGCCCCTCCCACCTACCCCGCTTGCCGCTGGTCTGCTAAGAAACTGACTGAAGTGGGAAGCGCGGAGCGCATGCGTGGTGATACAGGAAGGGAGGCTAACCGGGCTTCCGCCCAGTCTATGGCGCCCCTCTCCTGCCATAACGGCCATAATCGTACACAACGAATTTTGAGCTAAAATTAGACTAGCTAAGAACTAATCCCATATAGTAATACCATCGGTAAGTATTTTTCAAAAAAATTCATTTTAAAGAAAAATACATTTTTCGAAAAATACTTACTGATGGCATTACTGATAGGAAGATATACTTAGCTTGTCAATTTCAACCTCCAAAATTGTTGTGTGTTGCTACACAACCAGGGATGTAACTCTAGCAAGCAGTTACCTAATACCCTGAATGGCCTCCCTATCCTCCGGGTAGCCTCCCTTCCTAATCTCGCGAGAGTGTTAGTGCCAGTTCTATCTTAGTGGAATGGCGGCAAGCGCGGAAGGTGGGAGGGAAGTTTGAGTAATGCCATCGGTAAATATTTTTCGGAGAAATGTATTTTAAAGAAAAATACATTTATTTCGTCAAAAACGTTACTGATAGCATTACTGATAGGAAGAATTGCGAAGAGGAAGAGGGTGCCGCCCAAAGCTCTACCACTGTGTAACTGCTCAGCTAGGAGCCCTGTAGGTGCACACTCACGACAATTTCAGCTAAGCGTTACCTACGGCGCATCCAGCGACGGGAGGGAGTGTTGCGCCGCAGCAATGTCCTCCACGAGAGCCAGGTTCTGTCGCTGGCCTGAGAGGTCTCTAAAGTAGAAACGGACGAAAGTAGATTTGGCCCGCCAGCCCACAGCCGCCACAATGTCCCTCACGGCGCAGTTGCGGTCAAACGCGATGCTCGTGGAGACAGCCCGGACCTCGTGCGCCCGAATCCGCAGCCTCTTCGCTCCCTCTGTTGAGAGGTCTTCGTATGCAGATCGTATGACTCCGCGCAGCCAAGCGGAGATCGTCAGGGCGGAAATATCGTTCCTGCCCGGAGTCAAGGGCAGGAAGAGGTGGGAATGTCCTCACCGATGGGGCTTAGACCGGCGGAGATAGATTTTTAACGCCCTGGTCGGATCCTGCTGTCGCACTTCCCGGGGCGTGTCAGGGCCCCGCAGTGGACGAAGAGTGATGGGTTGAGGGGCGGCTGAAGGGAGCCTGTTTTGGGCCAAAAAGGAAGGACTAGTGAGGAGTTGAACTGAGCCGTCGGCCCGGAGCTGCAGGCAGGACGGGTGCACTGAGAGAGTGTGGTGCTCACTCACTCGAGAGGCAGTGGCAAGAGCCAGCAGGAAGCACGTCTTCCTCGTCAAGTCGGAGATCCGCGCCAAGGGCAGAGGTTCAAAATGAGCAGTGTTGAGCCAGGTTAACACCCACGCGAGGTCCCATTGTGGGAGCAGGGAGCGGGCCACTGGCCGCTGGAGGTCGAAGTGAGCCATCAGGTCGGCGAGGTCCTTGCAAGACCCTACATCTGGCCGGCCGAAATGGTGGTAAGTGTCAGCCACCATAGAAAGATATCCCCGAATGGTGAAGGGCGCCAGGTTATGATCCTCGAAGAGCCACAGGAAGAACTCGGCGAGCTGGGGCATAGTCAAAGCTGTGGGGGAGAGGTGTCGAGTCCCGCACCACGACTGCAAAACCCGCCATTTTCCCTCGTAGACTTTCCTGGTGGAAGGTCGTCGTGCTGTAGCGATAGCCGCCACCGCCACATCCGAGAAACCTCGAGCAGTGAGGGCACGCCGCACAATCTCCAGCTGTGTAAGAGGAGACTCTCTGGGCAAGGGTGAAAAAGATCCTGACGTGGCTGCTTCAGCATCGTGCGTGGCGTGGAAAGCCGCAGAGGGGGATCCGTGGCGAGACTCATGAGATCTGTGGTCCAGGTCTTGGTCCAAGAGAATGGGGCTACCAGGAACAGCACCGCATTGCAGCCTCTGAGCTTCAGGAGAATCTTGGGCACCAGCACAGAGGGAGGGTACGCCAGGAGACCCTCCCAGGGAATGGAGAGAGCGTCTATCGCCCACGCGAGGGGTCCGCAACGGGAGAGACGAAGAGGGGCAGCTGTGTGTTCCACCTCGTTGCGAACAGGTCGATCATGGGCATCTCCCAGTGCACGCAAATCATCCGAAAAAGGTCGGGGCGAAGAGCCCACTCGGTATTGAGAAGCTGGCCCGGACGGGACAGAGAATCCGCTAGCACATTTAGCCGTCCCGGAATGTAACGCACCCGCAGCGAGATGCTCCGATCCCGGCACCACACGAGGAGCTGGAAGAGAAGCGTGCACAGAGAAGGAGAACGCGTCTAGCCCTGTATTTAAATGTACGCCACAACCGTCGAGTTGTCGGAGAGGACCAAGACCGCCTGGTGTGTCATGCGCGCTTTCCAGGCGATGAGGGCGAGCCAAACTGCCTTTAACTCCAACCAGTTGAAGTGCTTGCCCACTAGATTCAGCGACCAAAGGCCCGCTGTCTCGCTGAAGTCCGGGATCAGATGTGCCCCCCAACCAGAGAGACTGGCATCCGTGCAAATCGACAGGTAGGGTAGCGGGGATGCTAGGGGAACTCCCGAAGCTAACCAAGAGGGGTCTGTCCACCGGAGGAGATGTGGCCGAACCAGCGGAGACACAGGCACGCGGACTTCCAAATCCCCCGAAAACGGCCACCAGAGAAGGAGGAGATGTAGTTGAATCGGCCGCGAGTAGAGCCGGCTGAGAGGAAGTAAGTCCGCCGCAGCGCTCATGAGACCTAACAACTGCAACCAAGTCCATGCCGGAGCCTCCGTAGCATGATACACCTGCAGGGCCAAAGCCGCCAACTTCTCGATCCGAGCCTGAGGGAGTTGTACCAGGTTCAAGTCGGTCCAAAAATCCATACCAAGGTGGATAAATCTGCGGAACGGCGAGAGGTCCGACTTGCCGAAGTTGACCAGGAAACCGAGTCCGTGAAGAAGGGAGAGCAGCGCGTCCCTGTCGGCGGACAAGCAGGACTCGTCCGGATTCCGGAGTAGCAGGTCGTTGAGGTAGTTGGAGGTCGGACGGAGAGACAACCGCCGAGCGCGTGCTACCACTGTGTCCATGATCCTGGTGAAGATCCAGGGACTGAGGTTGAGGCCGAAGGGCATGGCTCGGAACTGATAAACCACCCCGCGGAAGGTGAAGCGTAGGTAGCGGTGAGCCGAAGGGTTCATGGGCACATGAAGGTATGCATTGGCCAGATGGAGACTGACTGCAAAATCCATGGGCTGGACCACCACGGCACGGAGGGCTCTGGCTGTTTCCATATGGAAAGAAGGGGCAGCAAGGAACTTGTTTAAAGCCAAGAGATCGATCACCGGATGCCAACTAACATCCGACTTCGGTACAAAGAAGAGACGGCTGTAGAAAGCTGGAGAGTTGTGTCATAGTACGACCTCCATGGCGGATTTGTGAAGCAACGCAGCCACCTCTCCCTGCAACGCCACCGCTTTGACCCGATCGCTCGGCACCCGAGTCCAAAGCGGGGAGCGCCGCAGAGGGGCAGGGCGTTGAAAAGCGAGTTGGAGACCCACCGAGATGGTAGAGAGGATCCAAGCGTCATCCGGCAACAGCGACCACCAAGCGTCGCTGTGCCGGGAGAGCCGCCCGCTGACCGGTGACCCGAGAGAAATCGGCGGGGGCAGTGTGGGAGGGGAATAATTGGGCCCTCCCCCTCCCGGGCCACCGGCCCCGACCAGGCCAGGTGGAGACCGGGGCTGGGAGGACGTGGAAGCGGCCAAAATGGGGTGGGGGGTGGGGGGGGGGGGACGGGCGGGGCCAAGAGGCACACTGGAAACTGGGCGTGAGGCGAGTCTGAAGGACCGCAGTGCGCGACCCACAGCCATGCGGGCCTCACGAAAGCGCGAGAAGTCGGGCGAGACGTAGGACAGGTGTCCTTGTTGGTCTCCTTAACTGCCTGCCAGGTGGAGCCAAACAGCAAAGGACCGCCGATGGGAGCCTGGCGTAGCTGAGACTTGACCGACAAAGGCAACCCCACACAAGCATCTAGCACCGCATCCTGTCGGATTAAATCACAGTTGATCGCGGCAGCCATCGCGTTGGTAGAGGCGTGGTAAGATGCCCGGTTTGCCACAACTGCCAGAGAATGCACCTCACGAAGCGGAGCAGTAGACTGAGGGTCCCAATTGTCCTCGAGAACTCTGACAATCGCTTGGGTTGCGAGGTCCAGGAAACCCGAGCAGGAAAGTGTGTTGCGGATCAGGATAGCCGTCTTGTCGACGCCCCACCCCGAGGAACCCGGGAAAAGGCGGCGTGGCGACCACCCGCCTGAAAATCCACGGTGGCATCCAGCGAAGGTAAAGGGCATGAAAACGCCTGAGAGTGACCCGCGTACCAGCTCTGGCGAAACTGGATGTCCATGCCCTCCGGCCATCTGGCATCGGAAAAGAAAACAGGGTTCTTTGAGTTGGTGAGAGTCAACTGCACCGAAAAGGCATCCGCGAGATCCCGGAAGCTGGGTGGTTGCGGTAGGGATTTTAGGTGCTTAGGCTGAAGGGTAGCATCCACGGAAACCGAAGCCTTTCTCTTCAGAGGAGGGGCGGGCGGACATGCCTCCAGCAGAAGAAAACGCAGGATGAGCCCCGTGGCCTCCTCAAGCGACCGCTGCGTCACGATGCCCGGAGTGACGCGGGAAGAAGACTCCGAACAACTGTGCTGAGAGTCCGCGGGCAGGGAACTCAGGGATGCAGAAGGGTGCTCCAAAACTCCAAAGGCGGAGGTAGAATCCTCAGGATGTACGCTGAGAACTTCGTCGTCGACAGCCGCTGCCAAGCGTCGGGGTAGGGAACGCGGAAGATTGGAGAGTGGGCGACTGTCGCATGACTGTCTGTTCCGCGGGGAAGGGCCAGAGGAACAAGATCAAAATGTAAGCGAGGAGAACTCTGCCGAAGGCGCTAACGCCCCCAAGAGCTCCGACTTCCAACAGAAGAAGAAGAGGAAAAAGGAGAAGACCGACGCCTCACGGGGGAGGGACTGTGTCGTCTGCTTTCATGAAGAAGTGGTCGGCGGTGAGAACCATGGCGGGGAAAAATCCGCGAATGGGACCGCCCCCAGCCCGTTACATGATGATGTCATCTGCGATGCAGAAGAGAAGGCGGCCCGGTGTGACGCAGATCCACCCGACCAAAAGAGGAGCGCCGCGAACGACGAGAAACAGAAGAAGCGTGGGGATCAGGGCGGCTATGCTCCGTCCGTGTCCGTGGATGACCCCGAAGTTGTATGTCCCGGGAAGGGGGGGGGGGGGGGGAGGAAGCAATCTGACCAGAGTGGCGAGATATCACCTAGAGGGCTTACCGTCCGATCAACGGGTGCGCGGAGACCGGCTCTGAGCCGGGGCGCAAGGAGACACTGAAAGTCCCGAAGCGCCATGGAAAGAGTCGTGAGGTGATGACCGATGGCGACACGGAGGCTCAACGGTGCATGGGGGCAAGGCCACGCCTGGCTGGTCGGGAACCGCGCCAGTGACAGTCGGGGGCCGGTGTCTCTTCCCCCGAGGGAGAGGGGGGTACCGCCGTGAGGGACCCGTCTCCATAGCGCGGGTGCGTGGGGCTGACAGCAAACTGCGCTCAAGGGAGCGGGAGCGCAGGGTCTCGTAAGGTAACTCGCATCCCACGGCAGAAGGGACAGCGTCCATCGCCTTGGCAGGTGGGGAAAATTTCCGCAAGGGTTCCGTCTCCGTAGAGCGGGAGTGCAGGGTTAGTAGGCGACTGGAGTCCGGGGACCGGGAGCGCCGAGTCAAAGCGCTGTGTGTGTCCGAGTTGGGAGGGGCCGGCTGGGCTGGCGCCGCGGTGGAAGGCACAGGGCGCTTGCGGCGATAAACTGCCAAAGTTGGGACCAAGTCTCGCCAGTGTTACCAGAAGCACAGCCCGAACAGGGGATGCAGTAAATATGCAAATTGCTGGGCCATTGGAAGTCGCCACAGGCGGTGCAAGTTTTAAGCTGAGCACTGCAACAGGGAACGGGAAAAAAATAAGAATCGCGCGTGGCCCGGGGGCCACGTCACCGAGCACACGACCGTTGTAACCGACAGTCGAAGTCGAAATGAACGGCAAAACGCCGTAATTCCACGGAAATTGCCCCAGTCAGCCACAATCGCCGGGCGAGGCAATGTCCGAGGCCTTACCTGGCCATGTCTAGCAGAGCGAAACCGAAGAACAAACTAAAGAGACGAAGAAAACACGGAGACTGAAAACTAAGAAACCGAACAAAATGGCAGCTAAGCATAGAACTGGCACTAACGGACTCTCACGAGATTAGGAAGGGAGGCCACTCAGGGGATTAGGTAACTGCTTGCTAGAGTTACATCCCTGGTTGTGTAGCAACACAACAATTTTGGGGGCTGAAATATCTTCCTATCAGTAATGCCATCGGTGACGTTTTTGACGAAATAAATTACTAAGCAGCAGAGTACACAATACAGAAAAGTTACTTGGTAGGCAAATAGTTTATCCCTCATGAGGACATGTTCTGTCTGCCTTTACGACACATGACAAAACATAAAAAGTACAACAATCTTAACCCATTCAGCCCTGACGCACTACAGCTGGAGATGGGTCGACCATGATAATTCAACAGTAGTGCCAGATTAGCTTGGCGCCTATTCATCTCCTGCAAATGGTGCATAGTAATTAGATGACACCTCCAAAATTTGTGAAATGCGGCCATCGGGCTGAATGAGTTAACACTCAATCACTCCACCACTAAACCAGTGAACTAACATCTTAATTAATTAACCTCAAGAGGAATTGTTGGTACCTTTTTATATTCCTTGTACCTTGGAATATTCCTGGCGTCTGAAACACACAGGGCTTATGCCCCATATATTTCTGAAGCCAAGAATGTTTGCTAGTCACCAGCTATCTGCTGATATTACTGTTGAAAAGGGAAATGGCCTGAGGGACAAACCCGTTGTCATAAAGTGATGTACTACTTTTTGCCTCTGCGTTCAATGTGTCTACATTCAAATTCATGTCCGAGTGGATGCATGTTGTCAGAAAGATCAGATTGATTATTTGGATCTGTCATGCTTGTGAATGGTAACCCTTTGCGTATTAGTAGCGTTTTTTTGCCACGATGATTCCTACAGGAATCATTGTGACAAAAACTGCTGCCAACACTCAAAGTGTTAATGCATGTCAGTAGCGTTTTTTTTTGTCACGATGATTCCTACAGGAAGCATCGCGACAAAAACCGCTACCGACACGCAAAGGGTTAAGGGCTTTGATATTCTTGTTCTCAAGGGAATGTGGTCATGTTGATACAAATTTTGGGCTGTGCGTGCAGGTGTGTCGCAAAACTATGCCCGCAAGTACCACATCCCGATTGATCTGGTTGGCTTTGAGTTTGAAGTCATGAAAGTGGACCGAGATATGGGGGACAAACCAGAGGATGGAGCTTATGTTTATGTAAGTTGTCTGTTTTTAAATCGCTTGTCATTGCTGCCCTGGTCTGTTTGCCATTTGAGTTTTTGCTGATGTTAACCGCGTCACTGCCCAGAAAAAAATGAACACCAACCAACTGCAAGAGGTATAGATCTTCAATTGCGGGGGCTCATGATGATCTATGCCTCTTGCTGAAACCACTTTGTTCGTTTCCTTTAAACAGTGGATTTCGTTAGATGTGAAATTTTTGCTCATGTGCAATAGCAAAAGTGAGTCTATGTATTGGGCTTCACTGCCCAGAAAAACTGAACACCACCCATCTGCAAGAGGTATAGATCTTCATGAGCCCCCGCAATTGCGGGGACTCATGAGGATCTATTCCTCTTGCTGATGCCGCTTTATTTGTTTCCTTTTACAGTGGACTTTGCTACAGGTGAAATTTTGGCTCACCTGCAGTAGCAAAAGTTGAGTCTATCTATTTGGCCATCCGGTGTCTGTCCAGTGTCTTGTCATATGTGCTGAACTTTAATGTTGGCATTTTCTTGGAGACTGTTCATGACACAGACTTCACACTTGGCACAAGGATACCTTGTGACAACACACCAATTTCAGTGATTTCCCTATATTTTCACTGCAATTTTTGTAGCTGGCAGTTTTCTGCAGAAATCAATGTGACAAAAAGGTAAATTTCCTTTTACTTGTTTTAGGGACTGTTCATAGAAGGAGCGCGCTGGGACCGAAAAACCATGATGATTGGAGAGTCACTGCCAAAGATACTTTTTGACACATTGCCTGTTGTATCCTTTCTCATTTTTGGCTCCTTGCTTCAAGCAAAAGGTGCCGTCATCAGTTGTCTACAGCCAAAACACTTAAGCAACAGAACACTGTTCAATATTGTTATGCAGGAATTATTTGCACACCCATCACAGCTTTCAATCTTTGGAAACACAGAAATCCTCTCTTAACGCCTTTCACCTTGAGGATGAAATAATCAAATTATTGTAGATATCCAGTGAGGTCTATATCCCAGCTCTGGAGACAGATCGACCATGACATTTCAACGTTGGTGTCAGAATAGCTTGATGTCTAGAGGCGCCAAGCTATTCTGACACCAACCTTGATATATAATGGTCGATCCACATCCTGTCGTAGTCTTTCAGGACTTTATGGGTCAACTCAGGAGTGTGGGTAATTAACTCCCAGAACTAAGTGACTTGCATTCTATAGAATGGAAGTCACTTAGTTCTGGGGGTTTACTTTAAGAGTTAAAAGCAGCCACACACACAGTCCTCTCTCACTGCTGGTCCATCCTGTGAGTGTTTAGTACAGGAACACAAACGGTTTTGGCTCATGTGTGACAGCAGGATGAGTCTGTAATGACCTGTCGGCCTTCTGTATGTGCCTGTGAGAAAACGTTAACATAACGTTTGGTAAAGATGTAAAACTATGCACTAATAATTTATGTGCTGATCTTTTCCAATACATGTATACATCTTTTTGAGTGACCTCTCATCAGATGAAGGCCAGATAGGATAAGAACATAATGCACAACAGAACATCACAAAACGAAAGCTGGAGCTGCCTAAACTTATGTAAGTTCAGCACCACATTATCCCATTCAGACCTGACGCACTACAGCCGGAGATGGGACGACCATGATAATTCAAGGGTAGTGCCAGATTAGCTTGGCGCCTGTTGGCGCCAAGCTAATCTGGCACTACCCTTGAGGTCGATTCATGTCCTGCAACAGGTGCATAGTCGTTAGATGATGCCTCCAAAATTGGGGAAATATTATGTGCGTCGGGCTGAATGAATTAATGTGGACGCCAATAACACAGTTTAATTTTATGGATCCCAGGTGTCACGATATAATGAGGCTGATCTGTAGATGTACAACTGCAATATTTATACACTTACACTGTCCTTTGTGTGTTGGTAGCTGTAGTTGATTCATGTAGGAATCATCGCGACTAAAACCGCTACTGAAATGCAACAGGTTAAAGTAAAACGAGAGGCCTGAGAGCCATAATGTAAATAAATTCACTGACCTGCACACACACACCCCCCGCCCCCTGATTTGCCTTCCTTGACTGGTTCCTTATCAGATCTGGCTCAAGCCCAACCAGATGGACCTATTCTCAGAGATCCCCAGCTACCGGTCCCCCGTGTACAAAACCTCAGCTCGACGCGGCGTCCTTTCCACCACAGGTCACTCCACCAACTTTGTCCTGCTGATCAAACTTCCCTCAGACAAACCGGAGAGTCACTGGATAAATCGGGGAGTCGCCTGCCTCTGTCAGCTGGATGATTAGATGTTATTTGGGGTTGGGGAGATTTTGGAAATTTACAAGGTACGCAGGCGCACTGCGGCCGTCGTGGGCCCGAAGACGTTTTGCTACGCCTGTCAGTTAAACGTTTAGCTGAAACAGGTACGCCAACCTGGGAATTTTACAAGATACAGTTGTCAGATTTGTCCTTGAATCTACAAGTTTCTAAAGACAGGCTAGGTTTCAAAGTTTAAAATAGGAAAAAATTCTTTTGAGGAGGAAAACAAAAGTTCTGAATTGTTTCACTAAAGCATGCCATTCCCAAGTAGTTGCAGTTTTGTCAGATTGAGATTTCAACTGTGGTCAATAATTGTATATTGGCTTCTGGATCACCAGCTCACTCTCGTCCCTCTTCTGCCCTTAGTCTTACCCATATAGAAAATGCCTTTGCATCAGATAAGAATGTGAAACTCATCATAATGCAAGAATATGAAACTCATCAGTCTGAAAGATATTTTCAAATACGGTGTGATATTTTATTATTTCATTATTATTGGCTCATGTGCGATAGCAAAGTCAGTCTATGTAATGGGCCAGTAGTCATCTTGTCCATCAACCATGGTAAACTTTAATATTAACATTTTCTTGGGGGCTATTCAAGCCAGTCTTCAAACTTGGCCCAAGGATACTTTGTGGCATGACCTTTCACTGTTTAAGGTCAAGGTCACAGGGGATTAGGAAATATCTTTAAAAAGGCTGTATTTTGACAGTGTTTTTTCTCAAATACTATTCACAATTTTAAACCCAAAGTTAATACAAAGATACCTGATGTTAAGACCTTCCTATGCATGCTAATTTGGATGACCCCTCTGGAGGGTCAAGGGTCACCAGAGGTCAGGAATTAGGTCTGATATAGCCATTTTTGGACAAAACTTGTTTTTCTCAAATACTGTTTACAATTTCCATCCCAAACCTTGTACAGAGATACCTGATGGTAAGACCTACTGCATGCTAATTTGGACAACCCATCAGAAAGGTCAAGGGTTGCAATTGATCGACAAAAGATGTGAAAAATGTCTGGTGTTTTTTGTGTAGAATTTTAGTTTTTATCGGCAATTTTGCAAAACTTTTCAAACAAATTTCAGAAAGGTAGCTGACGATAAGACCTTTCCATGCATACTAATTTGGTTCACTACTTGCAAAAGGTTAACTCATTTGTGATGTGCTGCCTCTGGACACACGGCACAAGCCGTGTATCCAGAGGCGGCACATCTCAAATGAGTTAAGGGTCTTGGGAGGTTGACAAAAAAGTGAAAAATGCACATGCAGCTACAAAAGCCAACCCTTTACCTATGTTAGAACACTTTTATTTTAGTGACCTGTCCGAAAGATCAAGGTCAGATTACTTGTGTGCATCATGTGGGCCTTAACCCATATCATACCGAGGCTAAAAGCTTCAAATTTGTACACTGCCATATGCACGCTACATTATAGTACTTACAGATAATATAGACCAATGGCTTTAATTCAAGGGTGGTGCCAGAATAGCTTGGTGCCTAGAGGCGCCAAGCTATTCTGGCACTACCCTTGAACTATTTTAGTCAAACTCATTTCACATACTGGTGTATTCCGAATGATAAGGGTTAATAAACAAAAGCTTTGCCATTCTTTTCATTTATTAAACGTGCTCAGAACAGCACCTTCAGTTTTTCGGCACGATTTAATATACATACTGTATCTTTACATGGGAGACTTTCTTCTGTCTGCCGTGAAAAAAATGCATGGTACACGTTTGTACTATGTATTGATGCCAAAGTTTAATATAGCATGTTAAACAACTTGCATAATAAACTGAGATTTTACATTTGATTTTATTTGAAATTGGAAACGGAAGTTGAGGGAGAAAAATAAATGAAAGATTGACAAGTTGCTACCTGTTCGTGCATTTAGTATGTTCATGCAAGTCGTTTTCAGAAGTGTTCACTGTGAGAATGTAAATACGGCCTATCACTGCAAGCAAGAGGTATAGGTTCTCATGAGCCCCTGCAGGCGCCCATGAGAACCTATGCCTCTTGCAGATGAAAGTCTCACGGTCCAAATCAAAGACCAACATGCATCTGCAAGTTCAAATATAACTGACCAACACACAAGCTTTACGAACACACCATCAACAAAACTGGTACATTTTTATTGTAAATCGGTGAACGTAACAATGTATGAGTAAGCCGTTTCATTGCTGCACAATAAAATACCATCGTACATTGTAAACAGAAATAAAATACCAATACACTACAGTACAAATAATATACATGGATGTGCCGTCTGTGCGAACATATTATAACGATAATACAGTGTAACTTTGTGACTAAAATTCAGTGACAACATCCTCTTGCCTGCAGCCAGAGGTACTGTATACAGTACCCGTGGCTACATGCACAAGGGTGGGAACAGGACTAGCGACCCACAACGCATGCCAAAGTGATAATATGTGACAAAAAATCTGACTAAAATGAAACGATGCAAAACATGTCATGTTAGAACAACAAACTTGTACATAAACCTACCTAACTTTGGGAGAAAAAAAATGGTCTTAACAAACAGGTGGTCTTGCAAAAATTCCTCGGCGCGCAAAGTGTGACCTGTTCTTTCAGACCATGACTTCCATGGCTGCTGTTACCTAAATGATGGTCATTAATAACAGGTGACCTCTCACAACGGTGGTCACTCAACACAGGCTCTGCTGTCTAACAAATGTAAGCTAAAACCAATCTACAGATTGTATACATAATCTCGACACTCAAATCATGCAATAATAACACAGTTTCCTTGCCAACAGATTTCTAACTAGGCACTAAAAGTTCATGGCACACTGACAAACATAGCACGAAAACCGCCTCGGAATGCAATAAAATAAACAAAATGTCTTTTCGTTTCCGCAAACTGTGAAGTATGGCAGTGTTTCAAAATACATTGTATGTTCCAAACATCTGGAAGGAAACGTAGCCTTGCTGAGATATTGCAAGCGATGTCAACTCATGAAATTTGAACAGTGCTAGTTTATGAAGAGAAAGTTGATCAAATGTGGCAAGATATATGCATTGTGGCACTGTTGCAGAACTGTTCCATGCTATTATCGATGGATATCATACACATACAAGCCAGCCTCAGTATTACCTGCATCCAGGTATCATGAAACTGGACATGTGGTTCCCAGCTAGACACTCGATGAATCAAAAATCCTCTGGCCGACCCCAGCCTTAGTTGGCCAGAGGATTTTTTGCTTACTGTGTTTTTCTTCAAAAGCCTGGTCTGCCTTCATGGCTCCCAGGTACAACGATACAATGTAATGAAGCTCGTTTCATAAATTTGGCCAGGCCTTGCTTCACACATTAAAATAAAGGCCAACAGGTTAACCTGCATGCACAAAATCAAAACAAAACTACTCATAACTAGTAAATCTATGTAACTGTGAACAGAAATGTTGATGCTGCTGCAATGAAAATGATAACAAGAAACCTGTAACGTGAACATGTCAATACAACAATATCAAAAGCCAACAGCAACTTAACAACAGGCACCCAATCACAAGTTTAGAAGCATCATCTTGCGACCGTCGTCTACCATGTAAAATCAAAGAGTACAAACAGTGCTACATCACCATGCTAGCCCGGCACTACACTTGGAACTATCTGATATTTCTATCGCCTTGACAAAGGGAGCTACTAACAGTCTTGGTGAAGACGGTAGCTCTTTGTGTCAAGCATCAACAAAATGTGTGATCGACAGGCAAAGGGTTAGACGCTCGCTGGGAGGGGGGGGGGGGGGGGGTAGGAAAGATGTTCAGATTTTGTGTTTTGTAGTTGTTTTTTTCGCCTTTTATTCAGGGGAGTTGATTAGGACTGGGGGCGCTAGTAGTTTATCATGAGGGTGAGACTAGTTGTTTCCCTTGATTCGCCACTGCTGATCAGCCACAGCGAATCTGGGAGTCAACCAGTGTGTATGTGTATGGGTAAGAGAGCAGAGGGAAGCTGAAAACGTGGGCGTGCAGGGGGAGGATGTATGTAATACAGGATTAGATAGATAGATAACAATGATTGTCTACTATACTGACGGATCAATACGCATTTATACACACACGTGTACGCACGATATGGAGGCAATGCAAGTCACGACTCTAAAATTGCACTTGAGAGGGATATGGCTATACTCTGTGAGTAATACCTGACATATGCACGTGTATCAAAAGTGCAGAAATGGATTAAAACAAAGAATACTTGGAATAGAAAATACACAGCAGTAATACACATGTATGATCATGTGAACCTTACAACGTTGTCTTCCTACAGTAGAACCTGCTTTGAGCAACCACCTTTTTTGCAAGGTTAAATGGTCCCGGAGGAAAGGTTTGGTTTGGTTGTACAATGCTTAACATCCCGACAGCAACAAGACTTTCTCAGGAGGTGCCTGCACTGCTTGTGAAAAAAAACCTAAACAGAATATTGAATGTATGTCGTCAGCCGGTCTAATATGCTAAATAAAAACTCAAGACCATTTAGCAACACACATCCAATATCAAGAGCTATAGGCAGCGCAGACGGTTGGGAGAGTTTAAAAAAGGAAAATACAGCTGAATGGACCAAGGGTAAACAGAAACATGCCCCAGAATAGAGGGGAAACCCCACCGTGTGGGGCTGACCAGGGTGACCCTGGGAACTAAAAAGTAGTTAACCCCACCCAAGTCCCCCAGGGCAGACCCGGGTGGGGGCAGAGGACAGGTGTTCTTGCAAGAGAATAGCCCAATGAAGAAAGAAACACGCTAAACCCTTTTAGCCACAAAGTCCCATTTCTCAAATATGAGGTGTTGCCTAATGACTATGTACCAGTTGCAGGAGATGGCTTGACCATGATAATTCAAGGGTAGTGCCAGACTAGAGGGCACTATCCTTGAATTATCATGGTCAATCCATCTCCTGTTGTAGGGACTTGGGGATAAATGGGTTAGAAAAGACAGTTACAAAACAATTTATTGCGTTGTAACTGTCTTTTCTAAGCGTGTTTCTTTTTTCGTTGGGTTATTCTCTGCATTGTACACGCCTGGAGGTCCCCTTTTGAGTCTGGATTTCGTCTCAAGTCTTGAAGGGCAAAGTGAACCTGTCTTTAAAGACCATCATTTAGGCGGCTGGTGACTGCAAAGGTCTTTAACCCGTTTAGCCCCAGGACCCTGCAGCAGGAGATGGATTGATCATGATAATTCAAGGGTAGTGCCAGATGAGCTTGGCGCCTTCAGGCGCCAAGCTCATCTGGCACTACCCTTGAATTATCATGATCAATCCATCTCCTACAAATGGTACACATATGGGTGGTACTTTTCCGGCTACAGCCAGAATTCCAGATTTAAAAAAAAAATATATATATATATATGTATATATATATATATATATACTTTTAACAAAGGCGTCACAAAAGCCAAAAAATGCACTCAATCAGATTAGCTCCAAGGGACGTAATTTTTCATTCAATTCTGAGAATGCTGTGCTAATGCCATGGAATTCAGGCTGGTGAGCTTGCATTGTCATCAGGACATCAGCTGCCCTTTTTGTGACTGCATTGCTCACTAGTTCCAGAAAAGAGAGGGTTGTGGGAGAGAAGGAATGACAACATAAAGCAGTAGGGACTATCCCCCAGACTCCCGCTTCAGGATTCAACTTTTTTTTTCTGTCCCACCCATGTGGTACACAGTTGTTAGACAATACCTCCAAAATTTGAGACATGAGACCTTGGGGCTAAAAGGGGTTAATAAGTGAGGTCGCTCCAAACACGTTCTGCTGCATAAACCTTATACAATGTTGACACTATAAAAGCAAGCACACACAGAGACTGATACAACTATGACCTTTCAGCCTTGCTAGAACCACTATATGTGGATATGCATAAAGCAGTAGTACATTGTTTTTCTTGCTTGGTACATAAAGCGACTACCATGCTTTTTCAAATATAAGGATTTCTTCATGCGAGAATCTCATACAGGCTTGTAAGCGTCTAGATACATGCATATAAACATTTATGAAATGAAGCACTGCAGGGAAGCTCTTGCTGTGACCCCTTTGTGCCTGCAGCCACAATACTGTTCACAGTACCATTGGCTGCGTGCCACAACGGGGTTAATCGTTAATGACTTGTTCATTGTTAATCTCTTCAATGCTGGGGAAAACTCACCATGGAACTACAAGAGGCATGGATCCTCACCCCAGTAGCAGAATGTCTTCGGGCCCACGATGGCCTCAGTGGGCCCGCGCATAGCTGTGCGCGGGTCCACTGCGGCCATCATAGGCCCGAGGACCTTTCCTTACTGGGCGCGAGCCCCCACACCTTGGGGGGTGGAGATGGGCGGCCTCATGAGGATCTATGTCTCTTGCTGGCCGCAAGGGTGGAGGTTTTACTGTGGCAACCCATCTTCAATGGTTTTTAAATATAGTGAGAATATATTTCATGGTCTGTGGCAGTGATGTGGTTACAAATGCGAGAAAAGAAAAATCTTCCGAAATCGCCTTAACGCATTGTACCCCAACACCGAAATCCCCAAATTTTGCCCTTGTCCTCTGAAGACTGCATTGCAGTGCAAGACACAGATCGACCATGATAGTTCAAGGGTGATGCCAGAATAGCCTGGCGCCCATAGGCGCCAAGCTATTCTGGCATCACCCTTGAACTATCATGGTCGATCCTTATCTTGATGTGGTGTGTCTGGGGTAGAATGAGTTAACCCATCCATCCACGTGTATTTGGAGAAATTATTACAGTTCCACCAAACATGAATGGATGACCACCTAACATTCAAAGCGATGCATGGCAGTCAGCGGACAGAAAAATATTCCACATTAACCCTCTTAACCCCACGGCCGCATCTCCAAACTGATCATGATAATTCAAGGCCTCAAGGCGCCAAGCTCATCCGGCACTACCCTTAAATTATCATGATCAATCCATCTCCTGCTGCAGGGTCCCGGGGCTAAATGGGTTAAACAAGCTTAGTCTCTCATAATTTTGTGTGTGGTGGCCTGTGATTATAGATCTTATGACTAGGTCATAAGGTCCAAAATCAGAGACCAGCACATTTAATAATGTAAAATCCAGGCATCGGCACACATATGAACACATGCAAAGTCTGGGCTGCAAAAGAAGTAAAGCCTTGAAAAACTAAAATATGGTTACCTGTTTTTAAAATGAATAAATGAAGACATTTTCACAAACTACATACATACCCGACTACAAACCAACAAAGTCTAAAGTGGATACGTTTCTGAATCAAAGAAATGCGCACATTTGATCACATGCACTCCACTATTATTTGGCTGTGAAAGAAAGAAGTCAATGAACACGGATAAAATAACTACCTGTTTTTGAAATGCACGAAAGGCACACATTCTTCTACATGCACTTCAAAACCATACTTTACGACAAATTAACCTTGTGGCTGTCTCTAGCGCTAATTTGTGATTCCTGCAGGAATCACTTTGACAAAATGCATTACTTACAGCCAATGGGATGAACCAAGTACATAAACAAATGGTTCCCTGTTTTGACATGTACCCGCACATTCTTTCCACATCTACACAACATGCACACATGGCCGTAAAATAAACAAAAGTCTAAAAGCACTGTAAGCATGCAAACGTGTTTCTAAAACGCACATCTTCAACATTACTATATTTTAGGCCACACGTACATTTACAGTATAAACCTTTTGTCTCTTTTGCACATTTTTACATACACTTCGAAACTGAAGGTTCATAGAACATTTATGTGCAGGTATGTGATTTGGACCATACAGCTTTCAGATGTAGGTCCAAAATCACAGACCAGAAAACAGGATCTTGACTCTGAAGTGTGCATACAGTAGAACCTGTTTTGAGCCACCACATTAAAAAAATTTTTTTTTTAAAGTGGTCTGAAAAAGACGGGCACTCTCTCAAGATAGGTCTTGAAGGACAAAACATCTCACCTGTCATGAAAGACCATCATTTAGGTGGCTACAACCACCTAAATGATGGTCTTTCATGACAGGTGGTCTGTGACAAGGGTGGCTGCTCAGAACAGGTTCTGCCATGCTCTGTGCACTTGCCTGCAATGGAACAGCTGAAAGCAATAACAGCAACAATAACTGGCTACACCCATCTAACATGTATGGACACATCCGAGTTGACTGTAAGCATTCCATTGACTGTGAGCAAGTATTTAACGAAAACAATGTGTACATCGACTGATCCACGTACAAGCACCAAAATAAAAGGATTGTCACAAGAGGAGAGTTCAGACGGCCAAGCGCGTGAACTGCAACACAATGCAGAAAGAACCCAAAACCACTTTGCAACAAAAAGAGAAAACTGGACTACAAGCCTGCTGATCTGTTGTTACAAACATTGCAGCCAAGTGTGCTGCTCTGTGACTCTGCACCTTATGGCCATAGGTCGCAAGGTCCAACATCTGAGACCAGCGCACATTAACCCATTCAGCCCAACACCCTACAGCAGGAGATGGATGGACCATGATAATTCAAGGGTAGTGCCAGATTAGCTTGGCACCTTTAGGCACCAAGCTAATCTGGCACTACCCTTGAATTATCATGGTCCATCCATCTCCAGCAACTAGTACATTATCGTTCAGTGACAACTTCAAAATGTAGGAAATGTGGCCTTTGGGGCAAAATGGGTTAAAAGTGTGAGTCGTTTTGTCCCTGTCATTTCAAATTATATTTTCTTTTTGTGTTACATGTAACTCTTTGGCTGTCGGTAACGCATTTTGTCGTAATGATTCCTTGAAGAATCATTGCGACAAAACATGCTACGGACAGCCAAACGGTTAGACAGACAGATACATCAATCACTAGAGCCAATATGGTATGCTGTTTTAAAAGTGTAACGCCACACGCTTCATCTGATGACAAAAAAGACCATGTTATTACTACCACTAGGAATACTTTAACCCTTATCCTTCGGAATACACCAGTGTGTGAAATAAGTTTGACTAAAATAATTCAAGGGTAGTGCCAGAATAGCTTGGCGCCTCTAGGCGCCAAGCTATTCTGGCACTACCCTTGAACTAAAGCCATTTGTCTCTATCCTTATCTGTAAGTAATTTAACGTAGCTTGCATATGGCAGTGTACAAATTTGAAGCTTTTATCCTCAGTATGATATGGGTTAAGCAGCTAAAAAACGTAAAATCGTTCACCCCCTTGTGTATGCAGAACTCGTTGATACATGTACAAGGGGGTTAACACATTCGAAACACGCTGCATCCGGACACACAAATCTGGATGCAGGCACATTTCGATCGAGTTAAAATGGATGAAGTTTGTTTCTGCAATGGTAGCGTTTTGCAGCTGATAACACAAAACATGTTCTCTACATCAGAGTATGTATTCAACATCAAAGACTGACAACAGGACTAGTATTATACGTGATGATCGACTGGCTTCTAGACTCACTCTATCAGATGTTTCATTTTGCATAAAAAACAGGTTTAAAAAACCTTGCTGTCCACATAATTTTAGGCATAAAAAGGCAGCTACAGTCTGCTGTCCACTTGACTTTGCTTCGATGTTGAGTTTGCAATGTGAGTACAAGCGCAAATCCTTCCTTGCGTGTCTAAAAAAGAATGGTGGCCTTTCTAACCTTAACTCCCAGCAGGTGTTCAAGAGGTGCCGTGCTTTTTCATGAAAACTAAGATCTTGTCAAGGGTGCGTCTCAATGTCTCCTTGAAGTGGCCTGTGGAAAAAGAAACAAACAGTCAATGTCTATCCCTCCTAGTGTGCACTGACAAGTGGATGCAGACTGCTTTTAAAATCTTTGTTAATTTTACACCAAATTCATTCCAGAAATGTGGACACAAAGAGTTGTTAGCAAGAGGCACAGATCCTCATGAGCCCCCGCGATTGCGGGGGGGGCATGAGGATCTATGTCTTGCAGATTGTTACGTGGTGGAGTCGTAGTCGTAGTATGATAAACACACCAGATGCACGCACGTAAGGTTCTTTTAAATAAACTTCATTCAGCTGCAATCCGTCACACGTGGCTTAAGGATGTAGACAATACTGGAGTAACAGTTCCAACAATATTTTAATTCAGCGATGCGATCTCCACACAATGTAATTCCAAATGCATCAATACTGATACAAAGTCTCTTCTGCAATGTCCACACTGCCGACACAAAGTTTCTCATATGCAGCGTCTCACACAATGTACACCCTATATGGGCCATGTACCTACGATAAACTGCGTGTCTCTACTACTGACAATGCAAGACAATGTACACCCGTGCTTTCCTAGCGCCCTCTTTATATATACTACCAATTTCCAGAATCATCTACGAAAATCATACAACGCAACCAATCAGAACGAAACATGCAACCGAAACTCATTAAAATAATCTTTCTACAAAAACTACAATAGGCTACGAAAATTCGGCTGCTAACTTCAGCTCTAAATCCTAGTATATAATGAAGTCACATAAAAGTATGGTAGCCCTATCACGACCTAGCATATCCGTTCTAGAAAACTCTGGAATTTTCACAAAACAAAAAAAAGGCTGCTCAATTCACGCGCACAGAAAAACAAAATGTTGCAAACTGTTACGAACTCCCCGACGTCACACATACGAGGACACTAAACAGTGCGACCTTTCTAAAATGTTCTGGACTAAACGTATTATAACGAAGTGAATTCCGCTCTGCGCGACCGAAAGAAAATGTTACTAAAAAAAAAAATACGTGAATCATAACCATGATAGCTCAAATAAATATTGGATCGTTTCCTACGATTAACACATGTATGCTCTCACAGGACAACACAACCACAATCGTCACACAGATGGATCCAGTTCTTTGTTAATTTTACGCCAGCCGTCCCAGGAACGTGGACAGGAAGAGGCGTTAGCAAGAGGCATAGATCGTCATTAGCCCCGCGATAGCGGGGGCTAATGAAGATCTATGTCTCTTATAGTTGGATCCAGGTCAGTTTTTCTCGGCAGTGAAGGAGTTAAAACATTCACACCTATCAAAGACATGTGCCAATTCCCCAAGGTGTCCATGAAGAATGTTTTACCAGCAGCTGAGAGATGGAGATGGGAGATCGGCCATGGCAGTTCAGGGGTGGTGCCAGAGCAGCTTGGCACCGATCTAAACCAGCACTGTCCCCGTGGTCTTTTAACCGGTGAGAAACACTGAACATCACCCAACTGGCAAGAGGGTGAGGTCCTCATGAGCCCCCGTAGTTGCGGGGGCTCGTGAGGAACTCAGCCTCTTGCTGAAATCACTTTGTGCCCATGTTCTTTTGATGGCTGGAGATCCATCGTTGAAGTTGAATTTACAATGACACAATCTGCGTCCATTGGCAGCGAAAGATTGAAGGGTGAATGCAAAAGCTGAGCATTTGATGCCTTAGTTGTAGTTCTGTAATCCTCCTCGTTTTAGACTGAATGTTAATTAGAACATATTATGTATGCATTGTTGTTTAGTTCATTGTAAAAGTGGTGTGTTCGGGTATTGTGTTTTGTTTATGTGCATATGTCATTGCATTTTTATTTTTGTGTACAGATTGTAAAGCACTTAGAGCTTTTGATTAAGATTAAGCGCTATATAAATACTCATTATTATTATTAAAATGATCTAGACATAGTTAACCCATTTAGCCCCGAGTCACTGCAGCAAGAGATGGATGACCATGATAATTCAAGGGTAGTGCCAGATTAGCTTAGCGCCTGAAATGGATTGACCATAACAAGGGTAGTGCCAGATTAGCTTGGCACCTTCAGGCGCCAAGCGAATCTTGCACTACCCTTGAATTATCATGGTCAATCCATCTCCTGCAACTGGCACATAGTCATTAGGCAACACATCCAAAATTTGAGAAATAGGGCCTTGGGGCTAAAAGGGTTAAACCTGAAAGGTGACCGACCACCAAGGGACTATCAAACAGTGGTCACCTCAGACAGGTGGTCTCATTACACAGGTTGTCTCAGTCACAGAAAGAAGATGACAGGATCGAAAATAGGCGGTCACCTTCACTGGTTTGACGTAGGTCAGTTGGTACCGTCCGCTCTGCTTGGTGCTTATCCGAAAAATTCAGAAGGATGCAAAACAAATAAGGCACTACCCTCTAACTAATCAATCCATCTGCAGTTAAAAGCACAAGAATGCCAGATTTAACCCATTGGCTGTCCGTAGCATTTTTCGTGAATGGTTCTTGCAGGAATCATCGTGACAAAAATGATTTTTTTTTCTAAAATGTATTTTTTGGAAAAATACTTACCGATGGCATTACTGTATGGAATACACTCTATAGCCTAATGATTTCAGCCCAAAGTTGTGTCCCCTACACAACTGGGGAGGAGACACCGCGGATCCATGCATAGGAGCCCCGGGTGGCCTCCCCTTACCACCCTATCCGGTCACGTGTAGGGCGAATGCCCGCCAGTTTCACACTTAGCCAAAGAGGCAAGCGGGGCAGGAGGGAGGGCCATCCGCGTAATGCCATCGGTAAGTATTTTTTAAAAAAAATACATTTTAGAAAAAAGAATTCATTTGTTTTTTCAAAATACATTACCGATGGCATTACTATAATATATGGAAGAACAGCGAAGAGGAGGAGGGTGCCGACACCCAACCCCCTGTACTCTAACACCCTCCACCGGCCCACAAAGGAACACTCCCGACGATTTCAGTTAAGACGTACCTATGGCACCTGGGGCACACGGAGGGAGTGCTGGGCCACGGAGATGTCGCCCACCATGGCCAGGGAGTCACGCTGGCCGGATAGGTCGCGGAGGTAGAAGCGGGCAAAGGTGGAGTCTGCACGCCTAACCTACCGCTGTCACAATGTCCTTAACCGAGCAGTTGCGGTCAAAGGCCACGCTGGTGGCCACTGCTCGGACTTCATGCGCCCGGATCTGTAACCGTCTATCCCCGTCTGGGGAGAGGTCTTGGTAGGCCGAACGAATCACCCACCGAAGCCAGGATAAAACTCTCTGGGCCGAGATATCTGGCCTGCCTGGTGAAAGTGGTAGGAAGAGGTGGGTATGCCCTAGACGGCGCGGCTTTGAGCGACGCAGGTAAATCTTCAGTGCCCGGACCGGGTCCTGTTGACGCGACCCGCGGGATAGGTCTGTTCCTCTGAGCAGATGTATGGTCAGCATCTGGGGCGCAGCCGAGTGAGGCCGGTTCTTAGCCGAAAAGGATTGATTGGTGAGTAGCTGTGCCGAGCCATCGGCTCGAAACTGCAGACACGTGGGGCGAACCGAGAGCGCATGAAGCTTGCTCACGCGGGACGCCATGGCGAGGGCCAGGAGAAAACACGTTTTCCGGGTCAAGTCAGCGAACCGTGCCAGGGGCAGGGGTTGAAAGTGGTCCAAATTTAGCCACCTCAGCACCCAGGCGAAGTCCCACTGAGGTATGAGAGAACGGGAGACTGGATGCCGGAGTTCAAAATGAGCCAAAAGGTCTGAAAGGTCTTTGCATGCACCGGATCCGGGAGGCCCAGGTGGCAGTAAGTTTCTGCGATCATGGCGCGGTAACCCTTGACGGTGATAGGTGCTAAGTCTTGGTCGTCGAAGAGCCAGAGGAAGAATTCCGCCAGTTGGGGGGTAGTTAAATTCGTGGGGGGAGGAGCCGATGAGCGGTGCACCACGACTGGAAGACCCTCCACTTGCTTTCATAGACCTTCCTGGTAGACAGCCTGCGGGCTGCTGCAATCGCCGCCACTGCCGCATCCGAGAAACCTCTAGCGGTGAGGGCTTGCCAGACAACCTCCAGGCGTGTAGTAGGAGACGCTCCGGGCACGGGTTGAAGAGGGCCTGCTGGGGCTGCTTGAGCATCGATGGAGGGGTGGGGAGCTCCAGGGGCGGGTCAGTTGCTAAAGCGAGCAGGTCCGTGGTCCACTCTTGGCCCAGCTGAAGGGGGCTGGGCTACCAGCAGGAGAAACGCGGAGCATCCCTGAAGCTTCTGCAGGATCTTCGGCACCAGAACTGATGGGGGGTAGGCATAAGCAATCAACCCGTCCCAAGGAATGGAGAGCACATCCACCGCCCAGGCGAGAGGGTCCGGGACTGGAGAGACAAAAAGCGCAAGCTGGTTGTTCCATCTGGTGGCAAACAGGTCGACTAGCGGTGTCTCCCAACACGAGCAGATCAGGCGAAAGATGTCTGGGCACAGTGACCATTCCATGTGGAGAAGCTGTCGGTGACGACAGGGCGTCTGTGACCACGTTCAGGTGACCCGGGATGTGGTGAGCTCGAAGAGTAATGCCCCGGTCCCTGCACCAGAGTAGGAGATGGTAAAGGAGGATGCACAGGGAGGGCGAGCGAGTGCCCCCCTGGTTCTGTATATAGGCCACCACTGTCGAGTTGTCCGAAAGTACGAGGACCTCCTGGTTGGTCAGCGTCTCTTGCCAGGTGGTGAGGGCCAACCACACCACCTTCAACTCCAGCCAGTTGATGTGTTTGTCCGCAAAGGCCCGAGGCCAAAGGTCCGAGGCAGAGTCAAAGTCCGGTAACAGGTGCGCGCCCCAGCCCCACAGGCTCGCGTCGGTGCAGAGGGACCAGCGGGGAGGAGGGGAGTGCAGGGGCACGCCCGTTGAGAGCCAAGCTAGGTCCGCCCACCTCTGGAGGTGGGGGCGGGTCAGCAAAGTAACGGGAACCGGATCCGTCAGGACGCCAGAGGAGGGGCGCCAATGTATGAGAAGGTGGAGCTGAAGTGGGCGGGCATAGAGCCTGCCGAAAGGTAACAAATCCGCTGCCACGCTGAGCAGTCCCAGGAGCTGAAGCCAGACCCTGGCTGTGAAGGAGGTCCCTAACTCCATCTGACGAGCGAGTTCGGCAATCTTCTGCCGCCGAGCCAACGGCAGACGGACCAGGTTGAGGTTGGTCAGGAATTCCATTCCTAAGTGCAAGAAACGGCGCGAAGGGGTGAGATCCGACTTGCCCGGATTGACTAACCCGAGGCTGCGCAAGAGAGCGAGCAGGACGTCTCTGTCCTCTTCGAGAGCTGTGGCGATCAGGTTGCGCAGCAGCAAGTCGTCCAGATAGTTGGAGGACGGACTCAGGGATTGCTGACGGAAGCTGGCCATCACCGTGTCGAGGAGCCTTGTGAAAACCCAAGGACTGATGTTGAGGCCGAAGGGGAGGGCTCGGAACTGGTAGACAATACCGCCAAAGGCGAAACATAGATACCGGCGAGAAGACGGATGAATCGGTACGTGTAGATAAGCATCTGATAGATCGAGGCTGATGTCCATCAGCCGGACGGCTGCGCGGAGAATCCTGGCTGTCTCCATCCAAAAGTGAGGTGCCGAAATTAACTTGTTTAGCGCCGACAGGACGATGACTGGTCGCCACTTGCCGCCTGGCTTGGGGACGACGAAGAGTCGGCTGTAGAACGCCGGCGAGTCGCATCGGGAGACTATTTCTGTCACAGCCTTTCAGAGCAAGGCCGTCACTTCTTTGTGCAGAGCTTCTGCCTTGAGCCGGTCTTCTGGAGCCCGAGTCCAAAGGGGGGACCTGCGTAATGGCGGAGGGGACTGGAACGACAGCTGCAGGCCTGTCGAAACAGCTGAAATGATCCAAGGGTCACCTGGGAACAGCGATCTCCAGTGGTCGCTGAAGAGGGCCGGCCAGCTGCCCGCCAACTGGAGACCCGATAACTGTCGACGGGGGCAGAGGGGAGGGTAAGTCAGCGGGCCCTACTGCACCCCGATTTGCGGGCACCACGGGACCAGGAGGGGCGGGAGGTGGGGAAGGACTGCTGTGGGGCTTGAAGGGGGCGGGCTCTACCGCGGGAGCCCCCGGGATGAGCAAAGGGTCTAGCCGACCGCAGGGCGCGACCCACAGCCGTGCGGGAAGCGCGAAAGCGAGACGAAGAGGTGCCGGTGGCAGGCCGGGGCCACAAATCCTTAGAAGCTTCCTTCACCGTCTGCCAGGTGTCCCCGAACAGCTTTGAACCTCCAAGAGGGGCCTGGCGGAGCTGAGTCTTCACAGTCTTGGGGAGATCCAAGCAGAGTCGCAGGAGAGAGTCCCGATGCCAGAGGTCACAATTGGTGGCCGCCGCCATGGCGTTAGTAGAAGAGTGGTAGGCAGCCTGGTTAGCAGCCACAAGGATGGATCGGACGTCACGGAGCGGGGACGCGGGGACTCCAGGTCCCACGTGTCCTCCAAACAGCGCAGCACAGCTTGTGTAGCCAACTCCAAGAAGCCAGAACAAGCTAGCGAATTCCGCACTAGAGACGCGATCCTGTCTAGTGGGCGAGGCCAAGCATTCTGGACCACCCTGCGACCGCCTGCCTGGTCGCTGGCTGCCGAGTCCACCGTGGGAAGAGGGATGGCGAAGGCCTGGAAGTGTCCCGCGTACCAGTCCTGGTGAAAGCTCAAATTGACACCCGCTGGCCACCGTGAGTCGGTGAAAAACCCGTTGTCGCCAAAGCTGTCCTGGCGGAGCTGCACCAAGAACGCGTCCGCGAGGTCCTGGAATCCGGCCGGCTGCGGGAGCGACTTGCGACGCTTAGTAGGCCTCAAGGCATCAACCATGGCGGACGCTTGCCTCTTCACTGGAGGCGACAGCGGGCAGAATTCTGACAGGAGGTAGGAAGAGATAAGATGGGAAGCCTCTACTAGGGCACTGAAGGTCTGAGAGCCGAGCAAAGGGCCATCATCTCTGGAAGCGGCGGAAAGCGATGAAACAGCTGAGCGAGGGGCGGGGGAGCCAGAGGGAGAGTCCCGAAGGAAGATCGCCAAAACGGAATCCCCAGGGTGTAAGCTGAGAATATCCTGATCCAAGTCCAAAGATCGCCTGAAGCGCGGAGTCACAAGGAGGGGCGACCGGCTACGAGAGCGCTGGTCCGCCGAAGGTGACGGGCTGCGCGCGAGCACGGAACAGGCGGAGCAGCCCATGAAGCCTGTCCAGAAGGGCGTTGCGGGGAGCGAGGGACCGCAGTCCAGCGACGGCTGGAGGCAAAGCCTGGCTCTGGACGCCCCCCACTCGCTGCATGGCAGGGTGAAGGGGGGCTACCCATGTCGACTACAACGCGAGGTCGGCAAGGAGAATGCGGGTACGATGAAGCGTGCTCCGGACGAACGAAGGGAGGTGTAAGGGGAACCCTAACTCCCTGAGGACACTCGGGAGACGAGCGGAAGGGGTGGGGGGAGGGGGGGAGCTTATCATCAAAACGGTGGATCCGGTCCCGAGAGTTCGAATCTAAGTCACTCTGGGCCTGCCTGGAAAAATCGGGGCAGGGTGGGGGGGGGGGGGGGAGACATTAAAGTGGCTCGCCAAGCCGGCGCAGAAACATCGCAGCGGGGAGGGAGCAAAACATAAGCTCGCTGGCCCGTCTCCAGAACTTTCGGATCGTGGAGAGAGCGTACTTAAGTCTCACCGGGCCCGCCTGGTAAATACAGGGCTGGGGGGGGGTGGGGGGGGGGTGGTGGGTGTGTGTGTGTACGTGTGGCTCGCCGGACCCACTCGGACGATTTAGAGCGGCCCATGAATTGGTCTCGGGTCACACTCAGTCGAAACAGAGCATGAGGGAGAGCCTCTTTTTTTACTACCTCTCTTACTACGCTTCTCTCTTTTCTTGTGTTTGCACTCGTCGCTCCTTGACCACTCAGAAGAAACTGAGCGGGAGGACACAAGGAATGACGTTCACATTAGAGATTGATCATTTTTTTTTTTTTTCGTTCACCAGACCAAAACACTCAGGCACATGGAAGCGGGGGGGGGGGGGGGGGGGGGGGGGGGAGTAAAATCATATAGCTCAGGCCATGCTCGGAAGAAACGGAGCGTGGGGAGCAAGACTCCAACACTCGCCTGTCCCGCTCGGAAGCTTCGGAGCGGGGAGGGAGTTCTTGCGCGGTTACAGTACAAGAAGGAGACTTCACTGCGGGCTGGACGGCCTGGCTAACGGAGCGAAGGGAGGTCCGCCAAGCCGACGGAGCGACGCCATCCTGCGCGGAAGTTCGGGAAGCCTGCTGGGGCCAGGAAGGACGGTCGCGTCTGTAGAAGTCCCACAGCTGTGACCACCGGTCCTCTCTCCAATCGGCGCACACGTTACAGGTCCTGTCGGAAGAGCAGCCCGAACACGGAAGGCAGAAGTCGTGAGCATCCGAAGGCCACTGGAAATCCCCACAATGAAGGCATGTTCTCATAAGTGAAGCTGCCATAATGTCCGCCGCACACAGTCCGCCGGGAAGTGCTCACCGAACACTCCCTCCACAAGGTCACACAGTCACAAAGGAGAGCACAAGTTACAAGCTGAGCCACGAGGCCGCAGCCAACGTAAGGGTACACAGAAAGTCAAGCACTGGGCAGAAGAGCCGGAAGGTGCCAATCCACCAACAGAGAAAGAAAGTATGAGTCCCGATAGACAATGAATTCAATAGAGCCGCATCAGTCATTAATTTACATCATTTTTTAATATCAAAATGTTGACCCCAATTTTACCCCCGTTAATTCCGAATCAACCCTTTGATTTTAAAAAAGTGATGAGCATGACTGATGCGGCCTTATTGATCTGATTATCTATCGGGACTCATACTTTCTTTCTCTATAACTATTGTCTCTATAAAAACCTAATCATGAACCTGATCAAGTGATGCCAAGTGAAACTTAATACTTATTAACAAGTTGCAACTAACTTTTAGGAACCTGCAGAGGTAACCTTTAAGTGTGTTGTCATAAAAACTTATTAATTACTTACCCTAAGTTCTTACAAGTACTTACCCTAAGTTCTTACAAGTACTTACCCTAAGTTCTTACAAGTACTTACCCTAAGTTCTTACAACAACTTGACTCAAGTCCCAAGACACTGAGACAGATTTATCAAGATACAAGGACAATAAAAAACTTTTTTTTTCTCAGTAATACTCAGGTGGTGGTGCTGATGGGGTTAAATAATCAGGCACAAGTGGTGTAAGTGGCATGGCATTTTTCTGTGAAGTGTATGTCATTAATAAACGATTACCTAATCTGATTTTTATTTGTTTAAAAGATTGTGTAGTTTTTCTGTGGTTTCCTGAACACCGATCCTTTTTCCCTCTGCTAAAAAACTAGCCTTTAGTTCTTCAACATTCACGGGTGATTGACTACGCATTTTATTTTGTATTTCAGATTTCTGTTTTTTGTAATTATTTAAATCATCCTGGACCCGCTTAAATTCTTCGTCATCAATAAAATTATCGTTTAATGCCTTACTGATAATAAGTTTCATACTGCTCAGCTTTGCGCCAGCAAGCGTACTCAATGCTTCATGTTTTTGTAATTTCGTGTGAAACCTCTTGTTCAAGGCCTCCAAACCAAAGCAAGCCAGGCATGTAGCAACGCTAACACCCTCAACTGCTTTTCCAGCCAAACTTCCAATTCCCGTGGCAAACAGAACAATACCTCCTACAGAACATCCAGCTGAAACTGCACCAATAGCCATAGAAGTGTTTTGAACAGAATTAAAAACGGTCTTATACCGTCTTTTGCACCGTGAGTATTTCGCCTCCTCACTCTCCAAATATTTCAAAGCTTCTGTAATATTATTTAATCTGAATGCGTCTGCCTGTAATGTTTTACCTGAAGCAATTGGCATATGTGGATCAGGCGCAAGTGTTGTTTTAGTCGTCACATTTGTTTCAGTCAGATCAAGCGTTGGTAGTTGCGGATAGAAGTTTACCATTTTTTTATTGACAAATATTTTTTTTATTTAATCAGCAATTACATTTTGCAACTCTTCAAAAGTATACAATTTGCTGGCATAATAAAATGCAACAAGATCAATGTGTTCAAGGTTTATGTAAGTTAGACGAACAAAAGTTGTTTTGTCGACCACCACCTTGACAGCTGGAACACTGCTCGAAACATTAATAACATCATTATTTTTTGTAATAGCAATAAAGACCTTTGATGATTCTGTTACTGTTTCGTCCCATGTAAGTTTAATTCCTTGTGCAATTTGAGCCTCTTTAGCAGTAGTTACTGATTTCATGATAATTTCAAATACTATTGCCGCTTCTCTAGCCACGACTAAGCTTGCTGGCATAAACACAACAGAAGTATCTGATCTACCCTTTCTAGTTGTAAGAAGATACCGCCGTCTCTCATAATTTTCAACTTTCAGTTTTTCTCTGCTATTGTTGTCTGGGGCAAAGCTTGGAACAAGACTTACAATAAGCGGCCCAGAATTAACAACCTTCCTAAACACTAAGGCACCTTCGTCATCAGTGTATACATAAGGACTAATAAATTCCAACTTTATGTCCCAGTCAATTGTGGGTGGTGGAACAGGAACAGGTGAAACCACCCACTTATTTCCCACATGTATTAAGTTGTAGGGCGAATTATTTACAGGTGGAGTAGGTACAGTAACATCACGTAGCTGACCAAGTTTAGGAATCTGTTTTTCACCGTCTTTCATGTCAACAATTACTTTCCTCTTGTACATGCCATTTGAATCAAGTTCAAAACCATATATTTCTCCAACATCCCCCTCCTTCTCAAAATCCTGTACGTCTGCCAAATCTTTCAATTCTGTTACCGGACATGCAACTGGTATGATTCTCAACTTTGGACCACCACTCATTTTTTATAAACAAAAATAAAATTATTTAATTTCCAACACAACACTAAAATCATGCATAAGAACTGGTTTGTCATCCTGATTAGTTACAGATATACTTAGTGACTCAAAGAAACTAGAACCTAATTTCTTAAACTGCAAATTAGGAAATCTAACAACTACACTTTCACAATACGGAGCAGTTCCAGTTGGTAAACATCTCAACAAAGTTGAAGGCTTTCCATTGTGAACATTCTCAGATGTGTTTAGTTCTTTCAAATAAACATTTAGCACTGTGTGTACTGACAAATTGACAGGGCGTTTTCCAGTTATTTTAAGTCTTTTGGTCTTCATTGTTATAATACCAAACTTAAATTCACCTAAATCATCTGTTCTCCACCAATCTTCGTCAATATAAAATCCAAGTAAATATGCAAATCTATCTGAGATCCTTAACCAATTTTGTGTCAAAAATTCTAATGTAACAAGTAGGTTAGCTGGATTTAAAGTTGCTTTGATTTTAAATTTACTTTGAAACCATTCAGCTATAGTACAAAAGTCATAATACCCAGGAGGTATAGCTTCAGTCTTACCATCAAAAATTACTTTATTATATATGTCATCTTCTACATTAAACCATTTTACTGTGTAGAACATTTCATGGATAGCTGCAGCCTTGCTACCATCACGATTATCAATCCCATTAGTTAACCACACTGATTTGCTTGTGTCAAGATTTGTTAAGGTAATAAACATTTTTATTATCTCATATAAAAAAGGATGGAATTTAAATCACCAACCATTACCACTACAAACGCATTTCAATTTAATGTGGATGCCAAATACAATGTCGCACCTACTTATGAACAGAAAATAATTCAACTAAATCAGCTTGACATAGCTGTGTCTGACGCAAGCGTACAAGACCTATTTCAAGTCAAAGTACCGAATCCGTTTGACCATTACCTAAACCCTCCAATAACAGATGACTCAACTGCAAGAAAGTGGTCTTCAAGTCCACTACAGATGTTTCGAAACCAACTCAATTTTGCCATACTGTGTTCAACTACAGGCTGTGGTGTTTCATTTACAGACCATTTGAATCACTCAAACAAACTGATTAGATCTGTGTATCGTTTTCATGTTTATTACCAGCTTAGACGTATACTGTCAGAACTTCATACACCACTGCCCACTGAATCCAGTTTCAACAGGTATAACAACCCCATGGATATGAAAGCATTTGAACGCATCTGTAATGAATTTAACATAAGCACTAAGTATGACTTCACACAAAAACTTGATGATCACAATGGCATGGGTACATTGTATTATGCTATGAGCCACAGACAATACCCTCAAGATTACTACCCTGGGTACACTTCATTCTCATCAAAATCACAAGTCTGGATAGGATCAATAGAGCAGAAGCAGTCTAACGCCTGGACCACATTTGTCTTAGATAAATCTGACGGGTTTACTCAAGCGGGAGTCGAGCGCGTCAATGAATCTATCAGAACATATGTCTGGTGTTTACTAGGTGCACAATCACTAACAAAATCAAACATTTTGAATGGAAGTGGAAAATTTGAAGCACAAAAACAGTTTCTTGCAAATCTTGAAGATTCAATTAATTCAGTGGTTGATCTCCCATCAAGCATACAGCGCTACCAAGACGTTTTAAGATATGCCAGATCAAAAGTTGACTTTGTAGTTGGCACTGGGTTATACATGTTACCATCTGATCTTCAACTCCAAATGGGGACAATCACAAATTATAACAATGAAATCATTGTTGCAGGTGTTGGTCAAAAACTCGGTCTCAATCAATCTGTAAACTTAGGAGGAACAACCACACATGTTCAGTCATTAAAATCATTACAGACGGTAACACCCCCGGCCCCGGCCCCGGCCCCAGCCCCCACACCGACACTCATACAACCAGTACAGTCAACCCCTGACACACATGAGTCGGAAAGAACTGCATTGGTAATAGGCCTCACTGGATTAGGAGTATTACTTCTTTATCTGTTTCATTAAATAACCCACCATCAACCCTCCTACTGTAACCAAAAAGACCCACACATGTTCTGCCATAAACCCTACTGCCTTTGCCGCTGTACTAATCAGCCAACTGACAACAGAGCCAATTATGCCAGGCAAATCATCCACTGCTTTCACAGCCAATTTTTTAAGCAAGTCTGATATGTGAGACAACTGTTTCTTTACCCATGACTGTAAATCTTTTGGATCTGTGGGAGCCGGGGGGCCCGGGGTTGGTGGGCCCGGGGTTGGTGGTGCACCCCCACTAACCCCAGCACCGGAGACAGCTAACACAACAGTACTGATAATAAATCCAAGAGCTGTAATTAAACTAGCAATTGTGATACCCTGTTCTCTGAAAAGTGTTTTTAGTCTCTCAGCCAGAGTAGTGTCTTCGTGAAGTATTTTCTGAATAGTTTCTCTAATTCTGTTGACCTGTGATTTTAGTTTTTGTCTTCCAATACTAATTGTTTCTAACCGTCCTGATCTTTCTATCTGCAAATCATTTAATCTATGTTGAATTCTTTCTTTCATTTCTGTGTCAAGATTTCCATTGTCTGCGGTAGCCAGTTTTTCTTTTTCACGTTCTATGTGTTTATCAAGCTCACCCAGTTTGGCAAGATTATTAACCATCTCACCTCTTATTGTCTGCAGTGATTTATCCAATCCCATAATCTCCCTCATTGACAAAGGTGGATCATCTATTGTTTTCATAGCATCATTTAATTGACCTTCAGTAAATGAAGTTTCTTGTATCACAGTGTTTGCTATTTCTGGTAGGCTTGTTACTGGTGCCATTTCAATCTCTTGCCCTGTTGGCAACTTTGTTTGCGTGTCGTGAAGAACACTAACCAGTCTTGGGGGAACGGGAGACCCTCCAATTCCAAGGTACCTTGCCAACCCAGAGTTACCACCGACTTCACCTTTAATTGGACTTAAAGCTCTAAACTTAGAAGAATTGTTTTTATGTGTTAGATATATTTTCCCTCTGTCCGTATTTACAAATAAATGTCCTTTTTCGTATTCAAACTGGTTAGGATCCAAGACATCTGGGCGCGCTCCAACACTGTCATAAAATGAGTTTACTTTATCTTTTAACAGTTCGTGATACAAAGGAGAAGTAGTTACCATTCCAGTCATATCTGTGATACTGGTATCTGAGGTATCCATGTCATCCATTTTAAAATCTTCATGATTAAATCCTCCTGCTGCCATTGTTTTATTAATTTATTATTTTTTATTGTGCATAATAAAAAGGACACAGTCTTACGGATCAAAGTTAGACCCATACAGAAAACTACGTGAGCCCCTGGGTGTTAAGGGCATAAGACAATCAATCGTCATCACAAACAATCCAAGTACCATAGACCAGAATCAAACACTTACAGTCAAGTTTCCAAACCTAGGACCCAGTGACGTTATTGTTCCTGGCACTGCTCGTCTTGCTTTTAATATTGAACTATCATCAGACGCAGACGTAAACAGAACACTGGTTGACAATCTTGGCAGAGCAATTGTTAGAACTATTAAAGTAAAACTTGAAGGACAGAAAGTGTTTAGTCTTGACGACTCAGATGTATTTTACTGTTACAAAGATCTTTGGCTCACAAGAGAAGAACGAGAGGATCGTATTTACCAAGGTATACAGTCTGATAATGTTGGTAAACTTCGAATCAATGCTGGAGACAAAACAACTACTGGGGTACCAAAGGAAGTTATATTAGCAGAAACATATGGAACCAGATTTTACATTCCACTTGAGTTTGAAATCCTCACAGCTCATTTGCCTTATTATCAAGGGGCACTGAATGACCGTCTGAGTTTTGAACTAACCTTCAATGACTACTCCAAAGTTATTAAATCATCTGCCACAGATGCAACATATAAGATCTCTAACATTTCCTTGGAATATGAAATTGTTACACATACTGAACTAGCCAGACTCATTCAAAATCAGTACCAGTCAAGACTTCCAATTTATTATGACAGGGTGATTAGACATAGTTTAATACCCAAAGACAAAAGCGACCCAATGTGGAACATAAACTTGAACACGCCTGCCAGGTCACTGAAAGGTATTCTTATGTTGTTTGTTGAACCGGTGAGTCCATACAAAAGAGATTCAGAAAAATTCTACAATCCTAAGATTACACATTTGTCCTGTACAATCGAAGGCCGCCCTAATCAAGTGTACGCTTCAGGAATGTTACCTTACCAGCACTATGACGAAACCACAAAGTATTTTGCGGGTGGAAGGATTAGAGATAAACCAGCAAACATTGCGTGCAAAGATCTACATCTGTATGATGTTAGGATCGGGCAATACCTGACAAACAAGTATGCACTGTGGCTAGACCTTCGTAGTACAGATGACGATTATCTTCATGGGTCAGGACGAACTGTCGAGAATGGTAGTGACGGAATAAAAATTCAGATACAAAAGAAGGTTGAAACTGCTGCAGCCATTAACATATATTTGTACCTGATATATGACGCACAACTCAATATTGCAGAAAGCAGACTAAGTGGACACATATATTAAAATTATATTGTGTATTAAAATGAACCTGAGCTTAATGACACTCGACCCACACTGTGGATTATTTTGTGGCGCCACAGGGTGTGGGAAAACTGAATTTGTACTTAACCTCTTACAAACAAGATACATACACCATTTTGAAAACATTGTAATATTTTGTCCTACAATCAAACACAACAAAGCTTATCACAATCGTTTATTCATTTGGACTGACAGCAACATATACTTAGTTGACCCTGAGAAAAAACTGAATGACTACCTACAATATTTTTACAAGCAATTTGAAGGACAGCCAACATTGTTTATTGTTGATGACTGCTCTGCAGAGAAAGACATTGTCAAGAAAAGAAACACTCTAGCAGAACTTGCCTTCAGTGGCAGACATGCAAATGTTAGTGTATGGATTCTCACTCAAAAATATAATGCTGTACTGAAAGATTTTCGAGAACAGTTAAAGTTTATCTGTTTGTTTTACTGCAAGGACCGTGACAGCTTTGAAGACTGTCTCAGAGAGAATGATGTCATCCCAAATAAGCATGAACGTGATGATGTAAAAAATAAACTGAAATCAACTAAGCATCTAAAGCTCATTTTAAAGACAGATCAGCCCACAGGGTATAGGTTAGTAAATTGATGTAAATTAATTTATACATTTGTTTGTCTAATAAAAATGACAGACGGACAAATCATACAGGTGCTTGATCTCACACACCTTTTCAAAGATGTTATGCACTTTACTGATTTAATAACATCACCCAAACAGACTTACATAAGCCTTTCAGCACCATCAGAAATATATGTTACATATAGTGTGACTTTAGATTACGTCGATGAGCATCCAGATGTGGAGTGCATGACAGTTGATTTAAAGACACCTACTTTTAAAGTTGATGATACCAACTATGGTTGGTTAGGAGAAGTTTGTTATAGCATATTTAAACAACTGCGCAAACTAAATGTTTATATTGACAGTGTTACAGTTAATAAAGTGGTATTACACAAGGTGAGCCAGCAGAGTTAACGTTAATATTTTTTATTTATTATTTTGTCGGTCAAATAAAAATGACGGACAATTCACAAAGCCCTGGCTCATCAAACCCTGGCTCATCTGGTTTAAGAAACGTGTTTCACACAACAAACTTACCCATATCCAATACTAATAATGTTTACGAATCAATAGAAAACTCTTTTTCTGTCATACAACAAAATCTTCTTACAGGCAGTGTGAAGATTCAAATTGTTGCAAAAATCGAATTCACTAGGGTCGACGGTGAGGTGATTGTTTCGTACATATCAACAAGACAACACACTGTTAACACAAGAAGAGAATTGGAAAACGTGTTTAGAGACAGACTATTACCAGACTTTCTACAGGCAATTGACAGTGCAAGAATGAAGGGGTCTGGTTGGCACGAAGGACATGTACATGAACTACAACTAAAGCAGTCTAGGTATCATCCCATATTAGGTAAAGCATGGTTACCACTGCCAACAGAAGTAGTAAACAAAAAGGCTGTTGTTAACATTCAGAACAATGACAACTATTGTTTCATGTGGTGTGTGCTTGCTAAACTACACTTTGTAAAAATAAAACCTGAACGTGTATCTAACTACATCAAATTTGTAAACGAACTTGATTTTAGTGGCATTGAGTTCCCTGTTAAAATAGAGGACATAGACTTGTTTGAAAAATTAAATCCTGGCATATATGTAAATGTGTTTGTGTGGGATAATGTGTCTGTTGACAAGTTACAACCCATTAGAGTATCAGCACTGGCACCAACCTATGGTCAGTCAGAAAATAAGCATGTTGACATGTTGCTAATCGGAGATGACAATAACTTTCACTACACAATTATTAGGAATATGTCACGTCTAATTCATAATCATACAACAAAACACAAGGGCAAACAGGAATTTTGTAATAGATGTTTACAGAGGTTTTCCTCTATTGCAGTGGCACATAAACATGTTCTGCACTGTAGGTCAGCTGATGACATTCAAACTGTACTTAAGTATCCAGAGCCTGGTAGTCAAGTGTATTTTAAGAACTATGGGAATCAGCAAAAGCTGCCGTTTGTAGTGTACGCTGATTTCGAATCACTGGTTGTTCCGTATGAAGGTCATGTTCCAGAGTCATTACCAAAGACTATAAAGTTGAGTGACCAAGTGGTGTGCTCTTTTGGATACATTATTGTTAGGTCAGACGTTTTGCATTCAGAGCCTGTTATCTACAGGGGTGAAAATGCAGCATGTCTGTTTTTAACAGAAATGAGACATCTGTATAGTCAGGTAGTACAATATCTCACAACATGCCAGATGCCTCTGGTGATGACAGAAGAAGACAAACTGAAATTTGATACAGCTGAGACGTGTTGGATTTGTGAACAAGCTCTGGGAGGTGATAAAGTTCGTGACCATGATCACATAACTGGACGTTACAGAGGTGCTGCTCATAACAATTGTAACTTATTATTAAAAACAGATCCCAAGACATATAAGTTACCAATCTTTTTCCACAATCTCAAAGGATATGATTCACACATTATCATGCAGGCTGTGGATGAGTCGTACAAAAACATAAGTTGTATTGCCCAGACAACTGAGAAATACTTAACTTTTAGGTTAGATAAATTAGCATTTTATGACTCCATGCAACATTTGTCTTTAGGATTGGCTAGTCTTGCAGAAGGACTGACTGAGTATCCAATAACGAGTAAATATTTTGAGCCAGACTTGGTTAAGAAAGGTGTGTATCCGTATGAGTACATTGATCACTGGGTTGTGTTTGAGGAAACAAGACTGCCACCAAAAGAGAAATTTTATTCTACACTAACTGGAAAAGGTATTTCTGACTCTGAATATCAACATGCACTTGATGCGTGGGGGAAGTTGGGGTGTCAGACAATTGGTGACTACCACGATCAGTACTTGAAAGCTGACGTTTGCTTGCTAGCAGACGTATTTGAAAGTTACCGTGAGAAGGGTTTGTTGCACTACAGACTTGACCCAGCCTGCTACATAACTAGTCCTGGCATGACGTGGGATGCATTTTTGAAATCCAGTAAGATATCTATAGACCTGTTGTCTGATCGTACGATGGGTGAAATGGTAGAACGTGGATTGAGGGGAGGCATTAGTATAGCTTCAAACAACTATGCCAGAGCCAACAATAAATATCTGGACGGTCATGGTGACCTTGACCGGGGGTTTGACCCCTCAAGCCCGGGGTCAAGGTCATTCATTACGTACTTGGACGCTAACAATTTGTATGGCTGGGCGATGTGTGAATTATTGCCCTTGAAAAACTTTTGTCTGTATGATTTGTCACAGTATGATGTAACAGAGTCAGGGTTAACTAACAATATTATAAATCTTGATCGAAACGACGCGAAGGGTTGGATCTTTGAAGTAGACCTGGAGTACCCGCACCATCTACATGATTACCATAATGATTATCCGTTGGCTGTTGAGAAAATGAGTATGACAGGAAAAAAAGAAGACACTAAACTTGTGCCTAATCTGAATGATAAATTCAATTATGTTTGTCACTACCGCTTGTTGCAGTTTTACATCAGACACGGGTTAGTACTAAAGAAAGTTCACAGAGGAATTCAATTTGATCAGAGTGCTTTTATGAAAGATTACATAATGAAGAACACAACATTGCGTGCCAGGGACGGCAACACTGCATTTGACAAAGACTTCTTTAAGCTTATGAACAATGCCTGTTTTGGCAAGACAATGGAAAATCCTCATCACAGAAAAGATGTGAGACTTGTTACAACTGAATTGGGCGCAATTAAACTCACAGGTAAGCCACAGTACACAGGGTACAAAGAGTTTCATTCATCATTGTATGCAGTGTCACTCAAAAAAAAGATTGTTAAACTGGTCAAGCCAGTATTCATTGGTATGGCAATTCTGGAGTTGTCAAAATTATTAATGCTTGAATTTTATTATGATTACTTCAAACCAAAATATCCTGAGTGTCGTCTGCTATACACTGACACTGACTCTATGATCATAGACGTGCCTACTGAAGACTTTTACGAAGACATGAAAACAGAGTTACACATGTATGACACATCTGACTATCCTAAAGATCATCCACTGTTTAGCACACAAAACAAGAAAGTGCCTGGTAAGTTTAAGGATGAACTAAATGGTGTGCCTATAGTTGAGTATGTTGGACTGAGATCCAAAATGTATTCTATACTGCACCAGAAAGGTAGTCAGTCAAAAGCCAAAGGTATCAAGAAAACAGCGATAAAAAATAAAGACATACGTCATGAACATTACAAGCAAGTGTTAGATGGTGCATTAATGCCTGATTATCCAAACAAGTCACTGAGATCAAACAAACACAATCTTGAAATAATTCAAACACATAAGAAATCACTTGCAGTTGGTGACACGAAAAGAGTGTTTCACACTAAGGAAAAAGCTTATGCACCTGGACATTACAGACTCAAGTTATCTGAAGACATTTGTGATGAACTGGTTGATGAATTAATTGACGACTTAGTTACTGAAATGAGTAACGGTGTCTGGGGGAATAATCTGTAGTTCTTCTCTGACAAATGCCCTCTGGGGTGCAGGGTCATACAGGTAATATATTGTTGCGTCTGGACCGGGAATTATTTTTTTTATATTGTGTACGGATGTTGACCAGATGGGGTCTGTTGCCCTGCGTCTGTCGTCGTTCTCAGCCTCCCCTGGCTGATATAAATATCTCACCTGTTTGGTAAATAAACTTGTGTCTGGTGCCTGTGCTGACATTGTTTTTGACTCTGTAATTGTTTTCAATTTAATAGCATCAGCAGGTTTTGGGTGTCCTTCATTGTTCATTGCTTTTATCACATGTGGTAATCGCTTAACCCACTCCGTGTTACGGGTGTCATGCATGAGTTCCTTAGAATACTGGTAACTGAAAAGTCTTTCTGATAACTGTTTGTTAAAGTTCTCTACAATTGCCTGTGATCTGTGCACACCTGGAATACCGCGTCTGACCAGTACACCATGCTTCGCAAATAACTGATTAACAGCACCCTTAAATTCAGATCCATCATCAACTTGTACAAGCCTGGGGTATCTTAAAGGGCCTCTTTTATAGATACTAGATAAAGCAGTAGCAACTGTGGTAGCAGTTTTGTCAGATATGGGTTCAGCGTCTTTATACCTTGAAGCAATGTCTACAACAGTCAGTGCATACTTGTATCGTTTCTTTCTTATTGTGTCATGTGGTAGGAACAGGAGGTCCATTTGGTGTGTGTCATTTGGGGTAGTGTTCTGAAAATGAGGCCTTGTTATCTTTCTTGGAGCAGGAAGATATATCTGCCAAATTGCTTGTCTCTGTAACCATTGTTTGACCTGATTGAGTGATATATCTCCGCCCACAGCGGCATGTAATTTCTGAATAGCTGTTTGCCCTTTCCAATAACCTGATGGTGAGTAATATATTTTCGATAGTTTATTTTCGGCTGCCATTTTTTCTAGCAATGAAAACTCCTGTAAAATAAACAAATGTCATTCCCACTAGAACAAAGATTATCTCTCCATTTCTTTGTTGTGTGCTTGGTTTGTAATAGTCACTTAGTTTTGGTTTCGGGATAGTCATGTCTTCACCTGTGACAAGATAGTATTCCCTGATTGCTTCGTCTGTATTTGAAAACGTATGTTGTGCGTGGCCTTCAAGCCTGAGTTTTTCATTGATGAAATCAAGTTTCTCAATTCTATTCTTTTCATATTCCTGCTGGGCTTGAGCAAGTTTTTCTGTTGCCTCATTGTGACGTTTCATTTCCTCTGCAGATTCCTCTCTACCCATTTTTGAAAAGAGATAGTTTGAGCCACTGAAAGCCAATGCGTTAACAACTGCCCCACCAATCATAATAGCTATCGTCGCCATATTATTTTTATTTACATAGAAACATTTTCTGGAATAATTCCTTGCTTGACAAGAAAATCTTTTGTCGCAATCGACGCTGTGACAACTACAATTAGCTTAGCACTGTCTTCGAAATCAAGTCTACTCAGGTCTGCTGATTTCATTTTGAGTAGACTTTTCCCCAGCATAGAATAAGCTACTGCTAATCCACTGATTACGGCAGAGTGATACACAAGGTTCATCATGTTCTTTGAGTCATTCATTTCTTAGGCAAGAAAAATTAAAATAATATTTTTATTTACTGCATATAAAATGGGTCAACGGCTTTGGGTGTTACTGGTAATGTGGCGACTTCTGGTTTTGTTTTTGGAGTGTCTGATTTTTTGGTCACTGTACGAGTCTGTGGTTTGTATTTTTTGTATAATTGATAACCTACGTAACCAAATCCGACAACAAATCCGGCAATTATATATTTTGTTGATTGAGGTTCGGGGTCAGGGTCAGGGCGGGGGTCAGGGTTAGTTGTTTGTCTCTCACTTTGATGAGGGTGTGTTGATCCTGGCTGTCCTGACGGTAGTGACACCAATGATGTTATTGACGGTGGGTCAGTTACATGTACCTTTTGCAGTAGTTCTAACTTTCTTTGTTTGTTCAATGCAGCTACTCTCTTTCCAGCCTCAACCCTTCCTGGACTTTTAGCCTTAGTTACAGTTTGAACCTGTGTCAAAACAGGGTCCGGGTTCAGTTGTGTAGTCATCTTGTTCTCGTCCATTTGATCCTTCTTTTTCTTTCTCTAGAAAATTTATTTTTGAAAAATCAATATGACTCCCAGTAACAAGAAGGGTTACGACAGGAGCAAGGTAATTTCCAAACTTGTAAAACATGACACATGCTAATTTGCCAATTGAACTTGAAACAATAGGATTACTTTCAAGGTCGTGTGAAAGACTGTCACTATCCACAGGTAGAAAGTGACTCACTGCTTTTGTGTATAGGCATACAAGAGATCGACTTAAATCACGAGTCATTAGTGAGGCAATGTGGTTTTCATATTTAGAATGAAGCTTGATTAGTTCGTCAGAGCTTAGAGATTCAATATCCTCTGTCATGTATTGTTTTCCGAGATAAGTCTTTGATTTGCCCGATACAATCACAGACAAAAGACGCTGTTTTTTAAAGTCTAAGTCTTTGTTTTCTACAGCACAAATATCACTTAAAAGAAGTAATTCGTCTTGATTCATTTTATAATATAATATAATAATTTTGTTTAAAGAAGTCAATGACAGCATTAATTATTTAGGTGGGGTGGGGTATCTACCTTAATAATCGTGTGTTGTCAGATGATGAAAAATCGTTGCTTGAATGATTTCTGGAGTGGAACTAAAATGGCTAGGTAATAAAGGTATTGGTGGTAATTGGTCGAGTGGGTTTGTCTGAATACCGTGCTAATTAGAATAAATCTATTGATTGGGGGAGGGGTGTCCATCACCTGTCTACTTATCTATCTCTGCTTCTATGTAAGCTAAATGGATTTAGATTCAAACCACAGACACACTCACTCAGGTATAAAACTCTATGTATTTCCTAGTCAATGACATAAGGGGCATAAACACTTGAAAGATTTAACCACTGTACAGAGTTGTCTCCCATAGACTATATGTTGCATACCCAAGTTGGTAGACAACTGCGTCACTGATTTGTGAGTGAGTATTCATTGAGGATATCCTGTTTGTGTGTAGCAAGGATAATGATTTCAGGTATGTTCATTTTGTAGTCTTAGCTCAGTGACATGTCTATTTGTGTGTGTGTGTGTGTGTGTGTGTGTGTGTGTGTGTGTGTGTGTGTCATTGGATTATGCAGAGATTCAAAAATCTTTACAGTTGACTCAAACCCGATTAAAAACAGTGGCTCTTGAGAATCTCGCCATGCTCATAAGAATCTGTGATCGAGTGGGCTACATGTGAGAACATGTTCTGTGTGTTTGTGTATACATGTTCTGTGTGTTTGTGTGTGTGTGTGTGTGTGTGTGTGTGTCAGTGCGTGTGTCAGTGCGTGTGTTTGTCTGTGTCAGTGTGTGTGTGTGTGTGTGTGTGTGTGAGAGAGAGAGAGAGAGAGAGAGAGAGAGAGAGAGAGAGATTGTGTGTGTGTGTGTGTGTGTGTGTGTGTGTGTGTGTGTGAGAGAGAGAGAGAGAGAGAGAGAGAGAGAGAGAGAGAGAGAGAGAGAGAGAGAGAGAGAGAGAGAGAGAGAGAGAGAGAGAGAGACCACCCTTTGATTTCACAGACATGAGTACATTAAGCCCACTTGAAATCACCCCTTCTTTAAAAGTCCCTGTTGACTTTTGACATCACTTAGTGATTTAAAAGGCTGTATTTATGAAAGGCTTTTGACGGCTGAGGGCCTTTCAAAAGCACAGTCCCGCTTGCGGCTTGTGCCCGAATTGAAAAGAAATGGAATGCGGCCGCTATTGAAAAGCGCGGTGTGAGGGCAACACAAAAGGCGACCAACCGTGACACTAGCCAGCAGCTCAGGCTTACGGTAAAATTGTACTGACATGAGTGTCTGTAAGTGTGTTTGTAAGTGCGTCTGTTTGTTTGTTTGTGTGTGTCTGTGTGTGCGCTAGTGTGTGCGCTAGTGTGTGTGTGCGTGTGTGTGTGCGTGCGCGTGTGCGCGCGTGCGTGCGCGTGCGTGCGTGTGTGTGTGCGTGTGACTGAGGGCTCTTGCAACTTCTTGCCGCAACTGAAAATCAACAACACACATACAGAAACTCCCAGCTCACAAAACTTGCTCGACAAGTCTGGTCGGGTAGCATAAGACTCGTCAGGCTTGTTCCGCATTTAGACATAACATTTTGGAAAGACCAAGATCGATTTTAGGATCAGGTTTTGCCGGATCGGACTTATTCTTGCCGGTTAGTGTTTGAAAATGACCGGTTGTTTTTTTTATAATTTATTCATTGGACTATTAGCCGGTTGAGATGTATGACGTCAGCTCTGTAAACCGGTTAGTTGTTTATGCGTGTCTATGTTGTTAGAGTGTCAGTGTGTGCGGCAGTGTGTGTGTGTGTGTGTGTGTGTTTTGAAAGTTCCACTTGGTCCCGACCTGACCAGGGTGCTGGTTGCGCAAATAACGCCAGTAGCAACAGACGGTGTGTGTACATAGAAACGCAAATGCTTTTGTCCACGTATGGGTTGATTCAAAGCGCCGTGTACATGAATGCACTTAGATCTTTGTAGTCAAGTTACGACGACCTAACCATATTGAAATCTGTCTGCATAGAATTCTAAAAGATATGTTATGAAAAGAAATAACAAGCCATTATGCTCGGGACGTGCCCACGCAGGGCTGTCCCCTACCCGACAAATTCTAAAGACCCTCTCTTGTCAAGCGTAGCATGAAAGAAATGGGGACAGTGTACTGAATTGTATGCATAAACGTCTACTGTAAAAGGGTAGGCTAGCTAACAGAAAAATCTATTCCTCATAAATCGTCTCTGGCAGTATATACCAAATGACAGTATATGCTTGTTTATGTTAGTATGTACGTACGTGCGTGTGCATGTGCGTGTGTTTATGTGTTGGTATGTGTGTGTGTGTGTGTGTATGTTTGCCTGTGTATATAACTTGTATGGCAATCTGGCACTGCCCTTGAATTATCTTGGTTTGCAACTGGCGTGTCTGTGTGTGTGCGTGTGCACGTATATTTGACTTGTTATGTTCCAGAGTCGTGCTTAAACAGAGCCAATTGTATATACAGAGCCAAGTGTTTGCACTGAGCGGTCCCCCCCTGCACAACACAATTCTATAGGCCTTTTGACGCGTGACGTGTGAATGGCGCTGTGAAAGCTTTTACCCAACTCATTGAAAGAGGGTTTGGCATTGAGTCTTGTCATGCGTGAACTGAAATGATATGTGTGGGACATAGCATGTGAGTTTTTCGGAAATCGACTCTGGCAGTATTGAGAGAAACGGTCATGTAAAAGTTAATGACCGTAATTAGTAATTAATTAAGGTCATTAGGTGTTGACAGAGACAATAGTTATAGAGATAAAACAATAGAGTCCCGATAGATAATCAGATCAATAAGGCCGCATCAGTCATGCTCATCACTTTTTTAAAATCAAAGCCGGGTTGATTCGGAATTAACGGGGGTAAAATTGGGGTCAACATTTTGATATTAAAAAATGATGTAAATTAATGACTGATGCGGCTCTATTGAATTCATTGTCTATCGGGACTCATACTTTCTTTCTCTCCAACAGGAGTCTGCTGAAGGTGTTGAACCACACCAACGAAGCACTCTCAGCACTAAACAATAGAATATCCGAGGCAAAGCCAAGGATAGTTCGTAGAAAATCAGACCTGTTTACCCCCTAAAAACCAAAGTGTAATCCAGGCAGTTGAAAAGAGTAATCTGAGGGTCAAACGAGGAATCTGAGTAAACGGCATACAGCATATGCGCACACTCGAGAACAAACTCACGATACTTAATTAAGAACATAATTACCAACTAAATAAACCAAATGCACACTAAAAAAATAAACTAATAATAAACAAAACCACAGCAAAATAATACACACAATTTATAACAGACTTGAAACCTTTACAAAGACTGTACAGCTGCAAAGCACACATGTTAATTTACTCCTGCCAAATGGAGTTCCAGCGGAAAGGTCATGCTATGGCTCAAAGTAGTCAGCTGGACCTAAAGCAATGAAACTAAAGTTCCAGTGGACAGGCTTGACACAGTTCAAATTGCTCATAGAAAGTAGAACTTCAATGTTATTATGAACTCACACACAGATCTCTGATGATAGGCATTGAAAAAGCTCTAGATGCTCATAAATTGCTTATGTGAAGTTGTTCCCACATGACGAGTACAGACAAATATACCGCTGTGCTGGATGCTGAAATCCGCTTTGCACAACGTGCAGTGCGCATAGCCAATTCCCTTTCTTGATGATACGAGGCACGGGTATTTCTCGTGATACATCGCCTTATATTTCTGCAAAGCTCTCTTTTTCTTGTTGTGGTCGCTGTGTAAGACTTTACAATCCAAATCGCTTTCAGATTCCTCCGTTTCATGTGCGCGTTTTTCGCTCGCCATGTTGTGAGTCGACTAGAAAATTCGAACCGGAAGATGGAATTAATGTAAGTTTGTTTATATCTGATTGGCCATTCTTCAAAAGCAAAGTGCAATCCAACCAATCAAAACACATAAGAAGATAGTTAGGCGGAAGTTACCGATGAAGAACCGAAAGTACGAATTACAGATTGAAAACGATGTTGACGCTGAAAGCGGAATCTTAGCGATGCAAAATGCGTAATTTGAAGTGACAACGCGTAACAGCGTAATGAGACCCTCAAAAGGGGAATTTATTACGCTCAAAGCGTAAGGTAAACAGGTCTGGAAAATCCAAGAACAAGTACAAAGAAACTGGTCGTAACACGGAGCAAGGCTAACACCCGACTGTCCACGGTCGAGCGAAGAGTGAAACTGGCAGGCTTTCGCCCTACACGTAACCAGATAGGATGGCAAGGGGAGGCCACCCGGGGCTCCTATGCATGGATCCCCGGTGTCTCCTCCCCAGTTGTGTAGGGGACACAACTCTGGGCTGAAATCGTTAGGCTATAAAGTGTATTCCATATAGCAATGCCATCAGTAATGTTTTTGAAGGGTTAGAAATTGTTACAAAACTTTCTGACTCAATTTACCTGGCTGTGTGAAGAAGCCGTGGATGGTGCCTTTCATCAGCATGCTCTCCGCTTCAATCCCTGCCTCCTTCATCTTTCGCTTGTATTCTGAAAGGAAATATGAGCAAACTATAAGGAACGCTTACAAAACCTAAACCATCTTCTCTGTCATGCCTTCAAAAGGTAGGAAGGAGGAAAACAAAGACTGTCTCTCTCTCACACACACATACAGAGAAACACACGACGACAGTAAAAAAACAAAACACTCACCATAACAAGCGTCTCTAAGTGGGTCGATCTCGGCCACAATGATGAGAGCTGGTGGCAGTCGGGAGAAATTTGGCTGTAACAGTGGTGACACTCGTACATTCATCACCTCGTCTGATGTGCTCAAGAACTGCTCAGTACACCTAGGGCAAATAAACCACCAGAAAATTGAAATACAGGTGACAATGGCATGCAGCAGACGCTCAAAGCAACAGGAAAAAACATCCTGAGAGACCTCTCTACAACCCGCCTTCAAGTTCAAGTGCCACTACTGTAACAGGGATCGCCATTTTAGCGGCCTTTCCTGTAGCTCATTTTGTGACGCACCTTGGATCCCTGTTTTATTGTTTAACCCTCTTAGCCCCAAGGTCCCATTTCTCAAATTTTGGAGGTGTTGCCTAACGACTGTGTACTAGTTGCAGGGGATGGATTGACCATGATAACTCAAGGGTAGTACGAGATTAGCGTGGCGCCTGAAGGAGCCAAGCTAATCTGGCACTACCCTTGAATTACCATGGTCAATCCATCTCCTGCTGCAGGGTGCCGGGGATAAATGGGTGAAAAAAGAGCATCAAAACATTCTGAACATTCTAAAGTTTAAAATTACTTAGTTCAGTTCAGTTCTGTCAAGATGGTTACTTTGACCTCCCTCAGGCAAAAAAGGGTCTGTGTTGTAAACCACTGCTACCAATAACTTATACTGTACATGTAGTTAAAAAGCAGAGGATAATCTGGCACTACACTAGAAACATCTACACTTAACACCACCTCCACCTTTCTGAAGTGCATACGTTCACTATGAGAATGACTGAAATAGCTCACCATGTAAGATGTTCCTGGGACTTCAGACCAACATGGAATTCCTCCACGGATGGCTGACCAAAACGAAAGTCCACAAAGGGATAAAGAAGAAGCTGTAACACAAGGAATGACGTTCGCATTAGAGATTGATCATCTTTTTTTTCTTCGTTCACCAGACCAAAACACAGTCAACTGTCAAAATCCGTCCTAATGGGTGGATGGAGGAAGGGGATACAAGACACTTATTGTCCCAAAAGGATATTCTTGTTACAGCTCACAGCACATAAAAGAAAGAGGTAAAAGGATTAGCAAGAAACATAATCTAACATAAGACTGATGAAAAATACAACCACTATACACATCACATTGTAACAACATATCAAATAAAATATGTAAGCTAATTAATTTAAACATCTCATTAAATATCACATAATTTAGGCACTTTGAGACAGAAATTTGCATCGCAACTTCATCAGTATTCTTCATCTATGATCCAACTCTCTACCTCAACAACTAATATTTTTTTAATTCCAACTGAAAACTTCTCTTGGATATTAATTTTCATCCCAGTCTTCGCATTAAATAACCAGTTAAACAGTGTGAATTACTGGTAAATGTGAACACTGGATGTCAAAACAATAAAACAAAAACACATTCATTGTTGTGAATCATGCATATAAACATAAAGGCAGAACTGGTGCAACTTTCACTTATGTTCACAATTCTGTAATACAACACTGCTGCAAACTTCCAGCATTAATTTTCGTGGAAAAAAATATTTTAATTTTATTAACTCAATCAGCCCTATAATCAACTTCTGTAACTTGGGCATCATCCTCTAAAGACAACAGATTGCAGCTCAGGAGGCAAGTCAACCCTGGTAGTTCAAGGGTGATGCCAGAATAGCTTGGCGCCTCAAGGCGCCAAGCTATTCTGGCACCACCCTTGAACCGTCATGGTTGATAAATGTCTCACTGTCATTTGTCACAGCTAAATGGATTTAAACAAATATGATAATTTGTCAAAGATAAATGGGTTAAAAAAGAATACAATATACAACAACAAAGAAATAAAATAAAACAACCAAACAATCCAGTCCACACACCTGATACGAGATTCCTCTGATTTCATGTGCCATGGTGGCTGCGATGTTTCCCCCTGCGCCTGCTCCCCCCACACCAATCTTACTATCGTTGCCAGCACCTGCACACAATGACAGAAAGAAGTTTCAAAACAAGCATATCAAAAAAAATAATAGTCGCTGATAACAATGGATACTTCCACAACTTAGCTGAACAATAGCGTCCTAAAAGATGAGTCAGCAAAAATTACAGCAGACTTTTCATATTAACCTATTCAGTCCCGATGCATGACAGTAGGAGATGGATCAACCCTGATAATTCAAGGGTAGTGCCAGATTAGCCTGGCATCTGAAGGCGCCAGGCTAATCTGCCAATACCCTCGAATTATCAGGGTTGATCCATCTCCTTACAACTGGTACATAGCCCAAAGCTGTTAGATGATACGTCTGAAATTTGAGGAATGTGGCCCTGAGGGAGGAAGAGGGGGGGGGGGGGGGGCCGGGTTAAAAGAGTTAACAAGGTCAGACACAGCAATCAGATATCAACGCCTTTCAGGGGTTCTGACATCACGTCTCTAATTACTAGGTGTGCTACACAAACACTACAAACGCCACGACTTGTGCTGTAACTTCCTTGTAACATAGACTTCAAAATTGGATTTAGAAATAAGCAGGAGACCCAAACGTGCAGGAGACGGACACACGTGAGCACCCGATTCATAATCCAGACTCGGCTCATAAGAAACTTACCACATAACAACAGGGCAGTCTGGCTCGCCTGCAAATTTGTCAAGTGTATACAAAGTTTGCTGTGCGGTCTAGTGTTAGATCAGTATGTCTAAACAATCATGGCAACCAATCTTCAGACCTTTCTAAACAGATATGACCAAAAAAATATCATAAGAACACGAATTCGGACATACATACAGGGACTACCTTGGTGTACCATGTACATGAAGGAGTTGCCACAATCCTTCTTCGCTGACCCGATGAGTAGCGAATGATCTCTATACATGCACTTGTTTGTTTGTACATCTTGAAAAAGGGTATTTATTAAATACTAATAAATACTACTATTAACCCTTATCATTAGGAATACACCAGTGTGTGAAATAAGTTTGACTAAAATAGTTCAAGGGTAGTGCCAGAATAGCTTGGCGCCTCTAGGCGCCAAGCTATTCTGGCACCACCCTTGAACTAAAACCATTGGTCTATATCCTTATCTGTAAGTACTATAATGTAGCTTGCATATGGCAGTGTAGAAATTTGAAGCTTTTAGCCTCAGTATGATATGGGTTAATAAACTGTGTTGTAACTGTCTTCTCTAAGCGTGATTTCTTTCTTTATTTTTGCAGAGTTCTTCTCTGCATTTTACATGATTGGCAGTCACCTTTTTGGTCTGGATTGTACCATGTCAAATAAAAAGATAAAATGACAAGTCAATTTCCAATCACTGCACCTACGCAAGCTCTAAAATGCAAAATGTATGTAACAGTATCAAAGCTTCCCAGTAGGTTAAAGGTCCAGTTACATGAATGGGCTTAAATCCTGCACACTCCACTAAGCAAGGAGCTCCTATGCAGGAGCACCTTGCTTAGTGGCGTGTGCAGTATTAAAGACCACTCAAGCAAATGACCCCTTGGGTTGCAGGCCAGCTGCAGCAGACGTCAGGCAGAAGATCTTTTGCTCACTGGGCCATCTAGTGATCTACTCTGTTTAGTATCCCTGATATCTCACCAATGAGAGATCGATTCATCATCACCCATCGCACCACGCACTTGGCGTCGTCATAACAGGCTGGAAATTTGTGCTCGGGCGCCAGGCGATATTCCACATTGATGACAATGCAACGAGCCTCCCTGAAAATCAAAAGCAAACCCTTTGTTTGATGATGAGAAAATTACTGAGGATGAGATAATTACCCAAGTTAGAAGGTTGTCCTCTGAAGACTAAGCAGGTGTTCACGAGACAGATCGATATGACAGTTATCAAGAGTAGTGCCAGAATAGCTTGGCACCAACCCTGAACTATCAACGGTCAATCCGTACTCCGTTGTGGTGTCAGGGCTAAATGGCTTTAATGAGGTTAACCCATTTATCCCTGACGCACTACAGCAGGAGATGGATCCACCATGATAATTCAAGGGTAGTGCCAGATTAGGTTGGCGCCTTCAGGCGCCAAGCTAATCTGGCACAACCCTTGAATTATAATGATTTATCTATCACATGCAACTGGTATAAAGTCATCAGGTGTCATCTCCTGGTTGTGGGATTAATGGGTTAAAAGAGGACCTGAAGTCATAACATAACAGAACCGGCAAAAAGAAGTTTTGAAATAGGAGCAGTAGTTTGGAGACAACAGAGTATTTTTTTAAAAAATTGTGACGTCCTTCACTTTTGCTTTAACACTAAGATATAATACAGAAAATGAATGACTTCACAATGCATATTTTAATACCCTGTTGTGGCCGAACTAGTGCCTCAATTTTTATACTTCTTCCTGCTACTTTGGTTGATTTGACTATGAAATAAGTCTACGTCCTTTTGACTTAGGGTCCCCTTTAAATGAGATATAGTGCAGAGGCAAGTGTGCTATGCAAAAAATCAAGGTTACAGATTTAACAGGCAGCCAATACAGCGACAGCCATTAAGTGCAAGAGGCACAGATCCTCATGAGCCCCCACAGGCTGTGGGGGCTCATGAGGATCTATGCCTCTTGCAGATGGACTTCTATTGAGGCTGGTGAGGATCTGTATCTCTTACAAAGGGGCTGCATTATGCTGCAAAGCAGAGATGCAGGTGAATGTTCTCTTCATATTTAACCTTGTGCAAAAACCACCAGTACAGGAAACTACGCTAATGGCTGCATGTGCGAGGGAGTCATTTTCTGACTCCATGCGTGTGTTCTGGTCTGTGACTTTCAGTCTCATGGCTTCATGCCATAATTATGATCCCCAAATCACAGACTAGCAAGTGTATTAATAATGTTCAGGTTGAATACAGTCAAACCTGTGCAAAGCGGTCACCTCAGGGATGGACAATAAAAGTATGTTACAGGTGGTCTCTGTATGCAGTGTCATCTAGCTCACAGAACATGGGATCACAAAAGGTGGGGGGAGGGGGGGGGGGGTTTGTGTCAGCTGGTCGCCTTGCATAGGTGGTCGCCTCACAGATTTGACAATATTTAAGACCAAGAGCCTGACTCAGTGTCTGACCCAGCCATAAAAAGATAAGACAGAAAATGGCATAAGGTCAGAGGTCACAATGTCTGGCAAACTCTTCCACCTGCACATTCTGACCCTAAGACTGAAGGAATACAGCGAATACAACTGCAAGGGGCATAGATCCTCATGAGCCCCCACAGTTGTGGGGCTCATGAGGATCAGTGCCTCTTGCTGGCCTCTAACATAGATGTATATCCCTGAGCTGCAGGCAGTTTATCAAAATCACCACTTCTTTCTGCTGGCAGTCAAGTATGTCATAAAGTGATCTGTTTCTAAAATTTGTTGTTACTGTCAGGTCCCAACCTCGCCTCGACCCAACCTCCGCCAGAGTGACATATAATGCTAAAAAATAGCAAGATACATGATTGACTTTTCAGCTTGAATACTAAAGTTCCCAGAATGGGTATAATAATGGTTATATCAGTGATTAGCCATCCCATTGGTCTATAATTTCACATCATTGGTGTGACATATACTGATATAGTGCTCATAAAAATAAGAGACGTCATAATTTCAGCCTGAATTACTAAAATGTTGAAAAGCACCTTACATCTGCAAACTGCAGTCCCCTTTTTGGTCTGATCAATATTTAAACTTTCTGGGACATTTTAATAATTCAAGCTAAAAGTAATACATCCTTTACTTTTTGTGAGCACTATTTGTCACACCAATGTGGCGAAATTGTAGGCCAGTGGGATGGCTAATCACTGATGTAACCGTGATTATACCAATTCTTAGGACTTTTAGTAATTCAAGCTGAAAAGTTAATATACCTTACTATTTGTGATCAGTATATGTCACTTTGGCCGAGGTTGGGTCGACGCCGAAGTTGGGACCCGACAGTTACCAATGGTTCTCAGTATTGTCTTGCCTCAACTAAGACTTTCCTAACCTTTTCACAACCCATGTGACGCAAAATATGTTTGTTTGATTGCCCATGGTGTGTGTGTGTGTGTGTGTAACCCTCTTCTACAAGGAAAAAAGAAGAGCAGAAAAAGTCTTTCATTTTATGACATTCAAACTTCGTAGATTAGCCCCTTTGTCCAGCTTCGTTGCAAAATATACTAAGAAAATTCACAAAGGAAATGCTGCGAACATTTTACCCTTTCTTGCCTGAAGCAGGTCGTTTTAATATTTAGATGCATACCCTTGAACTATCACGGATGGGAGTTAAAATGGTTAGCCTTCAAAGATGAAATAAATTCGGCCTCAGGGCAACAGATTTAACCCTTTTAGCCCCACAGGTGCTTTTCCCAAATTTGGGAAGTGTTCCTGAACAACTATGTACCAGTTGCAGGAGTTGGATTGATCGTGATAATTGAAGGGTAGTGCCAGATGAGCTTGGCACCTGAAGGCGCCAAGCTCATTTGGCACTAACCTTGAATTATCATGATTAATCCATCTCCTGCTGCAGGATCCTGGGGCTAAATGGGTTAAGAAACATAAAAACTGTAATTGCATTGTAAATTTGTTCTTTGGATTTAAAAAAAAAAAACACACAAACTTTTCTTAATTTGTAATTTGTGTGTACTGGTTGAGACCTCAGAATCATTATAAAACTTGAAAGTACAGAGTGTGAGTCTTAATTTAACCTCTTCATTGATGAGTAAAAGTAGACACAATCCAACAGCAGGAGAAATAGATCCTCACAAGCCCCTGCAGTCGCCTCTTGCTAACACCACTAACAGCCCACTTGCTAACACCACTTTGAATCCACATTCTCTGAGCAGCTGGGGCTCTTTGGCATAAAATTAACGAAGATTTCAGAGAAACAATCTGCCTCAAATGGTAGAGGATGCAGATTGTGTCTGAAATCTTCATTAATTTGACTTCACTATCAGTAAAAGGGGTTAACCTACAAGAAACCACCAGTAATTTTTACACTAGTACCGCAAACAGTACTGGTGGTGGCTGCATGCACAAATGGGTTATAATTTTTGTAGATTTGCGCATGTAAATTCTGAAAATGCCTAAATTGTAACCCTTACGAGACTTTCTCAGATTTGTTCCATATCCTGTGGTGAATATGCACCTGTTGCCAGAGACAGACAGACCATGACAAATCAAGGGTAGTACCCGATTATCTTGGCGCCTGAAAGGCGCCAAGCTAATCTGGTACTACCCTTGAACTGTCATGCTCCGATCATCTCCTGTAAAGGGACGGCATGTCTTAACTATTTTAAGATGTGCTGCTTCTGGATACATGGCAAACAGCGGCATATCCAAATGCAGCATATCTCAAATGAGTTAAAATGTAAATGTATGTAGTTGCGTACTTGGCTAGGATTTTACAGATGGTATTGGCAGTTTTTCGCGACCCGAAGACCATGGCACCATCGTGAAAATACACCAGAACGGTTGGCCGCCTGAACAGCTCCAACGGCTTGATGACGTCAATTGGCACCCCGCCTGAAACAAATGAATAAATAAACATTGGAGTATAACTTTATCAGAATTTTAAAAAAAAGATTGACTCATTGACCGATCAGTGAGGGGGAGACTGACCCTTGTGTAAAATGCAGAGAACATCCTAACGAAAAAAGAAACAGGCTTAGAAAAGACAAATAAAACACAATTTATTATATATATATATTGTGTTGTTACCGTCTTTTCTATGTTTCTTTCTTTGCCTGAATGTTTTCTGTGAAAAATACTGTCTGTTTTATAATAAAATATGACAATGGCTTGGATCTTAACCACAATTCACAAATGAAAAAAACAGTTTTTGTGAAGCCGTCATGGCAGACACACATACACTCTCTCATCAATCATGTAATCTAGCCATGAAGATATATCAGTGTCCCAACTGAAAAAAAAAATAGAATGAAGATTCTGGTACATGTACAACTTTATTTCAACTCTGTGGGCGTCGGTCAAACTGTTTGCTGTGAAGATTAATGTAGGAATATAGTGCAACAAACACTCTACAACAGCCAGAGGGATAGTAATACCTTTAGAAAAAAAATTGAAAAGAATAAATGAAAAAGCGATTGACCCATCAATTATGTAATGTAACCAGGACAACCCACAGCTGTGCACAATATAAAAAAGTTAAAAGCCAGTTGAAGTCATTACCTGTGACAAGCAATCATCAATCACCTGAGGCGTGTGTAATGACTGTGCACCAGCTGTGGGGAATGGACCATTCTTGATGATAGTTCAAGGATAGTTCAAGAGTAGCTCGACACATTTCAGCATCTATAGTTCAAAACTAGTGCCAGCATAGCTTGGCATCTGATGGTAGTGCTGCACAAGCCTGGCACCTTTAGGCCACTGTAGTTAAGGGTAGTGCCAGACTAGCCTGGCAACTTGGAACCATTCTAGTTCAAAGCTAGCACCAGCATATCAGCCTCAGGATGATAGTAAAACGGGGAATTTGTTCATCACATCCACACTGACAGTTATGCAAATGTTACCAGTAAGCCCCAGCATACTGTCCGGCACAAGGCCTGACACGAGAGATGTAACAGAGGCGGAAAGGGGTTGAGGGGAGGGTGGGGGGAGGAGGGGAGGGGGCAAAGGATCGGAGGCATTGATTTTAGGAAGCAGAACTGATTCACTGTTTCTACACGGCCTAATATCCACTATCCCATTAGTGCGCGTGCTGGCCTGTGCTTCTGGACCTTAAGGCTCACTCGCCCATTACATGCGACCAACATCCCTTCCTATTTATATTGATCATTTTGGACATCCTGTATACATAATTTGTAGCAATACCGGCCTCAAGTTAGTATTATTTTTATATTTCTTTTTTTGCGCCAACGTTTAAGTACCGTACACCGCAATTCATTCGTGAGGTTTCGTTTGAGACGATTGAATGAAACGAATGTCAGCAAGGCCTCACAGCGGATAACCAATGTGTACCAGAAACCTAGACAACACTCTAAACATCTCCAAGAAGCATACATCCTCATGAGCCAGGGGGGCTCATGAGGATCTATGCCTCTTGGTGATGTTTGGGGTGTTTGTCTAGGCTTACGGTACAAGCTGGTTTATCAACCACGATTTCGCTCTAGTTCATTGTCGGTTGTCGTTCGTTGCAAACGAAACCTCAGGAAAGCATCTTCTTTTTCCCCCAACGTTCCAGTGCGGTACACCGCAATTTATTGACTTCTAGTTCTACGCCTGTCCGTTTTCAGGCTTGGGCGCGAAGCGCTCGGTTTTACACCATATTGCCACGATCCCGAGCTAATTCCATACATTTGCACGAGAGGCCATCATCTAATTAGAGCAGGCCTTATCTAATGCATTACCTTGTACACACCCAGTTCTAACTCGGACTCAGAAAAACCTAATCATTTTGATTCGATGGAATGTGAGCTCGCGCTCTTCTCGGTTTCTGTCCAGTTTTTCCAGCAGAGCGGTTTATAATTGCTGTCATCGCGTCTAATACACTATGGAAGGCAGTCACTGAATCAGCTCGCGCAGCTTCTTGTATGTAAGGACCAGCATAACGATAGAGGCAGGCAAGAGTCAGGATTCTCATTAGCTTTCGTATCTGCGGGCGTCATGAGGATCTATGTTTATTCCAGACAGGAGGTGTTTATCATTGAGTGTATCTAATTCAGTGTGATAGTGGTCCTTTCTACAGATGAGAAAAGGCATAGATCCTCAAATGTCCGCCACGCAAGTTACAGGACCGTGACCCATGAGAATCTGTGCCTAAGTTTTGCTTTTTCAGTTCACACAATTTTAATTTCCAGGCTGAATGGGGGAAAGGGAGCGAGATGGGCTATTGTGTTTTGCAGTGAGTTTCAGCCGTTTCTTTTGTTTTTTTAGTAACCGTACATCAATGACCATATTATAAATGAACACACTTTCCCCCCCTCTTTTGTTCTGGTACAGACAGAGTCGGGTTCACTACGGAATATATTTGTATCTGCTGAGGCACATATACGGGCAGAAATTTAAAAGCCAGGTTACAAATTAAAAATTAAATATATACTAAAATGGTCTTGGATAGGGCTATTATTTGGTCTGTACAAGGCTTCAGCCTGCCTTGAAGGCCGCTTTCATCGGAACTGCCCTCAGATGGTATGGCAGAAGGTTCTCTGTTCCGTCTGATGTGCAGAGACAAATGAACCTATCAAGAAACATTCATTTCACCGTTACCGCATACTTCCACGAGGATAATATATTCTTGTTTTTACATCAGACGGATGGCATTCACTGCCTAGCCTGCAATGTTCGCCCATAACCAAAGACAAAACTCCCCAAGAGGCATAGATCTTCATGAGTTCCGCGCAGAGTGCGGGGGCTTGTGAGAAGCTAAATGTACTGTATGTATCTTGGTGGCTAGTGTTGCCTCTATCCTGCTATGTTTACGCAGCCGGGATACTGGAATCGCGACCACCGAGCCCAAAACAAAACACCCATGGCTGTCAACACGTGCGATTCGATGACCGTCCCAGGCACTGCGGCGTAGAATAGCGCGATGCTCATGCTCCCTTTAGGTTCACGGCAGTGCAAACTCGAGTTTGGAGACTAACTGCATCGGTAAGTTGGCGTCAGACCCTGCAGACTACTTCAATGAGGATACAGTGGTCGATACCTGGCTGGAAGAGGTATAGATCCTCATAAGCCCCTTTACCCAAGAGAGTTAGACCCGCGTAATTACCCCCAATGTGAGGATGCTCATTTATGCTGCGAGTCTCTGCCAGCAAGAGGTATAAATTCTCATGAGCCCCAGCAGCTGCAGGGGCTCATGAGAATCTATGCCTCTTGCAGACGTTAAAAAATAGACTAGGGGTCAGGGATATTCTGCATTTGTGTTCTACAGGCCACACAGGGCAATTGCTTCCGGTGCATGTAGTAACTTTTCTGCCAGAAATAGTTCAAAAAATTTCCTCCCTTTTTGCCATTTTTTTAGGGTGTAAAACTTCAATTGTGTGCCTTTTTTGGCGTTTTGAGCAACAAAAGGCATGACAGGTGGTGTGAAAAAGAGCAAAATCTGGGTAATTTTAGTCGACCTAGTGTGTTCATGGGAGCCTAATTGGGGCATGTGCACGGTTGTATGCAGGCTTGCAGACGACAGTTTTGTCATGGGGTACTTAGTGCATTTGAGTGTTGTGAAAAACGCTAACTCTTAATTTTTTTAAGAATTGCTGAAATAGCTTCTCCTGTGATGTGCTCCGCGTGGATTTTTTGTTTTGGCAGAAAAGTTCTTCGTTCATAGTTTTATGCTGCAAGAGGCTAACAGATAACAGTGTGTGAAAAGGGGGCGTAACCTAATTGCCCTGTGTGGCCTGTAAAGGCAGAGTGAATTTTTCTACTATTGGCGTTTGGAAGGAGATTGTGCCAAAAAATCGACATTTTTTGCTTTTTATGCTGATATCAGGTGTTTTTAGGCCATGTTGGCACTTTTGATGCCATACAGATAGCTTTATTTAGCTGTATAAGGATTATAGAGGCAAAATGGTGCATATTTGTGCGAAGGGGAAAGAAAAGACTAGAAAACACACAGGAACAATCCCAGGTCACATTTTCTGTCATAGTAGTCATTCAAAAACCCTTCTGACAAGGTAACAGTCATTACGGTGTCATCTAGATGAAATTTAGTTAAATTTGATTTTTGTCGGTTGGCCGATTTCTTTGCTTTTGTTTTGACTGCATTCAAAATACCCGTTTATCCTGCACAGTGTATTTTGGGCTTTGTGAGGGTCATCTTAGTGAAAACATGCTGTAAACTGCAAACCTCAGTGTGGTGACACCAAAAGATGTTGTTTTGACTGGTTTCTGAAGTCGGTTTAGATGGGGTGGTGCGGTGAAAAGGCACGGTTGTCATAAATATTATCAAGAAGTTAGTGTGTGAGAAATCTCTTCACCTTTTTCAAACACAAATCATCCTGCTGTATCCTGAGCATATCTATTATGCCTAAAAATCCATGCCACACATTTTCACCCACCCACCACCCACCCCAAACGCCACCTTCTTGCCCCCGTGCCCCCCCCCCCCCAAATAACCCTCACCCCCAACCCTCAGTCATGGTAAGCCTAACGTTACTATGCTAACTCAGATCCCAAAACTATGTTAACCCTAATCCTAACTCTACTATGCTTACCCTAATAATACTAACCCAAAGCATTAACACGCACACCTCCCCCCCCCCCCTCCCCCTTCTCCCCCCCCCCCATCCCTCCCCCCCCCCCCCCCCCCTCCCGAATGAACGCACGCGTTCACGTAAAATTTTTGCTACTTTTTCAAGCATTTTACACTATTTAAAGCATTCTGCTGCTTTGCCATGCAAAGTAGTCAAAGTCAGAGAAGCACCTTGGTCCCTTGAGTTGGCTGGTACAAGGATTTGTAGCTGTTTGCAAGAAAAAGCATGTTGGCTGGTGATTCATTTTCAGAAAAAGTGCGGAACATAGCTTCAGTTGCCTTCAGTATCTTAAGCCTTGTTTAAAGCTGGAAGGAGGGAATAAAAGAAATGACACCTCATGCAGACTAGTTGTGGTTAGGCAGTTTGCTGAATTTTTTTAAACAGTGCAAGGGCTTTTCTATGTTGTCCAGTTGGGTTCAAAGTTGAAAAAACTGTCAAAATGGTTCCTGCTTGGGGGGGTAGTATAGCAAATAAATTGCCAAAAAATAACCAACTGTTGAAAATTGTACTTGCTGGTTGTTTTGAATGCGTAACATGTGTGTCTGCTTGTCTGCAAAATATAGGGTTGCTAGCTTGAACATAAGTCTTTCTTTTTGGATCTTTGCATGTGTGGTGCTGACAGTCAGCCGCAGGAGCGAATGGTACTCCGGGCACCAAGGGGTGCAGGTAGTAATTTTGGTGCAGCTTTAAAACCATCAGCCATTCATGTCTGAAACTTGGCAGTGTATCTTCTTATAGGGTACAGTTATCAGTGATAAAGTTTTGATTGCAGCTGACAACTGTTTTTGTTTCATTACAGGCCACACAGGGCAATTGCTTCCGGTGCATGTAGTAACTTTTCTGCCAGAAATAGTTCAAAAAATTTCCTCCCTTTTTGCCATTTTTTTAGGGTGTAAAACTTCAATTGTGTGCCTTTTTTGGCGTTTTGAGCAACAAAAGGCATGACAGGTGGTGTGAAAAAGAGCAAAATCTGGGTAATTTTAGTCGACCTAGTGTGTTCATGGGAGCCTAATTGGGGCATGTGCACGGTTGTATGCAGGCTTGCAGACGACAGTTTTGTCATGGGGTACTTAGTGCATTTGAGTGTTGTGAAAAATGCTAACTCTTAATTTTTTTAAGAATTGCTGAAATAGCTTCTCCTGTGATGTGCTCCGCGTGGATTTTTTGTTTTGGCAGAAAAGTTCTTCGTTCATAGTTTTATGCTGCAAGAGGCTAACAGATAACAGTGTGTGAAAAGGGGGCGTAACCTAATTGCCCTGTGTGGCCACAGCTTGAAACTTGAACAATACCGAGAGAGCTCTAGAACAAAGAGTGCTGCAGAATGCTATGTAAAAGTAACGGGAGGCGGATCGACCACACTGGTCGCCTCCCTGTAGTACCAGTAGCGAATCGAGGGAGACGACCAGTGTGGGATCGACCATCACCGACAAGGGCTTACTGGCTCATTACTTGGCCACCAACACAACAGTACCTATTCCTTTGCTAAATTTGAGGGCACTACCGGTCACCAAGCTAATCAATCAGGCATCATGATAATTCAAGGGTAGTGTCAGATTAGCTTGGCACCCAATGTCGCCAATCTGACAGTAACCTTGAATTATCATGGTCCATCCATCTCCCGCAACTGTTACATAGTCTTTAGATGAGACCTCCAAAATTTGGGAAACACGGCTGTGGGGTTAATGGGTTAGGTGCACTACCCAGTAATCATGGTCAGAACATCTCACCAACTGTAAGCAGTGCTTAGCTGCTGAATCTACAGTTTATTTCGTTTGGCTCTGGAACTGAAAATATACAGGTTCTGAAGAATGTTGACCAACATCATGCTTTTAAACATCTTCGTCTGTGTCAATTTTTTTTTTTTAAATCCTTTTATACTTGGAACGTTAAAAACAGTGTTCATGACACAATAAAATTGAGATGTTTTTCACACTAAAAAAACCAACAAAACACTTTATCTTGAAATTTACACTTATATCGATTTAATTCACACTTACTATAGTCTTTCAGATGCTGACATAGCTCAATGTCATGTGTTTTATTTTAAGTCCGCTTAAATTGTACTTGTTTATCTGTGTTTATGTTGTGTTGTTATGCTCGTTTATTTTTAATGCGCTGCAAGCAAATTTCCCATTTTTGGGACAATAAAGTTTATCGTATTCGTATTATAAATAATAAATGTGTTACGTGTGTCATGTGCATGTATGTGAAAGGGGGGGGGGGGGGGGGGGGGGCGTTCAAGAAAGGTCTGTAAGCTAGAAGGAATGATAGAGAATACACGTTCCCGCTGGTTTGATGATCGATCCCCATCAAATGTGACAGCTTTTTATTTTTTTTTATTTATTTATTTATTTATTTATTTTTTTTTTTTTGGGGGGGGGAGGGGGAAACTCATTACCCCCTGTCCTTTTTGGGTCTGATCTCCATGAGAAATATGCTGCGTTTCCACACCACACTAGCCATAAATGCTAATGAAAACCAGTTTATCTCTCTGGACTCTTGCCAGCGGGAAGGGGGATGGCGGAAAGGGGGGGGGGGGGGGGGGGGGGGGGCATTTTTAAACAGAAAGAATTTAACCTTTCAGCCTGAGTCTGTTACAATCTATTCCGGCACTCCCCTTGAAAAAAATGAATCTGCATGTTGTTTTGTGATTTTGGACCATAAGGCTCTATGCTTAACCCTTTAGCTGTCGGTGGCAGTCTTATCGCGATGATCCCTTAACCCATTTAACCCCAAGGCCACCTTTCCCAAATTTGACAGATGTGACTTAATAACTATGCTGAAGCAATTCCAGGCGATGAATCGACCATGAAAATTCAAGGGTAGTGCCAGGTTAGCTTGGCGCCTGATGGCGCCAAGCTAATGCGGCACGGTGGATCCATCACCTGCTGTGGGTTGTTGTGGCTGAATGCGTTAACACGATCTGCTCCATGGCTGGCTTTGACTGCTAACATTCGCCGACACAAAGGGTTATCAATGTTGTCTTACCTCAACCAGGACTCTATCCTTCTTTGCACAATCAATGCGAGTAGACACCTGGGGCCAGTTGCATGAGCGAATTTAGTCCTGCACCAGCCACTAAGCAAGGTGCAACGCTATAGTGGTGCACCTTGCTTAGTGGCTGGTGCAGACCATGCTCGCTCTTGCAACAGGCCCCTGTTCCAGTGGGTTTTCACTGCCTTTTGAGCAAAACCGGGGGGGGGGGGGGGGGGGGGGGGGGGGGGTGTAGGGGGGGGGTGTAGGGGGGGGGGGAGGGGTGTGGGGGCGGGGGGGGGGGAGGTGGGCAAATCAGCTGCATACAAACGAGAAGAACAGCAGCAACAACAAAAATCTTTCATTTTTACAACATTCAAACTTCAGAATTTACTTGTCCAGCATTATCGTAAGACATAGCAAAAACATTTACAATTACAAAGCAGATATTGCTAACTATTATAATTAACCCTTTCCTGCCTGGTGTAGGTCGCTTTAAAGTTTGCTTCAGCAGTTTACAGTTACTGAGCAGCCCCACTCCATCTGCAAGAGGCTTGGATTCTCACGAGCGCTCATGAAAATCTAAGTCTCTTGCTGGCTTGTTGGCAGAGATCAGTCCCAGGTTACACACTCAGCTTAGGAAAGTTTCCTGGGAAAAACGTTCAGATCCCTGCCCGATTAGTCCCGTTTTATGTTAGCGGGTCATGGAAACACCAGCGGAGAAAATTGGATGTAACGTGTACAGGACGACAATCGACAGCAATTGCACGCAAATGGCTAGTGTTGTTAACCCCCACACTGCAGAGAAAAAGTGAACACAGGCCAACTGCAAAAGACATAGACTCTTATGAGCCCCTGCAGTTGCGGGGGCTCATGAGGATCTATGCCTCTTGCTGACACTACTTTGTATACATTTCTTCGAAGGGTGGGGTTTTATATGGATCAACAAAAGAAACGTGAAATTCGAATGTATGTTGTATTTGTATGATAAATCCACGAAAACACAAGTTCCACTAATTTTGATAGCCAGTGTACGAGCAACAACATGTAAGCATGAAGTCGCCGTACTGTAGTAACCGTGTTACCCACCCTGTGCAAGAGGCACCCGTACTGGTTATGACGCACGGCGTATGCTTTTTATGCACGTGCATGCATTGCAGAGTGATGTTGGGTCATGAACTGTGTTCAGCAATGCAAGGCAATAAAAAATATGCAGTGTTAAGCCTTCTATCACTTTTGCCATTGCCACATCAACCATGCCAAGACTTAGTGCTCATCAAACGAGAACGAGCTCTTGGGCGTTTGGAAGCCGGAGAATATCCACAAGCTGTGTCAGTGGCCTTTAGTCTTAGATGTCACATTTCGACCATTTACAGGCTGCAGCAATGCTAGCATGCCAACGGGTCTTCTGCTGACGCTCCCCGAAGCGGACGACCACGTGTGACAACTCCACGGCAAGACCGCCACATTTTCCGAAATCGCTTTCAGCCGGCCGAGGAAACAGCAAGAGAAGTTATCGGCAACCATCAGGCACCCTGGCAAGCCTATTGCAGACAGAGCAGACCAACTCGACAGATGGGCCGAGTATTTTGAAGAGTTACTGAACAGACCTAGCCCACCCGACCCCCCCGACATCCAGCCGGCAGAGACCGACCTACCCATCAGCTGTGACAGACCCAGCCGGGAAGAGATCAGAAAAGCAGTGGCATTTTTGAAGAATGGCAAAGCAGCAGGGCCAGATGGCATCCCAGCGGAGTCTCTGAAAGCAGACCTAGAGACAACAGTTGAGATGCTGTACCCACTGTTTGGAAAGATCTGGGAAGAGGAGGTGATGCCAGCTGACTGGAAGGAGGGATACCTAATCAAGCTTCCCAAGAAAGGCGACCTCAGCAAGTGTTCCAACTACAGAGGAATCACCTTGCTGTCAGTACCAGGAAAGGTCTTCAACAGGATCATCCTAGAGAGAATGAAGAGCTCCGTTGACCCCCAGCTGAGAGACCAGCAAGCAGGATTCAGGAAGAACCGATCATGTACAGACCAGATCGCCACTCTCCGCATCATCGTGGAACAGTCTCTGGAGTGGAGCTCCCCGCTGTACATCAACTTTGTGGATTATGAGAAAGCATTTGACAGCGTGGACCGAGAGACTCTGTGGAAACTCCTACGACACTACGGTGTACCCACAAAGCTCGTCCGCCTGATCAAGAGCAGCTATGATGGCATGACATGTCGCGTGATCTACGAAGGGCAGTTCACCAGAGAGCTCCAGGTCAGAACTGGTGTCAGGCAGGGGTGTCTGCTGTCTCCGTTCCTCTTCCTACTGGCCATAGACTGGGTCATGAAGATGACCACAGAGCACAGACGAAGTGGAATACAGTGGACACTGTGGACACAGCTTGACGACCTCGATTTTGCAGACGACTTGGCATTACTGTCCCACACTCATCAACAAATGCAGGACAAGACCACGAGGCTTGCTGACATCTCGTCCCAAGTGGGCCTCACCATTCACAAACAGAAAACAAAGACAATGAGGCTGAACGCAACCAGGGAAGAACCAGTCTTGCTTGCTGGCACCCCGTTGGAGGAGGTGGAGTCCTTCACCTATCTCGGGAGCATCATAGACAAAAAAGGCGGCACTGATGCAGATGTCAGAGCACGAATCGGTAAAGCCAGAGCAGCCTTTCTCCAGTTGAAAAAAGTGTGGAGTTCCAGAGAGCTGTCACAACACACCAAAGTCCGGATTTTCAACTCCAATGTAAAAGCAGTTCTCCTATATGGAGCAGAGACATGGAGATTGACAAAAACCACAGTCAACAGAGTACAGACCTTCATGAACAGTTGCCTTAGAAGAATTTTGAAAATCCACTGGCCAGAGAAGATCAGCAACGTCAGACTCTGGGAGAGAACAGAGCAGATAACAGCAGAGAATGAAATTGGGCGAAGAAGATGGGGATGGATCGGTCACAGTCTGAGAAAGCCAGCTTCCAGTATCACTAGGCAGGCATTGTCATGGAACCCCCAGGGAAAGAGGAAAAGAGGTAGGCCGAGAAACTCCTGGCGTCGAGACCTCCAAGCAGACATCAAGAGACTGGGAACCACCTGGAGTAGAATCGAAGGAGAAGCACAGGACAGGAGTTGCTGGAGGTCTCTCGTCGACGGCCTATACCCGGGTAGGGGTGACAGGCGTAAGTAAGTAAGTAATCAGGCACCCATCAGTGGCCAGACAGTGTGAGGACGGCTTAGAGGAGCATAATCTGCACAACCACCGTCCAGCCCCTGGACCTGTTCTTGCTGACCGTCATCGCCATGCATGCTTACAGTGGTCACAGGCTCATGTCGACTGGACCTGGCGACAGTGGCAGATCAAAACGTCCTGTTCACGGATGAGAGCCGCTACTGCATCAGCCATGCAGATGGGTGCATAAGAGTGTGGCGGAGAAGGGGTGAACGCTATGCTGATGGCTGTGTGCTGGAGAACAATGCCTGGGGCGGGCCAGGCTGATGATTTGGGGTGGGATTTCCCTAAACCAGACAGTAGGACCTGTGTTCTTCCGTGGACTCGTACCAGGTCGCGGAAATGGAATACAGCTCAGCGCTACATTGACCAAGTACTACACCCATATGTCCTGCCATTTTCTCAGGGACGCAGTAACATCTTGCAGCAAGATAATGCATGTACACACACTGTACGTATCACCCAGCACTTCTTGCTGCAGCACAACATCCCAGTCATGCCCTGGCCTGCCCTCAGTCCGGACCTCAATCCCATCGAACATCTCTGGGACCAACTACAAAGGGAGGTCAACGCTGTATGCCCCAGATCAACGACAGCTGCAGAACTGGAGAATACCATTGTCCAGGCCTGGAACAACATCCCCAGGGCAGCTGTCAACCGCCTGATGCACTCTATGCGCCGATGCTGCCAAGCCGTCATCAACGCCAATGGGGGTCACACGCCATATTGACTTTGTGCTGTGCCATGCTTGCTCCAAATACAGAATTAACTTTCACACTGATTACACTGGTGTCCATGATTTTATTCCTAAAATGTCGATAACATCCGTTGTATGGTTTGTCCGAAATTGACTTTCAAATGTTGGATCAAATGATTTGACGGGGTTACTTCGCGTTTCTTTTGTTGCTCAGTATATTTTATATGAGATAATGAAAGCATGATGCCTCATTACATGCATTAGACGAGATGACTGCAATATGGTGACAATATATTTTGCTAGCCTGTGGTTTCGGACCTCAGGGCTTCAACCTGCAGGATTCAAAATCACAGAACAACACACATTAATTAAACTATATAGCCCCAATGCACTGCAGATCGATCGACCAAGATAATTCCAGGGTAGTGCCAGATTTGCTTGGCGCCTGGTGGCTCCAAGCTAATCAGGCACTAGACTTGAATTTTCATGCTGGATCCATCTTCTGCAGCTGGTATATAATCGTTAGTCTCCAAAATTGGGCCTTGGGGTTAAAGGGGTTAAGAATCTCTAGCTGTAGAAAGGTTCGTCTCCGCTCTTCTTCTTCTTTTTGAGCGTTCCCGAGTTTCTGCCTCAGATGTCAAGATTGGTTGTTGATATGAACGTGGTCTGCAGTAGGTCTTGAATGGAGCCCCAGAGTTTCTGCTCTAAATCTAATGCCATGGACACAGTCTCTGCCCTAATACCACCTCCTCCTCCCTCTCTCAGTCCCTCTTTCTCTCACAAAGACACCACGGCCATTTCCGCTAAGTTCCATTATATTAAAACCAAGTTTCACACACAGGCGTGAAAACATTACTGAACCGATCAAAGAAAAATCCACGCTGGTCCCAAACCTAAAAGAAATCTGCTAAAGCTTAATAATAAAGTGCAAAAAAGCTGGCCTTCAGATCTCACCCTTCATAGGTTTATTACACCTTCACCAGTATGTCTTCTTTGGCTACATAGTTCAGGGAAAGGTCTATTGTTACCTGTTCAACAGGACGCCCGGGGCACAATAACAAACCAGGGACGTAACTCTGCTACAAACAAGTGAATGAAAACAGAGTTGGCCAATACTAGTGCTAACACAGCTTGACTCGCGCTTAACTCATGTTACAACACAGCCACATTTCCCACTTAACAACCATGTACCAGTTGTAGGAGATGGATCAACCATGATAATTCAAGGTAGTGCCAGATTAGCTGGGCGCCACCAGGTGCCAAGCTAATCTGGCCCTACCCTTGAATTATCATGGTCGATCCATTGCCTGCGCTGTTGTGTCAGGGTTAAATGGGTTAATAATGACTTGGGCAAGTAGGGGTGTGTGTGTACAACATTTTATGGCAGACAAAATATCAAACTAATTATATAATGTCACAAAATTGCATCAGGTGCCAATGAAGCCTTTTTGGTTGTCATTCACTAACCTTCAAAAAGCATTTTACACTTCAGGATACCAATACAATGCACTCTAACCCTTATCATTCGGAATACACAGAGCTTCTGTTTTCACAACGGGTTAAAGGGTCTGTAGACCACCAGGTATAAATTTTAGAGGGTACACAGACCCCCATCTATAGAGGGTCCGCAAATTTATTTAAGAAAAACTGCATCATCTGTATGTTTTTTAAAATAAATTAACAAATTTCGCTCTCTCCTCTTTAAATTTGTTGTGACAGTGCGCGTGCGTCTTTTCCATGATACTGATTTTTTTAACTGTTGATCTATTGTGCAAAAGCCTGTCTCCCTCTCTCACAGAAAAAACACATATATGTATTTATCTGTATCTCTCTCTCTCACAGAAAAACATGTATTTATCTGTATGATCATTTGATAATGTATTGTAACAGAGAATATAGCCTTGTCTGCTGAATGCAGATTGACAACCAAAGTCTGACTTGTCTAAGCTCTCTCTCGCTCTGTGTGTGTGTGTGTGTGTGTGTGTGTGTGTGTGTGTGTGTGTGTGTGTGTGAATTAATGTACTTAAAAGTTGGTTTCAACTCATTTAACCAGAAAGACATATTTCTCCAATTTTAGAGCTTTTGCCTAATACCTGTGTACAAGAAGATGGATCGACCACAATAAAAAAAAAACTGACAAACTTATTTTTGTTCAAATTTCTGGACTTGCTTTTTGAGTTTGCCTCCATGCACACTGCGCATGTCATCTGTGTGCCGTCGTGCTTTAGCCATGGAAATACAGGCAGACATGAACTTTGAAAAATGCGAGTTGCAGGGGCGGTGCCACACACGGCCCAGGGGTATCATTTCTGTTACTGTCGTTTGTCCATGGAGACGCCGTTGTCGAAGTGCAACTTTCTTCTAAGAGATTATCACGATCAGACGGTGCCGGATTGAAGAATCCGAAGCATTCCAGCTTCATTTGCTTTTTCTCCGCCATTTACAACTTCGTTGAAGATCGAAAGTGAAACGCACGATGCGGTATCCCATAATAGTATGAATGGTGACGTCACAGCAAGTAACACGTTCAACATGCTTTGTAAAAACATGCTGACACCACACGCAAACTAACAGTTAGCCCGTCCAGTTACATCACATGGACCCCATAGTCGTGGTGATTCTGAACACAGCTGTGACCAAGCGAGCTGCTAAATTTTAATGAACCAATAGAATGACTGTCGCCTACCTCTGTTAGGTTACGCACGGTGGCGCAAGGATGATGCGTCTCGGACGCAGATGCACTGAATTTTAGTGCGTCGGCCTACCCCTTAGTTACATTTTCAGTACGTGATTTTGAGTTTTAATGCGTCATAGATGCACTAAAATGGTAGCCCTGATACACCAGTGTGTGAAATAAGTTTGACTAAAATAGTTCAAGGGTAGTGCCAGAATAGCTTGGCGCCTCCAGGCGCCAAGCTATTCTGGCAGCACCCTTACTTGAACTAAAACCATTGGTCTACATCTTTATCTGAAAGTACTATAATGTAGCTTGCATATGGCAGTGTACAAATTTGAAGCTTTTAGCCTCAGTATGATATGGGTTAAACATACACTTTGTTTACACTGCAAAAATTCAGCACTATTTCTAGAAGTTTGGCAAAGGGAGAAAACTGCAAGTTTGCTCACTTACTGTCATAGATATGCAAATTGACTAGTATGTTTACAACTTAATGTTCACCCAAACACTGAGACAGAACTTGGTGTCTCACTAATAAAGTTTAATGTTTGTTTTACAATCACTTCTATATACACATTTCTGTTGTTAATATTTATTAAATTTAACATTAGTAAATCTGTGTTTATAATCTGTTTTGACATGAACACAGCTGGACATTGTCATCTGCTATAGCCCTTCTCCTGTCAAAACATAGCCTGACAATGCCATGTTTTATTACAGTTGTGTAACACTATTGTAAAGAGAAGGCTTCAATGGGGCTTTATACTGTAACTTCAGTTCAAGACACTAATCTTGCAAACTATGGAAAAAAAAGTCTCAAAGTCAAAGCTACAATAACCAATTCCACTGAAGCCTTCTCTTCACAATGCTTAAAATTTGGAGAAGAGAGGTTCTGGCAAACAAACAAAAAGCGATTAAAAACATTTTTTCTCTTCTTTTTTTTGGGGGGGGGGGGGGGGGGACAAAAATGAATTCCTGCCGTCTCTAATAAAAGAAATTGTGGATCCGAGGACAGCTCTTATGTCCGCCTCACTCTGCCCCTTATTTACTCTTGGCCACAGCTGTAACCTACATCTCCCAGTGTCATATTGCACCTGAGATCTTTGTACTCTTGTCCAAACACAAGTGTCACATTTTTTGCTGTGTTCCCCTCTCAACCCATTACATCCTGAGGTTCAGTTTGTAAATTTTGCTTATTGTCATATGATGGCTCTATTGCAGATTTGGAGTTAGATTCGCCATTATAGTTCAAGGGTGGTACCAGAATAGCTTGGTGCCTGAGGGGCCAAGCTATTCTGGCACTACCCTTAAACTATCATAGTCAAATTTATTTCAAGCAAGTGTATCAGGATCAAAAGGGTTAATCAAACACTCTTGTATGGACAGGGCAGATTCTGTTCCTTTGATACACCCAGTCTTATTGTCTGAAGACAACAGCATGTATAACACCAGGTCCAAAGTAATGAATGTCACTTTATCGGAACAGATGGGTTCAGTTTAGCGAACCAGCAGTAAAAAATGGCCATTCACAAACACACATGATCAGTCACAAATATATAGTATCTCTAACCCTTTATTCTCGCAGGAATCATCATGACTAAAACCGCTACTGACATCCAAAGGGTTTAACCATTCACTTTATTTTATCTCTGACATGCACAAACAGCCTGCATATGATAATAGACTATCATATGTCTCCCTGGTATCACAATTCACATCCAAACTGATGGCAATATCAAGATGTTAAATGACATTGCTAATGAGGCTGATGCCCATGCAGCTCATCACAGGCTATCAATATGGTCCACACACAAACTAATTGGCACTGAAAATGAAACAAATGAGGCAAAGAGAGCTTCAATTCTTTATCATGACAGCAGGGCTGTTCTGAAAACTACATGCTTAATTTAAAGACCTAATGCTTCCTGTCTAGATACTTAACTTTAGTTGATGTGCGGTTGATTTTTAACTTTAGTTGATGTGTCAATGTGGTTTACCATTGTCACTGTCAGTGCTGTTAATGTTTTATCCCCCCACACCAAAATAAATTCACCCATCCACAGTATGGAATTGTTTATCCAGCTGCAGTATACAAGGCATAGATTCTCATGAGCCTTGTGAAAATCAGTGCCATTTGAAATGACTGCTTTCAGCTGTTCTTCAAATGTGTTCTGGTCTGTGATTTTTTTTACCACACGGTTTCAAATGTATAGTTCATAATCACAGACCAGCACATATTTATTCTAGAGGGATATTTTAGCACAGGGGTGATGCGCTCGGTGTATTTAAAATTATCTCATCACCAGCTGTGATTCTGTTAGAGGTACACAAACACTTGACAGTTTTAAGCCCATATAACTGCCACCAAATCAAATCATGATCTACTGGGATTATACAATAGAGCTCTAACCTGTTTTGAGCATCCACCATGATAGTTCAAGGGCGGTGTCAGAATAGTTTGGCGTCTGCAGGTGCCAAGCTATTCTGATGCCACCCTTGAACTATCATGGTCAATCTGTCTCCAAAACTGTGAAGCAGATCTCAAAGGATATATCAAAACCAATCATCTTTAGGATGTAAAATGTAATGATTTAATTAAGCTACACAATGTAACCATGAAACAGTTGTATGGTGAAGCCTATTGTGCTGGCACTCACTCACCAAAACTGGATACAAATTTACACAGTTTCCTTGAAGAATTGCTGGAGTCATTTTTATCAGCAAGAGACATAATTATCGATTTCATCTTGGATTATTTTCTGTAGTGTGGCAGGGGCTCATTGAGCCTCTGCCACACCACCGAAATAAAATGCAAGATGAAGATGACAGCTGGTCGTATTACAAAATTGTGATGAAAAAATGTTGATTATCATTATCAATTATCAGCAGCAGTAGCTACAAGTACAACTTCCAGAAATTAAGTGAAAACTCAGAAACACATCCTGTGTCTCAGTGCAATGACACAGATGATGATGAGACACAATGACACCAAAAACTCTGTTCCTTTCAGTTACTTAGCGAGGAAAATACAGTGCAAAATTGGTAGGGGTGTCTGATGGCAGAATCAGGAAACAATTCATCAAGCTATTATCCTGTGTGTGAGTGTGTGTGTTATCAATATCATCACCATGTCTACTTGAGTACCTCAGAACTTGTAATGAGCAAGACATCCAAGTAACATGCTCACAACATATCAATCACTAAATCGTGTCATTTGTAAACATTCATACATGTATTTTTTAATGTAGTTAAGTGTGTGTTTACACTGTCTGGGTGCGTCTGTCACTGTGTTAGTGTGTACTTTCAAAATGGTGAATGAGCCTCCTTAATTTTTAAGTTTGCATTTTTAGGCTATGTGAGTGCACACATAGGTGTATTGGCGTGTTTGCACAGTTTATCTGCGGGAGATAATTTTCTATTTGTGGGGATGGGAGTGGCCATTACATGATTTTCTGGTTACATTTTTATTGTGTCAGTTGTGCAGCACTGGCTTAGACTTAGGACTACCTGCATACAGATCAGTTTAACTGAAGTGTTTTAACACTTATCATTCAGACGCCTCTAGACGCCAAACTATTCTGGCACCACCCTTACACTACAGTTATTAGTATCCTTATCTGTAAGTACTGACTATAATGTAGCTTGCATATATATGGCAGAGCACAAATTTGAAGCTTTTAGGGGGAGCTGGGTGGCTCGGTGGTAAAAGCGTAACTTGCCTCCAGACCAAAAGGTCCCGGGTTCGAATCCTGCTTGGGTCAAAATTTGCTCAGACCCTTTTTCGTTGTCCCCGTCTTTGAAATCACCCTCGTGGTGGACAAAAGACGTTAAGCCCTAAACATTTATTTTGAAGCTTTTAGCTACGGGTTATACAAATGCATGTTTTTCCCGTATGTTACGTTCAACAGCGGTTAATCCCTGATTAGTACATCTGCAAGAGGTATCGGTTCTCATGAGCCCCTGCATCCGCAGGAGCTTATGAGAATCTATGCCTTTTTATTCTTCAAAATGGGGTTAGCGGTTTAGTGGATCGAGTCAACGGAGTTTGGGTTGTGGCTGTGATCTAATCATTATCTCTCAGTCTCATACCACCTTACCTTCGAGCGCTGGCGATGGAACGAAGAACTCCTTGATATCTCCTTCGAACTCGGCATCACCAGCAAACTTCAAACAGACATCCTCGTGTGCTTGACGAGCCTCCTCAACGGTGGCACCCGTGTCTAAGAGCTTGCCTGTTTTCTCCAAACGCTGTTGGAGGTAGCTCTCGCTCTCCACATTAAGTTTGTATTTGGCCTTCAGGGCGTCTAAACCGCTCAGCATCGCGCTGCCGACCACAGCTCACAAGAAACAGGCGATGATTAGATTCTGCGATCACCCAAGGGTAATTAGTAACTGACAAAAACGATTCACGACCACAACACAACTGACGACCATCGCCGGAAGAAGCCACCTATTTTCGCTGCCGACTGGGCCGTGACCATTTTGCCGTCAGTTACTCCGCGGGGGTGATAAGCATGGGATGAGTCTATTATTTGCGCGCGATTTCATGTGCTGTTTGCCGAAAAAGACTGAAAAATGTCGACTACAGTGGCAGAAAAAAACATCAACAGCAAATAACTGAAAGCCTACAACACGTAATAATTTCTAGTGATATTCGTAGATGTGACTGACATGTGAACTGATTTTACATGTTTTGTGGATATGCAGTCGTTTTAAAATGTAATCAGACTCCACTCAGTAGCGCGGCGGGTGGTCAACTCGCCTTTATGACAACTCGCCCAGTCAACTCGCCAAGATAAGGTCAACTCGCCAAAGGCGGCGGTCATCTCGCCCAAAGGAACTCGCCAAAGACTCGAGTCAACTCGCTAAAGCGGTCAACTCGCCCAAGGGTAGAGTCAACTCGCCCAAGTACTTTAGTCTAAAATATGGCCCCTTACATGTGTTTTAGACTAAAGTACTTGGGCGAGTTGACTCTACCCTTACATGTGTATCCAGGGGAAAAAAACAGATTTGTTCCTGAATAGCATGTCCGTTAAAAGGTCCTGGTAAATCAAAGTGGCACAGTTGGAGTGTGCCTGAGTTGATCAGTGTTCAGGTCGTACTCCATAGGCAATAGATTTCCCTGTCCCCCATTACCCACCTGTCAGGGCCGTCCATGATCACCTCGGTGCTGTGGACGTTAAACCCGAACTAACCAACCCTTACATGTGTCTATATAGGGCTGATTCCTCGTGAGCCAATATCAAAAGACAGGTATGATCAAAAGTATTTATATTATATATTTTTGTTTAAATATTTTATATGAAAGATGAAACAAATTATATATAATAATAATACAATGCACACAGTCCAAACTAGGTACACACACTCCGACCACTGCATAGATTTTGCCTACATAATTTTAATTTTTTAAAATTTTTTATATAACTACATTATAATATTATTTTTCTTTTTTTATATAAATACATTATAATTTTTTTTTTACATATTCCCTTTGAGAACTAAAAAGGGAATATGTAAAAACTGAAAATTGAGACTTAACAGAATCACGCTTTAATCAGTTGCTATATTTGGTTGCTTATTCAGTGGGTGTTTATTCACCGCTGCATGTCTAGTCATACTCTGCACAGAGGAAAACAGCTCTGAGAAATGAATACCCTAATGAGACTCAACAGATTCCGGGTTGCTTATTCACCGGCTGCAGGTCTAGTCATACTCCACATGTAAGTATCTGTGTCACGACACAGGTTTTTTTTTTTTTGTCTTTTTTTTTGTAGGGGAGTAAGTTTGGAGGGGTGACAGAATTTTGTTAGTCACTGGGTAGCGTTAGCATAGGTGTCCAGTATTTGGCCTGTACACGAGTATTTGCTGCCGTGCGAGAGTTTGGTGGTGTCACGACACGCCTGACGGAGTCAGGGCGCCGTGGACAATATGAGTGCAGACACTCGAGAAAACCCACCCACTCTAAATAAATAACGCAACGCCAGTGATAAACAACAAACAAATCCTTTATTACCTACCCTTACTCTAACTCCCACCCCGACCCACTAACGCCCCACACACTCACACATACCCACACATGCACTCATAACGTATTAACACTTAAAAAAGATTAACATATAAAAAAATGACTAACAAGTGAAAATGACTAACAGGTGAATATGACTAACAGGTGAATATGACTAACAGATGAATATGACTAACAGGTGATAATGACTAATATGTGAATATGACTAACAGGTGATAATGACTAATATGGCCAACGGCTATACCAGGCGGGTAACTTTGTCTCTGCACAGTGTCCTCTGTCCCACACTAGACAGGGTGGCTCATAACGTACGAGTACTACCCCTGCACCACAGAGCACCGTAGCCGCGCTTGCCCACGCACGCCTGTGACCGACGCTCAGAACGTAGAATCAGCCTGCTGTAGCCCAACGTACTTGTCCAACAGGACCGGCTAGCGAAGGCGTTCCGACTCCCGATGATGCGTCACCGTTGGTCGTGGATGATGAGATCGAAGAACGAAATCTTCGAAGTCAATGATCGAAGCCAGTGCACTGGAAAAGGGCGCATTGTCAGTCAAAGTGCCAACACAGTTAATTCTGGCCTATTTGACACGCACCTACTCACAAACCACGTGAGTTGTGTCTCGTCTCACCCTAATACCTGCCTTGGCCATATTAAATATACAATCATGGATATGAAAGCTTCCTATGTACCTTCAACATTCACCAGGTCTGCACTATTCTATTACACTAGCATTAAGCTAGCACAACCACTTTTGTATAATAACATTGCCACTGCTAAAACCAACATTATCAAAATATCCAGATGTACATACAAAGATATAAAATAATCACCAGCAACCACCCAACGTGACAATCTTATTACATTACATCTAGGACTTAATACCAATATATTTGAAAGGATACCCACTTTAATTCATTTTACAACATGGCCCTTTAAATATACTCACTCGGCGACAGCCGAACATAAACTAAATCCGACACCCACCACATTACAACCCAACCTAAAAAACATGGTTAAAGACTCAATTAAAACATCACTAACAACCTAGACGAACATACCCTTCCGCACCTATATACACATTCACACACCCGAGAGCACAGCAGCTAACTGAGGAAAATGGCATGAATAATTTACCTGTCACTGGTGAGTCCTCCGGCAGGACGAGACAAAACAAGACGAAGACGAACCGGAGGGGTCTTCTGGTGAGTAGCAGCCGTGGTCGCAAGTCTCTCGGGACACCCACACCCAGGAACACTGGCCGTGGTCTTGCAGGGAGGGTAAAAGAACCCTCACACAGCTTGTCAAGGGCTCCAAACGAGGCCGCACCCTGACCCAGACTCTCACTTCGCTGGCTAACTCCGCTGACTGACTAATATCCTACTGCTACCTCGCAGGTTAACTTTGCTTCTGAACACTGTTCGGTTTAAAGCTACTTGGCTAAAGCGTGCAACCGCTGTAATCGCTCACTGTTAAGCTTGCTGCACGGGCTTTACGATTACGCTCACACTACGTTTATTAACTTCCCTAAACTAAGGCTATGTACAGAAATCGGCGATCTACATTTATTAACAGAAAAACGACTTGGCGAAAAAAATAAAACAACATAGTGTCACATCCGTTACGTGACATACCCCCCTCCCAGATCAAACACCCGGGTTTGATTACTATATGACTGTCCCAATACTGCTTCCACATTTACGGTTTCTACCACCCTGTTCTACTCAAAAAGTCCGCAGGTACATTTACTTTACCGGCTATGCTTTCTACTCTAATGGAAAATGGCTGCAACTGCAAAGCCCACCTCATCAGTCGACTGTTTGTGGATTTAGCTTGTTGCAAGTACTGCAATGGTCTATGGTCCGTCTGTACGACGAATGTCCTACCATACAGATACTGACGGAATTTTTGAATTCCCCACACGATTGCAAGACACTCCTTTTCGATGGTGGAGTAGTTACGCTCTGCTTTGGATAGTTTCTTGCTCGCGCATGCAACAGGCTGTAAACCGTTACCATGGTCCTGACATAATACGGCCCCTACCCCCCCTTCGGACGCATCTGTCTGCAACACGAAGAGACGATCGAAGTCTGGCAATGAGCACACAGGACCTGAACACAGTCGCGCCTTCAGCGTCTCAAATGCTGTCTCACATGCATCGTTCCAACCGATCTGTCCAGTTTAAGTTCCCTCCCTTGGTCAGGTCGGTTAGTGGGGCTGCTATGGCCGCAAAGTTAGGAACGAACCGGCGGTAATAATTTGCCAACCCAAGAAACGATCTGACTTGTTTCTTTGTTTGTGGTCGCGGCGCGTCTTTTATCCGCTGCATCTTGTCTCCCTCTGGTTTTATCTGACCGTTACCCACTGTGTGCCCCAGATATTCCAACTGCTTGAACCCCAAGTAACACTTAGTAGGTCTGGCCGCCAACTGGACCTCTCTTAGCCTACCAAAGAGCTGGGCAATACACTGTAAGTGACGTTCTTTATTGGAGGAAGCAATCATGACGTCGTCCATGAAATTGCTAACTTCCGTCAATCGCAAAGGTTCTAGTAACCTCCTCATCATTCGGGAAAAGATTGCCCCTGCCGTCTTTAACCCGAAAGGCATTACCTTCCACTGGAATTGTCCTGCCGGTGTGGTGAAAGCAGTTTTCGGTTTGTCGCTCTCTAACATGGGTACCTGCCAGTAGCCTTTAGCTAGGGCGTCTAACTTACTCAAGTACTTAGCCTTGGACAGTAAGGAAAATAGGTACTCCACGTCAGGCATTGGCTCAGCATCGAACACGACCTTTTGATTCAGTTTCCTAAAATCTACACAAAACCTAACAGTGCCATCCTTCTTCTTCACCAAGACGATCGGTGAGTTGTATGGGGAATTGGCTCTCTCGATTACTCCCATCTCTAGCATAGCATCCACTTCGGCTTTGACTACCTCTAGCTGAGAATGAGGTAGAGGATATTGCTTCGTTCTCACCGGCACTTCATCAGTCAAGTGGATTTCACACGAGTCTAGTGTCGTCCTCAACGGATAATCTGTCAAAATATCCTTAAACTGGACAGTCAGAGCTTGTATACTAGAATGGATTTCTGGACAGTTAGGATCAAGATGGACGTCGGAGGGTCCTTCAGACACTACCAAAGGAATGGTGGGTACTTCCTTTACCACCATGAATGCCTCTCCCCCCTCATCTTCGTCCTCCTCATCTATCACTACTGTAGCTACTGACACTCGTTCTTGGAACTTTTTCAACAGATTTGCATGGTACAGTTTATTTTTACTGCCCACCCGTACCCTGTAGTCACACTCTCCGACTCTCTCTAGAACTTCGAATGGTCCCTGCCAAGCCATCTCCAGCTTGTTGTGTTTAACTGGAAGTAACAACAAAACCTTGTCTCCTGCATTAAAACTGCGTGGTTTGGCTCTGCGGTCAAAGTGCTGTTTCTGCTTTTTCGAAGCTAGCTTCAAATTCTGTTGCGCTAACCTGCACGTCTCTTCAATGCGATTCCGTAAATCTACTACGTACTGGCTTGCATCTCTCACCTCTTCTCCCATCTGCTCTTTCGCCCTGCAAAATTCTATCAGACTTTCCCCTGACGGAATTGCTCGGCCCTCTTCGGCCAACTTCTTAGCGCGAGCTAGAGTTTCGTCCTGGTTCTGCCACTCTATCGGTTGGGCAGGAGTCACATTGAGATCGGCCTGCTTAACGACTTTAAGCGCGCTCTCTCCCTCCTTTTCCCTCTGAATCTGAGCTCGAGTTTGGACTGCTGCTGCCATAGCACACTCACTGGCATCAATGGATACGGGACTACGTTTCCCATCTGAAAAAGTCACCCAGTTCCCTAGGATTACGTCCGGTCCCATGCGCTCCATTACGATAAGCTCGATCGTCCCTCGCACGAATGGGGAATCGATTTCAACCCATGCAGTCGGATACTTATCGGACTTAGTATGGTCGACGGGATTGACGTCTATGAACCGACCTGTAAGATCCCTGGGTTCTATCCACTTGGCGGCGATCGCACTCATATCCGCGCCGGTATCACGCATGATACGAACTTCCTTTCCCTTGGCTAATCCCTTACTCCACGGGTCGTAGGGCCGGATCGTCCGCATCCCTACGGTCACGGGCTCTGTCATTACGGCTACTGTCTCAGGAGCAATGGTGACTTGGTTAACTGACGCCTTACTCTGACAGTTCCTTGCTAAGTGCCCTGGTTTATTACACTTGAAACACAGCCGTTCCCCAGTCCCCCTGCCTGAACTAGCTGGTTCTGCCCTATGTTCTGCTTTGGTCTCAGGGGGTTTATTCGACCCTTTGTCCTTCTTGAACGGCGGACGAATCGGCCCCCCACCCAATGGACGCGAGACTGCCCGTTTGGTGTCGATATGGAGCTGCGCTAGCTCCGCGGCCTCTTCACCATTCCTAAGACGTTTTTCCCTAACGAACATTTCCAGGTCTGCATTCATAATAGCATAAAGTTGCTCAGACAGAAACATGTCTAGCACTTGTTCTACGTCCTCTATGTTCTTATGAGCTAAAGTGAACCAACGCTTGACTGAGGTCTTCAACCTAACGAACAACTGTGGAAACGTTTCGAGACTCTCCTTTTTGGCTTCGCGAAACTGGCGCCTGTAATATTCAGCGTCACGCCTGAATCTTCTCAATAAGGTCTCCCTCACCACCTCAAAATCTTTCCCTTGCTCTACCGTCAGCCTAAGGTATGCATCACGGGCCTCCCCCTGCAATAGAGGTGCTAACCTGATCCCCCATACCTCTTTCGGCCACCCCTGGGTTTCGGCTACTCTCTCGAAGAGCTGAAGGTAAGATTCCACATCTTCCTTATCCTCTAACGGACGCATCTTGAGCGAGTAATGCTGACTAGACTCCGTAACTAACTTCTTTTCCGATGCTGCTAACTGCAATCTAAGCCGCGTCTCGGCCGCGACGAGCTCTTCTTTCCGTGCTTGTTCCGCGGCGGCTAGCTCCTCTCTCCGTGCTTGTTCCGCGGCAGCTAGCTTACGTTCGGTCAATGCTAAGTCATCCCGCCTAGCTTGCTCTGCGGCCTCACGGTCCATCTGGAGCCGTCTCTCGGCTGCCTCGCGGTCCATCTGGAGCCGTCTCTCGGCTGCGTCGCGGTCCATCTGACGCTGCTTCTCTACTGCCTCGCGGTCCATCTGGAGCCGTCTCTCTACCGCCTCACGGTCCATCTGGAGCTGCCTCTCTAACGCCCGTTTTTCTTCCTCTCTCCTAACTTCGGACAGGATGAACTGGGTTAGAGCTCCCCCACTAAGTCCTAGGCCCTCTCCTAGCACTTTATACTGCTCATATGGGTTTACCATCACCCCTAACCCCTCTTTACTTTCCTGATCCCTACTGGGTGTCAGTCCTGCTGCAGTGAGAGTACGGGTAAGGGTACTCACCACCGTTTCCTTCCGAGAGGGAGTGGCCAAAGTGGCTCCTCTCTCTCCTGGACCCTCATCCCCTGCACCACCACCCTCGGACTCAGGGTCGTGCCCCGACGTGGCACGGGTGGCCCTGGTATCCCGTTTAGGGGGCATCCTGGTGTGGGTGTCACGGAGGCAGCGACGACAACTGCTCCCCAGCAGGACCCCTGACAAAGAAAAAACAAAACAAATAAATACACAGAATACAAACAACGAATAAGGACTAGACAGTGACAAGAGCCGAAGGGTCCTCACCACTCGGTACCTGAGTAATGAGAGGCAACCACTCATGCCACCCCTCGTTTATGCGCACTGCACTCTCTGGCCGTGGCCCCCTGGCGCAATACGCCCCCACTCCCGCCAACCGCCCGCTAAATCTTACTCGTACCACAACACGAACACACGGTCACTGGCGCACAAAAATACCCTAATCTACCTAACCTGTTACCTCCCCCTAATCCTTATCCCACCGCTGCCACCAACTATGTCACGACACGCCTGACGGAGTCAGGGCGCTGTGGACAATATGAGTGCAGACACTCGAGAAAACCCACCCACTCTAAATAAATAACGCAACGCCAGTGATAAACAACAAACAAATCCTTTATTACCTACCCTTACTCTAACTCCCACCCCGACCCACTAACGCCCCACACACTCACACATACCCACACATGCACTCATAACGTATTAACACTTTAAAAAGATTAACATATAAAAAAATGACTAACAAGTGAAAATGACTAACAGGTGAATATGACTAACAGGTGAATATGACTAACAGATGAATATGACTAACAGGTGATAATGACTAATATGTGAATATGACTAACAGGTGATAATGACTAATATGGCCAACGGCTATACCAGGCGGGTAACTTTGTCTCTGCACAGTGTCCTCTGTCCCACACTAGACAGGGTGGCTCATAACGTACGAGTACTACCCCTGCACCACAGAGCACCGTAGCCGCGCTTGCCCACGCACGCCTGTGACCGACGCTCAGAACGTAGAATCAGCCTGCTGTAGCCCAACGTACTTGTCCAACAGGACCGGCTAGCGAAGGCGTTCCGACTCCCGATGATGCGTCACCGTTGGTCGTGGATGATGAGATCGAAGAACGAAATCTTCGAAGTCAATGATCGAAGCCAGTGCACTGGAAAAGGGCGCATTGTCAGTCAAAGTGCCAACACAGTTAATTCTGGCCTATTTGACACGCACCTACTCACAAACCACGTGAGTTGTGTCTCGTCTCACCCTAATACCTGCCTTGGCCATATTAAATATACAATCATGGATATGAAAGCTTCCTATGTACCTTCAACATTCACCAGGTCTGCACTATTCTATTACACTAGCATTAAGCTAGCACAACCACTTTTGTATAATAACATTGCCACTGCTAAAACCAACATTATCAAAATATCCAGATGTACATACAAAGATATAAAATAATCACCAGCAACCACCCAACGTGACAATCTTATTACATTACATCTAGGACTTAATACCAATATATTTGAAAGGATACCCACTTTAATTCATTTTACAACATGGCCCTTTAAATATACTCACTCGGCGACAGCCGAACATAAACTAAATCCGACACCCACCACATTACAACCCAACCTAAAAAACATGGTTAAAGACTCAATTAAAACATCACTAACAACCTAGACGAACATACCCTTCCGCACCTATATACACATTCACACACCCGAGAGCACAGCAGCTAACTGAGGAAAATGGCATGAATAATTTACCTGTCACTGGTGAGTCCTCCGGCAGGACGAGACAAAACAAGACGAAGACGAACCGGAGGGGTCTTCTGGTGAGTAGCAGCCGTGGTCGCAAGTCTCTCGGGACACCCACACCCAGGAACACTGGCCGTGGTCTTGCAGGGAGGGTAAAAGAACCCTCACACAGCTTGTCAAGGGCTCCAAACGAGGCCGCACCCTGACCCAGACTCTCACTTCGCTGGCTAACTCCGCTGACTGACTAATATCCTACTGCTACCTCGCAGGTTAACTTTGCTTCTGAACACTGTTCGGTTTAAAGCTACTTGGCTAAAGCGTGCAACCGCTGTAATCGCTCACTGTTAAGCTTGCTGCACGGGCTTTACGATTACGCTCACACTACGTTTATTAACTTCCCTAAACTAAGGCTATGTACAGAAATCGGCGATCTACATTTATTAACAGAAAAACGACTTGGCGAAAAAAATAAAACAACATGTCACATCCGTTACGTGACAGGTGGGTCGGCGTAACCCACGGGGTCGCTCAGTCTGGACGCGATCGGGTGGTTTGTGGTTCACGTGTTTTCACATCACATGATGTAGTGAGCGTTTTTTTTGCCAACCTAAAGTTATCTCGTCCACAAAGACATCGTGAACACCATCATGAGTTGTCGGCCAGTCTCCAGTAGGCTTATCACCATATGCTTGAGGGCAACCCCATTTAATATCGCCATTGTACAAGTTTATGCCCCAACAACAGACTACGGCGATGAGGAAATAGAAGACTTCTATGACCAACTGCAAGAAGTTCTGGACCAGACCCCCAAGAAAGACATTCTTGTGGTGCAGGGAGACTGGAATGCCAAAATAGGAGAGGATGCTGCTAGGAACTGGAAAGGCACATGCGGTCGCTACTGCAATGCAGAGACCAACGACAGAGGCTTAAGGCTCCTGGAATTTGCCAGTTCAAATGATCTAAAAGCTGATGAACACGTTTGGCCCGCACAAAGCATCCAGAAGGTGGACATGGCACAGCCCGAACGGAGAGCACCATAACCAAATTGACTACATCATGGTGAAGAGACGCTTCCAAACCAGTGTGAACATTGCCAAGACAAGAAGTTTTCCAGGAGCAGACATTGGAAGTGACCATGACTTAGTGATGATGACCTTCCGACTCCGCCTAAAGAAGGTCAACAAGCAGGGTCCCACCAGAATCAAGTTTGACCTCGAGAAGCTGAAAGACCCAGAGGTAGCGGAAGCCTTTCAGGCAAAGATAGGAGGAAAATTCGCACCACTGCTACTTCTGGGTGCAGAAGACACGGACGTGGACACACTGGTTGACACATTTAACACTGTTGTAACCCAAACAGCCAGTGAGATCCTTGGCAAACACCGACAAGCAAAGATACCTTGGGTTACAGCTGACATCTTTGTTCTATGTGACAAGCGTCGAGAATTAAAGAAAAAGAAATCAGAGGTGGAAGGAGCTAAACAATACAGGGAAATTAAAAAGGATATCAAGAAAAACATGAAAAAGGCAAAGAATAAGTGGATTGAAGATCAGTGTAAACACGTAGAAGAAAATCTCAACAAAAATAATAGGAAAAAAGCATACCAGCTGGTGAAAGACCTGACCAGTGTAAAACAAGGACGCTCCTCGATCATCCAAGATAGTGAAGGGAACTGTCTTACGGAAGACGAAGACATACTGAAGAGATGGACAGAGTACTGCTCAGATTTGTACAACCACCGAGCTGCAGGGGACCCAGGCATACTTGTCAACCCACCCGTGACCAACAATGGCAACTATCCCATCCTCCGAGAAGAAGTAGAGGCTGCAGTGAAGTCGCTGAAAAAAGGGAAGGCAGCAGGAGCAGACAACATCCCTGCAGAGCTAGTCCAAGAAGGGGGAGAAGACACGATAAGCGCCTTACTAACAATCTGCAATAAGATCTGGCAGTCAGGGGATTGGCCCACACCATGGACCCAATCACTTATAATAACTCTCCCCCAAAAAAGGCAACTTACATCAATGCCAGAACTATCGCACGATCAGTCTTATATCCCACCCAAGCAAAGTCATGTTAAAGATCGTACTGAACAGGCTGAAGCCACAGGCAGAGGAAATCATAGCTGAGGAACAGGCAGGCTTCAGACCAGGGCGCAGCACAACTGAACAGATCTTCAACCTGAGAGTTCTATGTGAGAGATACCTCCAGCACCAGCAGGACCTCTATCATGTCTTTGTGGATTTTAAGAAAGCGTTTGACAGGGTGTGGCATGCAGCCCTTTGGTCCACCATGAAGCTATACAACATAATGCCAACCTGATCAAAGTCATAGCAAACCTTTACAACAAGGCCACTAGCAGTGTCTGCTTCAACGGCAAAATAGGAAACTGGTTTAGGACTACAGTTGGAGTCAGACAATGCTGCTTGCTCTCACCTACTCTTTTCAACATCTTCCTGGAAAGAATCATAACGGACGCTCTGAAAGATCATGAAGGAACTGTCAGTATTGGAGGCAGAACAATCACGAACTTGCGCTTTGCGGATGACATTGATGGCCTTGCAGGAACAGAGAAGGAGCTAGCTCAGCTGGTGGAAAAGCTGGATAGTACAGCCACTGCATATGGGATTGAAATCAGTGCAGAGAAGACCAAACTGATGACCAACAACGCCAGTGGCATTGGCTCTGAAATCATGGTTGGAGGCCAAAAACTGGAAACAGTTAAGAAATTAAAATACTTAGGAGCCATTGTGACAGATGAGGGATCAAAACCAGAAATACTGTCCAGGATTGCGCAGACAACAACAGCACTGACAAGATTGAAGACCATATGCAAGGACAGAAACATCACACTCTGCTCCAAGATCAGACTGATGCGCTCCTTAGTCATCTCAGTGTTCTTGTATGCCTGTGAGTCATGGACCCTCACAGCAGACCTTGAAAGGAGGATACAAGCCACTGAAATGAGATGTTTTCGAAGGCTGCTTGGCATCTCATACAGAGATCACATCACAAACGAGGAAGTGGGAAGCAGTATCAGGCAAGCCATCGGGCCCTATGAAGACTTATTAGCCATTGTGAGAAAACGCAAACTGAAGTGGTGTGGGCATGTCACGCGTTCAGCAAGGCTTGCCAAAACAATCCTGCAAGGCACTGTGCAAGGAGGACGAAGGAGAGGAAGACAGAGGAAAAGATGGGAGGACAATATCTCAGAGTGAACAGGACTGAAGCTGGGCGATACGCTGAGAATGGCAGAGAACAGAGAGGATTGGAGGGAGCTGGTTGCCAAGTCATCAGTGGTGCCCCAACGGTCGGCAAGACTACGGGATATAGATAGATAGAAAGTTATCCAAATTGACAGGGAGTCGCATTTCCAACAGCGAACGAGTAGAGTCGTCTTTTGAACGTACTCTTTGAGGGGGGTTTGTGCGGGCGTGGTTTTCCATTTGCCGCCGCCTCAAGTAGCTGTGGTGTCCCTCTGTGGCGTCCCTGCGAGACGGCCCTGGTCGAGTCCAGGAGCCGGTGTCCTAAGATGAGAAGAAGAGCTGCGATGACTTTACCCCTGGCTTGTCTTGTCCTTGTTTGTCTTCGTCCTAGCCGGGGCGTCTTCACGGATGGCAGTAAGTACACGCAACAATTTTTTAGTGGCCATTTGTTCAAGGGGGGGGGGGGGGGGGGGGTTGTTTGTGTTTGCTTGTTCGTTGTTATTATTATGTTGGCTAGTGTGTATTGGTGGGCAAGTATAAAATGTAGAAGTGAATGCCATCTGTTGTAGTGTCTAGAGTATCGAATCTAGCGGCGGATTAGTCATTGGGGGTTTAACGCCGAGCAGTCGTCTAAAGCCATTTCACTATCTAGCGTCAGGGTGTAAATATCGGAAGTGAGTCATGTGGTGACGTGTAAATGTATTCTGTTGAGGTTGAATTTATCGTTGTGGGAGAGAGGTGAAGGGAATATGTTGAGGTTGAATTTACCGTTGTGGGAGAGAAGTGATGGGAATATAAAGACAGCAATTAAAGTTGCGGGAAGGGTGATGTGATTATCTTGTTTCTTTTGTTAGTTATTTATATGTGTATTTTTGCACCTGTGTTTTAGTGCATCCTTAAATCCAAAGAGCTAACAGGCTAAGTCTGCCACCATGCTGTGGTACTGAGAGTGGAGGCTGACCGTGTCACTCCGCCTTGTGGGCTACGACGCCGGACCTGGGTGCTGTTGCGAGTGTCGCGGCATGCCTCGTGTTTTGTCAGGTCGGGTCGTCCCATGTAGTTATTTCTAAGCCGTTTAAGTGAAGTTTTGTATATTTATAATGTTTTAAAGAACGTTGATCTATTTCATATCCTCGTAGTATCAATATCGTGAGAGGAGCTTTGTCACAGTGACATTTTGAGATATAGTGTTATTTAAAGCAGCCTGTGTTACGGAAGGCCTTGTCGTGGAAGCAAGAGCGTCGAGCTGAGTTGAGCTTAACGGTTGTGCTTCCGGCGAAAAGGTCTAGTGACTTTTGACTTATTAAGTTTGCTTAATTTTCGGCTGTATTATATTGAGGACGCTAGTTCCATTATCCAGTCGACTTTGTCTTATTAAGTTTGCTTAACTTTCGGCTGTATTATATTGAGGACGCTAGTTCCATTATCCAGTCGACTTTGTGTTGGTCGAATCATCGTTAGTTAAAGGAGCCTTGCGCTGTGCAAACTGTGAAACTTGACAGACAAACTTTCAAGTAGCGCAGGGTCTTATGGCATGGAGATCAGTACGGATAAAAGCAAAGTGATGATCAACACCACAAGCGACAGCAGCAGCAACATTCACATGAACGGCCAGAAGCTAGAAGAGGTCAATAGCTTCAAGTACTTGGGAGCCACCCTGTCCAAAGACGGTAGTTGCATAGCAGAGATCTGTATCAGGATAGGTACAGCAACATCCGCAATGGCCAGGCTGGACAGGATATGGCGAAGTAACTCCATCAGCTTCACCATCAAGTACAGGCTTTACAAGTCCCTCGTAGTGTCTATTCTACTCTACGGCTGTGAGACTTGGACACTGCTTGCAGACTCAGAAAAGAAAATCCAGGCCTTTGAGAACAAGTGCCTGAGGAAGTTGCTCCGCATCTCGTACCGCGAGCACAAGACCAACGAATATGTACGGAGCATCGTCACTTCCCTGGTGGGCCCACATGAACCCCTTCTGGCAACCGTGAAACGGCGCAAGCTTGCTTGGTTTGGCCACGTGACCCGACACAACACCTTGTCCAAGACTATCCTCCAAGGCACTCTCGAAGGAAGTCGTCGGCGAGGTCGTCAGAGAAAGAGTTGGGTCGCAAACATAAAAGAATGGACCGAACTCGAGATGCCAGACTTGCTTGCCACCGCCCAAAATAGAACTCAGTGGAGAGCACTGTCTGCTGCTGCTGCCTTTCAGTCCCCCCAATGCCCAGTTCGGGCAAGGGACTGATGATGATGATGATGATGCGCTGTGAATGTCTAGTTTGTGAAAGCTTTAGTTGAGTCGAATTTGTCGTTAGTGATCCCGCTGGGGAGATTCAGTAGCTTATGGATTATGTTCATTTTTTCCTCGATCTTCATTTGTGTGTTAGAAAGCATATTTGGTTGATCGTATATTTGATATTGTGCTAGTTAAAATACTGTTACTTAAGGAGCCACGTGCTGTGATAGACTCTCCGCGGAAGCAAAGGCGTTGGTCTAACTGGCGTTAGCGCTTGACGTTTGTGCTTCCGGCGGGGCCACTCCAGTGGCTGTTGATTTAAGCTTTTCAGTCTGTCTTCGGTTGTATTTTTGTTAAGGTTATTTGCTTTATTATATATTAGTTTTTCAACTTTTTGTATTCGTCATTGTTCCTCTGGTGTTTGTGTTAGGTTTGTGTTAGTGTGGGTTGGGTGTATCTCGAGTGTTAGCGCTCATAGCTTGCGCCCCCGAAGCGGGGTCGTGACATTATGGTGGCAGCGATGGGATCGAAATTGTTAGAGGGGGTTTAGTGGGTAGATCGTTAGGTTAGTTTAGGTTAGTACCCAGAGGTTAGTGTTTTGTTTCTTTGTTGTCGTGTCGAGTGAGTGACTAGGCGGGCGGTTGGTCGGGAGTGAGGGAGCATTGCTCTAGGGCTCATACCCCGAGTAGTGCGAAACGGGGTGTTGTTGCGTGTAACTCTGCTGCCAAGGCCTGGGCAACAGGGGACCCTCCGGCTCCGTCTTCCGTTTGTTTTTGTCATCCATTTGATTGTCCTGTATTGCGGAGGTTAAACATCGACATCGCCGCGCTCAGCGAAGTACGCCTTCCGGACGAAGGCAGCCTCCAAGAACTTGGTGCTGGGTACACCCTCTACTGGTCAGGCAGGCCTGCATCAGAAAGACGGCTTTCAGGCGTGGGTTTCATGGTCAAGACATCAATTGCGACTAAGCTGGAAAACCTACCAACGGGCCACTCAGACCGCATCATGTCCATGAGCCTCCCACTGAGACACCAGCAGCACGTCACCCTTCTCTTCCCAACCCTCCTGGCAGAGCCTGCTGAAAAGGACAAGTTTTACACTGACCTGCGCAGCCTCCTACAGAGTACCCCTGCAGACGACAAAGTCATCATCCTTGGCGACTTCAACGCCAGAGTGGGCCAGGACTCTGAAGCCTGGAAAGGAGTCCTCGGCAAGCATGGCGTGGGGAACTGCAATGACAATGGCCGCCTACTGTTGAAGTTCTGTGCGGAGCAGCGACTGGTCATCACCAACACTACTTTTCAGCAAAAGGACAGTCGAAAGACCACCTGGATGCATCCTCGCTCCAAGCACTGGCACCTTATCGACTATGTCCTAGTGCGTCAGAGGGACCACAGTGACGTCCTCCCCACCAGAGTGATGCCCAGCGCAGAGTGCCACACTGACCACCGCCTTGTCCGCTGCAAACTCAGGCTCCACTTCAAGCCAAAACCCAAGAAATGGGGGCCCCCCAAGAAAAAGCTTGATGTTGCCAGCCTTCAGCGTGACGATGTGAAAGCTGCCTTTTAGACAGATTTACAGCGCAGGCTCAAAGACACAGCGGACCCAGTAGACTCCTCCCCTGAAACACTTTGGGAACAACTGAAAACTGCTATTGCAAAATCCTCTGCAGAAGTCTTGGGTTTCGCCAGAAAGAAGAACAAAGACTGGTTTGACGAAAACGATGTAGAGATCCAAGAACACCTAGCAAAAAAAAAAAAGAGCCGCCCATCAGGCCCACCTAGCCCAGCCTTCCTGCCCTGTGAAGAAGTCTGCCTTCCGCCTCGTCTGCAGCAGTCTCCAGCGCAAGCTCAGAGATCTCCAGAATGAGTGGTGGACCAGACTTGCACAGAGGACCCAGCTTTGTGCTGACAATGGTGACTACAGGGGCTTCTACGAAGCACTGAAAGCAGTGTATGGCCCCAGGCACCTGGTACAAAGTCCCCTGCGAAGCGCGAATGGCCAGGCACTCCTCACAGATAATACCTCCATCTTGAACCGCTGGTCGGAATACTTTCAGAGCCTCTTCAGCGCTGAGCGCACTGTTCAAGAAACAGTCGTCCTACAAATCCCACACCTCCCAGTAAAGGTTGAATTGGACGAACCGCCCACCGCTGAAGAGACCCTCACAGCCATCCACCAGCTCAAGAGTGGCAAAGCAGCAGGCATTGATGGAATACCGCCAGAGATCTGGAAACATGGAGGCACAGCACTGCACAACAAGCTCCATGACCTCTTTCTCTGCTGCTGGGAGGAAGGAACACTACCAAAAGATCTCCGTGATGCAGTCGTTATCACCCTGTACAAGAACAAAGGCGAGAAGTCTGACTGTTCCAACTATCGGGAAATTACCCTGCTGTCCATTGCTGGGAAAATCCTTGCAAGGCTGCTCCTGAATCGGCTGGTACCTGCCATCGCTGAAGACCAACTCCCAGAGGGCCAGTGTGGCTTCAGAGCAAACAGGAGCACCACCGATATGGTCTTTGTGCTGAGACAGCTACAGGAGAAGTGCCGCGAGCAGAACAAAGGGCTGTACCTAACAAAAGCGTTCGACACTGTGAGCAGGCAAGGCATGTGGCAGATCCTGGAGCGACTTGGCTGTCCCCCAAAGTTCCTCAACATGATTGTCCAGCTACACGAGGACCAGCAAGGCCAGGTCAGACTCAACAATGACCTCTCAGAACCATTCCCTATTCTCAACGGCGTAAAGCAGGGCTGCGTGCTGGCACCGACCCTCTTCACCATCTTTTTTAGCATGATGTTGAAGCAGGCCACAGTGGACCTCGATGATGACGATGCAGTGTACATCAGGTATCGTCTCGATGGCAGCCTGTTCAACTTCAGACGACTGCAGGCCCACACGAAAACCCTAGACCAATTGATTCGTGAGCTGCTTTTTGCTGATGATGCTGCCCTCGTTGCACACACAGAGAGAGCCCTGCAGCGCATCACGTCTTGCTTCGCAGATGCTGCCCAGCTCTTTGGACTCGAGGTCAGTCTGAAAAAGACAGAGGTCCTCCATCAGCCGGCACCCAAGACAGTGTATCGCCCTCCTCACATCACCATTGGCGAGTCTGAACTAAAGTCAGTGCACCAGTTTACTTACCTTGGCTGCATTATCACGTCGGACGCCAAGCTGGACAAGGAGCTTGACAGCAGGCTGGCAAAAGCGAACAGCGCTTTCGGGCGACTTTTCAAGCGGGTGTGGCACAATCAACAGCTGAAAACAGGCACCAAGATCAGCGTGTACAGAGCTGTGGTCCTCACCACCCTGCTGTATGGTTCCGAGTCCTGGGCCCTCTACCGCAGCCAACTACGACTCCTCGAATGCTTCCACCAGCGCTGCCTGCGTACTATCCTGGGCATTCACTGGAGTGACTATGTCACCAACGTCGAGGTCCTTGAACAGGCTGAAACTGTGAGCATCGAGGCTTTGCTGCTGCGGACACAGCTCCGCTGGGCGGGGCATGTCTCCAGGATGGAGGATCATCGCCTACCAAAGATCACCCTGTTCGGCAAGCTTGCTACTGGACACCGTGACAGAGGGGCACCAAAGAAGATATACAAAGACTGTCTCAAGAAGTCACTTAGTGCCTGCCAAATCGACCACCACCAGTGGTCTTCGCTTGCTGCGGACCGTGACACCTGGCGCTCCACCATTTACAAGGCAGCTGTCTCCTTTGAGGACTCTCACAGAGCTAGCCTTAAGGACAAGCGGCTCAGGAGAAAAAACAGAGATGCCGCAGCTCAGAACCCTGGCCATACCTTCCCCTGCAGCCACTGCGGTCGAACCTGCCTGTCTCGGATTGGCCTCCGCAGCCACGAACAAGCCTGCAGACGTCGTGGGCAACTCCTATAAAATCTTCGTTCGCGAAGTCAAGCCAAGAGAAGTGTTAAGTGTTGTGTGTTGGGTGTTCTGTAGCTCAGCTTTCGTTTTTCTCCTTGAGTGGCAGGACACCGTCTCCGGGCACTATGACGACCAGAGCCGGCGATCGTAGGGCTGCGAAGGACCGGGCACAGCTGGCTGAGGCAACGGCAGACTCGAGGACTGCTGGAACCACCCCGTTGCGTCCGGCTGGAGCGGCGATCACAGTGAGTACGCCTTCCTTTCCAAACCCTCGTATGGCAGCCTTTTTTATCCCCGGTAGAGGCCAGAGGTTCGGTAGGACTAGGCAGATCTGACCCTTATGTCAGATACAGAGAGTTGGGGGTGAGCACGGGATTGACAGACGTAGTGTTAGCCAACTCAGTTCGTGATGGAGTCTGTTAGTAAAGACCAGGAGATGAAGTTACTAGAGAGGAAATTCGAAGCTGAACGGGAACAAAGGGAGGCAGATAGTAGGGCTCTAGAGAGAAAACTCGAAGCTGAACAGGAACAAAGAGAGTTAGATCGAAGGACTCTAGACAGAAAACTCGAAGTTCAACAGGAACAAAGAGAGTAAGATCGTAGGGCTGAAGAAAGGTCAGATGATAAAGAAAGATTTCAAGCCCAGCTAGAAGAAGAGAGAAGGGCTAGAGAACAGACTTTAGCACAGCAAAGTCAGCGTAGCCAGTCAGATGGGTATCGCGTCAGGCTTCTACCTTTTGATGGGAAAGAAGACATAGAGAGCTACCTTCAGCACTTCGAGCAGATAGCCGAGACTCAAGGGTGGCGAAGGGTCCTCTAGATTGTCACATTTACTGTCGGGGGAAGCTAGAGAGACGTACTTGAAGTTGAGTCCGGAGCAAGCCCAAGATTTCAGTGTCGTTAGGGATGCGCTCCTGAAACGTTTTCGGAGGGACGCTGATTACTACCGGAAGCAGTTCAGTGAGGTACGTAAGAAGGGTGCCGAAACTTTTCCTCAGTTTTTGAATAGGTTACACACTCTAGTGAAGAGATGGTTTTCGTTAGCTAAGAGCAGAGACACGGAGAGTGTAGTTGACGTGTTGGACGCTTTCATCACGGAGCAACTATATTCTATCATGAATCCGGAGTTAGAGCTGTTCGTGAGGGAACGACTTCCCGAGAGCGGCGAGAAGGCGGCAGAGTTAGCTCAGCTTCACATAGACGCTAAGAGGGCCGTGACTAAGAGACCTGTGTTTGGGGGGGGGGGGGGGGTACCAGTTAGGAAGGGACCTAAACCCAGCGATCCGACCAGTAAGGTAGAAAAACTGTCTAGTGGAGGTAAGAAGGAAGAGGCTAAACCGAGGGAGAGTCAGGGAGGAGGTAGTCAGAGTGAGTGTTACAGGTGTGGGAAGAAGGGGCACGTAGCGAGGCAGTGTAGACAGCCTAACCCGTTGAATCAAGTGACGGTAAGTCCGAACGCCAGTTTGATTTAGGGGGAGCTCATTAACACCGTCAGTAGTATCCAGCCGTACAACCCTTGGAGTACGGGGCAGCTTAGAGGTAGTCCTGTCAGAGTCATGAGGGATACAGGGGCTGAGATGGGAGCTGTAGCGTCGAGATGGGTGCGGCCCGAAGATTTGACAGGTCGTGAGATCGAAGTGGTGTTGGCCGATCCATCTAAAGCAGGGAAGTACCCCACGGATTTCGTTGAGGTAGACTCGCAGTTTGTTAAGGGGACCGTAGAACTGATAGTCATCGAAGATTCTATCCCCGACGTCATACTAGGCAACGGGCAGCGTAGTCCTGTAGCCGTGGACGGAAAGGTATGTGCCGTAGCAGCTGCGGTACAAACCCGAGCTCAGGTGAGGGCAGAAGGCAGGGGAGAGAAACTGTTAGCCATCCCATGATCTCTTAAGCTGGATGTGACCCCAGACCAGTTAAAGAAGTGGCAGGAGGAGGATGAGACTTTAGCTAAAGCTAGAAACTGTGCCGGCTAGGCAAGGAACCGTCTTAAAGTCGGGTAGAGCGTCAGTTAAGTTCCGCGTCAAAAAGGAGGTGTTGTACAGAGTCTATATTATGCGAGAGGGGGCGGAGCTATCGCAGTTAGTGGTACCACAGCAACTTAGGGGGGAGGTGTTACGACTAGCGCACGATCCTCCAATGGCAGGGCATTTAGGAGGGAAACGGACCAAGGAGAGGCTCTGGGGTACTTTCTATTGGCCCGGCATGTGTGCCGCGGTCAGGAGATTCTGTGAGTCTTGTCCGGAATGTCAGAAGACAGTACCGAGAGGTAGGGTGTCGAAGGTCCCGATGCAACAGATTCCTCTAGTAGAAGAACCGTTTCAGAGGGTCGCGGTGGACATCGTAGGTCCGATATCGCCCAAGTCGGATAGAGGGAATCAGTACATCCTTGTAGTAGTGGATTACGCCACCAGATACCCCGAGGCTGCACCTCTTAAAGGCATCGAAGCAGAGCGTGTTGCAGAAGCATTGTGGGAAATCTGGACCAGAGTGGGAGTGCCTAGGAAAGTTTTGACTGATCAGCATACGCAGTTCATGTCTAGCGTCATGAGTGAGGTCAATAGGCTGTTAGCCGTCAAAGGGAAGTGTACTACACCCTATCATCCCCAGTGTAACGGGCTGGTGGAAAGGTTTAACGGGACACTGATATCCATGCTCAGAAAACTCACTAAGGAACATCCGACGTCACGGGATAGGTACCTTTCTGCGTTGCTATTCGCATATAGGGAAGTTCCTCAAGAGAGTACAGGTTTTTCTCCGTTCGAGCTGTTGTACGGGAAGACAGTACGGGGTCCCATGGCCATCTTGAGGGAGTTGTGGACGAAAGAGTTCGAGGGCGAAGAGGTCAAGGTTAGCAACCAGTACATAGTTGACCTGAGGAGCAGGATAGAGGAGACCTGTGAGATAGCCAGAGAGAACCTAAAGAAAGCTAGCGCTAATCAGAAACGTCATTTCGACAGGAAAGCCAAACGCCGTCAGTTCCGAGTAGGAGACAAGGTGTTACTTTTGCTACCCACCAAGCACAACAAGTTAGAAATGAGTTGGCGAGGACGAAGGCAGCCTCCAAGAACTTGGCGCTGGGTACACCCTCTACTGGTCAGGCAGGTCTGCATCAGAAAGACGGCTCTCAGGCGTGGGTTTCATGGTCAAGACCTCCATTGCGACTAAGCTGGAAAACCTACCAACGGGTCATTCAGACCGCATCATGTCCATGCGCCTCCCACTGAGACACCAGCAACACGTCACCCTTCTCAGTGTGTACTCCCCAACCCTCTTGGCAGAGCCTGCTGAAAAGGACAAGTTTTACACTGACCTGCGCAGCCTCATACAGAGCACCCCTGCAGACGACAAAGTCATCATCCTTGGCGACTTCAACGCCAGAGTGGGCCAGGACTCTGAAGCCTGGAAAGGAGTCCTCGGCAAGCATGGCGTGGGGAACTGCAATGACAATGGCCGCCTACTGTTGGAGTTCTGTGCAGAGCAGCAACTGGTCATCACCAACACTACTTTTCAGCAAAAGGACAGTCGAAAGACCACCTGGATGCATCCTCGCTCCAAGCACTGGCACCTTATCGACTATGTCCTAGTGCGTCAGAGGGACCGCAGTGACGTCCTCCTCACCAGAGTGATGCCCAGCGCAGAGTGCCACACTGACCACCGCCTTGTCCGCTGCAAACTCAGGCTCCACTTCAAGCCAAAACCCAAGAAATGGGGGCCCCCCAAGAAAAAGCTTGATGTTGCGAGCCTTCAGCGTGACGACGTGAAAGCTGCCTTTCAGACAGATTTACAGCGCAGGCTCAAAGACACAGCGGACCCAGCAGACTCCTCCCCTGAAACACTTTGGGAAGAACTGAAAACTGCTATTGCAAAATCCTCTGCAGAAGTCTTGGGTTTCGCTAGAAAGAAGAATAAAGACTGGTTTGACGAAAACGATGTAGAGATCCAGGAACACCTAGCAAAAAAAAGAGCCGCCCATCAGGCCCACCTAGCCCAGCCTTCCTGCCCTGTGAAGAAGTCTGCCTTCCGCCTCGTCTGCAGCAGTCTCCAGCGCAAGCTCAGAGATCTCCAGAATGAGTGGTGGACCAGACTTGCACAGAGGACCCAGCTTTGCGCAGACAATGGTGACTACAGGGGCTTCTACGAAGCATTGAAAGCAGTGTATGGCCCCAGGCACCTGGTACAAAGTCCCCTGCGAAGCGCGAATGGCCAGGCACTCCTCACAGATAATACCTCCATCTTGAACCGCTGGTCGGAATACTTTCAGAGCCTCTTCAGCGCTGAGCGCACTGTTCAAGAAGCAGTCGTCCTACAAATCCCACAGCTCCCAGTAAAAGTTGAATTGGACGAACCGCCCACCGCTGAAGAGACCCTCACAGCCATCCACCAGCTCAAGAGTGGCAAAGCAGCAGGCATTGATGGAATACCGCCAGAGATCTGGAAACATGGAGGCACAGCACTGCACAACAAGCTCCATGACCTCTTTCTCTGCTGCTGGGAGGAAGGAACACTACCAAAGGATCTCCGTGATGCAGTCGTTATCACCCTGTACAAGAACAAAGGTGAGAAGTCTGACTGTTCCAACTATCGGGGAATTACACTGCTGTCCATTGCTGGGAAAATCCTTGCAAGGCTGCTCCTGAATCGGCTGGTACCTGCCATCGCTGAAGACCAACTCCCAGAGGGCCAGTGTGGCTTCAGAGCAAACAGGAGCACCACCGATATGGTCTTTGTGCTGAGACAGCTACAGGAGAAGTGCCGCGAGCAGAACAAAGGGCTGTACGTAACGTTTGTCGACCTAACAAAAGCGTTCGACACTGTGAGCAGGCAAGGCATGTGGCAGATCCTGGAGCGACTTGGCTGTCCCCCAAAGTTCCTCAACATGATTGTCCACCTACACGAGGACCAGCAAGGTCAGGTCAGACTCAACAATGACCTCTCAGAACCATTCCCCATTCTCAACGGCGTAAAGCAGGGCTGCGTGCTGGCACCGACCCTCTTCACCATCTTTTTTAGCATGATGTTGAAGCAGGCCACAGTGGACCTCGATGATGACGATGCAGTGTACATCAGGTATCGTCTCGATGGCAGCCTGTTCAACCTCAGACGACTGCAGGCCCACACGAAAACCCTAGACCAACTGATCCGTGAGCTGCTTTTTGCTGATGATGCTGCCCTCGTTGCACACACAGAGAGAGCCCTGCAGCGCATCACGTCCTGCTTCGCAGACGCTGCCCAGCTCTTTGGACTCGAGGTCAGTCTGAAAAAGACAGAGGTCCTCCATCAGCCGGCACCCAAGACAGTGTATCGCCCTCCTCACATCACCATCGGCGAGTCTGAACTAAAGTCAGTGCACCAGTTTACTTACCTTGGCTGCATTATCACGTCGGACGCCAAGCTGGACAAGGAGCTTGACAGCAGGCTGGCAAAAGCGAACAGCGCTTTCGGGCGACTTTTCAAGCGGGTGTGGCACAATCAACAGCTGAAAACAGGCACCAAGATCAGCGTGTACAGAGCTGTGGTCCTCACCACCCTGCTGTATGGTTCCGAGTCCTGGGCCCTCTACCGCAGCCAACTACGACTCCTCGAACGCTTCCACCAGCGCTGCCTGCGTACCATCCTGGGCATTCACTGGAGTGACTATGTCACCAATGTCGAGGTCCTTGAACAGGCTGAAACCGTGAGCATCGAGGCTTTGCTGCTGCGGACACAGCTCCGCTGGGCGGGGCATGTCTCCAGGATGGAGGATCATCGCCTACCAAAGATCACCCTGTTCGGCGAGCTTGCTACTGGACACCGTGACAGAGGGGCACCAAAGAAGAGATACAAAGACTGTCTCAAGAAGTCACTTAGTGCCTGCCAAATCGACCACCACCAGTGGTCTTCGCTTGCTGTGGACCGTGACACCTGGCGCTCCACTATTTACAAGGCAGCTGTCTCCTTTGAGGACTCTCGCAGAGCTAGCCTTAAGGACAAGCGGCTCAGGAGAAAGAACAGAGATGCCGCAACTCAGAACTCTGGCCATACCTTCCCCTGCAGCCACTGCGGTCGAACCTGCCTGTCCCGGATTGGCCTCCGCAGCCACGAACAAGCCTGCAGACGTCGTGGGCAACTCCTATAAAATCTTCGTTCGCGAAGTCCAGCCAAGAGAGAGAGAGAGGGCGAGGTCCCTATGAAGTGGTAGGGCGACAGGGGGAGTGCGATTACCAAGTAAAGGTAGGGAGCAAAACCAAGTTACTCCATGCTAATCTGTTAAAACTCTTCCACGAGAGAGTCAGCGTAGCTACCGCTGTAGTCGTAGAAGGTGAAAAGCGAGAACAGCTGTCCGTTGTTGACAACGTACCGACAGTGACGTTGACAGCTGTTGAAGCCGCGAGAGGAGTTGACTTAGATTCTGAGTACCCAGACGTACACCGGACACTAGAGACTTGGTGGAGTAGCGCGCAGACATTTTTACCGACTTACTGTTGCGCACTTAAGATTTATTTCAGATCAGTACGTAACCGCTGTTTTTCTAAGTAGGAATGTAGAGTCGTGATAGTATAAAGGAACAAAAACTAGTAGTTTTGTCTTAGGGGGGAGGTGTGTCACGACACGGGTTTTTTTCGTCTATTTTTGTAGGGGAGTAAGTTTGGAGGGGTGACTACAGGATTTTGTTAGTCACCGGGTAACGTTAGGATCTAGGTGTCCAGTATTTGGCCTGTACACGAGTATTTGCTGCCGTGCGAGAGTTTGGTGGGTCAGCGTAACCCACGGGGTCACTCAGTCTGGACGCGATCGGGTGGTTAGTGGTTCACGTGTTTTCACATCACATGATGTAGTGAGCGTTTTTTGGCCAACCTAATTGATCCAAATTAATAGGGAGTGGCATTTCCAACAGCGAACGAGTAGAGTCATCTTTTCAACGTAGTCTCTGAAGGGGGTTTGTGCGGGCGTGGTTTTCCATTTGCCGCCGCCTCAAGTAGCTGTGTCGTCCCTCGGTGGCGTCCCTGCGAGACGGCCCTGGTCGATCCCGGGAGCCGGTGTCCTAAGACGAGAAGAAGAGCTGCGATGACTTTACCCCTGGCTTGTCTTGTCCTTGTTTGTCTTCATCCTAGCCGGGGCGTCTTCACGGATGGCAGTAAGTACACGCAACAATTCTTTAGTGGCTATTTGTTTGGGGGGTTTGTTTGTGTTTGCTTGTTCCGTTGTTATTATTATGTTGGCTAGTGTGTATTGGTGGGCAAGTATAGAATGTAGAAGTGAATGCTATCTGTTGTAGTATCTAGAGTATCTAGCGGCAGATTAGTCATTGGGGGTTTAACGCCGGCCGAGCAGGCATCTAAAGCCATTTCACTATCTAGCGTCAGGGTGTAAATATCGGAAGTGAGTCATGTGGTGACGTGTAAATGTATTCTGTTGAGGTTGAATTTATCGTTGTGGGAGAGAGGTGAAGGGAATATGTTGAGGTTGAATTTACCGTTGTGGGAGAGAAGTGATGGGAATATAAAGACAGCAATTAAAGTTGCGGGAAGGGTGATGTGATTATCTTGTTTCTTTTGTTAGTTATTTATATGTGTATTTTTGCACCTGTGTTTTAGTGCATCCTTAAATCCAAAGAGCTAACGGGCTAAGTCTGCCACCGTGCTGTGGTACTGAGAGTGGAGGCTGACTGTCACTCCACCTTGTGGGCTACGACGCCGGACCTGGATGCTGTTGCGAGTGTCGCGGCATGCCTCGTGTTTAGTCAGGTCGGATCGTCTCATGTAGTTATTTCTAACCAGTTTAAGTGAAGTTTTGTATATTTATAATGTTGTAAAGAACGTTGATCTATTTCATAGCCTCATAGTGTGAATATCGTGAGAGGAGCTTTGTAACAGTGACATTTTGAGATATAGTGTTATTTAAATCAGCCTGTGTTACGGAAGGCCTTGTCGCGGAAGCAAGAGCGTCAAGCTGAGTTGAGCTTTACGGTTGTGCTTCCGGCGAAAAGGTCTAGTGACTTTGACTTATTAAGTTTGCTTAACTTTCGGCTGTATTATATTGAAGACGCTACTTCCATTATCCAGTCGACTTTGTGTTGGTCGAAACATCGTTAGTTAAAGGAGCCTTGTGCTGTGAATGTCTAGTTTGTGAAAGCTTTAGTTGAGTCGAATTTGTTGTTCGTAATCCCGCTGGGGAGATTCAGTAGCTTACGGATTATGTTCATTTTTTCTCCATCTTCATTTGTGTGTTAGAAAGTATATTTGATTGATCGTATATTTGATATTGTGCTAGTTAAAATACTGTTACTTAAGGAGCCACGTGCTGTGATAGACTCTCCGCGGAAGCAAAGGCGTTGGTCTAACTGGCGTTAGTGGCTGTTGATTTAAGCTTTTCAGTCTGTCTTCGGTTGTATTTTTGTTAAGGTTATTTGCTTTATTATATATTATTTTTTTCAACTTTTTGTATTAGGGACATTTAGTTTATTATATATTATTTTGTATAGTGTAGAACGGATATTCGGGGTGGGAAATTTGGACGTTTGTGAGTGTGAATGTGGTGTGTGAATGCGTGGTTCCAGAGCAGCCTTTCTCCAGTTGAAAAAAGTGTGGAGTTCCAGAGAGCTGTCACAACACACCAAAGTCCGGATTTTCAACTCCAATGTAAAAGCAGTTCTATATGGAGCAGAGACATGGAGATTGACAAAAACCACAGTCAACAGAGTACAGACCTTCATGAACAGTTGCCTTAGAAGAATTTTGAAAATCCACTGGCCAGAGAAGATCAGCAACGTCAGACTCTGGGAGAGAACAGAGCAGATAACAGCAGAGAATGAAATTGGGCGAAGAAGATGGGGATGGATCGGTCACAGTCTGAGAAAGCCAGCTTCCAGTATCACTAGGCAGGCATTGTCATGGAACCCCCAGGGAAAGAGGAAAAGAGGTAGGCCGAGAAACTCCTGGCGTCGAGACCTCCAAGCAGACATCAAGAGACTGGGAACCACCTGGAGTAGAATCGAAGGAGAAGCACAGGACAGGAGTTGCTGGAGGTCTCTCGTCGACGGCCTATACCCGGGTAGGGGTGACAGGCGTAAGTAAGTAAGTAAGTAATGCGTGGTTGGGATTGAGTGTGAATAGTTGGTTGTTTGGGTTTCATGTAATAAATGTCGTCGTCATTGTTCCTCTGGTGTTTGTGTTAGTGTGGGTTGGGTGTATCTCTAGTGTTAGCGCTCATAGCTCGTGCCCCGGAAGCGGGGTCGTGACAATCGGCAACCAACATTTTATATAGATTTACATGGTGCAAGAGTTGCAAAGTGATGGAGCCGATGCGAATGAAGCAAAACAGAAAAAGAATTATGGTGATCCGATAAACCGCTCTCGAGCTATAGCGTAAAATGTGTCCTTTAAAATGCCCATGTTTTGACCCAAAATCGTCAAATTTGGGAAAATGGCAAATTTAGGCTCCTGTATGATTCAGACTACAAGCCGCACAAAGTCCAAACTAAGTACACACACTACGACCACTGCATAGATTGTGCCTAATTTTTTTGCTGGGCTTGTACTACAAATGAACATCCTGTAGCAGGCTGTTAAAAATGCCAAATTTGTTAATTTAACCAATATCCTTTTAGCTCATGCTGGGTTTCAATCTTCAAAAGCTACTGTCTCTTAGACTACTTAACCCTCTAACTTCAAATTTGGCCCTACTAAAGTATATAAAAAAAGAGCACATGAGTGTTTGTGTGACTTATCCGGAGGTCAAGGTGACACAAGGTCAAAATATATAATATGTACGTTTTCCTCTAGGTTATAACATTTTGCTAACATGAATGCTTTACAATAAAACACAACATTATGCTTTCAAGGCAACCCTTGATAACATTTTACAAGGTCACTGGAGGTCATCCAATGCTTGAAAAGTGGTCAATGCATGTCAAAGTTTGAAACTACATATTTGAATCTTCTGACATGCATATTAATTTAGCTGGGAGCTTGAAAAGAATTTCTGTACGAATCTGGTTTACATCTGGCAACTCAAGGTCACAAAAGACAGGTAATGTGCAAAGAAAAAAACAGTTACAGTTTGTCTGTGACTGCATTTCTGAAAGGCTGTGTGGTCAGATAAAGCTTAACATGATAGGCACTTTGTTTATAAAAGGGGCCTACCTTGCATACTGATAGATTTGACCCCAAGTGTAGGCCAAGGTCACAGATTAGCAAATTTGTCAAAATGAACATGAGTTTTGAGTGTTCCAGTGTATTTTGTTACTTTCCAGTGTTGGTGACTATATCAGATAACAATTTATATACACATCCATGTCAGTGACCTTGAGATGGGGTCAAGTACACAGTTAATGTTATTCTTATTTCATAGTCTTAGAGTATCTAGTTTGAGGCTGGTTGTGTTTCAGTGAGGCATTGATAAAAAACGGTACGTTAGAAAAAACAGCAACACACTCATGAAAACGTTACAAGACAATATTTAGAAGATGAATTGTCAAAATATGCAAGGTGTGAAAGACGATATAAAGCAACATATAATTTTGTTAGCAATACAAATATAGGTGTGATTGTTATTTCCTCAGGGTGTACTGCAGCCGGTATAGGACTTCTCGCTACCAGGGCAGGAATGATTATTGGTCTCACATTAGAAGATGTTGGCATATTATCTGGATTAGTATCTTTTGGACTGGAGATGGCAAACAAAAAGATAAATAAACATTTGCAAAAACATGAAGTATTAAGCGCCCTAGCTTCTGCAAAGCTAAAGAGTATGAATTTAACCATACGTAAAGCATTAGAAGACAACAAAATAAGTGATATAGAGTTTAAAATGGTACAAGATTACCTCTGTGATTACAAACAACAAACTCTGAAATACAAAATAAAGTTTGCAACAGTCAACCAGATAATATGGATGAACATACAGACACTTTTTTTTTAGAAGAGGGAAAATAAGCTGGGCATAACGGAAACATCAAAGGTTTGTTTACTGAAAACTCCCTTGTTTGTGGTTTTGAGGTAATTAGACCTTTAGTCTATTCACCACAAATCCTTTGGAGTTTGTGGTAATTAGACTTTTGGTCTATTTACTGCAAAGTCACCTTTTTTTGGCTTTTGTGGTAATTAGACTTTATTTGGGGTTTTGCAGTAATGAGACCAAAGGTCTATTTACTGCATAGTCCCTTATTTGGGGTTTTGTGTTAATTAGACAGTCTATTTACCGCAAAGTCCTTTATTTAGGGTTTTACAGTAATCAAACATTTGGTCCATTTACTACAAAGTCCCTTATTTGGGGTTTGCGGTAATTAGACCAAAGCTCTGTTCACTGCAAAGTCCATTACATTCATTTGGGGCTTTGCTGTAATTAGACCAATGGTCTTCACTGCAAAGTCCCTTATTGGGGCTATTTAGCTCTATTCACTGCAAAGTCCCTTATTTGGGGCTTTGTGGTAATTAGACCAAAGTCTATTTAGAGCAAAGTCCCCTATTTGAGGTTTTGTGATAATTAGATGTTTGGTCTATTTAGATCAAAGTTTCTTATTTTGGGTTTGCCTTAATTAGACATTTGGTCTATTTACAGAAAAGTTCTTTATTTGATTTTTGCAGTAATTAAACGTTTGATATATTTACCACAACTCCATTATTTGGGCTTTGGTAATTGTACCAAAGTCTATTTACTGCAAAATCCCTTATTTGGGGTTTGCGATATTAGACCTTTGATCTATATACTGCAAACTCCCTTATTTTGGTTTTGCGGTAATTAGACTTTAGTCTCTTTACTGCAGTCACTTATTTGGGATTTTGCAGTAATTAGACATTTGACATGTTTATTGCAAATTGCTTTATTTGGGATTTTGTGGTAATTAGACATTTACTGCAAAGTGCCTTATTTGGGTTTGCGTTAATTAGACCATTTGATCTATTTAATGGAAAGTCCCTTATTTGGGGTATTGTGGTAATTAGACGCTTGATTTATTTACTGCAAAGTCACTAATTTGGGGTTTTGAGATACTTAGGGATTTGGTCTATGTATTGCAAAGCCCCTTATTTTAGGGTTTGCAGTAATTAGACGTTTAGTTGGCTTGTGGTAAATTGATTACTTTGTATATATATGTATATGTATTGCAAAATCCCTAAACTGTAAAAGCGTAATCAAAAGACCTTATATACTGGAATTGCTGCAATTGATCATTAATTAATTACTTCAAAATGACATTTTGGGATTTTGCAGTAAAATCAAAATGTCTACTTATTGCAAATTTCATGCCAGATTCTCGGTAACTGAATAGTCAATTTACCACAGTCTTTATTGTAAAACTACTAACCTTGAACCGATTTGTCCACTATTTGCGTTCAATGGAACAGTCAGCTGACAGGAAACTGTGTGTGCATGTGCGTGTAATTTAACAAGCTAATTCCATCCGTTTGTGGTCGACGCAAAATGTGTGCACACTGAAAATGGTAGAAGCAACTACAAAAGGTCGGGACATCACTTTCATCACAGCAAAAATACACCTCCATTGCTGCAGTCCAGCTGACCCTGGCCTTGAATAATTCAAATGAACAAGTGCAAATTTCTTGACATCAAAACAAATGTATGATTGTGACGGCAGAGTTCGCCAAAGGATCAATGGAAACCAGTGATGTTTTTCGTTCAAGCTGTGACCTTTTTGTTCCCCTTTCAGTCTAGCCCATTACATGTGTGTAATCAGTGAAATTATCCACAATATTTATGTCTTGCTAAAGTATGGATTCTTTTTTTATATCATGCAAGAGAACCTGGACTTTCAACTTCAAACGAGGTCAACCATTAATTTTTACGCAAGAAATGGTTTAAATCTTTCATTTCTTTCCTGTCTCGAAGATTTAGCCAAGGTGCTACATGAAAGCAATTTTACACACATTTGCTGACCCCAAAAGACCGTCCTTGAAAGACCTCTGTGATGACTGATGTGCATTGAAACCTTAACACAAGTGTAAAATCAAAATGGTAGCCGAGGAAAAAAACAAGGCAAGTATTCAAGCTGACCTGTCCTGACCTTGAATTTTGATAGTGGTCCACTGAATTAATGCAGGGAATATATATATATATATATATATATATATATATATATATATATATATATATATATATATATATATATATATATATATATATATATATATATATATATATATATATATAGGCACATGCTTACAAAATTACACATGTATGGCTATTGTGCAGCTATATTATGCCACGCGTCGAAGTATGCGGCTGTATGAATTTCAAACTTCAGCAGTCGCGAATCCAGGGAGACAACCAGTGTGCATTCATAAATGTCGGACGGACGTCAAACGGATAAACGATGGATGATCAAGACATAAAAAAGATTCACTTTGCTAAAGAATGAACTGATACAGTGATTTTTTTAAAAATATTGTCCCGACCTCTGCTCATTTCCTTTTTTTTTTTTTTTTTTAAGTGCCACTTAGAAGAGGTGTGAAATTTTATTTAAAAACCGAAGTTTGACTTAAACTTTAAGAACTGGAATATGAAAGGAATACGCTTGCGAGTAGTAAAGGCAAAGCTGTTTTGTGGTTGTGTTTGTTGTTGCTGAAACAAATATGAATCTCAACATATCCACATACACGTACAAATACTCACTCACGCCACTTTATTGACCATGCATTCACGCAAATCGCCACGAGATTGTGGTGTCGCTTGCATAACGTCCATTCACTGACAGACCGATCAGTCACTCAGGTCAGTCAATCAATAAACAACACAAACACAGGACGTTATTTTCGTGTAACAAAATCAGTAGATGACTAAATTTAATCTGAATGTTTGATGACTGATAAAAGACTCGACGATATTATTAATTGTATTACGAGGTAGGCTTTGCAAGTGGTTCTCGTCGCCTCTCGGGTCCGGTCATGGGTGTCAACTAAAATGTCGGAGGTAAGGGCTTTAGCCCGATACTCTTACCTCATTGCCGCCCCTGACCGGACCCTCGAGGTTCCAAGTACCACTAGCAAAGCCTCACTCGTAATACATAAATAAATACATTTGTCTTCCGCCTCAGTTTCAGTCTCTTTACACTTTTTCTCATTGGCGGCGGGCTCTAATTAATTCCCCCCCCTCCCCCGCCCCCCCCCCCCCCCCACGGTCAGTCGTCCGTTTTCAAGGCAACGGACGACTGACCGTGGGGGGGGGGGGGGGGGGGGGCCTTGTCAGTAAAAATTAATGCTACGATGACAACGTTAGTCACCCGCGCTGAGAAAAGCGTTCTTCCCCAAATAAATCTGGCCAGTCATATTTCTCGGTACAAACATACCCTTCATTCAATCAAACCTCTAAACAAAAATTTGCCAGCAAATGAAATAATTTAGGGGGCTACTGACATAACAACAACAAAAAAAGAGAACTCATATGTAGGAGTTCTGTGATACCGCTGGTACCGGTTTCATACAAAACAACTGAAGCGAAGTCCTATCACGTACTGAGCGTATTCCGCGACTAAACGACGAAGACTGAAACAAAAAGTTGGATAGTGAAGGGTGAGGGGTTATGCCGAACAAAATAACTATATGCACGCGTTGTGTTCGGCCCGTATTACCAGTTTCATACAAAAGAACGACTGAAAATCAGTGTGTTACTGAAATAGTTTTAAAAAAATACATGAAAGAGACTATGATATTCTAGGTGCAGTTCGCGCGAGATCGTTGATTTATAGTCGGAAGTATGGGTGTGTAAAGAATGGTTCACTCTTTCACAAAGTATGGGCCAAGCGAAAAGTTTGTAACTATATTATTAGCCTGAAGAGGCCTGACAAAAACGCCAACTTACGGTTTGGTTCATTACGCAGACTCATTTTTACTATCACACCGGTGCCAAAAAGTGGACGTAGGTCTACTTACTTCGACAAAATCTGTCAGTCGATCCGGCTTATCTTCAGCTGTCTGGAAGAATCTTGATCTCAAGCAGGCTACCATCGGCTCATGCCCTCAGTGATAAGTTAATGAGTTTAATCCAGATCTTGATCAAAACAGCTGCCCGCGCATGGCATTGAAAAGGACCAAAATGATATCTGATCCCGAGTTAACAAGGAACACAACACTGGTTGTATCCCTAGATTCTCTACAGTTTCAGCGGCGTCGAATAGAGGGAGAGCACCAATGTGGTAACATAAAAGAAAATTAATGTAACCCAAAGTAGTCACCACCTAAATCGAAATACATGTATCTGACGTAGAAAATAGCACACGTGTCACACTGTTTATCTCTCTTCAATTCACTACCGTTGACAGTGGTAGTCAGTCAGAATCGATGGAGATAACCAGTGTGCCTACCATTACGACCCGTCAATGCACAGAATATGTAATAGTATATTGCAAAAGTTGTTTTGAACCACCCGAGTGAGTTTCTCGGGCTGTGGCGCATCAGTACGCGCTTCACGTGCAATATTCGGCCGACATCGGCCCGATGGCGGCCTTTTGCGCATTGGGCTATCTTCTGAGACATGGAAAACGGAAAGTTTTCTCATTTTCTGGAATGCACCAGCCTCTGAGAAAAAAAATTGAAACTACTAGTAACTTTCATATCATGCCAAACGGAAACACTTATTACAATGAAACTCCGAAAAACAGCAAATGCTAAGAAATATCCCTACAAACCGCCGTTTCACGTCACACCGTGAAAGAGGAGAGAAAAAAAGATTTTTGAAGCCGGTTCAAAAGTACGTATCTACTCTGAGGAAGCAATGTACAAAATAGCCTCCTAGGCAGCAGTAGTGAGCTGTATTGAAAATAATCCTCAGTTTCCCGCCATTCAAGCCTTGTCGACGTTTGGTCACTTCAGATCACGTGTGCGAGACCTTTCGTAGAAAAAACAAACAAAGAAAACCTCCACCACTTTCCGACCCCAGGTCATCACACCTTTGACTCTAGACAACTTTTTCAAAGGGGTTCTTTTGTGGCTCAGTGGTTGTTCATTTTATGTATTTTGTGGTGGCTTCCTCCTCAGTACAGTCTAAAAGTCACATAATTATCTTTGTCTGAGAACACAGTTTTGGGCTGATTTGTGATTTTTAGAGTCACTATGGTTTCAAGCTGTAACGTCAAAAATGAATTATAAGCACATCGTACTTTAAGGCTTTAAATAAAGGTGTGATGGTGTCCTTACTGAGATATGCAAGAAGGACTGTGCTTTCTAGCGTAGTACGCTGAGAACTTTGTAGTGTTATCAGGAATTCAGTAGTACTTTTGGTGTGTGTGTGTGTGTGTGTGTGTGTGTGTGTGTGTGTGTGTGTGTGTGTGTGTGTGTGTGTGTGTGTGTGAGAGAGAGAGAGAGAGAGAGAGAGAGCTTGAGCTTCCCAGTGCGCAAAAGGCCATCGGGCCGGCGTCGGCCCAATGCCCTTTGCGCATTGGGTTTCACGTGTGTTTTTTTTTGTTTTGTTCTAAAAGTCAGTGTAGCTATTTCTTTGTTCCAATTAAATTTGTTCACTGTTTACTGGGAGCGTACGTTTGATGGATGTACGTGTGCCACAGCGTGAATGTACCTGGAGTGGTTCAGTGACAGACTTCGTGCGCGTGCTGACAGCACTATTGTAACATGTCAGTGTAATGTCTGTTGCGCACATCGAACATTATTGCAGTTGTACACGCTTTTCTAGCGAGTCAGTACACTGTATTTTGGGACATACAGTCACCGACATGTGTTGCTGATAAACTAAAGAAAGGAAGTCGATAATGCTCTCTCTCTCCCTCTCTCTATAGTATCATATGTAACAAGGTCCAAACTGACAGACCGGCAACACTGATTTATGATGGGAGGAAGAAATCCAGACAAATACGTGACTCGACTTCTTTAGATTCAAGACAGACACTAAATGTTCGGGCAAACTGGCTTGGATAACTACTTTTTCATTGCAGCGGACAAACACACCGACCCAGCACTGATACACATTGTCTGTCTCGTTACAATGCCAGCTTCAACTTGAGGCTAGTAAGGACGAGGTTGTGGTCGCTGCCAATATCAGCGCCAGGAAAGGACCTCGTTTGTGCTTTGTTAACGCTGGATTTGAATCGTCGAGGCAGCAAGATGAAGTCAATCTGGTTATGGACCAGGCCTCCTGGCGATTGCCATGTCACTGTTCTTGACTTCTTGTGTGGATGGAGGGTATTAGCAACGGTGAGACGGTGACTCTGTGCGAACTCTAAAAGTCGCAGGCCTCTGTCGTTTGTTTCTGCAAGGCCAAACTTGCCAGCTGTTCCTGCCCATTGTTGGTAAGCGTCAGGGCCGATCTTTGCATTCCAGTCACCGAGGACAGTCACAATGTCTTCATATCATCACAAGCTCCTATATAGAGTCCCAGTAGCCCTTTTGTTGACAGACAACCTTTTAATAGGGACGGCACGCGCCGCCTCCCATCTCAGTGTCCAGGTGCATAAGCCTTTTCCTTACTGTGAAACACACGTTTTGTGTCACCAAATGCCAGTGACTTTTTATGTGTTTGGATCATTTCAAGATTATGTTTGTTTGATCTCAGTGACTTGTTTGGATAATCAGGCATTAATGCCCCATCTAACACTTGCTTGTAATGTTCATGTCTAATGTCTTTATTTTTAATTGCCGTTTTTTTTAAAATTCCTTTTGCTTTCGACTGACTACCTTTTTGGTGCAGTATAGAATACATTTTTGGTCTAAGTCCAACGTACTCAACTATAGGTACACCATTCAGTTCGTCTATAAACTTACCAGGCACTTTCTTGTGTTGTGTGCTGTACAGTGGATGGTCTTTAGGGTAGTCAGACGTGTCATACATGTGTAACTCTGTTTTCATGTCTTCATAAAAGTCTTCAGTAGGCATATCTATGATCATAGAGTCAGTGTCAGTGTATAGCAGACGACACTCAGGATACTTTGGTTTGAAGTAATCATAATAAAATTCAAGCATCAACAGTTTTGATAACTCAAGAATTGCCATACCAATGAATACTGGCTTGTCCAGTTTAACAATCTTTTTTTTTTTTTTTTTTGAGTGACACTGCAAACAATGATGAATGAAACTCTTTATACCCTGTGTATTGTGGCTTGCCTGTAAGTTTAATTGCACCCAATTCAGTTGTGACAAGTCTCACATCTTTGCGGTGATGATGATTTTCCATCGTCTTGCCAAAACAGGCATTGTTCATAAGCTTAAAGAAGTCTTTGTCAAATGCAGTGTTGCCATCTCTCGCATGCAATGTTGTGTTCTTCATTATGTAATCTTTCATGAAAGCACTCTGTTCAAATTGAATGCCTCTGTGAACTTTCTTTAGTACTAACCCATGTCTGATGTAAAACTGCAGCAAGCGATAGTGACATACGTAATTGAATTTGTCATTCAAATTCGGTACAAGTTTAGTGTCTTCTTTTTTCCCCGTCATACTCATTTTCTCAACAGCTAATGGATAATCATTGTGATAATCATGTAGATGGTGCGGGTACTCTAGGTCTACTTCAAAGATCCAACCCTTAGCGTCGTTTCGGTCAAGCGTCATAATATAGTTTGTTAATTTTGTTACGTCATACTGTGACAAATCATGCAGACAAAAGTTTTTCAAGGGCAATAATTCACACATCGCCCAGCCATACAAATTGTTCGCGTCCACGTACGTAATGAATGACCTTGACCTTGAGGGGTCAAAAACCTGGTCGTCCAGATATTTATTATTTGCTTTGGAATAATTGTTCGCTGCTATACTAATTCCTCCCCTCAATCCGCGTTCCACCATTTTACCCATCGTACGATCAGACAACAGGTCTATAAATATCTTACTGGATTTTAAAAATGCATTCCATGTCATGCCAGGACTAGTTATGTAACAGGCTGGGTCAAGACTGTAGTTTAACAAACCCTTTTCACGGTAACTTTCAAATATGTCTGCTAGCAATTGATTGTACATTGCTTAACGTCCCGACAGCAACAAGGCTTTCTCAGGACGTGCCTGCACTGCTTGTGAATAAAAAAAACTAAACAGAACATTGAATGTATGTCGCCAGCCGGTCAAATACGTTAAATAAACCGAACAAATGGGGCCTAAATAAAGCTAAGACCATTTAGCAACACACATCCAATATCAAGAGCTACAGGCAGTGCAGACAGTAGGGAGAGTTTTAAAAAGACAAATACAGGTGAATGGACCTCGGGTAGACAGAAACACATGCCCCAGAATAGAGAAAAAAACTCACCCTGTGGGGCTGACCAGGGTGACCCTGGGAACTAAAAAGTACCTAACCCCACCCAAGTCCCCCAGGGCAGACCCGGGTGGGGGCTGTCTGCTAGCAAACAAACGTCAGCTTTCAAGTACTGATCATGGTAGTCACCAATTGTCTGACATCCTAGTTTATCCCACGCATCAAGTGCATGCTGGTAATCAGAGTCAGAAATACTTTACCATTTAGTGTTGAATAAAATTTCTCTTTTGGTGGCAGTCTCCCTTCCTCAAACACAACCCACTGATCAATGTACTCATACGGATACACACCTTTCTTAATCAAGTCTGGCTCAAAATATTTACTCGTTATTGGATATTCAGTTAGTCCTTCTGCCAGACTAGCCAACCCTAAAGACAAATGTTGCATGGAGTCATAAAACGCTAATTTGTTGTCCAGTCTAAAAGTCAAATATTTCTCAGTTGTCTGCGCTATACAACTAATTTTTCTGTAAGACTCGTCTACAGCACGCATGATAATGTGTGAATCATACCCCTTGAGATTGTGAAAAAAGATAGGTAGTTTGTATTTCTTAGGATCTGTTTTTAATAACAAGTTACACTTATTATGTGCAGCACCTCTGTACCATCCAGTTATGTGATCATGGTCACGAACTTTATCACCACCCAGAGGTTGTTCACAAATCCAACACGTCACAGCTGTATCAAATTTCAGTTTATCTTCTTCTGTCATCACCAAAGGCATTTGGCATGTTGTGAGATATTGTACTACCTGACTATACAGATGTCTCATTTCTGTTAAAAACAGACATGCTGCATTTTCACCCCTATAGATAACAGGTTCTGAATGCTGTCCGTCTGACCTAACAATAATGTATCCAAAAGAACACAACACTTGGTCACTCAACTTTATAGTCTTTGGTAATGATTCTGGAACAGGTCCTTCATATGGTACAACTAGTGATTCAAAATTAGCATACACTACAAACGGCAGCTTTTGCTGATTCCCATATTTCTTAAAACACACTTGACTACCAGGATCTGGGTACTTAAGTACAGTTTGAATGTCATCAGCTGACCTACAATGTAAAACATGTTTGTGTGCCACTGCAATAGAGGAGAACCTTTGTAAACATCTCTTACACACTTCCTGTTTGCCATTGTGTTTTGTTGTATGCTCATGAATTAAACGTGACATACTCCTGATAATTGTGTAGTGAAAGTTATCATTATCACCAATTAGCAACATGTCAACATGTTTATTTTCTGGCTGTCCATAGGTTGGAGCAAGTGGTGATACTCTAATGGGTTGTAACTTGTCAACAGACTCATTATCCCACACATACACATTTACAGATATGCCAGGAGTTAGTTTTTCAAACAAGTCTATGTCTTCTATTTTAACAGGGAAATCTATACCACTGAAATCGAGTTCGTTTACAAATTTGGTGTAGTTAGATACGCGATCAGGTCTTGATTTTACAAAGTGTAGTTTAGCAAGCACACACCACATAAAACAATAGTGGTCATTGTTTTGTATATTGACTACAGCCTTTTTGTTTGCAACCTCTGTTGACAGTGGTAACCATGATTTACCTAATATAGGATGATATCTTGACTGCTTCAATTGTAGTTCATGCACATGACCTTCGTGCCAACCAGAACCTTTCATTTTTGCTTTGTCAATTGCTTCAAGAAAGTCAGGCAACAGTTTAACTCTAAACACGTTTTCCAATTCCCTTCTTGTGTTAACTGTGTGTTGTCTTGTTGATATATACGATACAATCACTTCACCGTCTACTCTAGTAAATTCTATTTTTGCAACAACCTGAATCTTTACACTACCTGTAAGAAGATTATCTTGTATTACAGAAAAAGATCTTTCTATCGATTCATAGACATTGTTACTATTGGATATAGGCAAGTCTGTTGTGTGAAACACGTTTCTTAAACCTGATGGGCCTGATGGACTTTGAGCATTGTCCGTCATTTTTATTTGGCCGACAAAATAATAATATAAAAAATATTAATGCAGGCTCTGTATATGTAACACCATTTTATTAACTGAAATGGTAAAATACGAATTTGTTTGGTTTAGTTCTTTCACTAAATCATTACACAAATCATTAAACCAGCCATTATAATATTCATTAACAGTACAAGTTTGTGTCTTAATGTCAACAGTTATTTTTCGTATTATTGTTGGTCTAAATGGATTATTGACACTCAAAGTTATATTGCCTGTCATGTACAGTGTTACTGGTGTCATAAATAAATTTCCAGGTGGTCCTTTATTATAAAGCCCGTTTGCATATTTAACGTCTTTAAAGTAATATGTAATATCTATGATTTTACCAATTGGCCAATTTATCATGATTTGTCCATCTGCCATTTTTATTGGACAAACAAAAGTATAAATTAATTTACTAACCCATACCATGTGGGCTGATCTGTCTTTAAAATAAGCTTTAGATGCTTAGTTGATTTCAGTTTATTTTTCACATCATCCTGTCCATGCTTATTTGGTATGACATCGTTCTCTCTGAGACAGTCTTCAAAGCTGTCACGATCCTTACAGTAAAACAAACAGATAAACTTTAACTGTTCTGGAAAATCTTTTAGTACAGCATTATATTTTTGAGTGAGAATCCATACACTGACATTTGCGTGTCTGCCACTAAATGCAAGTTCTGCTAAAGTGTTTCTCTTTTTGACAATGTCTTTCTCTGCTGAGCAATCATCAACTATAAACAAAGTTGGCTGTCCTTCAAATTGCTTGTAAAAATATTGTAGGTAGTAATTCATTTTTTTCTCAGGGTCGACTAAATAAATGTTGCTGTCAGTCCAAATGAATAAATAGTTGTGATAAGCTTTGTTGTGTTTGATTGTAGGACAAAATATTACTAAGTTTTCAAAATGGTGGATGTATCTTGTTTGTAAGAGGCTAAGTACAAATTCAGTTTTACCACACCCTGTGGCACCACAAAACAAACCACAGTGTGGGTCAAGTGTCATCAAGTAAGTAAGTAAGTATAGATTGCTTTATGTCCCGCAAGCGACAAAGACCTTCTCAGGACGTGCCTGCGCTAAATGAAGAAAACAAACTGCAAGAAGCGCAGACAGGAGGGAGAATTTCAAAAGAAAAATACAGATGAAGGGACCAGAAAGACAGAAATACAAACCCCCAAAAGAGTAGAACCCACCTTGCAGGGGTTAGACAAGGTGACCTTAGGAACTAAAAAGTAGACAACCCCACCAAGGTCCCCTAGGGCAGACCCGGTGGGGGTCAAGTGTCATCAAGTTCATATTAATACACAATATAATTTTAATACAAGTGACCACTCAGTCTGCTTTCAGCAATATTGAGTTGTGCATCATAAATCAGATATAAATATATGTTAATGGCTTCGGCTTTTTCAGTCTTTTTTTTTGTATCTGGATTGTAATTCCGTCACTGCCGTTTTCAACAGTTCGACCTGACCCATGTAGATAATCATCATCTGTACTATGAAGGTCTAGCCAAAGAGCATACTTATTTGTAAGGTATTGTCCGATCCTAACGTCATACAGATGTAGATCTTTACACGCTATGTTTGCTGGTTTATCTCCAATCCTTCCACCTGCAAAATACTTTGTGATCTCATCATAGTGTTGATAAGGCAGCATTCCAGATGCGTACACTTGATTAGGACGGCCTTCGATTGTGCAAGACAAATGTGTAATCTTTGGATTGTAAAATTTTTCTGAATCCCGTTTGTATGGGCCCACTGGTTCAACAAACAACATAAGTACGCCTTTCAGTGATCTGGCAGGTGTGTTCAAGTTTATATTCCACATCGGGTCACTCTTGTCTTTATGCATTAAACTATGTCTAATCACCCGGTCCTAATAAATCGGCAGTCTTGACTGGTTCTGATTTTGAATGAGTCTAGCTAGTTCAGTATGTGTGACGATTTCATATTCCAAGGAAATGTTAGAGATCTTATATGTCGCATTGAGATCAGATGATTTTATAATTTTGGAGTAGTCATTGAAGGTTAGTTCAAAACTCAGACGGTCATTCAGTGCTCCTTGGTAATAAGGTAAATGTGCTGTGAGGATTTCAAACTCAAGTGGAATGTAAAACCTGGTTCCACATGTTTCAGCTAAAATAACGTCCTTGGCTGTAGTAGTTGTTTTGTCTGTTGCGTCGATTCAAAGTTTACCAATGTTATCTGACTGTATGCCTTGATAAATACGATCCTCTCGTTCTTCTCTTGTAAGCCAAAGCCGCCGTGAGATGGCCTTAGTCGCCTGCTCTGCGTTAAACCCAAATAACTAACTAACTAATTGTAAGCCAAAGATCTTTGTAACAGTAGAACACATCAGCACCATCAAGACTAAACACTTCCTGACCTTCAAGTTTTACTTTAATAGTTCTAATAATTGCTCTGCCTAGATTGTTAACTAGTGTTCTGTTTACGTCTGCATCTGATGATAGTTCAATATTAAATGCAAGGCATGCAGTACCAGGAACAATAATGTCACTGGGACCTAGGTTTGGAAACTTGACAATAAGTGTTTGGTTCTGGTCTATAGTACTTGGATTGTTTGTGATGATGATTGATTGTCTAATGCCCTTAACACCAAGAGGCTCACATAGTTTTCTATATGGGTCTAACTTTGATCCGTAAGATGATGTCATTTTATTAAGCAAAAATAAAAAAATATTAATTAATAAAAACGATGGCAGCGGGAGGATTTAATCATGAAGATTTTGAAATGGATGACATGAATGTCTCTGATACTAGTATCACAGATATGACTGGAATGGTAACTACTTCTAGTATGTATCACAAACTGTTAAAAGATGATTGATTGATTGTACATTGCTTAATGTCCCGACAGCAACAGACTTTCTCAGGACGTGCCTGCACTGCTTGTGAAAAAACCCCAAAACAACAGAACATTGAATGTATGTCGCCAGATTGATTGATTGATTGTACATTGCTTAACGTCCCGACAGCAACAAGGCTTTCTCAGGACGTGCCTGCACTGCTTGTGAAAAAAAAAAAATAAACAGAACATTGAATGTATGTCGCCAGCCGGTCAAATACATTAAATAAACCTAACACATGGGGCCTAAATAAAGCTAAGACCATTTAGCAACACACATCCAATATCAAGAGCTACAGGCAGTGCAGACAGTAGGGAGAGTTTTAAAAAGGCAAATACAGGTGAATGGACAAAGGGTAGACAGAAACACATGCCCCAGAATAGAGAAAAAAACCCACCCTGTGGGGCTGACCAGGGTGACCCTGGGAACTAAAAAATACCCAACCCCACCCAAGTCCCCCAGGGCAGACCCGGGTGGGGTGAATGTATGTCGCCAGCCGGCCCAACACGTTAAATAAACCTACGCCATGGGGCCTAAATAAAGCTAAGACCATTTAGCAACACACATCCAATATCAAGAGCTACAGGCAGCGCAGACAGTAGGGAGAGTTTTAAAAAGGCAAATACAGGTGAATGGACCAAGGGTAGACAGAAACACATGCCCCAGAATAGAGGAGAAAACCCACCCTGTGGGGCTGACCATGGTGACCCTGGGAACTAAAAAATAGTTAACCCCACCCAAGTCCCCAAGGGCAGACCCGGGTGGGGCCACGAACTGTTAAAAGACAAAGTAAACTCATCTTATGGCGATGTTGGAGCACGCCCAGATGTAATAGATCCTAATCAGTTTAAATATGAAAAAGGGCACTTATTTGTAAATACAGACAGAGGAAAAGTGTATCTAACCCATAAAAACAATCCTTTTAAGTTTAGAGCTTTAAGTACAATCAAAACGGATGTAGGTGGCGAGGCAGCACTGCAGCGTTACCTTGGTGTTGGTACTAGTAAGAAGTTGGCACCTCGTCTTGTTACTACCCTTCACGACACGCAAACAAAGTTACCAACTGGACAAGAAATTGAAATGGCAGCAGTAACAAGCCTGCCAGAAATAGCAAACACAGTGATACAAGAAACCTCATTTACTGAAGGACAAATAAATGACGCTATGAAAACAATAGAAGACCCACCTTTGTCAATGAGAGAGATTATGATTAATGATTGTACATTGCTTAACGTCCCGACAGCAACAAGGCTTTCTCAGGACGTGCCTGCACTGCTTGTGAAAAAAAAACTAAACAGAAAATTGAATGTATGTCGCCAGCCGGTCAAATACATTAAATAAACCTACAACATGGGGGCATAAATAAAGCTAAGACCATTTAGCAACACACATCCAACATCAAGAGCTACAGGCAGTGCAGACAGTAGGGAGAGTTTTAAAAAGGCAAATACAGATGAATGGACCTCGGGTAGACAGAAACACATGCCCCAGAATAGAGAGAAAAACCCACCCTGTGGGGCTGACCAGGGTGACCCTGGGAACTAAAAAATACCTAACCCCACCCAAGTCCCCCAGGGCAGACCCGGGTGGGGCAAGAGAGAGATTATGGGGTTGGATAAATCACTGCAGTCAATAAGAGGTGAGATGGTGAATAATGTAGCCAAACTAGGTGAGCTTGATAAACACATAGAACGAGAAAAAGAGAAACTGGCTACCGCAGACAATGGAAATCTTGACATAGAAATGAAAGAAAGAATCCAACACAGATTAAATGATTTGCAGATAGAAAGATCAGGAAGTTAGAAGTGATTAGTATTGGAAGAGAAAAACTGAAAACACAGGTCAACAGGATTAGAGAAACTATTCAGAAAATACTTCACAAAGACACAACTTTGGCGCTTTGTTTAGAGCGCTAGGCCCAGCGCCGCCTACGGCACCGGCCTTCCCCATTCGGGGATCAGAGTTCAACAAACTGTTGCGAGAACTGACCTCTGCTGCTGAAGGGGTTTATACAAGCCACAAGTCACAGTTTGCGGCATGGCGGGGCTACCTGGGCCCTGTCTTGTGGAGTGCCTGGCGAGGTGGTGAAGTGTTTGTGGGACTGGAAAAGCACTGCATACCTATCATACTTGGACCAAATACCTCAAGATTTCTACAGAAGCGTACTTATTCAGAAAATACCGACACCTTGAACACTCAACTTTTCTCTCAATTGGGTGAAAAAAAATGGCGTTTTTCCCGTTAGGTTTGGGCAAACCTACTGGTTGGGTTAGATGTTGTCTTACATGTTTGACAAGTGAGAGTCACGGGAATAAAACGCCTCTGTTATTTTTGCCCAACTGACAGAAAAGTGTGGTTCAGTGTATAAGCATGAGGAAGTAGTGTGGAGTTGAGCGTGAGACTGAGGTGTGATAGTGAGAGCGTGTGGCCGTGCGCGCTGTTCTGACAAAAACCTCGCCCAAGTTCTGGTCCGGAACTCTGGCCATCCATTAATTGGCCGAGAGGGGCGATGATGTCAGAACAGGGGCGCACTGGTGGGAAGGAGAGAGTGAGGTCGGGGAAAGGGGAGGGAGGGGAGGGGGGCATGAGAGTGACTGGAGTTTAAGGAAAAATCAAACGAGTGTACACATAATTGAAAAAATTAAAAATTCCTTCTTGAATATCGAGTCAGGTGTGGTAAATACCGATCTGATTGAAAAAAAAATTGAAACGTTTTCAAAAAGCAAGCTAGTCAGAAATGAAAAATGTGAATACTTGTTGGTCCTTTGAATTTATTAACACATATGACGCGGGAAATGTTAGTAGTTAAACCTGTCGACATACTCATATACGAGAGTCAGTTTCCATGTGGAAACGAGAGAGAACTATTGAGAATCTTAGCATTTGTTAATCTCATGTACTCACAACGAGGTACAGTTGATGCACGTCATGTTTACAATTTGTACATACGAGGTAATCACTTGTAGGTGTTTATAGAAAAGTATTTCAATGCCATACATTAACTCGGTGTGTCAGGCCATGTAGTCTGTAGCAGCGGGCGGTGTTTACGTAAATTATTGTCCCTGCGGCGCAGTGGCGTGTTCAGTAGCGGCCGGTAGGCGAGGCAAGCTTACCAGGGCGCTGTTTTAATACTAACATTTTTGGAAATATGATTGATTGTACATTGCTTAACGTCCCGACAGCAACAAGGCTTTCTCAGGACGTGCCTGCACTGCTTGTGAAAAAAAATAAATAAACAGAACATTGAATGTATGTCGCCATCTGGTCAAATACGTTAAATAAACCTAACACATGGGGCCTAAATAAAGCTAAGACCATTTAGCAACACACATCCAATATCAAGAGCTACAGGCAGTGCAGACAGTAGGGAGAGTTTTAAAAAGGCAAATACAGGTGAATGGACAAAGGGCGGCATGATCATTACAAAGTTTGTTAGCAAAAATCGTAAAATTATGGGGTAAAAAAAAATTGCTCAAATAATCTCTATCTCTCTCTCTCGGGCGAAATGGTACATGGGCGAGAGTGCATATTGGGCAACCTATGAACCGGCTTCTCTGTGTTTTGTGTGTGTGTAAGAAAGTAACTAGATTTAGATATTTCAGATATTAAGTGAGACTAGCGTTTTTAAAGTGTATTTTCTGTGCAAAAATGTATTGTGTGTGTACAAAGTGTTACTCATACCTGCCGGATTTTTGACGAAACAAACAAATGCGACAAAAACATGCATGAGATCACGAAAATCCGGCACTGACTTAAATATGCAATATGACTCCATCTCTTAACCCATTTAACCACACAGCCGTACTTCCTAAATGTTGGAGGTGTCATCTAACGCCTATGTATCAGTTGCAGGAGACATATCGACCATGATAATTGCAGGGTAGTGCCAATTAGCTTGGGTGCCAAGCTAATCTGGCACTACTGACCCAGCAATTACCATGGTTGATCAATCTTCTAATGTTACATGTAGTTTATAGGGGCTAAGTAGGGGCTGAGACCCTTGACGCCTTCCTCAACATTCTGACATGCATCTGGGCAGAGGAGATTGATTGATTGTACATTGCTTAACGTCCCGACAGCAACAAGGCTTTCTCAGGACGTGCCTGCACTGCTTGTGAAAAAAAAACCTAAACAGAACATTGAATGTATGTCGCCAGCCAGTCAAATACGTTAAATAAACCTAACACATGGGTCCTAAATAAAGCTAAGACCATTTAGCAACACACATCCAATATCAAGAGCTACAGGCAGTGCAGACAGTATGGAGAGTTTTAAAAAGGCAAATACAGGTGAATGGACAAAGGGTAGACAGAAACACATGCCCCAGAATAGAGAGAAAAACTCACCCTGTGGGGTTGACCAGGGTGACCCTGGGAACTAAAGGGCAGAGGAGAACATGCCACAGGAATTTAGAGGTGCTACAATCGTCTCCCTGTTCAAGAACAAGGGCAGCAAAGCAGACTGTGCCAATTACCGAGGGATCTCACTCTTGTCCATTGCTGGCAAGATCCTCGCGAGAGTCATCCTCAACCGCCTGATCAGCTCTGTATCTGAGGAAGCACTCCCAGAGGCTCTGTGTGGTTTCAGACCCGGCCGCAGCACAGTCGACATGGTCTTCTCCGTGAGACAGATCCAGGAGAAATGCATTGAGCAGCACATGGACTTCTACGCTGTCTTCATAGATCTGACCAAAGCATTCGACACTGTGAACAGAGAAGCGCTTTGGGTCATCCTCGCAAAGCTCGGCTGCCCCAGGAAGTTCACCAACATCATCCGCCTCTTCCATGATGGAATGGTAGGAGTTGTCCAGTCAAACGGCGACACATCCGCACCCTTTGACATTTCCAACGGTGTGAAACAAGGTTGTGTTCTTGCCCCTGTGATGTTCAACCTGTTCTTCACGTGTGTCCTGACCCATGCAGTACGCGACCTCGAGAAGGGAGTGTACATGAAGTACAGACTAGACGGCTCTCACTTCGACCTCCGTCAACTGAACGCCAGGACCAAGACCATCGAGAGACTGATCCTCGAGGCGCTGCTTGCCGATGACTGTGCGCTGATGGCGCACACGGAGTCTGACCTCCAGACCATTGTCAACAGGTTCTCGGAAGCCTCTCGACTGTTTGGCCTCACCATCTTTCTCAACAAGACCGAGGTCCTGCACCAACCAGCCCAAGGCACAAGAGCCCCCCCCACCCAAAGTGTATATCGAAGGCACCGAGCTGAAGACTGTCGACCAGTTCAGGTACCTGGGGAGCATCATCTCTTCTGATGGTACTATCGACAAGGAAATCACAGCTCGCATCAGCAAAGCCAGCCAAGCCCTGGGTCGTCTGCGCACTCGTGTGTTGAATAACTACAACGTCAAGCTCTCCACCAAGATCAAAGTCTACAAGGCAGTAGTCCTCCCCAGCCTCCTCTACGGCTGTGAGTCATGGACGCTGTACAGAAAGCACCTCAAGCAGCTTGAACGTTTCCACATGAGATCCCTGCACTCACTCATGGGCATCAAATGGCAAGACAAGGTGACAAACCTGGAAGTCCTGGACAATGCTGGCTTAGTGAGTGTTGAAGCCTTGATCTTAAAGACACAACTTCGCTGGACAGGTCATGTCATACGCATGGATGATTCTCGTATGCCACGCCAACTCCTGTATGGTGCACTCTCAAAAGGCCACAGGAAGCAAGAACGGCCAAAGAAACGCTTCAAAGACTGCATAAAAGACAGCCTCAAGTAGTGCGTCTTCCCGGTAAAGGAACTTGAAGCACAAGCACAAGACAGATCTGGCTGGCGTGCCGCCACCAGGAAAGCCTGCACGCTCTTTGAACAAAATCGGCGCGAACGGATCACCTGTGCCAGAGCTCGCAGAAAGACAGCGTCGACTCTCCCTACAGCCACGTTCCAGTGCCCCCATTGCCCTTGCAGGTGTGGCTCCAGGATTGGCTTGGCCAGCCACACCCGCACCCACAAATAGAAGTCATGCACAATGACGACATCATCGGCTTCGATGGTCTACCCATTTTATTTATAGGGGCTAAGTGGGCAAAGATACCGTCCATCTGCAACAGGCATAGACTCTCATAAGTACCTGCACAGTTTCATGAGGGTCCACGAGGGTCTGATTTCATGACTGTTGATTTTCATCAACTTGAATCTGTGTTCATTCCGACAGTCCAAAGACCCCCAAGGACCTAAAAAAAAACCCAACAGATTTCTGCCTGTTGCCGGAAAACTCTCATGCCTGATAAATAAATAATTAACACACACACAACATAATTCAACCAAGTGATATTTTATTACAGAGCAGATATCCACGCATAGTGAATACTCATTCAATTCAGAACTTAACATCACATTAAGTCATTCAAGATGTGCCGCATACGGATAAGCACCAAATAGCCATGTATTCCTATACGGCACGTCTCGACTGTGTTTATTTATTCACAGCCAATCATGACAGTTCATTGTGAACACATTTTGATCCAAGATCAAATTTAGGAGTACCGTGATAACTGTCATAGATTCAAGAGACAAACTGATCATGCCAGTTCAGGGGTGGTGCCAGAAAAGCTTGGCACGGAAAGGTGTCAAGCTATTCTGGCATCACCCTTGAACTAGTACGGTTGATTCATATCTTGTTGCACTGTCTGGGATTAATGGATTAACAATGGAGCAGTCAGCAATATAGCACCATTTTGTCCTCATGCTTGCATGTGTGTGTGCATGCTTCTGAATGTGTGTGCACATGTGAATGTATGTTCACAGAAATAGCCTGTTCATATATAGAAAATATTAGTTGTTTAGAGCCGTGACAAAATTATGGCTTTTGGTCACATTGAGATTGTCACCTGAAAACACAAGAGGCTTCACCTAACCTCCAGATTTCTAGTGACAGTTGAGATTGACCAAAGAAATAATTCTGTCACAGCTCTAAACAAAAAAAAACTGTCTTGATTCTCTATCAACATTTGAAGAAAAGAGGTGAAAACACCACAGCTGAGATGAGTTTGCCCATGTACTGAGTCATGACAATTGTACATCTGCACTGCAAACATATAATGAAAATTCAACAAAACACATGGCCTTCTGTGACATTGTGTAAACTCGCTGGCTTGCATTCAGCAGCGATCACACTATTTCATATGGTGCAAAATCTACGCAACAATTCAGCAAATAGCACTGTTTCTATCAATGGACTATTTTCACTACCCAGTTGAGGCACACAGAATTGATAGCAAAACATTATACTCTTCACATGATAAGACATGTGTGGTACCAAATCTGCAGAGCCATACAGTGCGATTCATTTTACTACCATATATATTATCTGTGGAACAAAAACAGAGCTGGCTGAACACTGGACTGTCATTTTGGAAGAGAAAAAAACCCTGCCTGCACACGTATGTGTAGGTCACATGTGAATCTGGTCAAACTATTTCCACAAGACCTGATATTTTGTTTCAACTTACATTTCTTTTTTGCACTCATGTGATGTCACATCTAAATCAAGACAAAGCTCACTACACACTTTGTAATAGGCGATTATATCATTTCCCATTCTATAATTGCTTATTATATGGTATACAGTGGGTTTTAACATGGCACACTTAAATTTTAGAAGAAACCTAACAGCACTCTCAGTTTGTTGTTATGACAGAGATCCACTCATTGTGCCACTTGTCTGTGACAATTTTCCGATCGCAGCTTTCATCTTCCATGCCTGATCCATACAGATAAAACTTGTCCCTCACTCCCATGATGAGCCCTGCATTGCCGGGGTTATCAGCCCAGTGAGTAGAGAACTGAAGGGCTGGGATGGTGTCTCGTGAGGCCTGACAAGGGGGTGGAATGGACAGTAAAAGTTTTCCTGTGTCCAAGCTAAAGATTTTGCTGTAGCAGTCTTGTCCGGCTGTACAGATAAAAGATAAAGAGTTACACTGGAGAGCGTGTAAACTGGTGATGGCAGGTGGCTGGATGTTCAAGATGCAGTGTCCTTTGCCACTAAACTGATAAATTCACAATTAACCCACAAAGCCCTGACAACCTACAGGACGTGGATCAACTATGACAGTTCAAGGGTGGTGTCAGAATAGCTTGGCGCCTGTAGGCGCCAAGCTGTTCTGACACCACCCTTGAACTATCATGGTCAGTCTGTCTCTAGAACTGTGATGTAGACATCAAGGAATATCTAACATAAATTGATAATTTCATCCTCTAGGATGTTATGTGTTAACTTTTGGTGCCTTATTTAACTATTTTACTGCCTGCTTACGCAGATTGCGTTTCTGCAATTTTTGTTAAATTCAACACCCAACAGCCACAGCCATCTCAGGAACATGGATTAAAAGTGGTGTCAGCAAGAGGCACAGAGCCTCATGAGCCCTTGCGACTGTGGATGCTCATGTGGATCTATGCCTCTTGCAGTTGGCATACATTCAATTTTTTAGGGCAGGCATGGGGTTAAAAGCATGTTTGGGAGTTGTCCCCTGAAGACTAGTCTGACACCACCTTAGAACGATTGTAAGTGACCCATATTTTGTTGTAGGGTGTCACTGCTGAACAGGGTAACCTTTGGGTGTCGATAGTGATTTTGGTCGAGGTGATTTCTGCAGGAATCACCTCGACCGAAATCGCTACTGACACTCAAAGGGTTAATAAGTAGTGAAATGAATCTGCAACAGGCATAGACCCTCAAAATGGCTCATGAGGATCTAGGCCTCTTGGTGGTCCCAGTTTCCAGTTATATCATATTGAGCCAAATTTTGCTTGATGTAGCAGATGTGATTAGCACCCGAATCAAAATGTCCCAAGAGACACAAGAATCAAATGACTGACACATCTGAGCCTTCCAGAAGGGCTGATTCAGAAACACAATGTCAAAAAGTAAAATAATCAGGAATAAGAAAATAATAAGATAGAGCAGACAAAACAGAAGAAATAAATGACAGTTGCGTATGCAGAACCTGCGTCAAACCTACCAGTAAATCGTTTTCGCACCAATCTATTTCACACTCGGATGTTAAAGTCAAACAAGTCAGTTATATGTGTACATGTTATATAACCCATATCATACTGAGGCTAAAAGCTTCAAATTTGTACACTGCCATGCAAGCTACATTATAGTACTTACAGATAAGGATATAGACCAATGGCTTTAGTTCAAGGGTGGTGCCAGAAATAGCTTGGCGCCTAGAGGTGCCAAGCTATTCTGGCACTACCCTTGAACTATTTTACTTTTTTAGTCAAACTTATTTCACACACGGGTGTATTCCGAATGATATGGGTTAAATGAATTATGACCAGTGCTAATACATTTTTCAGGTACTGAATGTGTAAATGGTGCATGGAATGTCAAAGCGGTCACAAGTGCTCTGTGTGCAATTGTATCTTGGAAAGCCGCACTCGAGCTCAGCTTGACCGAGGTTCGGAAGACTGACCAAAGAATAGTTTTAGTAGTAGACTAGTAAGAATTCTCCCTACATCTTACAAGATGTGGTCTCACTGTGGAGGCACTTAGCATTTAATAAATTGCAACTGAAGTCATCTTCATAGAAATGGGCAATCCAACAAACATTTCCTAATAAAATGGGATTCTTCAATAACCAGTACACACAATCTTTGGACATCACTGCTTCGCTTCGCATATTTGCTGTTGTCTGTTCTCTGTTCATTTCTGTGTATGGGAAAGAAATTTCGAAAATACGTACACACTAAGAAGTATCTCATTACTAGTGGGCACAAGGAACTTGTTAATATAGTGGTATGAACGTATTTTACATTTTCATCATGACATGATCTATACAAGTATCCAGACTGTATTTTCTTGGCATGCAATGGGTTTTTGGAAGGAAAGTATATCAAGAAAATCTGCGCATATAAGTTTGCTTGTCATGCAATATATTAGTACATTTAACAAACAAGGGAAATGTTTATGGATGTATATCTGTGCAATGGTACCCTGATTCTGCTCATTTACCTTTACTGCATGTCACTCATTTGTATGTACAGAGAGTGGTGTTTTTGTCTTCACATGTGAATCACATGTCCAATTAACAAAATGAATTTCATTCAGTTTGTCAAAAGTATTGTAATGAAGATGCTGATCTTAATAACAAAGCTAGGTTTTACTTTTAGTCATGTCTTTTGTTTTGAACACTACAATGACCTACATGACTATCTGAAATGTGTTAGATCTGACCTTGCTATAAGCGAATGGAACTAGACACAGATGATAAAACACACTCACCCCCATAGAGAATGGACTCCGTCTCATCAATGTAGAATGGCAGCTTGGCGTATTGGTTGTACAGGCCGTCATAGCTCAGCACATTTCCTCGCATCCGCACATCCCACTTGTTTATCTGCAAGCACCCAAATTCTGTTATCTCTTCCACTTGCATATATATGACAATGGCTTAAACCCCGGTACTGTAAACAATACCCAACACTGTCTGTATATGGGGATTAAGAAATCCTAGTGGTAAACTCTAGATCATTTGTTGTTGTTGACATCTTCTGCCTTCAAATGCATGGTCATGCATGCTTTCTTTTGACAATAGCTTACATTCCAAAACTGGGTGCTATGCATTGTCTACAGATTTAACCTCAAGACCACATTTCCAAAATTTTCAAGGTGCTATTTAAGGACTATGTTGAAAGAGATGGATCAACTATGATAATTAAAGGGTAGTTCCAGATGAGCTTGGTGCCTTCAGGCACCAAGCTTATCTGGCGCTACCCTTGAATTATCATGGTTGATCCATCTCCTGCTGTAGGATTGTCACGACACGCCTGACGGAGTCAGGGCGCCGTGGACAATATGAGTGCAGACACTCGAGAAAACCCACCCACTCTAAATAAATAACGCAACGCCAGTGATAAACAACAAACAAATCCTTTATTACCTACCCTTACTCTAACTCCCACCCCGACCCACTAACGCCCCACACACTCACACATACCCACACATGCACTCATAACGTATTAACACTTAAAAAAGATTAACATATAAAAAAATGACTAACAAGTGAAAATGACTAACAGGTGAATATGACTAACAGGTGAATATGACTAACAGATGAATATGACTAACAGGTGATAATGACTAATATGTGAATATGACTAACAGGTGATAATGACTAATATGGCCAACGGCTATACAAGGCGGGTAACTTTGTCTCTGTACAGTGTCCTCTGTCCCACACTAGACAGGGTGGCTCATAACGTACGAGTACTACCCCTGCACCACAGAGCACCGTAGCCGCGCTTGCCCACGCACGCCTGTGACCGACGCTCAGAACGTAGAATCAGCCTGCTGTAGCCCAACGTGCTTGTCCAACAGGACCGGCTAGCGAAGGCGTTCCGACTCCCGATGTTGCGTCACCGTTGGTCGTGGATGATGAGATCGAAGAACGAAATCTTCGAAGCCAATGATCGAAGCCAATGATCGAAGCCAATGATCGAAGCCAATGATCGAAGCCAGTGCACTGGAAAAGGGCGCATTGTCAGGGCCTATTTGACACGCACCTACTCACAACCCACGTGAGTCGTGTCTCGTCTCACCCTAATATCCGCCTTGGCCATATTAAATATACAATCATGGATATGAAAGCTTCCTATGTACATTCAACATTCACCAGGTCTGCACTATTCCATTACACTAGCATTAAGCTAGCACAACCACTTTTGTATAATAACATTGCCACTGCTAAAACCAACATTATCAAAATATCCAGATGTACATACAAAGATATGAAATAATCACCAGCAACCACCCAACGTGACAATCTTATTACATTACATCTAGGACTTAATACAGATATATTTGAAAGGATACCCACTTTAATTCATTTTACAACATGGCCCTTTAAATATACTCACTCGGCGACAGCCGAATATAAACAACTAAATCCGACACCCACCGCATTACAACCCAACCTAAAAAACATGGTTAAAGCCTCGATTAAAACATCACTAAAAAAAACTAGACGAACATACCCTTCCGCACCTATATACACATTCACACACCCGAGAGCACAGCAGCTAACTGAGGAAAATGGCATGAATTTACCTGTCACTGGTGAGTCCTCCGGCAGGACGAGACAAACAAGACGAAGACGAACCGGAGGGGTCTTCTGGTGAGTAGCAGCCGTGGTCACAAGTCTCTCGGACACCCACACCCAGGAACACTGGCCGTGGTCTTGCAGGGAGGGTAAAACAACCCTCACACAGCTTGTCAAGGGCTCCAAACGAGCACGCACCCTGACCCAGACTCTCACTTCGCTGGCTAACTCCGCTGACTGACTGTAATATCCTTCTGCTACCTTGCAGTTTAACTTTACTCTGAACACTGTTCTGTTAAAGCTACTTGTCGAAAGCGTGCAACCGCTGTACTCGCTCACCGTTAAGCTTGCTGCACGGGCTTTACGATTACGCTCACACTATATTTATTAACTTCCCTAAACTAAGGCTATTTACAGAAGTCGGCGACCTACACTTATTAACAGAAAAACGACTTGGCGAAAAAAATGAAACAACATGTCACATCCGTTACGTGACATACCCCCCTCCCAGATCAAACACCCGGGTTTGATTACTATATGACTGTCCCAATACTGCTTCCACATTTACGGTTTCTACCACCCTGTTCTACTCAAAAAGTCAGCAGGTACATTTACTTTACCGGCTATGCTTTCTACTCTAATGGAAAATGGCTGCAACTGCAAAGCCCACCTCATCAGTCGACTGTTTGTGGATTTAGCTTGTTGCAAGTACTGCAATGGTCTATGGTCCGTCTGTACGACGAATGTCCTACCATACAGATACTGACGGAATTTTTGAATTCCCCACACGATTGCAAGACACTCCTTTTCGATGGTGGAGTAGTTACGCTCTGCTTTGGATAGTTTCTTGCTCGCGCATGCAACAGGCTGTAAACCGTTACCATGGTCCTGACATAATACGGCCCCTACCCCCCCTTCGGACGCATCTGTCTGCAACACGAAGAGACGATCGAAGTCTGGCAATGAGCACACAGGACCCGAACACAGTCGCGCCTTCAGCGCCTCAAATGCTGTCTCACATGCATCGTTCCAACCAATCTGTCCAGTTTTCCCTCCCTTGGTCAGGTCGGTTAGTGGGGCTGCTATGGCCGCAAAGTTAGGAACGAACCGGCGGTAATAATTTGCCAACCCAAGAAACGATCTGACTTGTTTCTTTGTTTGTGGTCGCGGCGCGTCTTTTATCCACTGCATCTTGTCTCCCTCTGGTTTTATCTGACCGTTACCCACTGTATGCCCCAGATATTCCAATTGCTTGAACCCCAAGTAACACTTTGTAGGTCTGGCCGCCAACTGGACCTCTCTTAGCCTACCAAAGAGCTGGGCAATACACTGTAAGTGACGTTCTTTAGTGGAGGAAGCAATCATGACGTCGTCCATGAAATTGCTAACTTCCGTCAATCGCAAAGGTTCTAGTAACCTCCTCATCATTCGGGAAAAGATTGCCCCCGCCGTCTTTAACCCGAAAGGCATTACCTTCCACTGGAATTGTCCTGCCGGTGTGGTGAAAGCAGTTTTCGGTTTGTCGCTCTCTAACATGGGTACCTGCCAGTAGCCTTTAGCTAGGTCTAACTTACTCAAGTACTTAGCCTTGGACAGTAAGGAAAATAGGTACTCCACGTCAGGCATTGGCTCAGCATCGAACACGACCTTTTGATTCAGTTTCCTAAAATCTACACAAAACCTAACAGTGCCATCCTTCTTCTTCACCAAGACGATCGGTGAGTTGTATGGGGAATTGGCTCTCTCGATTACTCCCATCTCTAGCATAGCATCCACTTCGGCTTTGACTACCTCTAGCTGAGAATGAGGTAGAGGATATTGCTTCGTTCTCACCGGCACTTCATCAGTCAAATGGATTTCACATGAGTCTAGTGTCGTACTCAACAGATAATCTGTCAAAATATCCTTAAACTGGACAGTCAGAGCTTGTATACTAGAATGGATTTCTGGACAGTTAGGATCAAGATGGACGTCGGAGGGTCCTTCAGACACTACCAAAGGAATGGTGGGTACTTCCTTTACCACCATGAATGCCTCTCCCCCCTCATCTTCGTCCTCCTCATCTATCACTACTGTAGCTACTGACACTCGTTCTTGGAACTTTTTCAACAGATTTACATGGTACAGTTTATTTTTACTGCCCACCCGTACCCTGTAGTCACACTCTCCGACTCTCTCTAGAACTTCGAATGGTCCCTGCCAAGCCATCTCCAGCTTGTTGTGTTTAACTGGAAGTAACAACAAAACCTTGTCTCCTGCATTAAACCTGCGTGGTTTGGCTCTGCGGTCAAAGTGCTGTTTCTGCTTTTTCGAAGCTAGCTTCAAATTCTGTTGCGCTAACCTGCACGTCTCTTCAATGCGATTCCGTAAATCTACCACGTACTGGCTTGCATCTCTCACCTCTTCTCCCATCTGCTCTTTCGTCCACAGATCCCGTAGAACTGACATGGGCCCCCTTACAGTCTTGCCGTACAATAACTCGAACGGCGCGAACCCCGTCGATTCCTGAGGAACCTCCCTGTACGCAAACAGCAATGAGGGAATGTATCTGTCCCAACATCGAGGTTGCTCGCTAGCTAACTTCTTCAACATGGACACCAAGGTACCGTTGAAACGTTCGACTAGGCCATTTGCCTGCGGATGGTAAGGAGTAGTACACTTGCCTTGGATGCACAGCAAACGGTTGACTTCAGACATCACTTGTGAAGTGAACTGGGACCCTTGGTCGGTGAGCACCTCCCTCGGAATTCCCACCCTAGACCAGATTTCTAACAATGCCTCAGCGACCCTTTCTGCTTCGATCCCCTTTAAAGGTACTGCCTCGGGGTATCGAGTGGCGTAATCGACGGTCACGAGAATGAACCGGTTTCCTCTGTCGGAAGCTGGAGCAATAGGCCCCACAATGTCTACCGCTACTCTCTGAAATGGTTCTTCTACTAGCGGAAGCTGTTGCATAGGAACCCGTGGTACTCTCCCTCTTGGTACTACTTTCTGACATTGTTCGCACGACTCACAGTACCTGCAAACTTGAGCACACAGCCCCGGCCAATAGAAAGTACCCCAAATGCGTTCCCGGGTTCTCTTGCCTCCCAAATGCCCCCCCATCGGTGGGTCGTGCGCTAAACGCATTACAGTCTCCCTCAAAGGCTTCGGGACGACTAACTGGGACGTTTGGCTGCCTCCTTTGCTATAGACCCGATACAGAATTCCCTTCCTCCTGCAAAATTCTATCAGACTTTTCCCTGACGGAATTGCTCGGCCCTCTTCGGCCAACTTCCTAGCGCGAGCTAGAGTTTCGTCCTGGTTTTGCCACTCTATCAGTTGGGCAGGAGTCACATTGAGATCGGCCTGCTTAACGACTTTCAGCGCGCTCTCTCCTCCCTTTTCCCTCTGAATCTGAGCTCGAGTTTGGACTGCTGCTGCCATAGCACACTCACTGGCATCAATGGATACGGGACTACGTTTCCCATCTGAAAAAGTCACCCAGTTCCCTAGGATTACGTCCGGTCCCATGCGCTCCATTACGATAAGCTCGATCGTCCCTCGCACGAATGGGGAATCGATTTCAACCCATGCAGTCGGATACTTATCGGACTTAGTATGGTCGACGGGATTGACGTCTATGAACCGACCTGTAAGATCCCTGGGTTCTATCCACTTGGCGGCGATCGCACTCATATCCGCGCCGGTATCACGCATGATACGAACTTCCTTTCCCTTGGCTAATCCCTTACTCCACGGGTCGTAGGGCCGGATCGTCCGCATCCCTACGGTCACGGGCTCTGTCATTACGGCTACTGTCTCAGGAGCAATGGTGACTTGGTTAACTGACGCCTTACTCCGACAGTTCCTTGCTAAGTGCCCTGGTTTATTACACTTGAAACACAGCCGTTCCCCAGTCCCCCTGCCTGAACTAGCTGGTTCTACCCTATGTTCTGCTTTGGTCTCAGGGGGTTTATTCGACCCTTTGTCCTTCTTGAACGGCGGACGAATCGGCCCCCCACCCAATGGACGCGAGACTGCCCGTTTGGTGTCGATATGGAGCTGCGCTAGCTCCGCGGCCTCTTCACCATTCCTAGGACGTTTTTCCCTAACGAACATTTCCAGGTCTGCATTCATAATAGCATAAAGTTGCTCAGACAGAAACATGTCTAGCACTTGTTCTACGTCCTCTATGTTCTTATGGGCTAAAGTGAACCAACGCTTGACTGAGGTCTTCAACCTAACGAACAACTGTGGAAACGTTTCGAGACTCTCCTTTTTGGCTTCACGAAACTGGCGCCTGTAATATTCAGCGTCACGCCTGAATCTTCTCAATAAGGTCTCCCTCACCACCTCAAAATCTTTCCCTTGCTCTACCGTCAGCCTAAGGTATGCATCACGGGCCTCCCCCTGCAATAGAGGTGCTAACCTTATCCCCCATACCTCTTTCGGCCACCCCTGGGTTTCGGCTACTCTCTCAAAGAGCTGAAGGTAAGATTCCACATCTTCCTTATCCTCTAACGGACGCATCTTGAGCGAGTAATGCTGACTAGACTCCGTAACTGACTTCTTTTCCGAGGCTGCTAACTGTAATTTAAGCCGCGTCTCGGCCGCGACGAGCTCTTCTTTCCGTGCTTGTTCCGCGGCGGCTAGCTCCTCTCTCCGTGCTTGTTCCGCGGCAGCTAGCTTACGTTCGGTCAATGCTAAGTCATCCCGCCTAGCTTGCTCTGCAGCCTCACGGTCCATCTGGAGCCGTCTCTCGGCTGCCTCGCGGTCCATCTGGAGCCGTCTCTCGGCTGCCTCGCGGTCCATCTGACGCTGCTTCTCTACTGCCTCGCGGTCCATCTGGAGCCGTCTCTCTACCACCTCACGGTCCATCTGGAGCTGCCTCTCTAACGCCCTACGCTCTAGGTCACGTTCCCGTTTTTCTTCCTCTCTCCTAACTTCGGACAGGATGAACTGGGTTAGAGCTCCCCCACTAAGTCCTAGGCCCTCTCCTAGCACTTTATACTGCTCATATGGGTTTACCATCACCCCTAACCCCTCTTTACTTTCCTGATCCCTACTGGGTGTCAGTCCTGCTGCAGTGAGAGTACGGGTAAGGGTACTCACCACCGTTTCCTTCCGAGAAGGAGTGGCCAAAGTGGCTCCTCTCTCTCCTGGACCCTCATCCCCTGCACCACCACCCTCGGACTCAGGGTCGTGCCCCGACGTGGCACGGGTGGCCCTGGTATCCCGTTTAGGGGGCATCCTGGTGTGGGTGTCACGGAGGCAGCGACGACAACTGCTCCCCAGCAGGACCCCTGACAAAGAAAAAACAAAACAAATAAATACGCAGAATACAAACAACGAATAAGGACTAGACAGTGACAAGAGCCGAAGGGTCCTCACCACTCGGTACCTGAGTAATGAGAGGCAACCACTCATGCCACCCCTCGTTTATGCGCACTGCACTCTCTGGCCGTGGCCCCCTGGCGCAATACGCCCCCACTCCCGCCAACCGCCCGCTAAATCTTACTCGTACCACAACACGAACACACGGTCACTGGCGCACAAAAATACCCCAATCTACCTAACCTGTTACCTCCCCCTAATCCTTATCCCACCGCTGCCACCAAATATGTCACGACACGCCTGACGGAGTCAGGGCGCCGTGGACAATATGAGTGCAGACACTCGAGAAAACCCACCCACTCTAAATAAATAACGCAACGCCAGTGATAAACAACAAACAAATCCTTTATTACCTACCCTTACTCTAACTCCCACCCCGACCCACTAACGCCCCACACACTCACACATACCCACACATGCACTCATAACGTATTAACACTTAAAAAAGATTAACATATAAAAAAATGACTAACAAGTGAAAATGACTAACAGGTGAATATGACTAACAGGTGAATATGACTAACAGATGAATATGACTAACAGGTGATAATGACTAATATGTGAATATGACTAACAGGTGATAATGACTAATATGGCCAACGGCTATACAAGGCGGGTAACTTTGTCTCTGTACAGTGTCCTCTGTCCCACACTAGACAGGGTGGCTCATAACGTACGAGTACTACCCCTGCACCACAGAGCACCGTAGCCGCGCTTGCCCACGCACGCCTGTGACCGACGCTCAGAACGTAGAATCAGCCTGCTGTAGCCCAACGTGCTTGTCCAACAGGACCGGCTAGCGAAGGCGTTCCGACTCCCGATGATGCGTCACCGTTGGTCGTGGATGATGAGATCGAAGAACGAAATCTTCGAAGCCAATGATCGAAGCCAATGATCGAAGCCAATGATCGAAGCCAGTGCACTGGAAAAGGGCGCATTGTCAGTCAAAGTGCCAACACAGTTAATTCTGGCCTATTTGACACGCACCTACTCACAACCCACGTGAGTCGTGTCTCATCTCACCCTAATATCCGCCTTGGCCATATTAAATATACAATCATGGATATGAAAGCTTCCTATGTACATTCAACATTCACCAGGTCTGCACTATTCCATTACACTAGCATTAAGCTAGCACAACCACTTTTGTATAATAACATTGCCACTGCTAAAACCAACATTATCAAAATATCCAGATGTACATACAAAGATATGAAATAATCACCAGCAACCACCCAACGTGACAATCTTATTACATTACATCTAGGACTTAATACAGATATATTTGAAAGGATACCCACTTTAATTCATTTTACAACATGGCCCTTTAAATATACTCACTCGGCGACAGCCGAATATAAACAACTAAATCCGACACCCACCGCATTACAACCCAACCTAAAAAACATGGTTAAAACCTCGATTAAAACATCACTAAAAAAAACTAGACGAACATACCCTTCCGCACCTATATACACATTCACACACCCGAGAGCACAGCAGCTAACTGAGGAAAATGGCATGAATTTACCTGTCACTGGTGAGTCCTCCGGCAGGACGAGACAAACAAGACGAAGACGAACCGGAGGGGTCTTCTGGTGAGTAGCAGCCGTGGTCACAAGTCTCTCGGACACCCACACCCAGGAACACTGGCCGTGGTCTTGCAGGGAGGGTAAAACAACCCTCACACAGCTTGTCAAGGGCTCCAAACGAGCACGCACCCTGACCCAGACTCTCACTTCGCTGGCTAACTCCGCTGACTGACTGTAATATCCTTCTGCTACCTTGCAGTTTAACTTTACTCTGAACACTGTTCTGTTAAAGCTACTTGTCGAAAGCGTGCAACCGCTGTACTCGCTCACCGTTAAGCTTGCTGCACGGGCTTTACGATTACGCTCACACTACATTTATTAACTTCCCTAAACTAAGGCTATTTACAGAAGTCGGCGACCTACACTTATTAACAGAAAAACGACTTGGCGAAAAAAATGAAACAACATGTCACATCCGTTACGTGACAAGGATCTTCTGGCTAAATGGGTTAATGTCTCACATGTAAGAGGTTTTAATACCAAGCCATATTTAGCGTGTCTCAAAAGACCAAAATCGGGGTATATTACACCTAAAAATTCCAAAATATTGATTCAGATCAAAGTCTCAGTTTCCCAGCTACTGAGGCTTAGGAAATTTTAGATCGGGCGTATTTTGAAATTTAATAAACATGGTCTGAAGCCGGTACTGCACTGGTCAAAGTGCTGTAGTAGGAAGAGCCGGAGTACCTACAGACAGAACTTCAAATGGTATGGCTAAATTAACCCATTCAGCTCTGATACCCTACAGCATGATTCATCATGAGAATTCAGAGGTAGCACCAGATTGGCGCCAACAGACACCAAGCTAATATGGCACTACCCTTGAATTATCATTTTTGAACCATCTTTGCAACTGGTACACAGTTGTTGCGTGACACCTCCAAAATTGGGGAAATGCAGCCTTGGGGTTAAATGGGTTAATGGTGACACTAGAGGAGAAAAATCTCATGCCGGTATCTAGAATAACACCTTGCACCTCTACTCTCTAGCAAACTGTGCTAGCATTGCTGGCAGGCACTTTACTGCTCCACCACGGGCCACCCCCAGTACCATTATTCTTTGATTAGATAATTTTAGGTCACGCTGCTATTTCTATGCAGGCACGAGTAAGACTCACCTTGCCACTGAAGTCGCTAGCGTACAGATACGTCTCATCAGCAGAGAGACGCAGGCAGGCAAGAGAGGACTTGTGAGACATAAGGGTGGTGGGAAACGTGGAGTTACTACGCAGATCATGCAGCAAGATCTGACCTCGCCTTGTCCCTGTGTACATCAGGTTTCCTCCATCTTCCTTGGGAAAAAAAAACCAGAAACACAATAAACACCAACAAAAATTATAATAATACTAGTAACTATAATCATAATAACTGTGTGAAGATCTGAGATTTTTGTAATACAACTCCTTTATTTCAGGCACACATTAACCCGTTCAGTGCCAGTTGACGCAGACTTTGCTTCTGCAATCTTTGATAATTCAACACAAAGGACCCTAGCTGTTCCAGGAATATGGATTCAAAGTGATGTGAGCAAGAGGTATAGATCCTCATGAGCCCCCGCAACTGCGGGGGCTCATGAGGATCTATAGCTCTTCCAGTTGGGCGCTGTTCACATTTTTCTCAGTACTGAATGGGCTAATGTCTGTGATAAGCATTAGTTAAAGTGTATACTAAAAGACAGATCACATTTGTGATTTGATACAGGCTAGTTGTGTTAATCTCTGCAATGGTGGCTGACCACTTAGTGGTTCAACCACATGCGGGGGAAGGCAGATAATGGATGCTCTTATAAACCTGTGCAGGTGATGCCATACTTTGTGCAGTATAGAACAAATAAACAGAATGATGCCTGAAAAAAAAGTTTTGTTGGGAGTCCTCTAAAAAATCAACCTTTTGGGAGAGAGCATAATCAGCCATGACATTTCAAGTGTGTGCCAGAACAATCTGGTGCGTTGAGGTGTCGAACTATTCTGGCACTACCATTGAACTATTTTGTCCATCTTGATGTAGCATGCCAGCACTGGATGGTATTATACAAGCAAACAAAAACAACAACCAAACAAACACATAAACAGAATAAAACAACTCAACAATCACGGATCAGTACCTTGGAGAAAACCTGTGCCAGTGCATCACTGTTGTGTGTCTTGAATTGCCAGAGCCTGCGCGTTGTGACGTCAATCACCAGACAACCTTTCTCTGTCCCCACACTAAACTGCTGTTTGGGACTGTTCCATGCACACGTCCATGTGGCTTTTGTTCCAAGGTTAAAATCCGAAAAGTGAACGTTGTCTCTGTAACCAGGGTCTAGATTTCGGATGAAGGCGAGGCTGTATGCCTGGCTAGTGTGACACATTGTGGTGTATAGAACATACTTTTTGCTGGGATCTTGAGTGAAATCAGCCCAGCACACATTGGTGATTTTGTTCCACGACTGCATGACTGTGGTACCAGAGGGGTCGAACTCCAGAGAAAGGTGGCCGGTGCAAGTTCGCTGAGCTTCCCTGAGAGTGACAAGCTGGAGACGTTGCACCATGCTGTCCTTGACAGACCACAGACAGAGGATTTTCTTTTGATCGTGGCTCGTCTCCATCTGGTGCATGTGTTCCAGTTTCTCGTGAGGTCCCTGCACACCTGGAAATACTTCTGCACATCCTGCTGGCTTCAGGCTGGAAGCTGTGTCACAGGTGAACATTTTTGGCAGTCTATACCGATCAACCTCCCCTCTCTGATATGCACCAAAAAAGACACTTCCAACAGTCACACGAGTGTTTTGCTTTTTTGTTGCTGATTTTACTGATGTAGATGCTGGCTGTGTTGCCGATTTTATCGGTGACCCGAACGACTTGAGATCAGCTTGGCGTTTTACTTCAGCTTTATTTTTTGCAATCGTTTCCTTGGTAACTGCATTGGTATTGCCAGCAGTAGGCAATATCTTGAAGTATTTTTGTTTTTCTGTGTCGTAGTAAAAGCCTGGAATATCTGATATTAGTCAAGGAACAACTGAAGCAGGACTACATAATACAAAACTGACATACTCATGCAGGCATTATGAACACTATAATAAAACAACAGTACTCATCCAAGTGAGCAATGGCCATTGGGCCCATGCTGTGTATGACAATGACAGCTGACACCCCTTGAACACCCAACCTCCCCCCGCCCCCCCCCCTCCTCCCCAGCCTGTCCCCGCCCCTCAGATCTGCCCCTGGGTGTGTGGCTCATGAGCCAGATGTCCATTTTCACAATTTTAGGATAGACCTCTTGCACAGGCTGTGATTTAGCACAAACTCCAGAAACAGTTTCATTTTAACCCTTTCAGTGCCATAAAAAAACAGACACCAGACATGCAAGAGGTACAGATCCTAATGAGCCTCCGCAGTTGCGGGGGCTCCATGTTTCTTTCATGACTGGGGGAGCTGTGATGCTGAATTTACAACACACCGCATGTCCACTGGCAGTAAAGGGTTTAAGCATACAGCAGCAAAAGAATACTTTTACAACGCTAAAAATGCCATAAACAAATCACTGAAAGGGCTTTTAAATATTTTGTGGAAGGATGCACAGTTTGCATGCATGCAAGCCTATGCTATTTTGAAACAAGAAAGGCAAAGCCATTATGGCTCATGTGTACGACCGATATACATGTGTGACCTTTGTGACAATAAGGGCTGGCTTCCGCACCAGCAAAATCCATGTTTTCTCAAAATGTAAGCATTTTTCACACATCTGTCAACCCCCCCCCCCCAACCCTTGACCTTTGCAATGAGTCAACTAAATTAGTATGCACAGGACGGTCTTATCATCAGCTACCTTTGTGCAAATTTGATTGAAAAATTTGCAAAAATGTTGATAATACCTACAATTTTATCAAAAATTGGCATTTTACACACATTTGTCAGCCTGTGACCCTTGACCTTTTCAAAGGGTCAACAAAAATTAGTATGCATAGATAGGTCTTACCATCAGGTATCTCTGTGCCAAATTTGGGTTTAAAGTTGTGAATAGTATTTGAGAAAGAAACATCTTTTGTCAAAATAGGCTCCAGAAGATTCAAAACCACGCAGCAAGACTTGTACTGAAAAAATCGAAGCGTGACCACATCACCCCCTTGCTTAAGCAGTTACACTGGCTTCCTGTGAAGTTCAGAATACAAAATTGCTTCCCTTGTTTTTCAGGCCTTTGACAAGACACTCCCGGCATACTTGTCCTCCAGTCTCCTTGTCTATACACCAGGCAGAGTATTGCGCTCCAGCACCGACGACAGAATATTGACTATCCCCAGAGAGTCCTTTAAAAACCTTTGGACAGCGATCCTTTTCTTTCCAAGCTGCCAAAAAGGGGAATGGTCTTCCCCATGATATTCGCCATGCACCATCTTTGGCCATTTTCAGGGCTAGATTGAAAACATATTTTTTCAATTTGTCTTTGAAAGGGATTGATCAAACCTACGTTTTCCCATCAACATGTATATATCTGATCAGGCTCTTGACATGTTTGTTATGTTTATTGTTTTAGTATTGTGTCAGTGCACATGAATGATTGTGTTTTTGTACGTTGTCAGTACTTTAGAGTTATATTATTTTGAACCTATTCCCTGAGCTCTTGTGACCCTTGACCTTTCCAAGGAAACAACCAAATTAGTATGCATATAAGGGTCTTCTCACCAGGTATTTCTGTAGCAAGTTTGGGTTTGAAGTTGTGAATAGTATTTGAGAAAAAACATCTTTTGTCAAAATATGACTATTTTGAACCTATTTCCTGACCTCTTGTGACCCTTGACCTTTCTGAGGGGTCATCCAATTAGTATGCATAGATAGGTCTTACCATCAAGTATCTCTGTAGCAAGTTTGAGTTTGAAGTTGTGAATAGTATTCGAGAAAAAAACATCTTTTGTCAAAATATGAATTTTTCTTTAAAATGTATTTTTTCGAAAAATACTTACCGATGTCATTACTACATGGGATTAACCTATACACAATTTTAGCCAAAAACTTACGATGTGTACCTATTGGGCCAAAGGAGGCTACATGGGGGTGCCGTGACCCAGCATCCGAGTAGCCTCCCGCCCCACCCCAAACGGGTAACTGGCCTGCGCCAAGACCCCAGTTTATTCGCTTAGCAGACAAGCGGCAAGCGGGGCAGGTGGGAGGGCCATCCGAGTAATGGCATCGGTAAGTATTTTTCAAAAAAATACATTTTAAAGAAAAATGCATTTTTCTTTAAAAGGTATTTTTTCGAAAAATACTTACCGATGACATGACAAATGGGAGTGTCTACTACGTGCTCAAATTCTAGCCTACGAACCCGTTGTGTGCACACACAACCCGGGAGGCACTCGGGGAACCCTCCAGAGGGGCCAAGAGTTGTCTCCCGGACCTGCCTATCCGGTTCCGAGTCACCTGACTCGCCAGTCAGATACTAGGCTCACCAGCGGCAAGCGGGGCAGGTGGGAGGGTCCTCCGTGTCATGTCATCGGTAAGTATTTTTCGAAAAAATACCTTTTAAAGAAAAATGCATTTATTTCATCAAAAACATTACCGATGACATGACAAATGGGAGAATCACGAATAGGAGGAGGGTGCCGCCCCGGTACTACCGGAGACCAAGACCGTCCTCCCATTGCTAATTCCCAGGTAACGAGCTAGGTGCGTACCTACGGCGCCTGCTGCGCCGGGAGGGAGTGCTGTGCCACCGTGAGGTCCCCCAACAAGGCGAGGTTGTCTCGCTGTCCCGCCAGATCCCGAAGGTAGAAACGAGCGAAGGTAGATTCTGCTCGCCAGCCCACCGCGGCCACGATGTCCTTGACAGCGCAGTTCCGATCGAATGCGACGCTCGTGGCCATGGCGCGTACTTCGTGTGCGCGGATCTTCAGTCTCTGCGCTACGCGTGGGGAGAGATCCATGTATGCCGATCGTATTACCCAGCGCAGCCAGGAGGAGATCGTCTGGGCTGTGATATCAGTCTTGCCCTGGCGTATGGGCAGGAAGAGGCGGGAGCGCCCTCTACGGGTAACTTTGGTACGGCGCAGGTAGATGCGTAGGGCACGCACGGGATCCTGTCGCCGAGTCTCCGGAGAGCAGGCAGGCCCTCCCAGGGGCCGCAAGGTGATGATCTGTGGAGCAGTTAGGGGCGACCTTGTTTTGGCAATAAAGCTGGGGTCCGTTAAGAGCTGCACGGAGCGATCTGCCCTGAACTGGAGGCAGTCTGGGCGGGTAGAAAGAGCGTGTAGCTCGCTAACTCTGGACGCGGTGGCCAAGGCTAGAAGGAAGCAGGTCTTGCGTGTCACATTAGCCAGAGGGGCTAGAGCGAGTGGCTCGAACTGGGAAGAATTCAGCCACGTCAGGACCCAAGGTAGGTCCCAACGAGGAACGAGAGAACGCTGAGTCGGACGTTGGAGGCTGAAGCTGGACATGAGGTCGGAAAGGTCCTTACAGGCGCCGGGGTCTGGAAGGCCGAGATGACGGTACGTGTCGGCGACCATGGATAAGTATCCCCTGATGGTGATGGGCGCCAAACCTTGGACCTCGAAGAGCCATAGGAGAAAGTCCGCTAGCTGTGGGTTAGTTAGTCCGGTGGGTAGGAGGCGACGGGCGTCGCACCAGGCACACAAGACGCGCCACTTCCCTTCGTAAACACGCCGGGTGGAAGGCTTGCGGGCTGCAGCGATTGCCTCCACTGCTGCACCAGAGAAGCCTCGAGCGGTGAGGGCGCGCTGCACAACCTCCAGGCGTGAAGAGACAGGCGTTCGGGACAAGGGTGGAAGAGAGCCTGCCTGGGCTGCTTGAGCATGGAACGGGGCGTGGGAAGGCGCAGGGGAGGAGAGGTGGCGAGGTTGAGTAGGTCGGTGGTCCAGGACCGGGCCCAAGCCAGCGGGGCGACCAGAAGCAGGACTGCGTTGCTCCCTCGAAGTTTGTGGAGGACCTTGGGAATGAGGACTGTTGGGGGGTACGCGTAAGCGATGAGGCCGTCCCAAGGAATCGAGAGGGCATCGACTGCCCAGGCCAGCGGGTCTGGAATCGGGGAGACGAAGAGGGGAAGCTGGCGGTTCCACCTCGTAGCAAAGAGGTCGATTAAGGGAGTCTCCCAACGGGCGCAGATCATCTGGAAGATATCCGGGCGCAACGTCCATTCTGTGTGGAGCAACTGGCCGCGGCGAGAGAGCGAGTTCGCCAACACATTCAAGTGGCCCGGAATGTGTCGTGCGAGGAGTGTAATGTCGCGTTCCTCGGCCCAGCGCATCAAACGGAAGAGGAGCATACAGAGGTCGGGAGATCGGGTGCCCCCCTGTCTCTGGATGTAGGCCACCACCGTCGAGTTGTCGGAGAGGACGAGAAGCCGTTGGTTCCTGAGCTGGTTCTCCCAAACGAAGAGGGCTTGCCAGACTGCCTGCAGCTCTAACCAATTGCTGTGCTTGTCCGCAAACTCCGGGGGCCAGAGGCCGGAAGCCGAGGAGAATTGAGGAAGCAGGTGGGCTCCCCACCCCGAGAGGCTCGCGTCGACACACAGGGAGAGGTGCGGGGGAGGGGAGGACAAAGGGACTCCCGAAGCCAACCAAGCCGTGTCGGTCCAGCGTAGAAGGTGAGGGCGAACCAGGGGGGAAACCGGGACCAGGTGGGTAAGGTCGCCAGAAGAAGGTCTCCAGAGAAGCAGGAGGTGCAGCTGAAGGGGGCGGGCGTAGAGGCGACCCAGGGGGAGAAGGTCCGCCGCTGCGTTGATCAGTCCGAGGAGTTGAAGCCAAACTCGGGCGGGAGCTGCTTCCTGCTGAGCTGGCTGGTTGGCGAAGGTGGCCAACTTCCGAATCCGGGGATCCGGGAGGCGAACAACGTTGAAATCGGTGGCAAAATCCATTCCGAGATGAATGAAGCGGCGCGAGGGCGTGAGATCTGACTTCCCGACGTTGAGGAGGAACCCCAGTCGCGACAGCAGACGCATCAGAGTATCCCTGTCCTCTTCCAAGACGGACTCGACGTGGTTTCTCAGGAAGAGATCGTCGAGGTAGTTGGACATAGGGCTGAGAGACGACTGCCGTGCCTTGGCCATAACTGCATCCATCAAGCGGGTGAAGACCCAGGGGCTGAGGTTGAGGCCGAAGGGTAGGGCTCGAAACTGGTAAACGGTTCCATCGAACGCGAAGCGCAGATACCTCTGGGCGGCCGGATGTATGGGTACGTGTAGGTAAGCATCGGAGAGATCCAGGCTGACGGCGTAATCCATGGGTCGCACCGCGGTACGCAGGGCTCGGGCCGTCTCCATGTGGAAGGAAGGAGCCACGATGAAGCGATTTAGGGCTGAGAGGTCGATCACTGGGCGCCACTTGCCGCCAGGCTTGGGGACGACGAAAAGTCTGCTGTAAAATCCCAGCGAGTCTGCGCGGCGCACAACCTCTGTGGCATCCTTCCTCAAGAGAGAGTCGACTTCCCCCCGTAGGGCGCACTCCTTGAGCGGGTCTGCGGGGATCTCGGTCCACAGCGGAGTCGTACGCAGAGGAGGAGGGGAACGAAAGGAGATCCGTAGGCCGCCGGAAACAGTGTCTAAAATCCACGGGTCTTCTGGAATCAGTAATCGCCACTCGTCGCTGAAGAGGGCGAGCCTGCCGCCGACTGGAGGACCCGAGACGGCCGGCGGAGGCGGAGGAGGGGAGGAGTCACTGAGCCCGCCCGCGCCCAGGGCGACGGGCGGGACGGGGCCAAGCGGGGGCGGGGGCGTTAGCTTGGCCGGGGCGACCGAATGCGGGGCGACGGCGACGCAGGGACTGCAGCTGGGTTGTTGAGGTCGGGGCGACGGGTCTGGAGATCCGCAGGGGGCGACCCACGGCCTTGCGGGCTGACTGAAAGTGCCTAGGAACAGACTTGGGAGGCCACCTGTCCGCATTGGAATCCTTGACGGCTTGCCAGGTGTCACCAAAGAGAAGGGGTCCCCCGAGGGGGGCCCGACGCAGCTGGGTCTTCAGGTCGGCAGGCATTCCCCGGCAGGCCTGCAGGACAGCGTCGCGGCGGAGTAAATCACAATTGGCGGCTGCAGCCATAGCGTTGACCGAAGAGTGATACGCGGCGCGGCTGGCCGCTTCAGCGAGGACGAGGAGGTCGCCAAGAAGGGGGGTCAGGGACGGGTGCCACGAATCTTCCACGCGCCGGAGGAAGGCTTGCGTAAGGAGCTCCATGAAGCCGGCGCAGGCCAAGGAATTCCTGACAAGCGAAGCCGTCTTGTCCAAACCCGCGGGGAGCGCGCGTCTGAGAGCAGAGGCCCCACCCGCCTGAACCACGGCGGCTGGATCCACCGGAGGGAGAGGGCAGAGGAAGGCCTGGGAATGGCCGGCGTACCACTGCTGGCGGAAGTACATATCGAGGTCCGGAGGCCATCTGTGGTCCGAGAAGAAATTACTGTCTCTTGAGTCAGACAACAGGTGGGCCGAGAACACATCCCGAAGCTCACGAAAGGAGGGGGGCTGAGGGAGAGTCTTGAACTTCTTTACCTGTCTACCCGCGTCGACGAAGGCAGAAGGCTTTCTCTTCAGGGGGGGGGATGGAGGGCAGTCCGCTGCCGGAAGCGTGGCGGAGATGAGGCGAGCGACCTCGTCGAGGGCCAGAAGAACCTCTGTGCGGGAGGAGGCCGGTAACCCGTGGGCTGTCGACGCATCCGAAGGAGAGAGCGGCGAAGGAGAGCGGCTGAGACCTCCGAGGAGAACTGAGATGGAATCATCAGGGAGAAGACTCAACGAATCGTCGTCCACGCCGCCGAGAGCCGTCGAAGAGGGACGGCGACCGTGACTCCGAGAGCGAGCAGCTCGACGAGGACGAGGGGAGCCATAAGGCGCCGAAGCACGCAGGGGAGAGCGACGTCCGCGACGGCGACGCGACGCACTAGAGGAGCGGGAACGGCGGCGGCGACCAGACGAGCGACTACGAGCTGGAGACCGTGATCCTCGGGAACGAGGAGGAAGGAAAGAGGCCGGGCGAGGGGAAGGGGAACGGGCGGGACGAGGCAGACGGCAGGGAACGTGGGACGAACGCCGCGAAGAGGTAGAGCGCGAAGGTCCATGGTCCAGATGACGAGAAGAATCCCGAACTTTACGACGCTCACACGAAGGAGCGCGAGAGTGGTGGTCAGACTTCGATCGCAAGGAGGAACTGGACACAGGTAGAGGTGTGGTGAGTGTGCGCGAATGTCTCCGCGAGCCGGACTCTGTGGCGAGGCGGGCTCGCAGCGGCCGAGGGGGATCCAAGGCCTTCCTAGGAGACGAGTGGGGACCGGTTGACCATGGACGGCGCGAGGCACGTCTCTCCGAACTGACCTCTGTCTCGAGATGGGTTCTCTGCCTGTCGTAAGGCTTGGTCCAAGCGCGTTCCCTCCTGGGAATCCGCGCCTCGAACTCCCGACTCCGCACACTACCTTGCTGTGTCCGCTGTGGAGATCTTTCCAGACTGGGGCCATCGGGGGCAAGAGCGGTCGGTGTGTCTGAGATGACAGCCGGCACTTCCGCAGGTCTTGCAACAGGCACAGGTGTCGGGCGTTCACGTCGGTAGAAGCTCCAAAGTTGGACCCAGCGGAGCTCCGGCCAGACGGCGCAAACGTCACAAGAACGCTCAGATGTACAGCCGACACACGGCAGGCAGACCTTGTGCGTATCCGAGGGCCACTGGAAACCTCCACACTGCGTGCAGGTCATCAGGAGGGCACTGCAACACACCAAACAAACAACGTGCCGGTACGTGGTCGAGACCAACAGGGCTCGTCCTACCAAGGGGAACCGTATCGAACGATATGGACAAACGGGCTGTGCCCCCAGGCTATATTGTTATAGCGCCCGAAGCTAAGCTTGCGTCTTTAGAACAAAGCCTACCCCAGCCAGGCTGGAGAGGAATGTGCGCCAAACGACAATAGGTTTAGTTTAGTTTAGTTATTTGGGTTTAACGCCGCGCAGGGGACTAAGGCCATCACACGGCGGGCCAAACGACAATAGGGACGAAAGGCCGTGTCCCCCGGCAATAATGCTGTAGCGCTCTAAGCTAAGAGTGCGCTCTCGAAACAAGCATACCCCAGCCAGGCCGGAGATGCAACATGAGCCACGCGCCGCAGCTGGTTTAAACAACGCTCCTCGAAGGCTACCAGGGGAAGCCAGTAATTTCACCCCAAAGGGGAAAGGCGAGGGCACCAGGGCCCCGCCGAGCTAAGAGTCCCCGCTCAACAAAACCCACACAACCCGAACAAGGTAGAGTCCAAAGGCACAGGCCGGTACCCCGCCCGGGGACCGGCTCCGGGCCCAACTAACTATCCTACCTCTCTGCCGAAGCGGTAGCGGGAGAAGAGACGTCCATGTCGCCACCGGCGAAATGGCGGGAAGCAGCAGGACCGCCAAGCGAAGCCAACCAAGGAGGACGCCAAGCGAAGAAGCGCAAGCGAAGCTGCAGCGAAGCAAGAAGCGAAGCAGAAGCGAAGCAACAGGCGAAGCCAAAGTCACGGTGAACTCGAGCACCAAGACCGACCGGTCGAAGGGAGCGCGAGGCTAGAACACGTCCGAAGGTCGTGAGCCTACGTAGCTGACTGGCGAGTCAGGTGACTCGGAACCGGATAGGCAGGTCCGGGAGACAACTCTTGGCCCCTCTGGAGGGTTCCCCGAGTGCCTCCCGGGTTGTGTGTGCACACAACGGGTTCGTAGGCTAGAATTTGAGCACGTAGTAGACACTCCCATTTGTCATGTCATCGGTAATGTTTTTGATGAAATAAATTCATTTGTTTCTTCAAAAACATTACCGATGCCATTACTACATGGGAAAATAGTGAAAAGGAGGGGGGTGCCGCAGAACATGTAACCCCACAAGCTAGCCAGACCCGCTCTTCCCAGTGCAAACTCCTGACAATTTTAGCTAAAGGTTTACTGACGGCACCAGAGGTGCCGGGAGGGAGTGTTGCGCCACTGCGATGTCCCCCACCAGGGCCAGGTTGTCTCACTGGCCTGCCAAGTTTCGGAGGTAGAATCGGGTGAAGGTCAACTCAGTCTGCCAGCCCATGGCCGCCACAATGTCCCGGACAGCACAGCTGTGGTCGAATGCGACGCTAGGAGCCATGACTCTGACCTCGTGCGCCCTGAAGTGTAAGCGCTTGGCAGCATCTGGGCAGAGGTCCTGCTAGGCGGAGCGTATCACCCCTCAGAGCCAGGATAAAATCGTCTGGGCCGAGATGTCAAATCAACCTGGGGACAGAGGGAGAAAGATGCGGGAGCATCCCCGGCGGAGCGGCTTGGATCGGCGTAGGTACACACGTAAGGCTCTCACCAGGTCCCGTTGTCTGGCTTCCCTGTTCGGGCTTGTCATCTTCAGGGGCGGACAACGGGACAGCGCACTGGCCAGGAAGGCCGGGTCCGTCAGTAGCTGCACAGAGCCATCCATCCTGAACTGCAGCAGGAGGAATGCGCCGAAGGCGCATGCAGCTCCCTCACTCTGGAGGCCGTGGCAAGGGTGAGAAGAAGCAGGTCTTCTGCACTATGGAGGCCACCAGGTCAGGGATGTCTTAGCACTTGCCGGGGTCCAAGCGGCCCAAGGGTCGGGACGTGTCGGCAATCAGGTGAGGTAGCCCCTGATGGTGATCGGCGCCAAGTGCTGGTCGGCAAAGCCAGAGGAAGAACTCGGCCAGCTGGGGGGGGATGTATGATCGGTAGGAGCGACATGTCGGTCATCGCATAAAGACTCCAGGATTCGCCACGTTCTTCCGTAGCCTCGAAGGGTCGAGGGTCTGTGGCCTGTAGCGATAGCGTCCACTGCTGTACTCAAGAAGCAGCTAGCGACGAGGGTGTGCCCCACCGTCTCCAGGCGTGTAGTAGGAGTCACTCGGGAACGGAAAGCATGGCGCCTGCCGTGGTTTCTTGAGCTTCGAGCGTGGTGTGGGGAGCCGCAGAGGGGGGTCCGGTGGCTCGGTTCAGAAGGAGGTGGCTCGGTGGTCCAAGACTTGATCCAGGAGAACGGGCCACTAACAATCGAATCGCTAGTGCTTGCGCAGGACCTGGGGGACCAGCACCGTGGACAGGTAGGCAGACGCGATGAGACCTTTACAGGAGAAGGGGAGCGCATCTACTGCCCAGGCTAGGGGGACCGGGATGGGTGAGACGAAGAGGGGCAACTGGCGGTTCCACCTCGCTGCAAAGAGGTCGACCAGAGGAGACTCCCACGCCGTACAGATCATCCGAAGGTGTCCGGACGGAGTGTCCAATCGGTGTCGAGAAGCTGTCCGGGTCGCGAGAGGGAGACTGCGAGGCCAAACAAATGTCCAGGAAACTTCTCGCTTGGAGAGGGAGGTCACGAACTGCGCCTGACTGGGGAAGCTGGTAGAAAACGCCATGCCCAGGTGAATGAAGTGGCGGGACGGGGCGAGGTCCGATCCGGCCACGTTCACCACGAAGCCAAGTCCGTCGAGAAGGTCCAGGAAGGAGTCTCCATCCTTCTCGCCGATTGGTTGCGCCGGTGCAGATCATCGAGGAAGGTGGCTCGGGGACGTCCGTCTGGACGCGGCGAGAAAGCCGTCCACGGAGATGAACCTGTTCTGTGCCGAGAGGTCGAAGATTGGGAGCCCCGTGCCTCCGAGCTTGGGAACCAGAAGGAGACGGCTGTATAATGCCAACAGCACGTGGTGTCTTTCTCTTTCTGCAACGCGTAACCACCTCGAGGCGTCCTACTGCCACCACACGGGAACCTCTCCTCGAAGAGCGCCTACCTGAGCCGGCCCGAAGGGACAGAGTCCGCACAGGGCCATGGCGTAGGGGGTGGCCGGGAATGGGGCGGGCGGGGACGTCCGGTGGCCGGTGCGGGTATCCACGCCTGGAGGACGGGTGACAGGAGGACCTAACAGTCAGTAGGGAGCAAAGCAGGACCTGCTAGCGGCAGAACCTAGGAGGAGACGAAGCGGGTGGGCAAGAGGTCCCTGTAAGCGTCCTTCACCGTCTGCCAGGCAGGATCGAAAGCGGTTCGCAGAAGGGGGCTAGACGTACTGTCCGCGTAGGTTTGGCGGCATCGGGCATGGTGTGGACGGAAGCGTGGTAAGCTGCCTGGGCGGGCAGGGCGAAGGCGAGGATGTCTCCTAACAGCGGAGTGAAATGACGGGCGCCAGGCCTTCTCCACACGAGAGACGAGGGCTTGCATAACCAAGTGGAGCAATCCTGCACAGGTGAGGGCGTAGATAGCGGAAGAGGGATGCTGTCCGATCCAGACCGGGAGATCTGCCGCAAAGCGCGAAGTCCATCCGCGCGTAACTGCGCAGGGGGATCCACAAGGCCAAGAGTGTCCTCTTGGGGGGCGGGAAGACTGAAGGCTAAGGAGCACTGAAGCGGATGCTTCCAGAAACACGATGTGGGCGTCGTCATCCTCGGGAGGCCAGCGCTGAGGATGCAAGGCGGCGTGCTCCGCCGCTAACGAGGAGCGACTCTGAGGAGAGTGACGGCGAGGGGGCGAGCGGCAATCCTCCGAGACCTGCGGGGAAGTCTGAGGCCGAGGAGTGCAGGAAACAAGGATCCCGAAGCAGACCTGGTCGCCGGGGGGGAGCGGGAACAACGGGCACAGACTGAGGAGCCGGGCTGGCGACGACGTAGAGGGTCCGGAACCGTGGAGCCGCGGAATTGCTGGCAGGAGACCGTCGTCCGAGAAGAAACGCCTCGACATGGGCTCCGAATGTGCGAGCAGGGGCCAAAGTTCAAGCTGTGTCCGTCTCGGAGCGTTCCAGGGGTCGCCTGTCGTGGGCCGCCAGACGATGCCGAAGGTCAGGCGTTGGGACGGCGCGAGGTGTACTTCCGGGTCCTGTCATGTGATGCTTGGGTTCCGCAAGGCGGGGTGAGCTAGCTCGCTGCAGGCCAGGCTCGAGCGAGCGGGCGCGCAAGGGGGAAATATGTCCTCCAACGTCAGGGCTTGGTAGCCATTTGTTTTCCGCAAAGCGGGGCTAGCGGACTCGCTGCGGACCAGACTCAAGTGAGTGGGTGCGCAAGGGGGGATCCCTGGTAAGCTGTCCCCCAACAACAGCGTGGGTGCGTTTCGTTGGTCAGGGGCCGAGGCATGCGTGAGGCTGCGGGACGGCAGTGGACGTTCACGCCGATAGCAGCTCCAGAGCTGGGACCAGCTCCTCTACCAAGGGCACGCAGACATCCCAGGTGCGACCTTAGGCACAACAGAAGCAGGAGAGGCACACTGCATGCATAGACTCGGCCACAGGAAATCGCCACATTGGGTGCAGGTGCAGACTTGACAACTGCAACATCAGATCAGAACAAACACCTATATAGCGTCCCAGTAGCCCTTTCTACGGCCGACCGCCTTTTAATGGGGACGGCACGTGCCGCCAGTCTCAGCTCCTAAGGCTGCGTCTGACAGTGCTTATAACAAGCCAGGGCCTTCCTATAAGGACGCTTGTTAGCATATGTATAGGCTGCGTCTGACAGTGCTTATAACAAGCCAGGGCCTTCCTATAGGGACGCTTGTTAGCATATGTATAGGCTGTGTCTGACAGTGCTTATAACAAGCCAGGGCCTTTCTATAGGGACGCTCGTTATCATATGTATAGGCTGCGTCTGACAGTGCTTATAACAAGCCAGGGCCTTCCTATAGGGACGCTTGTTATATGTATAGGCTGTGTCCGACAGTGCTTATAACAAGCCAGGGCCTTCCTATAGGAACGCTTGTTATCATATGTATAGGCTGTGTCTGACAGTGCTTATAACAAGCCAGGGCCTTCCTATAGGGACGCTCGTTATCATATGTATAAGCTGCGTCTGACAGTGCTTATAACAAGCCAGGGCCTTCCTATAGGGACGCTTGTTAGCAATGTATAGGCTGCGTCTGACAGTGCTTATAACAAGCCAGGGCCTTCCTATAGGGACGCTCGTTATCATATAGGCGAAAGAACTACGGTGCACCAGCAGGTGCGTGTTGTATTTATTAATTGTTTAGTTATGGCACTGCAGAATAGTGGCTGACTACACAAAGAAATTAATGGTATACTAGTGTAATGCCAGCAAGAAAGTGTGCTGTGCACAGGAGTGCAGTAGAAAATCTTCTCTTCTTCCAGTCCCAAGGTATGAGAAACACTGTGCATATCTGAACATGGATACTAGCATGTTAGGATACATGGCTGTGCATGACACAGACATCGCCAGTGTGTCTTAAATGCGACGAGCACACTGGGTGTCTAACAAACGTGGGTGTATGCATCATGTCCATAAAATGTGGTGTGTGAACACCAACATATGTGTGCATACACCAGTGTGATTGTAAAAAATACGTGTATCTATAACGTGGGTGAGCACACCAGTGTGTCTGCAAGAATGTGGAAGTGCATACTGGTATGGGTGCTCAAGACAAAGGGCCACCTTCATCAAGAAACGGGTGGTCGTGGCTGCTACGCCACGTCACGAGTGCACCTGAGCACACAAAACACCGACAGTGATGCCGCCGCCCGGCGCCAGAGGCGCCGGTCGCTGGCACACATCGAGACCTTACCTAGCCATCTTGCAGAGGCTGGGGGAAGGGAATAACCTGACACGCAGAAGCGGGAGCGCCACACCAAGGAGCCGGGGGGCCGCAAACGTCATGCAAGGGTGCCAAGTCCGCGACGGAAGTCCCAGAGGACCGGAACACAGACGAACTTGTCCGAAGGCACCCAGAGAAGAACCACAGAAGTAACAACAGTTCAAAGCACCCGAGCGCAACACACCGCCGGGAACCGAGGCTCCAAGTCGCAGGCACAACCTGCGCAGAACCTGACACAGCCGTAGGGAAACTGCAGAGGGCGAACGCACGTCTGCACTACACATCCTGCGCATGAACAGAGAGCACCACAGACCACAGAAGAAGAAGCACACAAGGAACAACAGTCCAATGGCGCCGGGCAAGGCTACGAACACACAGCGGGAACCCAGTCTCTTAGGGCGCAGGGAACACGGCGCACAACGCCAGCTGGAAGAAGCACACAAGTGGCAAAGTCTAAGCCTCCAAGGCCAGCAAGAAACTGGCGCAGAACCATACACAGCCGTAGGCTCAACACCGCAGTAGGCTAACACATGCCTGAACTCCATAAGGAAAAAGGAATAAATTGGGGTCTCGGCGCAAGCCAGTTACCTGTTTGGGGTGGGACGGGAGGCTACTCGGATGCTGGGTCACGGCACCCCCAGGTAGCCTCCCTTGGCCCAATAGGTACACATCGTAAGTTTTTGGCTAAAATTGTATAAGCTATAGGTTAATCCCATGTAGTAATGGCATCGGTAATGTTTTTGAAGAAACAAATGACTATTTTGGACCTATTTCCTGAGCTCTTGTGACCCTTGACCTTTCCAAGGATCAACCAAATTAGTATGCATGGCATAGAAAGGTCTTACCATCAGGTATCTTTGTAACAAGTTTGGGTTTGAAGTTGTGAACAGTATTTGAGAAAAAAATCAATTATGTCAAAATATAGCTATTTTTACCTATTTCCTTAGCCCCTGTGACCTTGACCTTTGTGAGAGGTCACTCAAATTTGTATGTTTGGAAAGGTCTTGCCACAAAGTAACCTTGGGACAAGTTTGAAGACTGTGACTTGATTAGTCTCCAAGAAAAATTCATTTTTCTCTAAAAGGTATTTTTTCGAAAAATACTTACCGATGACATGACTACATGGAAGTGTCTACTACTGGGCTCAATTTTAGCCTACTCACCCGCTGTGTGCCCACACAACCCGAGAGGCACTCGGGGAACCCCCAGAGGGGCCGAGACTTATCTCCCCATACCTGCCTTACCGGATCCGGTCACAAGACCAACAATTCTGATACTTCGCTCGAAAGCGGCAAGCGGGGCAGGTGGGAGGGTCCTCCGAGTCATGTCATTGGTAAGTATTTTTTGAAAAAATACCTTTTAGAGAAAAATGAATTTGTTTCCTCAAAAACATTACCAATGACATGACTACATGGAAGAATTGCGATGAGGAGGAGGGTGCCGCGTAACAACTCCCTAGGAGAAACAGCGCCGTCCTCCCCGTCGCACACTCCCGACAATTTTAGCGAAGTGCCTAGCGAAGTGCGAAGTGTCCCCCACAAGTGCGAGATTCTCTCGCTGGCCAGCCAGGTCCCGGAGGTAGAAGCGGGCGATTACAGATTCAGTCTTCCAGCCCACAGCTGCCACGATGTCTTTGACAGCACAGTTTCGATCAAACGCGACGCTCGTGGCCATGGCTCGTACCTCGTGTGCGCGAATGTGCAGCCTCTTCGCTCCCTGAGGAGAGATATCCTGATAGGCGGAGCGTATGACCCAGCGGAGCCAGGAAGAGATCGTCTGGGCTGTAATGTCGTGCCTGCTGGGTCTCAGAGGTAGGAAGAGGCGCGAACGTCCCCTGCGGAAGGCCTTAGATCGCTGCAGATAAATCTTAAGGGCGCGCACGGGATCCTGTTGCCGGGTCTCCGGTCTCTTAGCGGCCTTATGGTGATAACCTGAGGCGCGGTTAGAGGAGACCTGTTCTTGGCAAGGAAGGCCGGGTCCGTAAGCAGTTGGACGGACCCGTCTGTTCGGAACTGCAAGCAGGAAGGGCTTGCCGAAAGCGCGTGTAGCTCGCTCACACGCGAGGCGGTAGCAAGTGCCAGCAGGAAGCATGTCTTGCGGGTCAAGTCTGCGAACTGGGCCAAAGGTAAGGGTTCGAAGCGGGCGGAATTCAACCACGTGAGCACCCAGGGTAGGTCCCAGCAAGGAATAAGCGAGCGGAGAGTAGGGCGCTGGATGCCGAAGTGTCCCATAAGGTTGGCTAGGTCTTTGCAAGCGCCCGGGTCTGGTCGTCCAAGGTGACGATAAGTGTCTGCGATCATGGACAGGTATCCCCGCACCGTGATGGGGGCTAAGCCTTGGTCTTGGAAGAGCCAGAGAAAGAAGTCCGCCAGCTGAGGATTAGTCAGTTCCGTGGGCGCAAGGCCCTGGTCGGCGCACCAGGAACACAGGACTCGCCACTTTCCCTCGTAGACTCGAATGGTCGAAGGTCTGCGGGCCGCAGCGATCGCCTCCATTGCTGCACCCGAGTAGCCTCTAGCTTCGAGGGCTTGCCGCACAACCTCCAGGCGTGAAGGAGGAGCCGCTCCGGGCAGGGGTGGAACAGCGGCTGTCGCGGTTGCTTGAGCATGGTGCGCAGGGTGGGAAGCAGCAGGGGCGGGTTCATGCCGAGGCTGAGTAGGTCGGTGGTCCAGCAGCGGTTCCAGGCGAACGGTGCGACCAACAGGAGGATCGCCGAACTGCCCCGAAGTTTGAGAAGGACTTTGGGTACGAGGACCGTGGGGGGGTAAGCGTAGGCCACAAGGCCGTCCCAGGGAATGGAGAGTGCATCGACAGCCCAAGCAAGGGGGTCGGGAATCGGGGAGACAAAGAGGGGAAGCTGGTGGTTCCACCTTGTGGCGAACAAGTCGATCTGGGGAGTCTCCCACCTGGCGCAGATCATCCGAAAGATGTCCTGCCGAAGGGTCCATTCCGTGTGTAAGAGCTGGCCACGGCGCGACAGTCGGCCAAGACATTCAGGTGTCCGGGAATGTGTCGGGCTCGAATGGTAATGCCCCGGTCCTCGCACCAACGCATCATCCGGTAGACGAGCATACACAGGTCTGGGGAGTGTGTGCCACCTTGTTTCTGGATGTAAGCGACCACCGTGGTGTTGTCCGAGAGAACGAGAAGATCCTGGTGTCTGAGGAGATCCTCCCAGACCTGAAGGGCTTGCCAAACGGCCTGCATCTCCAACCAATTGATGTGGGTGTGCGCTAAGTCCGAGGGCCAGGGGCCCGATGTCGAGAGGAACCGAGGAAGGAGATGAGCGCCCCACCCAGTGAGGCTGGCATCGACACAAAGAGAGGTCTGGGGTGGGGGAGAGGCCAGGGGAACTCCCGACGCTAGCCACGCGGGGTCGGTCCACTGACGGAGGTGTGGACGCAGCATCTGGGACACCGGAACCGAAGTCGTTAAGGCTCCGGAAGACGGGCGCCAATGGAGTAGAAGATGCAGTTGAATCGGCCGGGAGTAGAGACGCCCTAGGGGGATAAGATCCGCTGCGGCGTTCAACAAACCCAGCAACTGAAGCCAGACTCTGGCGGGGGCTGCATCCTCTCAGCTAACTGGCCGGCTAGATTCGCAATCTTCTGGATCCGGGGCGCCGGAAGGCGTACCGTGTTGAGGTCGGTAGCAAATTCCATGCCCAGGTGCACAAACCAGTGGGAGGGAGTGAGATCCGACTTGCCCTTGTTTACTAGGAAGCCCAAGTGTGCCAGGAGGTGCAGTAGGGCATCCCTGTCTGTGGCGAGCATGGTCTCTGATTGGTTGCGCAGGAGGAGATCGTCGAGGTAGTTCGACGTCGGACTGGAGGAGGACTGTCGGGCTTTGGCGACTACGGCGTCCATCAGCCGGGTGAAGACCCAGGGGCTGAGGTTGAGTCTGAATGGCAGCGCCCGGAACTGGTAAATGACGCCGTCGATCGCAAACCTGAGAAACTTCCTGGAGGCCTGGTGCATCGGGACATGCAGGTACGCATCGGAAAGGTCCAGGCTGACTGCGAAGTCTCGAGGCTGGACCGCGGCTTTCAGGGCTCTGGCAGTCTCCATCCGGAAGGAGGGGGCCGAAATAAACTCGTTCAGAGCTGAAAGATCGATGACCGGATGCCATCTCCCTCCAGGCTTCGGCACGACGAACAGGCGGCTGTAGAAGGCCGGTGAGTCGGGGACCCGTACAACCTCTGTGGCGGCTTTCCTCATCAGGGAGGCTACCTCTCCCCTCAAAGCGGCGGCCTTCAGCGGGTCGCTGGGGATCTCGGTCCAGAGTGGGGAGCGACGCAAGGGAGGCGGGCTGCGAAAGTCGATCCGAAGGCCGGATGAAACGGTGTCGCAGACCCAGGGGTCGTCGCAAAAGAGAGCGAGCCAGTTTCCGCAGAAACAGGCTAGCCTCCCGCCGACCGGAGACCCCGAGGAGGTCGGCGGGGGCAGGGTCGGGGGGCCGTCACGCGGCCCGCCCGCGACCCGGTCGCATGGTGGGACGGGTCCAAGCGGGGGCACGGGACCTGGGGGGTCTGGACCGGCCAAAGGCGGGGGCCTGCACAGGGGCCGAAGAGGGGGCCGAGGGGGCAGCGGGTCTAACAGACCGCGAGTGGCGGGCGGAAGGAAAGCGACGGGGAGGAGGGGCACTGCTGGGCCAGCGGCCGGGATTGGCGGCTCTAACGGCGGACCAGGTGTCGCCGAACAGCAGGGGCCCACCCAAAGGAGCACGGTGAAGCTGCGCGCACAGGTCCGGAGGCATCGTTCGGCAAGCGAGGAGCAGGGCGTCTCGACGCATCAGGTTGCAGTTGGCGGAGGCAGCCATAGCGTTGACCGACGAGTGGTAGGCGGTGCGGTTGGCGGTCTCCGAGAGGACCAACAAGTTTCCTAGGAGGGGAGAGATTGAAGGATGCCAGGATTCCTCCAAGCGACGGACAAGGGCTTGCGTGAGGAGCTCCAAGACACCGGCGCAGGCTAAGGTGTTCCGGACCAGGGTCGCTGTCTTGTCCAGGCCCCGCGGCAGGCACCGACGAAGCAGAGCCGGGCCGCCAGCTTGCGACACGGCAGAGGGGTCCAGCGTAGGCAGAGGGATGGAGAAGGCCTGGGAGTGGCCAGCATACCAATCCCGCCGAAAGGACATATCCAAGCCCGCCGGCCAGCGACGATCAGAAAAGAAGACCGGCTCTGGCGACGTGGCCAGTTGCAGGTGCGACGAGAAGACGTCTCGTAGGTCCTTAAAGCCGGGCGGTTGGGGAAGAGACTTGAACCTCTTGACCTGCCTCTCCGCATCTACGAAGGCGGCGACCTTCCTCTTCAGGGGTGGGGAGGTTGGGCAGGCATCCACTGGCAGCGTCGCGGCCACGATCCTGGCTGCTTCATCCAGTGCTAGGAGAGTCTCTGCCCGGGAAGAAGACGGGAGAGTCGAGGGGGTGGCATCCTCGAGGGCCGCGAGCGAGGGCGATCGACCCTCCTCGTCCAACAGAGCCGAGACGGAGTCCTCGGGCAGCAAACTGAGCGTGCCGTCCTCCAGGGAGCGGTGAGAAGGCGAGCGAGCCACCGGGACCACAACCGACCGCAGCGAGGTCAAAGGACTGCGCTGAACCTCATGTGAAGGCAAGGGACGCGAGGGCAGCGACGAACGTGGCGGCGAACGAGGAGGCGACCGGGAACGGCGAGGACGGGACCTCTTCAGCACGCGAGGACAAGGACTGGAACGAGTCCGGCGAACAATCGGCGAGGAGAGCCGACGAGGAGAGGAGGGCCGGCGACGGCGGTGCCGCAGCGAACGGCACGGCGAAGAGTGCGAACGCGCCCGAGGGGAAGAAGGGTGGCGATCCCAACAGGCTGAAGGATCCCCGCGACGGCGTTCGTGAGGCGAGCGGGAGCGTCCGTGTCTCGTGTAGGAACGGTGAGCGTCGGGGTCGCGGCTGCGTCGCGTAGGACGGTGCTGAGTCTCTCCTGGCCTGACTCGGTGAGCAGGGCACTATGCCGGCTTCCTGATCCTCCGGAAGGATCAGCGGGCTTGTCGTGGAGAGACCGGCGAGGAAGGCTCGTCATCGAAAGACGGCGCATGGCAGACTGCTGCAGGCCACGCTCAGTGAGACGGGCGCTCTGCCGGCAAACAGACCCTCCGGAAGGGTCAGCGGGTGTGGCAGCAGTGGCGGTCCTCTGGTCAGTCAACGAACGCGATCCCCGACGAGAGTTCCGTTCCGTGCGGGAGTGGTTGGTCAATACCGCAAGGGCGGCCGAGGTCTCAACTGGCGCCGGACGCGCGGTAGCCGGCCGAGTACGCTCTCGGCGGTAGAAGGACCAGAGGTCCGACCAAAGCAACTCAGACCAGATCGCACAAACCTTACACCTGCGGTCCGAGGAGCAGCTCGTACAAGGCAGGCAGACCGAATGATTGTCCGTCAGCCACTGAAAGTCGCCACACTGGGAGCACAAAAGCATTTTGGCTAAGAGCAAAGGGGCTCCCAGTGAAACCGTGAAAACTCTCAGAGGGCTAAAGGGCCTTTAACCGGGCTAACGAACAATGGAGCCCCAAAGGCCCATAAGAAAAACGGGCGTGAAAACGGCAAAGCCGACTGAGAGCTAATCAGGCACTAAGGCGCAAGAGGGGCCGTCCCGCGACGAGAATCGCAAGAACGGCTGCCGAAGGCGCCGGCACGTAAGACAAACACTAATGTCAAAGCTAAGAAGGAAAGCCCCAACAGGCAGCCGGCTCTCAGCCCGAGGGCCGGCTGGGGGAACTACCGCTACCTTACCTCTGCAACGAAGGGGACGGGGGGAAGGGGCAGCCAAACTGCCGTCCAACAGCGAGCAGACAGACCCCCGAACGCAGCCCAAACGAAGCAGGAAGAGAGAAGGCAGGGCAGGGCTAGAAGGGCGCAGAGCACACAAAGTCGGCAACGAGCGTAGGCCAGGCAGAAGACCGGTCGAGGCAGCGCGAGAGCAAGCCAGACACGTCTTCTCTGCACGAGCGAAGTAGCAAGACTGGTTGGTCTTGTGACCGGATCCGGTAAGGCAGGTATGGGGAGATAACTCTCGGCCCCTCTGGGGGTTCCCCGAGTGCCTCTCAGGTTGTGTGGGCACACAACGGGTGAGTAGGCTAAAATTGAGCAGTAGACACTTCCATGTAGTCATGTCATCGGTAATGTCTTTGCGGAAACAATTCCAATGTTAAAGTTTACCAAGGACGATGGCGGACAGATGACCACTGGTCCAAAACATACTTTTGCTTCGCACGTGAGCCCCCCCCCCCCCAAAAGTAGTACTGATTTCTGCGCTTCATGGCTATCCCTGGATAAGTGGCTAGTACTGATTTCTATTCTTTAGGGCTATACCTGGATAAGTGGCAGATGTCCAAAAGTGAGTGCTGTCCACCTCTGCATGTGAATGGGAGAATGGTGGTTCCCAAGTTGATACCCAATGAGCAAAGCACCCTCTGACTGATGAGTGGGCCAGCCAAGGCTAGTGCTGGCCAGTGGATTTTTTGCTTAATGGGTGTTTTATCTTCACAAACCTACACGTTTAGCAATGCATTATGATTGACCCATAAAGCCCTTAAAGACTACGACAGTATGTGGATCGACCATGATATTTCAAGGTTGGTGTCAGAATAGCTTGGCGCTTCCAGGCGCCAAGCTATTCTGACACCAACCTTGAAAAAATCATGGTTGATCTGTCTCCTGAACTGTGATATAGACCTCAGAGGATATCTACAAAAATGTGATAATTTCATCCTCTGGGCATAAGGAGACCTGAACACCAGTAACTTGGTCTTTCTTTGTTCCCAGTGGTTGCAGTATATTGAGGCTGGCCTGTACTACACCTCCTGAATTTCAGGTCAGGAAAGGATACCCAGTGAAGAGTCAGTAGATGTACTAGTGCCACCAGCACATATTTTTCCTTCCCTAGTTTTGTCATGACTTTCCTGGTGATTTGACTGGAACTGGCTGGGACACTGCTTTCCTCTCTGCCTGTCAAATCTGTGTCCTGTTTTAGAAGAGTCATTTCCCCTTTGAGACAAGTTATAGCCCATTTGAGATGAGCAATACTTGTTGTGAGAGGTTGTGTTTCGCGATGAGTGTCTCTGCTTGTGTTTCTGCCATTTTCCACAGTTTCTCTGCACATTTTTTGCGTCAGAATTACTGCTGGCATCACATCTAGAAAACTTAGTAGCATCACACTGAACAGCAGAGTTCCCTGCAGACGTTGATGGCATTGGTGAGGTGGCCGCTGGTCTGTGTAAACCTGATGCATCATCCTTTGTTGATGAACCTTGGACTGCAGAGCCTCTAGGTTTGCTGGGGACAAACATAACACTGCTTCCAGGAACCTCATGAGCCCATGGTCGATCACCACTCCTGACAGTACCATTTTCATCCTCAACCTTCTTTCTCTTCTTTCCACGATTTCTGCCCATACTGCTTAAAAAACTGTTGAGTTGGCGTCTGTCAAACAAAATCAGGTCACAGAAATGACTGTTGTGCAATCTTGTAACAATGTTCAAAGAGAGAGAGAGAGAGAGAGAGAGAGAGAGAGAGAGAGAGAGAGAGAGAGAGAGAGAGAGAGAGAGAGAGAGAGAGAGAGAGAGAGAGAGAGAGAGTTTATTGCCATATATATGTTTCCATGTACAAAACAATAAAAACATTGGAATTTGTCTTGATGTCAGTTACTAAGACTAAAATCACACACACACACACACACACACACACACACACACACACACACACACACAGAGTAAACTCTAAAATATGATTTTCATGCTAAATACTAAGCAAATACCAGTATCATTATTAAACAGCAAACAGGCACGCCTCACTGATTCAGTTAAAAGCTGACTGTACACATCCTGCCTCGCGCTGGGACCATATATATGGCGTTGAGGCGAGTCCCCTGGGTGGTGGATAGGGGGTCCCTCGCGAGAGGGGTGCACCGAATGAAATAAGGTGCTGTGAACCAACATGGTCTAAGGGAAGGTGACCCCGACAGAAAACCCCTGGTCCTCCTAGTAAGGGGGTTGGGGGTGGGGGTAGCTTCCCCACCCTGCAAATAAGGAAATAGCTACAAAAACGCCGACGAAAAGACAAAGAGCAATCCCTTTCCTGGAGGAGGAAGGTTCTTCTACCAGAAGATTTATGACGTCCTGTGGTGAAAGCTGGAAGTCTTCGGAAGCCACAGGACCGAGCCGCCTCTCTCTATCCAGGGATACAACCATGGGCACATGGAATGTCAAGACCATGTACCAGAGTGGGCTGCCCAGATAGCAGCGGAAATGCAAAAGTACAACCTTTCCCTGCTAGGTATCAGTGAAGCCAGATGGACGCAGTCTGGCCAGAAAAGGCTGTTAAGTGGGGAGATGATTCTGTATTCAGGTCATGAAGAGGAGAATGCCCCCCATACAGAAGGAGTAGCATTCATGCTGTCACCAGTGGCACAGAGAGCGCTGATGGGCTGGGAACCTCTTGGGCCAAGAATTATCACAGCAGCCTTTAGAACCAAGAAAATGATCAAGCTGAACGTCATCCAGTGTTATGCGCCCACTAATGACAGTGACGAGGAAGAGAAACAAGAGTTCTATGACCGACTCCTGAGTGCTATGGACAAATGTGCGGAGTGAGACATCACCATCGGCATGGGCGATTTTAATGCCGAAATAGGGTAGGACAACACCAGATACGAAGAGGTGATGGGGAGACAGGGACTAGGGGAGATGAGTGAGAACGGGGAGAGGTTTGTAGACTTTTGTGCTCTAAACAGACTTGTCATTGGAGGCAGCATCTTCCCACACAGAAGAATACATAAAGCAACTTGGGTCTCACCTGACCAAACTACAGACAACCAAATAGACCATATCTGCATTAGCAAGAAATTTAGAAGATCCCTTCAAGATGTTCGAGTGAGCAGGGGAGCAGATGTCACCTCAGACCACCATCTGCTTACCTTAAGAATAAAGCTCAAGTTAAAGAAAAGCCTCACAGAGACAACAAGAAGACAGCGCTATAATGTAGGCCTCCTGAGAGAGACTGAAGTGAAAGAAGAGTTCAAACTGGTGCTGTCCAACCGGTTTCAAGTGCTACAGGAGCGAGTAAATGAAGAGGAGGCGGTCACCACAGAGCAGCAGTGGAAGGCAGTTAGAGAGGCGCTGAACTCAACCTGCAAAGACACTGTAGGGTTCAGGAAACACCATCACAAGGACTGGCTGTCGGCACAGACCTTGAAGAAGATAGAAGTGAGGAAGCAGAAGAAAGCAGTTGTCAACAACAGTCGCACGAGAGCAGCCAAAGCAAGGGCACAGGAGGAATACTCGGAAGCCAGGCAGCAGGCAGCGGCAACATGAAACAGCTCTACGACATTACCAGAAGATTGTCGGGCAAGTATGGCCATACAGAACGACCAATAGAAGGCAAGCCTATTGCAGACAGAGCAGACCAACTCGACAGATGGGTCGAGTATTTTGAAGAGTTACTGAACAGACCCAGACCCCCCAGACATCCAGCCAGCAGAGACCGACCTACCCATCAGCTGTGACAGACTGGGTCATGAAGAGGACCACAGAGCACAGACGAAGTGGAATACAGTGGACACTGTGGACACAGCTTGACGACCTCGATTTTGCAGACGACTTGGCTTTACTGTCCTACACTCATTAACAAATGCAGGACAAGACCACGAGGCTTGCTGAAATCTCGTCCCAAGTGGGCCTCACCATCCACAAACAGAAAACAAAGACAATGAGGCTGAACGCAACCAGGGAAGAACCAGTCTTGCTTGCTGGCGCCCTATTGGAGGAGGTGGAGTCCTTCACCTATCTCGGGAGCATCATAGACAAAAAAAGCCAGCACTGATGCAGATGTCAGAGCACGAATCGGTAAAGCCAGAGCAGCCTTTCTCCAGCTGAAAAAAGTGTGGAGTTCCAGAGAGCTGTCACAACACACAAAAGTCCGGATTTTCAACTTCAACGTAAAAGCAGTTCTCCTATATGGAGCAGAGACTTGGAGATTGACAAAAACCACAGTCAACAGAGTACAGATCTTCATAAACAGTTGCCTTAGAAGAATCTTGAAAATCCACTGGCCAGAGAAGATCAGCAACGTCAGACTCTGGGAGAGAACAGAGCAGATAACAGCAGAGAATGAAATTGGGCGAAGAAGATGGGGATGGATTGGTCACAGACTGAGAAAGCCAGCTTCCAGTATCACTAGGCAGGCATTGTCATGGAACCCCCAGGGAAAGAGAAAAAGAGGCAGGCCGAGAAACACCTGGCGTCGAGAACTCCAAGCAGACATCAAGAGACTGGGAACCACCTGGAGTAAAATTGAAGGAGAAGCACAGGACAGGAGTCGCTGGAGGTCTCTCGTCGACAGCCTATACCCTAGGAGGGGTGACAGGCATAAGTAAGTAAGTACACATCCCGACAAGTTCTCACTCGCCACTCTCTCCAATCAGTCCAGTTGATCAGAGAGAGAGCGCGAACAGCCAGAGGGAAAAAACTGTTGCGGAATCTGCTGGTCCTGGTACCGATGGACCTGATGGTAAAAGTTGGAAAAGCTCATTGCCGGGGTGGGTAGAATCACTTGAAATAAGACTTGCTCTATGTAAGAGACGCTGCTGGTACAGCGAGTCAAGGCTAGGAAGATCTCTGCCTATGATTTTTGAAGCGGTCTTGACCACCTGCTCAGTCTGATTTTCTCTTTGGCCATGATGGAACCATACCAAACCGTGATCGAAAAGGTGAGCACGCTCTCAATCACAGCTCGGTAAAATTGCATCAACATTTGGGCACCGAGAACGAAACTTTTCAGACGACGCAGAAAGAACAAGCGCTGCTGTGCTTTTTGGACAATGAGGCGAGTGTTTTCCTCTTACTTAAGGTCACATGACAGGGTAGTGCCAAGAAACTTAAAGTTCTGGACTGTTTCAATGATTTCACTATTGATCACAATACGGGGAGGGGGAGGGGACTGTTTCTTTCTAAAGTCCACAATCATTTCTTTTGTTTTGCCAGTGTGCAGTTCAGGGTTGCTGTTATTACACCAGCTAACTAGTCTCAACCTGAGTACGGTAGGCAGATTCATCTGAGTTTGTAATGCACCCCTCCACTATGGTGTCATCTCTAAACTTCAGAACTTTAGTACTGGCATGGCATGAAGCACAGTCATAAGTAAACAGGGAGTAGAGCATGGGGGAGAGCACACACCCCTGAGGCGTGCCTGTGGATAAAATGAGGGTGGATGACACATTTTCGCTAATTTTAACGACCTGTGGTCTCATCAACAGGAAATCGAGGGTCCAGAGGCACAATGCCTCTGGAACTCCGATTTGCTGGATCTTCTGGTACAGTTTGGATTAAATAATTGTGTTAAAAGCAGAACTGTAATCAACAACTAAAATTCTGGCATAGGTGTTTGGGATTTCAAGGTGTTGTAAAACATAAAACAAACCAAGTGACGCTGCATCCTCCATGGAACGTTTTTCGCGATACGCGAATTGAAAACAATCCAGCAGAGAATCGGTAAGTGTTAGCTCAGAAACCGGAGGACCAGGCGCTCAAGTGTCTTCATGACAACTGAGGTCAGAGGGACCGGTCTATAGTCGATTAGGGAGGACACTTTGGATTTTTTCGGAACAGGAATGATGGTGGTCCTTTTGAAACACTGAGGAACAACAACTGTACCAATAACAATATTGCAGTATTAAGTTTTCTCACTGCTTATGCCTTTTCCCAATCATTCTGGATAAAAATAAAACTGTCACTTTGTCAGGCACATTCCCTCAGTGTATAAATAGGGAAATCATGGGCGACTGAAAAATTGAAATGACTGAACTTGAAAACAGTGTGTGGACAAACTATATGTTCCATAATCCATGGGCAGCAAGAGAATATAGTAATTTCTGTGAATGCAGGGGCGCATGAGAATTTATGCCTCTTTTAGATGCCCAGAACAAGATGGCTGAAGGGCTGAAGCCTTGACAGTTCTTGAATAGGATGCAAAGCAGAAGTATGGTGCATGCATGTGCAAAGTTCTTCTGTATTATCAAAGAGTATACCCCTGCGGTTACGGAAAGAGAGAGCACTTCTTATCTGGCCTTACTTGCAAAAGTGAAGCCAGCTGGCCAACGCTGCTGGAGAAGGGGGAGAGCGGCCACACGGCAGCGAGCCTATCAACACGCCACTAAACAGGTAGGTGTTTACAGCATGAAAAGCAGATGAAGGCATGTACTGTGTTGTGTACAATCACTGCAATTTCTCTTCCTTCACTGTGAAACAAGTGTTTGCACACTATTTAAGACTTTCATTTGATTTCAATTTATTATTTTAATTAAAAACAGATTGTTCTGTTTGACTCGAGATGAAAAGGGGAAAGAGCCCGAGTGTGAAACTATCTGTGGGCATTGCCCGTGTCCAGTTTTCAGCATTAGTTTGTTGCTCGGCCGTTTGTCAATTTAACACTTGCCGATGTTTATGATATTAAAGAGGTTACAAGTTTTCTTTGAGATCACAAACACCGGACACACACACACACACACACACACACACACACAGTGACATGACACATCACTTGAGCGCATGCAAGATAAAAGAGATGTAAAGGCATTGTGTATTTGAACGCATATAAACAGAGAGACTGAGAAAGAGCAAACACTGAAATGAATGTTAGTAAGTCTGAAATATATACTGAACTGTCGTGCACAATCCAGACCAAAAAAGGTGACTGCCAAGTGTGTAAAATGCAAAGAAGCACCCAACGGAGAAAGAAACACACTTAGAAAAGTCAGTTTCAACACAAAATATTAATATTTCGGGTAAATACCCTTTTTCAAAATAGACTAAACAAACAAAAAGAGAAATCAGTCGCTACTTATCTTCACATATCGCAGAAGGAATGTGGCAAATCAACAGGCCACAAACATGTGTTGCCAAATTCCTTTTGCGATATATGAAGATAAGTAGCGACTGATCTCTCTATGTTTGTTTGTCTATTTTGAAAAAGGGTATTTACCCAAAATATTAATATTTTGTGTTGTAACTGAATTTTCTAAGCGTGTTTCTTTCTCTGTTGGGTACTTCTTTGAACTGTTGTACATATAACCGAGTCGTTTTAGTGTGAACTGAACTAGATGAATACAGTTCCTACAAAGCTGTAAAACATGCTTCATTGATGCTGTAGCTTCAGCATCTTTCTATTCTATCTCCCAGATGCGGCAGCAAAATGCCTGTTGTTGTCTGTCAAAAGTGTAGTCATATGTTCAGATATGTCAGTACTATGCCAGCGCTAGCCTCACCTATCTGGTTTGTGAGTATATGTTCAGATATATATGTTCATCCTATTTTGCGCAAATTTTGACAATTAGGCGCCGCACACCAATTGCCGTTACCCGAGGCTCTGGCTCTACGGCTCACCATTTGCAGCAGCAGCAGCAGCCAGTTGTGCAAGGGGGGAGTGGCAGATTGGAATTCGAGGCGGCCTGGCCTCAGTATTTCGCGGAAGTGCTCTCTCTTTCGGTAGGGGATACTCTTTGGTATTATTATCTGGCTGCAGCCAAAGTATTGTCCCAAAACCATGAAAATATCAAACCGTTTTTGTGACAATGCTAAACGTTACAGCTTTATCCTTGAGGCACATTAACCTGTTCAGTGCCTGTGACCATGAATTTTGCATCTGAAACTACTGTTAACTGACCAACATTAGCGTGAAAAACACAAATGAAATGGGACCAAAATTAATGGGCACAAAGAACAATAGGACTAACAAGATGAGGATTTCATCCCAAAGTCTACCGTATTGTTTGGAGCTCACATGCATTTTTCTTTGAAGAACTTTCGGAGTTGTTCCTATTTTTAAGCTTATCCTTCTCACCTATTTCCCTCCTCTCTAACTCAGCCTCTGATCAACACACTGGCACACACTAATAAAGACGGACACATGGCGCTTTCCGCCATTAGTAATAGTATGCTCTGTGGGCTGGAGCTGCGACAGGAATTCTGAAGAAGAACAATGGACAAGCAGCAAACTGCCATGATCACTATAAACTTCACATCATGGCATCGCTAGTCCCACGATGCTGTGTACACAGTGACAAATTTGATGTTTCACATCACTCATCCGAACAGTACGCAGCCTCTTCTAGGGCTGACTGTTTTATTCCATACAGCCTCTTCCAAGGCTGACTGTTTGATGGGAGTATAATGTGGCCTCAAAACTTGCAAAAATGAATTAATTATTATTCAAAACGTTGAGGAGGTACAAAGCTGGCTAAAGAACTCACTAGCTACATAAAAAATTTCAAGTGCACATAATCAAAATTACGGACTCTAATGTGGGTCAACCGACTTTCTATAAAGGGTTATTAAACTCTTCAATGAGGCATCAAATTTCAATATGCTCAAACACGCCTCCTAGAACCCCTTGAATGAAGCCTTAACTTTATTTTAAAGCTTGTACGGATGCAAAGGTCGGGGATTTTCATGTTTACATACACACACACACCGCTTTGTGCCAAAATGACGTTCAACAGCAAGGTTAGCGTAGCTAGACGTGACGTCATTTTTACCCATGTGGTGACTCATGAGTGGTTATGTCTCTTGTAGATGGATAACGTTTGCCAGAGACAAGGTTGAGCCCCTTAAAGACAGCAGGTTGCGCCCCCTTATAGTAACGACGTCCATGCATTAAATAACAATTTCGTTGGATCACCTCGATCAGTGCGGTGAGTGTTGTCATAAAAATACTGGTAACACTAGAAAAGTATCTCAACGGGGGATGAAAAAGAGGCAACTATTTGAGGGCAAGTGTCATAGATTCTCTTGTCATCAGCCGGTGCGGCCTGGGGCATGAGCGTGAGGGCTTTAGAAATCCACTGAATGTATTTAGTCCGTGCATTTTTCAGTGGTGACCTCTATTACGCACTTACCTCGCGCACACGTAAAGCAGCAGAACATTTTCTGCAGTTAGTAAAAAAATTACAATAAGAAAGTTGAAGCTAACTGAAAACAAAGCCGAAATTCCTATATTGTTAGATTCTTACTTTTTATCAAGCACATGTACAGTCTCGGCAAAGTCCGTACCTTTCCGCTGATTTCCGTTAACTTTCGCCCGATTTGTAGCCGCGATGGCCTTTTGGGTCAGGGTCGATATTTAATACAGCTGAAACTTCAATCCAGACAAAAAAAAAAAAAAAAAAAAAGGTGACTGCCAAGCGTGTAAAATGCAAAGAAGTACCCAACGGAGAAAGAAACACGCTTAGAAAAGACGGGTACAACACAATTTATTAATATTTCGGGTAAATACCCTTTGTCAAAATAGACAGAGAGATTAGCCGCTACTTATCTTCATTCGCAGAAAGAATGTCCTTCTGCGAATAAAGATAAGTAGCGGCTAATCTCTCTGTTTGTCTATTTTGGCAAAGGGTATTTGCCCGAAATATTAATAAATTGTGTTCTACCCGTTTTTTCTAAGCGTGTTTCTTTCTCCGTTGGATACTTCTTAGTAGAAACTTCAAATAAATACAGAATCGACTGAACAGCACAGCCTAATCGATAGAACACAAAACAGAAGAATGAAAAATAAATGACGCAACAATTGTTGAAATTAAGAAATTCCTAAGAAGATAACCTCGCTTTCACGGTCAAAGGGGCATAAGCAAATACACAAAAAATTGGAGCTAGGACGGTAGTCTCCCCTATATAGAATGAAAAGATTGACGGAAATATCCGAACCCATGTCCGAAGACGTGACTCGACAAAATCCTCGTTGACGTCAAATTGTAGAACCCCCCTCTACGGAATAAATTCTTTCACCGTATATAAGGACGACTCGCCAGCAGCAGGGCGGCTTCGAAGAAGCCTCGAAGCCAGTGAATTCCTTGTCGGACATTTCTAGAAACAAATTTCGACCTAGTCACCATGAATACATCCGGTCAAGTGGTGAGTTTTTCTAAAGAAACATTGTAAACAGTTTGCACCAAACGCGCACCGACATTTTTCTCGACGCGCCTGTTGGTGTCGGCTAGTGCGATGTGACCCCATGTTGTGTCTACCTGTGCGATTGTGATTCGTTGTTACAAAACAGACCTTTCTGTTGTAAACCCGTGAGAATAAAAATACATGCAAGTATTTTTTATCGCATTTGTATTTGAAAGCAGACCCTTATGTGCTCATTTTAACTCCCCTGTAATGGTCTTGAGAGACGCACAGCGCCAAAAACAATTTCGCTGGTGAGTGCTATCAAAGACAATACATTATAAGACAGATCACTCCTTCATAAGGCTTACTAAAAAAAGCGAGGTCAGTGTAGCAGTTGCGTCCCATGGTGTAATCGTGTTGTGGCCATACGTCTATCACTATCTGGTAATGGGCTCGAGCTCTGACGCGAGGTTTTTTGAAGGGTAACAGGTGCTTTTTGTGTGTGCATTGCGGAAAACTGTTTTAAAATCACATGAGCTCTGCTTCTAAGATATTTTTTTCTATTCCTAATCAAAAGATTTTTCGGAAAAGTGGTAATTAGCACGGAAAGTGTAAAAGAAAAATAAATAAATCAGGCATTTCATTGTTGCCGTGAGTGTGAGTTGATGTCTAGTACACACGCACACACACGCGCGCGCGCGCACAGACACACACAGACGTGCACGCAAACAAACACACATGCACACAAACGAACACACATACAAACAAACCACCAACACAGGACTAAATAAGAAATAATTTACAGCAAATATCAGTTGTTTTGAACAATCTCACAAAAAGATCAGTTTATTAATACAGGTTCAACTTGCAGCAGGTATTATCAAGAAAACCAAATAGTGATTATACACAGGCCACGCTAACCACCTTATGCATACACCCGTTAGAAACTGTAAACAGTACCTTCGATAGTATGCACAAAGAGATTAATAAGAAATGATCACTGATTACCTGTTCCGTCTCCTCCTCTCAATTCATCCATCCACCCAACACATGTAAATGTATGACAAAATTATTCATCATACACAAAATAGCAGGTCAGCATGAATATACGCAATAGGCTGAATTATCATAAGACGTACAACAGACAATACCATCAGTCACATGCCCACCGCCTTTAGATCTAAAAGTCATTACCAGGTAAACAGATAAACATGTCATCACCGATCAGAATTATGTTCTCCAACAACTCCCTCCCCCCCCCCCCCCCCCTCCACCTGACCTTCGGCTGCTTCCAGTGGGAAACTAAACCCCTTACAACAAAGGCAGTCGCATGGTTTGCCACAAGCTTTGTCCTCTCGTCCTCCCCAAAATTCTCTGCCCCTTCTATTTGATCACGTTTTTTGTTGTAGGTGACTTGTTCTTTTATTGTCATTTCGTCTAGTACTATTGCACACAGATCTGACTTTGGCGGCAGTACAGACACTTTAATCTGAAGTGCTTTCAGAATTTTGGCACTAAAGCCGGGGCAGACTGAAACCTTTCGCATAGTTTTCCGTAAGGTTGAAACTGACAGGAAGACAAAGAATTTTGCAAGCATACGATATGCCTTGGGGCTTGCATGAAACAAAGATAAAGCTCTTGTTTTTTCTGTCTCCGTCCATCTCCGGCCTTGTTTCTTTTTGTGTATTTCACGCAACTGTGCTGAAATAAACTTAACAACGAATCAGGCAAAAAATGGGCCAAGCGGCTCTTCGCTGCTGCATCCTTCTTCTCTTTAAGTGTTAATGTCTTTTCTTTCCTTGTTTGCCGTCTTTCTGTCGTAATTACATTTCTTCCGAAGGCAGTACAATCTGTTGCGCACAGTTTTGAGACTTTTCTTCAAAGCCTGCTTTCTTGGTGAATCGCTGTCCTACCCCCAGTCCTGTTGCTGCAGTTCCCCCCACACCAGTTTCTCCACTGAACTCATCTGCACACACACAAGCAACCATGCATTAAATCATTAATGATATCATGATAATCCACAGCATATTTACTCAGATCAAAAAAATTAATTCACATTTCATATGACTGACCAAAAATGTATTTTCACACACACATGCAGGCGCGAACACACACAAAAAGGCCATCAAAAATTCATCCAAATTTAAAATCTGCTTGTCTGATTTTAATAGTCAACAGATTTTACGACCCCGGTTGTGAAAACAACTCACACAACTAATCTTTTGTGCTGTCATTGTTTGGTAATTTTTTATAAATTAAAAATTTCAGCTTACAAATTATAAATCAAATTATATTTATTCATTGAAAATACCTGGTTGCAGTGACATGCGTGCCTGCTTGTGAGGCGGCGCTTCTGAATGTGTAGCAGTATCCCTCGTCAGTCTCTGTTGTTAGTTGTGGGGGTGGGTTGGGCACCGAAAACACAGTCGGCGCACGTGAACTGGCTGTTTTCAAAATGGGCACTGCACAGCCTGCAGGAACGTGAACGCAGCTCAGCAGGTAAAAGTCCCAACAGATCTTCTCTGCGCGAATTCTGCACCCGGACATCTGTTGGGAGAATAACAAAGACTGAAATACAAGTACTAAAACACCACCAGCTAAATACTGTAGTCTGTAGGCGTAGTTCGTGAGAACAGTACAGTGGACAGAGTTCTGCGTGATCTTTTATACTTTTGTATTTTAAGTCTTGATAGACAATGAAAGCGAAGTAACTTTGCAACGACTGAATTTTATCAACGACCTTACAACTCAAGGTTTCTTTGCTTAATTTCTCACCAGTACTTTCCTCTTTTTGATCGGAACATCGGTCTTAAAACCGCAACTCGATTAAGAACGTGAAACTTACACAGGATTCTCCCTATCGGTCGTATTGCCTTGAACGAAAGGGAAAGGTCCGTGTAGCCTAAAGAATACTTTTCCTCACCCAAGTTAAGCACGTGTGGCACAAATGACTAGATCTAACTTGAGTTAGTCCACCATAAAGTGGATACAATGGGACAGGAAAACTGGTCTATGTACATACTGCCCTCTTCTACATTTGAAAACAAAATTACTAGAAACGTATAATTACTCTGGATCTAAATGGTCGTTAGATCACTTTTCCACTGACATTTCTCGGAATTTACGGCGTGGAGAGCCGGCTAGGGTCTGTTTGCAGTTGGATCAGTTTTCCACTCTCCCAGATTTAATCCCAAAGATACATATCACACGAGGGACCTATGCCTGAGTATCGCCCTGGCAACTCTAATTCAGAATAGAAAATTTTCGAGATAGACATCCTTTGCGCCATGAAATTATTATACGGTCGTAAATTTATGCATTTATGCAAAGATAAGACCACAGAGTAATCAGCTTACCTTGTTTCTTCATTGGGAAAAAGGAAAACTGACATGCCGGTGAAACTTGGCTTGTAGGGGGCGTTCGAACAAGAAATTGCGCTGCAAAAGTCAGCCCTTGCCTCGTTCGGTCAGCCATGATTCAACACGATTACAAGGGAGAAAACTCTCAAAGCACGTCCTCGCACTCTCGGGGCGAGTGATTTGTCTTATAATGTATTGTCTTTGGTGCTATGCATTGTGTGACACTGCAGCTTTCAGTGTTGCTTACAAGCGCATTCAGTGGGAGAGGGGCGGGGAGGAAGGGGGGGGGGCGGCGGGGGGGTGAGGGGGATTCAAGAGTATTTATATCATAATTAAACCTGTTCAGATACTTAATATTTAGGCCTATATGTGGAGACACTAATGCACATTTTCAAAAATGTGAAATATAAAAATAATAATATCGCATTGACATACTACAAAAATGTATATGTATGAGCCTGTGACAAAACGTCGTGTGTGTAACAACCAACATATTTTTATTCAAGAAAACTGCACTACAACAGAAAATTCGTTCTTTTTGTGATTCTGCTATGAAGACATAGTTGTCGAAACACCCGCATTTCTCATAGAGTTTCCTTTTCACCAAAATGGACTAATCTATAGATGCTTTTCATGTGTAATGTCCAATAATATGTCCAGTGTGACAACAAACATTTTCTCTACTGAGCGACAGGACAAAATTCTTTAGTCATTGTCCTTAGATCAATAGATGAGATAACAGAAATTTTATACTGTAGATGACTGAAGAACTTTTTTTGGTAAAATGTGGTAATCACACGAAGAACTGTGTTTTTGTGATTTAAATTGATTGAGTATGTCCACCGTAACAACCAACACTGATTGTTACAGAAAACATAAATTCAAAAGAAATAAAATATTTTTCATACTTCCACCTGTGAGAACAGGTTATACTATTAATTTCTTTTGAAAGAGAATATTAAACAAGATGGGATGAACCATAACCCACAAAGTCCCTTCTATATATTTGAGAGCTGTCCTCGCTGTCAATGGTCTCTACCTTTTGTCTTTGACATGATTCTGATGTTGAATTATCTCCTATTGAAAAAGTCTCGTAGATCTGCCAATGCGTCAGTGAGTTCTATAAGGGGCGCAGGCGATACGCATCATTGATTTGTAAACGTCATTTGTCATGACGTAAGTTTTAGTTTTACATAATTTTATATTTTGCCGTTGATATGAGTTTTACTACATGATATACTAAGTACATGGGTCACCTGCATGCTCTTCTGAAAGTGCGTGGATGTGTTAGTGCTTGTGTGCGTGCACGCTCTAAACATCGCCAAGAGGCATAGATCCCCATGCACCTCGAGGGTGCATGAGGATCTATTCCTCCTGGAGATGCGTGCATATTTGTGAGAGAGAGAGAGACAGCCGCGCGCACGAGAGAGAATGATGTCATATTTAGAGTATTATGTCAGTGTCTGTATGATGACGGAGTTGCCTCTTTTAGTTACGTCACCACCACTGTCTGACTTTCTCTAGAGATGTAAAGGTTTTTTAGTGATTTAATTCTTTCTGAAAAGAATTAATTAATGACAAAAATTACTGACTCTAATCTGGGTCAACCGACTTACTATAAACGGTTGTTTATGTCTTCAATGAGACATTCACATTTATATGCTCAGAGGCTCTCTTATTACAATATGCTCGGAGGCTCTCTTAGTACAATATGCTCGGAGGCTCTCTTAGCCACCCACTTAAGACAGTATTTTACCAAGTTTCAAGCTTGTGTGTACAGAAATATCGGAGATTCTCTTGTTTACATGCATACGCACACACATGTATACATACTTATACGCAAATACGGCGCTTCGCGCCAAATGTACGTTCAGCAGCGAGGTTAGCGTAACTAGCACTAACTAGACATGACGTAATTTTTTATCTTGTTACTTTAATTGTTAGAGGTTTAGCCTGCCCGCCTTTGACATGGGCTTGCTATTAAATTCACCCCACCGCGACCCGTCCTAAAAAGTCCTTTCTGTAAATAGAAGGGAACTGACTAATGTGATCATAATTTATCATTGTATCATGCCCACCGAAACAACCAACATTTCAGAAGGGGCCAGATTTAATTATTGGTTGCTGGAAATCATCTGTTTCTGCATTTACATTAATTAATTTCACATGCCCACATGCCAGATACATCAACACTAACCAGTGCTTAAAATAAGCCTGTTTTTAAGACATCTCTGTTGGTTGTTACTTTGGACATTTTTGATGGTTGTTACTTTTGGTACAAATGACCTTATGTCACAGGCTCATATGAAAATTGTAATAAATATCTGGCTACCATACATTATGTTCATTCATATGATTGAAAATAAATTTAAACATTAGTTTCAACTTTAAACTTGTGACCTCAATCAGAAATAGCAAAGTTTCTTCAAATCTCAAGAAGCATAAGTTTATGACATGTTGACTCAGGCTGGAAGGTTGAAATTCCAGCAGGTGGGATTTGCCCTCTGATGACTACACACCAGCTGCCATTCAAGATATACAGATCTGTCATGATATTCTTGTGTGGTAGTGTACCAGATAGGTACCTTTGTCTTTTCCATGGCTGCATTTTCCTGAATTTTGGAGGTGTAACCTAACAACAATGTAAAAATAATAATAATAATTACGGTATTTATAATGCGCTTATCTTATAATAATTATAACTCTAAGCGCGCACTCACAACTCGCACACGCATGCGCACGCTTTAGACAATGACTCACGTAACACAAATAGTGAAGATACATTAGGACGGTCAGCTTGGGCTGGGGAGTGTGGTGATATAGTGCTAGAACTGTTGAAAGAGATGAGTTTTGAGGGCAGACTGGAAGGAGGAGAGCGAGTGTTTCTGACGGAGAGAGAGTGGGAGAGTGTTCCAGGTGGTTGGACCGTATACTGAGAAAGAGTGGGGGCCGAAAGTGCATCTACTTTGAATTATCATGGTCGATCCACAGGCATCAGAACTGTTCACCCAAAAAAAATCTGAAAACGGCGATTTTGAAAAATTGTAGAGTTATTTAAAGCAATTTCCTGGCACATAAGTCAAAAGTGTTATTAAACAGGGGCCAGGAAAATCTGAAAATCGCCGAAAATCGGACAGTTCTGATGCCTGATCTACTGCAAGTGTACCACTTGCAGTAGATGGATCGACCATGATAATTCAAAGGTAGTGCTAGATTGGCTTTGCACCATCAAATGCCAAGCTAATCTGGCACTACCCTTGAATTATCATGGTCGATTCATCTCCTGCTGTAGTGCGTCGGGGCTAAAAAATGGGTTTAAGCACTAATTCACCAAGCTATTCTGGCACCACTGGAAAAATAGAACTATATCATGGTTGATCCATTAACCCTTTTCATTCGGAATACACCATTGTGTGAAATAAGTTTGACTAATAATAGTTCAAGGGTAGTGTCTGAATAGCTTGGCACCTCTAGGTGCCAAGCTGTTCTGGCTCCACCCTTGAACTAAAGAGATTGGTCTATATCCTTATCTGTAAGACTATAAGGTAGCTTGCATATGGCAGCGTACAAATTTTAAGCTGTTGGCCTCGGTATGATATGGGTTAAAAATTCTACAACAAAAAGCTCCCTCTAACTGAAAGACTGCATGCGGAGAAGGTAGATGTAGCCTGCATCCAAGAAACCCAAATGAACTCTAATCACCGATTTCAAGTCAGAGGCTACCAAGTCTTTAGGATGGACAGAGAAGAGAGGCATAAGGGAGGAGTGCTGATCCTGGTGAAAAACAACATCCCAGCCCAAGACTTCATGATCAACACCAACCAACAAGCAGAGATCCACATCGTCAAGATCAAAGTGGAAGACATAGAAATTAAGATCTTCAAGCTCTACTGCCCCCAAGACAAGGATCTGTCCCTACAGCTAAAGCCACAGAAGAGTGCCTTGCTGTTGGAGATTTCAATAGCCACTCAACATGCTGGGGTATGAGGAGACTGATAAAAGAGGAGAGGAAGTAGAGGACTGGCAGATAGAAAATGGACTGGTACTGCTGAATGATGTGGAAGATCCACCAACATACTTTTCCAGGAGATGGCTAACAACATCCACTCCTGACTTGGCCTTTGCTACGGATGCCCTTGCCAAGAAATCAAAGAGGAGGGCTAAGCCAGCTTGGTGGAAGCGACCATAGACCTGTCAAGATCTCTGTAGATGTTGACTATAAACGAGAACACCCCAAATTCTTCCCCAGGTGGAACTATAAGAAGGCTGACTGGGACATGTTTGCATCACTGACAGATATGTACACAAAGGGCATCAACAAACAGGACAAAAATATTAACCGGCTTGTACGGGACCTCAACAAGGCCATTTTGAAAGCAGCCTATAGGCTATAGGATGAAATAATCCCACAAGGCGCCAGAAAAAATTACAGACCTTATTGGACTGAGGAGCTGCAAAAACTCGAAGACCAAGTACAAGAAGCCACAGAAAAGGTAGAAAGGAACCCAGGGGTTCTGAAAACAACATTACTTTTAAAGCTGCAGCTACAAACTACAGAAAGACCTATCTGCAAGCGGCAAGAAACAGCTGGAGAGAAAAAAACTGAAAAGCTTAACCTGGACTGTGATGGAAACAAGCTGTGGAAGCTGATAAGAGCCATGAACGATGAAACCAGGAAAGGTTCCTCTGTTGTCATTGAGCATAACCAGGAGATGCTCGCAGGAAGAAGAGCAGCAAACTGCTTTATAGACAAGTATTTAGCACCATCACAATCCCAAAATCTGCCGTGAGATGGCCTTAGTCGCCTGCTCGGCGTTAAACCCAAATAACTAACTAATTAACACAATCCCAGAAGAAAGAAAGCGAGAAATCCCGCAGGAAATCAGAGCCCAACAAGAAGCTACACCTGATGCAGTGATGACTGACCTCTTTACCATACAGGAGCTGGAAGAGGCTATGAAGACTCTACCAGAGAAGAAGTCCTCTGGGCCAGACAAGATCACCAACGAGATGCTCCTGCATCTAGGTCCCAGAGCCAAAGCTGTCTTTCTGGACACCTTCAATAATAGCTGGAAGAGCAGCCATGTTCCACAGATATGGCGAGAAGCAGACAATCATGGTGCCCATTTATAAGAAGGGAAAGGACTGTACAAAAGCAGACAGCTACAGGCCCATAAGCCTTACCAGCTGCATGGGGAAGCTGATGGAAAGGCTCATTAACACAAGACTCATGTTGCTCATGGAAAGGAAGGAAGTCTTCACTCCTGAACAGGCAGGTTTTAGGCAACACCGCTCCACTGAAGATCAGGTGACCTACATTGCCCAGAAAATAAAAGACGGCTTCCAAGATGAAAAACACACTTTGACAGCATGGATTGACATAGAGAAGGCCTTCGACAGAGTGTGGAAGGAGGCACTGAAACATAAACTCCAAAAGTGTGGCATCGCCGGGTGCATGCATAGGTGGGTTGAACAGTACCTCTTCAACAGAAAGGCTAGAGTACATGTCAACGGATAATACAGCCGAAAGGAGATGCTGAATGAAGGAATTCCACAAGGAGCAGTTCTGTCCCCAACATTGTTTCTCGTCTTCATCAATGACATTGTTGGAGACCTTCCAAAACATGTTTATGGGGCCATCTATGCAGATGACCTTGTGCTGTTGTGTACTGAAGATGACAACAGCAACCTACAGGATGCAGGAAGCACTGAAAAAATTGGAACAGTGGACAAGAAAGTGGTTTGTAAACTGTCAATGCAAAGAAGACCACTTACACCATCTTCAGCTTGTCCAACAAAAGCCAGCTAGCAACAATGAAAATCAATGGACACACTCTTCCACCAGAAGATTGCCCTACATACCTGGGTCATACCTGGGTGTGACTCTAGACCGCAGACTTACCTGGAAGCTGAAAATTGAGAAGTGTCAAGAGAGGGCAAAAATCCGCCTAGTCCTGATGAAAAAGCTCACCAGCACCAGATGGGGAGCAGATGCTAGCATTCTCAAGAAAATGTACACAGGGAGAGTCCGCCCAGTCTTAGAGTATGGAATGGCAGCATGGGGAACGGCAGCAAAGTCAAACTTTGACAAAGTTGGAAAAATTCAGAGCCAGGCTACAAGAATCATCACTGGTGCCATGCGTTCTACTCCTTTCTCTGCATTGGAAAGCGCATCCGGACTTGAGTCACTAGAGGAGAGAAGAGACACCAAGCTCCTGTTAAAGCAGCAAAATTCAAACGTTAAACATCTGCAGAACCACCCGATGAGACAGAGAATGTCAGAGCCAACAAAGGGTAGACTCAAGCGCTCCAGCTTCATACATCAGACCAGGATCCTTGAACGGAGAAATCCAGATCTCCTAGATCACATGCCAAAGGTGATCCCCAAAACCCTTGAGAATCCTCCATGGAAGCGCTCGGGTGAACCCCAAATACGTGACAGCATACCAAAGATCCAGAAGAAGGGTACCCAGTGTGACACAGAATGCAAATCCTACACGATGGAGCACATCCAGACCCACAACCCACAAGAGGTCTGGACCCATGTGTACACGGACGGTTCTGTAACTGACGCTGCCACAGACGGAGGAGCCGGAATCTACATTAAGTACCCAGGCGGGAGAGAAGCAGAGATCTAGAGCTCTCGCTACTGGAAAATACGTCACAAACTACAGGTCAGAAGCAGAAGCCCTGAGAATTGGTGTAACAATAGTGAAAAACTGCCCTGAAACATCTGACTCCATTTTGTTTCTCACTGACGCCCTCTCCATCCTACAGGCCCTAAAAACACCCAAAGACAAGGACCTAAATGATCTGTTTTTGGCATTCGCCTCCCTTTGTACAACACACATGGTTGTGCTGCAGTGGATACCTGCACACTGCAAGGTGTGAGGCAATGAAACTGCAGACAGGCTAGCAAAGGAGGATCTTCGATTCCTCTCTTTCCAACAACCCAAGGAGACAAAACAACATCATATGCAGAAGCCAAGACTATCATACTCAGTAGTCAGTGTTAACAGTGCAGACAAAACAATAGTGTGGCCTGTTAGACTGCCCTGCATAACAATAATGTTTGTGACCTGGCCTAGTTTTGGCATTCAAGTGTACACTGCACAGATACTGTATAGATGGATACCTAGTACAGCACCCTGATAGGACTTTTATTTCTCAAGCAAAGAACTTTAGACTCCAAAGGTGTGTTTATGACGTATTATCAGAACTTGGGATTCTTGCTAAGCCTGGACGTAAACGTGGCTGCAGAGGTGGCAAATTATGCCACCAACGCTCTGGACTTTTAGCACTTTCCAACAGCCAGTCTTCAGAATTCCTGTCTCCTCCCAAGGGGCACGGTGTGGTGTCTTCACTGCTGCCTTCTGTGACTCGGTCACCTCCTTTTGCTTCACTGCTGCACCTGTCTTCAGTGCCACACTCTCCACCACACGGGCACCCAGTGACGTTATCTCCACCCGAGCACCCGTCTTCAGTGCCCCACCCTCCATCCCAGGGGCACCCAGTGATGTTATCTCCACCCAAGCACCTGTCTTCAGTGCCCCACCCTCCACCCCAGGGGTGCTCAGTATTGTCATCTCTACACTCATGGCCTGTCTTCCGCGCTCCACCCTTCACCCAAGGAGCACTCAGTAATGTCCGCGCCACCCCAGCACATGTCTTCGATGTCCCTCCCGCCACCCCAGGGACAATCAGTGATGTCATCTCCACCCAAGTACCTGTCTAAAGTGCTCCATCCTCCACCCCAGGGGCACATAGTGATGTCACCTCCACTTCATCACCTGTCTTCAGTGCCCCACCCTTCACCTCAGGGGTACTCGGGATTGTCATCTTCAACCCAGCGCCTGTTGTCGGTGCCCTGCTGTCCACCCCAGGGGTACTCGGTGCCCTGCTGTCCACCCCAGGGGTACTCGGTGTTTTCATCTGTACCTCGGCACATGTTTTCAGTGCTTCAGTCGCCTCACTCTTTTTCAGCCAAGTGGCCTACCCCAGTGTCGATTTCCCCACTCCACCCAACACCTCTTCCCCTGCCGCGGCAGTCCCTACATTTACCACTGCCCATGCCGCAGGCCTCACCATCGCCATCACAGCAGCAAAGTCATCACATGCCTGCAGCGCCCGTGGGTCCTCCACCAACACAATGCCTGCTGCCTGCATTATCAGTACCCCAGTGGGGCCATCCTACACCCGGTGTCCCACCGCTACCACCTCTGGTACTTCAGCCCCCACCATCACAATCATTCGTGTGGCAGCCCCCACTTCCACTTCATTGGGCCCCAATCCAACCATCACCACCCCCTCAAACCTCTCCGTCATCATCACCATCACAACTTCTTGAACGACCACACCTGTCCCAAGAAACATTACAACCCGTCTCAGTCTACATCAGCTCCAAGAGAATCACAAGCCATACTCAACAGACTGGTAATGTATCTAACCTTATTCAGGTTCATCTTCAAGACACTACCACAGTACCAGATCAGCTGTGTTTGGCACTGTTTAACGTGCGCTCAGTTGGTTGTGCCAAGAAGCGCTCTGAAGTGTGCGAGTTTGTCACTGACCATCATGTTGACATTCTGTTCTTAACAGAGACCTGGCTTCATGCCTCAGGTGATGAGGCCAAATGTGCTGATCTTGCCCCATCTGGATACTCTGTGAAATCCTTCCCCCGTGATTCCCATTGGGGCGGTCCGTGGCGCAGTGGTTAAGGCGCCTGCCACCAATGCTAAAGGTGCGTGGTTCGACTACGGGTTCCGGCGTCGGATTTTTCTCCTCTAGTAAGTGTCACCGTTAATTCGGGCGGACCGTCGGGGGTTCTTTCTCCGGGTACTCCGGCTCTTCCTCCCCCTCCACTTTGGTATCAGTTTCAGCCCACTTAATCAAATTTCAAATACAAACGATTTTGAATTTCCAAAAACTACAGTAGCTCGCTTGAGCTTGCCCTTAGCACCACGTGAATGTTCTGTGTTTATGTACAGTGTGTGAGTGAATGCGCGTGATTCACGTGAGCGTGCTTGTTGGGTTCAGTTCGCGGCGGCGCTTTGAGCCGATTTTCAATTGGGATAAAGCGCCTATTTAATGCGCTTATTATTATTATTATTATTCTCGTGGGGGTGGTATTGCAGTCGTCCTCCATGAAGCACTGCAGCCTTTTCCATCATTCTCAACGTCTTTCAGTTTCTCCCATGAGTCTTTTGAGCTTGTACAGTTTACTCTAGCTTTAACTCAGAAAACTGTTCATTTTCTGTGCCTCTACAGACCCCCGCCAAACCGCAAGTACAAATTAACTGATTCAATGTTTGTTGATCAATTTCATGATCTTCTCGATCACTGTAATTCTCTTGCTGGCAGTCTGATAGTCCTTGGTGACTTTAACATCCACTTTGACAGTCAGAAGCACCACACCACCTCTGCACTCATGGACATTTTACACATGTTCAGTCTTTCACAAGTTGTCGACAAACCAATTCATAGACAAGGGCATACTATTGACTGGATCCTTCATAGATGTGACGATGATATCTTGTGCTCAGCACAGGTTTCTGATGCAATATGTTCAGACCATTACTGTGTGATCATTTGAGGGCCATAGTCCCACCTCCAGTGCCTATGCTTACCATAGTGCGCACGTGAAGGCTGACCTCGTTCAGTCACTGTCTCACCATCCTAGTCCTAGTGCCGAGGAGTTTGATTCATGTTTACGCATTGTCTTAGACAGTCACGCACCATCTTCAAGGCGTAAAAAGTCAGCTCATAGAATCAGCCCATGGTATAGGTTTGTGAGCAAAGAGCTGCGTTCGGCTAAGCAGATGCGGCGCCAAGCTGAGAGAATGTGGTGCTCAACTAGGTTGACTGTTCACAAGCAGATATACACATGTTCTAAGAAGCATGTAAATGAGATTGTTCATGGAGCAAAATCTTCGTTTTACAACAGGAAGATCAGTGAGTGCACAACAAGCAAAGAGTTGTATAATGTGACCAATAAGCTTATGGTGAAGAAGACTCCATCACCTCTTCCCACTACATTTCCCCCGTGCCAGCTGCCTCAGCTTTTTGCAGATTACTTAGTTGATAAGGTCTGCGAAATTCGTGATTCTCTGGATATCATGCCTACTTCAGTTTTGTTCACCAAAAAACGCTTCAGTGGAGAACCTCTCTCAGCCTTCGAACCTGTGCTAGAGGATGAGGTCAGAAAAGTGATCACAAACACTGCCCCCAAAACTTGTGAGTTAGACCCCATACCCACTCCCTTGTTGTATGAGTGCCTGGGTGAAGTGTTGCCTGCCATTACACAAGTCATCAACAACTCTCTCTCCACTGGTATTTTTCCTGAAAGCTTCAAGACTGCACTTGTGAAACCCCTAAGCCCTATTGAAGAAACCATCTTTAGACCCAAATGTTCTGAAAAACTATCGCCCAGTTTCCAATCTTACATTTCTTATCAAAGATTCTTGAGAAAATTGTCCTTGCTCAAACTTTAAAGCATGTCAACTCTAATAGTCTGTTCAGTGTATTCCAGTCTGCATATATCGTCCCCATCGTAGCACTGAAACAGCTTTGCTGAAGATATTCAATGACCTGCTTTGTGCTTTGGACGAGCGTAAGATCACAGTCCTTGCTTTGCTTTACCTGTCCAGTGCGTTCGACACTATTGACCATGAAATTTTGCTGTGCCGTCTTCAATCTGTATTTGGCATTGAAGGCACAGTCTTGGCATGGTTTAGTTCATACCTGACTGAACGATTCCAGATTGTTTCTGTCGACGGCTGTCGTTCTGAGCCATCACCTCTTCGGTTTGGTGTACCCCAGGGCTCGGTCCTAGGACCTGTATTGTTCTTACTGTATGTTCAGCCCCTGTCCGACCTGATTTGTAGTCGCTCCATCTCCCATCATGCATTTGCAGATGATACGCAGATGTACAAAAGTGATACTGTCGAGCGAGCTGTGAATGCCGTCCAAAGTATAGACTATAAGCCAGTGCATTGACCAAGTCAAATCATGGATGACCACCAACAAACTGATGTTAAATGATGGCAAAACTGAAGCAATGTTGGTAGCTAATCCAAGATTATCTTCATCCCTGCCTTTACCGTCATTATTGTCTGTGGATGGAACACTCATTGGCTTCTCTGCGAGTGTGAGAAACCTGGGTGTTACACTTGACAGCGAGTTATCTATGTCACAGCATGTCAGTGCAGTGTGTAGATCAGCTTATCTGGAACTTCGTGGTATTAGTTCAGTTCGTCACCTGCTGACCGTGGAAGCCACTAAAACACTAGTCTGTGCATTTGTGCTGTCCAAGCTAGATTATTGTAACTCTTTGCTTTGTGGCTGCCCTCAGTATCTCATTGATCGCCTCCAAAAAATTCAGAACAATGCAGCCCGGCTTGTTGTGAGAGTCCATAAGACTGAGCATGTCACACCCATCTTGAAGTCCCTTCACTGGCTACCTGTGTCCTCACGTATTCAATACAAAGTTATGTCAGTCTGTTTTAACTGCCTTTCAGGCACCAGCCCAGAATACTTGTCCTCTTTGCTGCATGTGTATATACCCTCTCGTGAGCTCCGCTCCTCTTCTGATAAACGGAAGTTGTGTGTACCTTCTGTCCAAACTAAAACATTTGGTCAGCGCACTTTTGTTTATCAAGCCCCAGTGTTATGGAATACACTTCCTCTTGAGGTCAGAAACAGTGAGTCTGTCTCTGACTTCAAGAGGTCGTTGAAAACTCACCTCTTCAAGCGTTACTTTGAATAACTGCCAGTGTTTGATGCCTTAGTTGTAGTTCTGCAATCCTCCTTGTTTAGACTGAATGTTAATTAGAATATAAATTATTATGTATGTATTGTTGTTTAGTTTATTGTAAAAGTGGTGTGTTTGGGCATTGTACTTTGTTTGTTACGTGCATATGTCATTGTATTTTTATTTTTGTGTACAGATTGTAAAGCGCTTAGAGCTTTTGAGTAAGATTAAGCGCTATATACTCATTATTATTATTATTATTATCATCATCAAAAACGAGCAGAAAAGAAAGTGGCTGCGAGAACACCCCAGCTATAACAAACGGCTATCACCTACTGACCAGACCGGTGCAGGTAGTTATCTTCTGACTACGCACCGGCCGACTACAGGGGCTTCTACGAAGCCTTGAAAACAGTGTATGGCCCCAGGCACCTGGTACAAAGTCCCCTGCGAAGCGCGAATGGCCAGGCACTCCTCACAGATAATACCTCCATCTTGAACCGCTGGTCGGAATACTTTCAGAGCCTCTTCAGCGCTGAGCGCACTGTTCAAGAAGCAGTCGTCCTACAAATCCCACAGCTCCCAGTAAAAGTTGAATTGGACGAACCGCCCACCGCTGAAGAGACCCTCACAGCCATCCACCAGCTCAAGAGTGGCAAAGCAGCAGGCATTGATGGAATACCGCCAGAGATCTGGAAACATGGAGGCACAGCACTGCACAACAAGCTCCATGACCTCTTTCTCTGCTGCTGGGAGGAAGGAACACTACCAAAGGATCTCCGTGATGCAGTCGTTATCACCCTGTACAAGAACAAAGGTGAGAAGTCTGACTGTTCCAACTATTGGGGAATTACACTGCTGTCCATTGCTGGAAAAATCCTTGCAAGGCTGCTCCTGAATCGGCTGGTACCTGCCATCGCTGAAGACCAACTCCCAGAGGGCCAGTGTGGCTTCAGAGCAAACAGGAGCACCACCGATATGGTCTTTGTGCTGAGACAGCTACAGGAGAAGTGCCGCGAGCAGAACAAAGGGCTGTACGTAACGTTTGTCGACCTAACAAAAGCGTTCGACACTGTGAGCAGGCAAGGCATGTGGCAGATCCTGGAGCGACTTGGCTGTCCCCCAAAGTTCCTCAACATGATTGTCCACCTACACGAGGACCAGCAAGGTCAGGTCAGACTCAACAATGACCTCTCAGAACCATTCCCCATTCTCAACGGCGTAAAGCAGGGCTGCGTGCTGGCACCGACCCTCTTCACCATCTTTTTTAGCATGATGTTGAAGCAGGCCACAGTGGACCTCGATGATGACGATGCAGTGTACATCAGGTATCGTCTCGATGGCAGCCTATTCAACCTCAGACGACTGCAGGCCCACACGAAAACCCTAGACCAACTGATCCGTGAGCTGCTTTTTGCTGATGATGCTGCCCTCGTTGCACACACAGAGAGAGCCCTGCAGCGCATCACGTCCTGCTTCGCAGACGCTGCCCAGCTCTTTGGACTCGAGGTCAGTCTGAAAAAGACAGAGGTCCTCCATCAGCCGGCACCCAAGACAGTGTATCGCCCTCCTCACATCACCATCGGCGAGTCTGAACTAAAGTCAGTGCACCAGTTTACTTACCTTGGCTGCATTATCACGTCGGACGCCAAGCTGGACAAGGAGCTTGACAGCAGGCTGGCAAAAGCGAACAGCGCTTTCGGGCGACTTTTCAAGCGGGTGTGGCACAATCAACAGCTGAAAACAGGCACCAAGATCAGCGTGTACAGAGCTGTGGTCCTCACCACCCTGCTGTATGGTTCCGAGTCCTGGGCCCTCTACCGCAGCCAACTACGACTCCTCGAACGCTTCCACCAGCGCTGCCTGCGTACCATCCTGGGCATTCACTGGAGTGACTATGTCACCAATGTCGAGGTCCTTGAACAGGCTGAAACCGTGAGCATCGAGGCTTTGCTGCTGCGGACACAGCTCCGCTGGGCGGGGCATGTTTCCAGGATGGAGGATCATCGCCTACCAAAGATCACCCTGTTCGGCGAGCTTGCTACTGGACACCGTGACAGAGGGGCACCAAAGAAGAGATACAAAGACTGTCTCAAGAAGTCACTTAGTGCCTGCCAAATCGACCACCACCAGTGGTCTTCGCTTGCTGTGGACCGTGACACCTGGCGCTCCACTATTTACAAGGCAGCTGTCTCCTTTGAGGACTCTCGCAGAGCTAGCCTTAAGGACAAGCGGCTCAGGAGAAAGAACAGAGATGCCGCAACTCAGAACTCTGGCCATACCTTCCCCTGCAGCCACTGCGGTCGAACCTGCCTGTCCCGGATTGGCCTCCGCAGCCACGAACAAGCCTGCAGACGTCGTGGGCAACTCCTATAAAATCTTCGTTCGCGAAGTCCAGCCAAGAGAGAGAGAGACGCACCGGCCATAACAAACTGAACTGGCATCTCCACACGAAGTTTGGAATTGGCCAGTCAGACCAGTGCCCACGCAACTCTGGTAGCATGACAACAGACCACGTGCTACAGACCTGCCCCACGTTCACAACCCTCAGACGGAGACGCTGGCCGGATGAGACAGAGGTGTACTGCAAGCTCTATGGAGGCCTGGTGGACTTGCGGCGCATGGCAGCATTTATAGAGGAGACCGGGCTGTCCATATAAAGAGTGTTCGAGGAAGAAGAAGAAGAAGAAGAATATGGGTTAAATTCCATACTTTCTTGTACACTGAATCAGTGAATGGGTTGATCATCATCACTGGGAAGCTGGGTGGCTCAGTCATAGAGCATTTGACTCATCCCAAAGGGCACAGGTTTGAATCCAGCTTGGGTCAAAGTTTGGTTGAACCCTATTCAGTGCCACTTGTCTTTGAAATCACCTTTGTCGTGAACAACAGGCGTTAAGCCTTAACCCATATCAAACTGAGGCTAAAAGCTTCAAGTTTGTACACTGTCATATGCAAGCTACATTATAGTACTTACAGATAAGGTATATAGACCAATGGCTTTAGTTTAAGGGTGGTGCCAGAATAGCTTGGTGCCTAGAGGCGCCACACTATTCTTGAACTACCCTTGAACTAAGCCATGCTGGTAGGCACTCGCCAGAAACTTTCCCAGCTCCCTCCCTCCCTCCACCTTCAACTCGACAGCACCCCCATCTCCCTCTCTGACTCGGCCAAAAACCTCGGCGTTATCCTCGATTCCTCTCTTTCCATGACCAGCTTCGTCTCTGCCACGGCCCAGGCATGCTACTTCCACCTCTGCCGCATCAGTCAGATCAGAAAATACCTCACTACCGAAGCTGCCACCAAACATGCTGTCTCTCTATCCTATCTCGCATCGACTACTGCAACTCTCTCCTTTCCGGCCTCCCTACCACTTTCACTCTCCAGCGCGTCCAGAACAATGCTGCCCGCCTCGTCCTCAGAAAGAAAAAATCCGACCACATCACTCCCCTGCTCAAACTCCTTCACTGGCTTCCCATCCCCCAAAGCATCCAATACAAGATTCTGTCTCTGCTACAAATCCCTGAACAACTGCGCTCCCGCCTATCTCTCAAACTTACTTCACCCCTACACTCCTCCCCGCTCCCTCCGCTCCACCTCCGACCCTCTCAGCCTCCACATCCCCCGCACCAAACTCAGCACTTTCGGTCCCCCCGCTCCTTCTCAGTATACGGTCCATCCACCTGGAACACTCTTCCACTCTCTCTCCGTCAGAAACACTCTCTCCTCCTTCCAATCTGCCCTCAAAACTCACCTCTTTCAACAGTTCTAGCACTATACCACCACACTCCCCACTCTAAGCAGACTGTCGTAATGTATTTCACTATTTGCCTTACGTGAGTCGTTGTCTAAAGCGTGCGCATGCGTGCGCGAGTTGTGAGTGCGCGCTTATTTTAAGATAAGCGCATTATAAATACCGTAATTATTATTTATTATTATTATTACTATTTTGGTCAAACTTATTTCACACACTGGTGTATTCCGAATGATAACGGCTAAACGTGTAATGTTTTTCATCATCATGACGGGGGGGTCATCGTCATGTATCATCATCATGTCCAGTTGTAGTGCGTGCTACTTCCATGTTGGTCATGTTGGTGCAGGGTTTCTATTGTAAAGGTGCTTAGCCTGAAATGACTCGAAGGTGACTGTCAAGCATGTACCTAATGTGCAAAAGGCCATCGGCCCTAATGTCGGCCCGATGGCCTTTTGCGCATTGGGTAAAAACTAACGTGCAAAGAAATTCCCAAGAAAGGAAAAACACGCTCAACAGAGTCAAAAAGGACAAGTACCACATAATTTATTTATAAACTGTGTTGTACTTTCCATTTCTAAGCATGTTTCTTTCTTGGGAATTTCATTGGAAGACCATCCAAGTAATGTTGATCTTATTCGACCATATATATCTCGTCGTATTGTCCTGTGTCACCCTCAGGCCTGAGTGGGTTTTCATTATGTTTTGTCAGACTCCTCTATACAAGACGGTTGTGGACGATGTGATTAACAACGTAAAGGAGGTGTTTCTCGATGAGGGGGTGGACGAGCAGGTGTTGCAGGAACTCAAACAGGTAAGAAGAAACCCCAGTGAAGAAAAGGTCCTCAGGCTGACATCGTCTATATCAGGTCTGATGTACATGTACATGTATACAAACTGTGTTTGTTGGTGAATCCAGCTGGTATTTCTCTAAGTGGGCAAGCCTTTGCAGTAATGTACCAATCACCACAGACAAGACGCTTTGGAAAGTCAACACAGCTGCAAATCCTCAGGCTACAGTGCATAGTATCTTTTACAGTTTTAACACTTTGGCTGTCTCAGTGTCTGTAGCACTTTTTATCCAGGTGGTTTCTGCAGGCTGCCCAAGGGTAAATTAACCCTTTGGCTGTCTGTAGCTCTTTTTTGTGTGAAGGTGATTCCTGCTGTTTGTAGTGCTTTTTGTGGAGGTGATTCCTGCAGGAATCAACTTCACAAAAAGCGCCACCAACAGTCAAAGGGTTAACCCTTTTAACCCCAACACCCTACAGCAGGAATTGGATTGACCATGATAATTCAAAGGCGCCAAGCTAATCTGGCACTACTCTTGAATTATCATGGTCAATCCACCTCCTACAGCTGGTACAGTAACACTTCCAAAATTTTGGAAATGCACCCATGGGGCTAAAAGGGTTAATGCAGCACTGGTATTTGAGGGATACAAAATTCTGCTCCTGTGTTTTCCAGTTATGGGAGGGGAAGCTGGCAGCCTCCAAAGCGCTGGAGCCCATGGTGGAGCACGCCGAGGTTCAGATGCCCAACCCGGCCATGAGCATCTTGCTACAGCAGCCCCAGGGACAGGCTCATGCACAAATACAGCAGGGATACATCTCACGTGGAGGTACGCCTTCTGAGCCCTAGGAAAGCTAAAGGCAGTAGGTCCATTTTTGTGAAAAACGAGATCTTCATTGTACTCGAAGAAAATCTCGCTTTTCACAAAAATAGACTTACTGTCTTTTGCCTTTCGAAGCAGTTCCGTCATTCACTTCCTCTTATGATTAACCCATTTAGCCCCAACGCCTTGCAGCAGGAGATGGATTGACCATGATAATTCAAGGGTAGTGATAGATGAGCTTGGTGCCTGAAGGTGCCAAACTCATCTGTCACTACCCTTGAAATATATCTCTAAAATTGTGGACATGTGACAATGGTGTTAAATGAGCCAAGTAGTACTGTGATAACCTCAGGGTATCTCTTGGGTTAAATGAGCCAAGTAGCACTGTGATAGTGTGATAACCTCAGGGTATCTCTTGGGTTAAATGAGCCAAGTAGCACTGTGATAACCTCAGGGTATCACTTGGGTTAAATGAGCCAAGTCTCTTGGCTTGACTTCGCGAACGAAGATTTTATAGGGCTTGCCCACGTCGTCTGCAGGCATTTTCATGGCTGCGGAGGCCAATCCGGGACAGGCAGGTTCGACCGCAGTGGCTGCAGGGAAGGTCTGGTCAGGGTTCTGAGTTACGACAACTCTGTTTTTTCTTCTAAGCCGCTTGTCCTTAAGGTTAGCTCTGCGAGAGTGAACAATGAACAATGAACCTTTATTTTTCAACGGTAGAAGTTATTGGTAACAGGACCAGTTTTCAAACTTGCCGTTGCTACATCTACTACATAAATGACATAGACATGTAAGCATACACATACCACACGCTGACGCATGCATGCACTCGCTCACGCATGCACGCCCGCACATACGCACGCTCACACACACACACGCACTCCGGTACGCACGCATGCACACCATACCTCATGCATGCACGCACGCACGCACACACACAGACACACACACATACATACACACATGCACACCGCAATTACGCATGCACGCACACTGACACACACACAATCACAAACTTACACACGCACGCACTTAGACACACACGCACACATACACACACACGCTCTCGGACACGCACTCCAGACATACATACGCGTATAACGCGTACGCCAAAAAATAGAAAATGAGTAAAAATGCAAAGTAATGCATTACACAGAAAATCATTAAGTACATTAGAATTCATACAGCAAAGGCAAATATATATAGGTGCTCTCTCTCTCTCTCTCTCTCTCTCTCTCTCTCTCTCTCTCTCTCTCTCTCTCTCTCTCTCTCTCTCTCTCACACACACACACACACACACACACACACACACACACACACAGCATGCACGCACACACACACACACACACACACACACACACACACACACACACACACACACACACACACACACACACACACACACACACACACACACACACACAGAGATACGTGAGCGCGCGCCCCAAAATATCGCGTACACACATATGAAGGCAGAAACATTGTACACAGTACATGCAGTATTCAAAGTACTCTTGGCACTCAGATACTATGGTCCACTGAAAAACCCACAAAAATCTCTCTCTCTCTCTCTCTCTCTCTCTCTCTCTCTCTCTCTCTCTCTCTCTCTCTCTCTCTCTCACACACACACACACACACACACACACACACACACACACACACACACACACACACACATATTCACACACACGCACATTCACACACCTGAACACACGCACAACTTATCCCTGTACTGTATTGATTAGATTACCTCAGAGATTCTACGTGTTTGAAGAGGCTGACCCTAAATGAGGTGAGCGTCTTTGCGTTTCTGATTTCTGCAGGAGTCCTCAAAGGAGACGGCTGCCTTGTGAATGGTGGAGCGCCAGGTGTCACGGTCCGCAGCAAGCAAAGACCACTGGCAGTGGTCGATTTGGCAGGCACTAAGTGACTTCTTGAGACCATCTTTGTATCTCTTCTTTGGTGCCCCTCTATCTCGGTGTCCAGTGGCGAGCTCGCCGAACAGAGTGATCTTGGGTAGGCGATGATCCTCCATCCTGGAGACGTGCCCCGCCCAGCGAAGCTGTGTCCGCAGCAGCAAAGCCTCGATGCTCACAGTTTCCGCCTGTTCAAGGACCTCGACGTTGGTGACATAGTCACTCCAGTGAATGCTGAGGATGGTACGCAGGCAGCGCTGGTGAAAGCGTTCGAGGAGTCGTAGTTGGCTGCGGTAGAGGGCCCAGGACTCGGAACCGTACAGCAGGGTGGTGAGGATGACAGCTCTGTACACGCTGATCTTGGTGCCTTTTTTCAGCTGTTGATTGTGCCACACCCGCTTGAATAGTCGCCCGAAAGCACTGTTTGCTTTTGCCAGCCTGTTGTCCAGCTCCTTGTCCAGCTTGGCGTCTGACGTGATGATGCAGCCAAGGTAGGTAAACTGGTGTACAGACTTCAGTTCGGACTCGCCGATGGTGATGTGGGGAGGGCGATGCTCTTCCTTGGGTGCCGGCTGATGAAGGACCTCTGTCTTTTTCAGACTGACCTCAAGTCCAAAGAGCTGGGCAGCATCTGCGAAGCAGGACGTAATGCGCTGCAAGGCTCTCTCTGTGTATGCAACAAGGGCAGCATCATCAGCGAAGAGCAGCTCACGAATCAGTTGGTCTAGGGTTTTCGTGTGGGCCTGCAGTCGTCTGAGGTTGAACAGGCTGCCATCGAGACGATACCTGATGTACACTGCGTCGTCATCGTCGAGGTCCACTGTGGCCTGCTTCAACATCATGCTGAAGAAGATGGTGAAGAGGGTCGGTGCCAGCACGCAGCCTTGCTTCACGCCGTTGCGAATGGGGAATGGTTCTGAGAGGTCACTGTTTAGTCTGACCTGGCCTTGCTGGTCCTCGTGGAGCTGGACGATCATGTTGAGGAACTTTGGGGGACAACCTAGTCGCTCCAGGATCTGCCACATACCTTGCCTGCTCACAGTGTCAAACGCTTTTGTTAGGTCGACAAACGTTACGTGCAGCCCTTTGTTCTGCTCGCGGCACTTCTCCTGAAGCTGTCTCAGCACAAAGACTATGTCGGTGGTACTCCTGTTGGCTCTGAAGCCACACTGGCCCTCTGGGAGGTGGTCTTCAGCGATGTCAGGTACCAGCCGGTTCAGGAGCAACCTTGCGAGAATTTTCCCGGCAGTGGACAGCAGGGTAATTCCACGATAATTAGAGCAGGCAGACTTCTCTCCTTTGTTCTTGTACAGGGTGATGATGACTGCATCATGGAGATCCTTTGGTAGTGTTCCTTTTTCCCAGCAGCAGAGAAAGAGGTCGTGGAGCTTGTTGTGCAGTGCTGGGCCTCCATGTTTCCAGATCTCTGGCGGGATTCCGTCAATGCCTGCTGCTTTGCCACTCTTGAGCTGGTGGATGGCTGTGAGGGTCTCTTCGGCGGTGGGCGGTTCGTCCAATTCAACCTTTAGTGGAAGGTGTGGGATTTGGAGGATGACTGTTTCTTGAACAGTGCGTTCAGCGCCGAAGAGGTCCTGAAAGTATTCCGACCAGCGGTTCAAGATGGAGGTATTATCTGTGAGGAGTGCCTGTCCATCAGCGCTTCGCAGGGGACTTTGTACCAGGTGCCTAGGGCCATACACTGCTTTCAGTGCTTCGTAGAAGCCCCTGTAGTCACCGTTGTCAGCGCAGAGCTGGGTCCTCTGTGCGAGTCTGGACCACCACTCGTTCTGGAGCTCTCTAAGCTTGAGCTGGAGACTGCTGCAGATGAGGCGGAAGGCAGACTTCTTCACAGGGCAGGAAGGCTGGGCTAGGTGGGCCTGGTGGGCGGCTTTTTTTTTTGCTAGAAGTTCCTGGATCTCTACGTCGTTTTCGTCAAACCAGTCTTTGTTCCTCTTTCTAGCAAAGCCCAAGACTTCCACAGAGGATTTTACAATAGCAGTTTTCAGTTGTTCCCAGAGTGTTTCAGGAGAGGAGTCTGCTGGATCAACTGTGTCTTTGAGCATGCGCTGTAAATCGGCCTGAAGGGCAGCTTTCTTGTCACGCTGAAGGCTGGCAACATCAAGCTTTTTCTTGGGAGGGCCCCCTTTCTTGGGTTTCAGCTTGAGGCGGAGCCTGAGTTTGCAGCGAACAAGGCGGTGGTCAGTGTGGCACTCTGCGCTGGGCATCACTCTGGTGAGGAGGACGTCACTGCGGTCCCTCTGACGCACTAGGACATAGTCGATAAGGTGCCAGTGCTTGGAGCGAGGATGCATCCAGGTGGTCTTTCGACTGTCCTTTTGCTGGAAAGTAGTGTTGGTGATGACAAGTTGCTGCTCTGCACAGAGCTCCAACAGTAGGCGACCATTGTCATTGCAGTTCCCAACGCCATGCTTGCCGAGGACTCCTTTCCAGGCTTCAGAGTCTTGGCCCACTCTGGCGTTGAAGTCGCCAAGGATGATGACTTTGTTGTCTGCAGGGGTGCTCTGCAGGAGGCTGCGCAGGTCAGAGTAGAACTTGTCTTTTTCTGCAGGCTCTGCCAGGAGGGTTGGGGAGTACACACTGAGAAGGGTGACGTATTGCTGGTGTCTCAGTGGGAGGCGCATGGACATGATGCGGTCGGAGTGACCTGTTGGTAGGTTTTCCAACTTAGTCGCAATGGGGGTCTTCACCATGAAGCCCACGCCTGAGAGCCGTCTTTCTGATGCAGGCCTGCCTGACCAGTAGAGGGTGTAGCCAGCGCCAAGTTCTTGGAGGCTGCCTTCCTCCGGAAGGCGTACTTCGCTGAGCGCGGCGATGTCGATGTTTAACCTCCGCAATTCATGGGCAATGAGGGCGGAGCGACGTTCAGGGCGTCCGCTGTCTGCTGTGTCGAGCATGGTTCGGATGTTCCAGCATGCTACGTCGAGTCCGGTCGTGGTCGTCATGAGAGTGGATCCATTGTTTTTTCTTGTTTTCTGACCGCATGAGAAGATGCCTGTTGACCGCGGCTAGCCAACTGGGGTTACGAGGGGATGAGCTTTGGTTAGGCCACCTTTTCTAGGCCCCTCTCCGTGTGGAGCAAGTAGTGCTGTCCCTAGAGAAGGCTGCTTGGTCGTTCAGGGTGTGCCGAGTGACGTTGTCATCCCCAGGTCAACATCAGGCGACCAATATCCTGAACCGCCTGCATGCAGGTTTGAGACTGCGGCTTCCAGTGACATCTTTCACCTGCCGTTTTGCCCCTTGCCCATCGCTACAGGACTTGGAAAGTTCAGTGTCATAGTCCGTGGGCGTTTCCTAAAGCCTGCGCGGTGGAGCTTTTTGGTGGAGTGCAGTGTGCGCAGTACTGGCCCCACCCTTTAAACCCTTGGTTCATCTGCCATGGCCTAGCAAGCTGGGACGGTGGCATCGAGGTCCTCGGGTCGTAGGTTTTATATCAGACTGTCCTTGTCTTAGTCTCTGGCTCAAAAGCCTTCCCCGGAGACACGGGGGCTTTGATGTCAGGGGTTTCCTCCCTTAGCCTTTCCGCAGCCAAGCGGCCAGGCCTGCAAGGCAGCAGGGGACTCGTGGGGGCCGGGTCGTCTATGTCCCGTGCAGATGTGAACATCTGCCCACTGCCCAGACGGTGACACCAGAGGAGAAAAATCCAACGCCGGAACCCGGTATCGAACCTCGCACCTTTGGCATTGGAGGCAGACGCTTAACCACTGCGCCACTTCCCCGTATCTCTTGGGTTAAATGAGCCAAGTAGTACTGTGATAACCTCAGGGTATCTCTTGGGTTAAATGAGCCAAGTAGTACTATGATAACCTCAGGGTATCTCTTGGGTTAAATGAGCCAAGTAGTACTGTGATAACCTCAGGGTATCTCTTGGGTTAAATGAGCCAAGTAGTACTGTGATAACCTCAGGGTATCTCTTGCATGATGCACAAATGACTTGGTTGGCTCTGCCTCTTACAATAGTACATGATGCGTTATGAATGAATTTAAAATGCGAGTTGTATGGGCTGTGCAAGTAAAAAAAAAATCAAGTATTTGCTTGGTTTTTGTATCATTACAACACCTGATAATTTTACACACTGTGACAAGTCATGGTTTTTGAAATCCTCAAATAAGTGCTGTTTGAATTAAGTCGGCATGGCCAAGTGTACAGATTCCAGTTAAATCTTCTGAGCTACTGTTTGTTAACAGATTTCTCCTATGGCATCCTTCATTGAAGAAATGAATAAGTGAGTTGAATTGCTAGTTCTCTTTAATTTCAGGAGAACCTGTTTGTGCAGCCACCCTAATAGGAGATCATCTATCATTAACCTATTCATGTCTGGCCCCGTGTATACTCGTGGCCTGAAAGTTCTCCTACACATCCTGCCACAAGTTAATTCGTGGCCCAATTAAAATATATTAATTAAATTTAAATTAAAATCAAAATCAATTAAAATATCTAATTTAAAAACCTTTTCAGGTCTACATAATATACATAATCAAGTAATACGTTACATTTAGTGAAAGTATACAAAGCTTCAGGTCATTTCATACATTTTTCTATTTTTTTTTTGGTTTTTTTTGTGATTTTTTAAGTAACGTGACTAGTTTTTAGTTTTAAAAAAAAACTGGGACCAGGGAGAGCATAGACCAAAAATAAAAACCCTTGAACTATCATAGTCAAATGTGTAAATTTCAAGCAAAAGTGTATCAGGACGAAAAGGGCTAAGGTACTATTTTCAGCTGTCCTAACCACAACCAGCCAGCCAGTACAGCAGCAGACGTTTCCAGTGTCCATCTCGACCAGCCAGGGGGAGCTGGTAAGTGAATTTTTTTGTATGCTACTGCATCACATGGCACAGTTAACTTTTTAAAAAAAGTCCTGATACACTCCAACACAAGATAAATTTGACCATCACATGATAGTTCATGGGTGGTGTCAGGACAGCTTGGTGCCCCTGGGCACCAAGCTGTCCTGGCACCATCCTTAAACTAACATGGTCAGTACATCACCTGAACTGTCAGGTAGCCTTCATAGGACAACTCACTAATTTGGAAATAAATCAACGTCAGGATGTAATGGGTTAAACAGTCTTAACCCCTTCCCTGCCATTGGCCACAGGGTGTCTTTAACCCATATCATACTGAGGCTAAAAGCTTCAAATTTGTACACTTCTATATGCAAGCTACATTATAGTACTTACAGATAAGGATACAGACCAATGGCTTTAGTTCAAGGGTAGTGCCAGAATAGCTTGGTGCCTAGAGGTGCCAAGCTACTCTGGCACTACCCTTGAACTATTTGTCAAACTTATTTCACACACTGGTGTATCCCGAATGATAAGGTACCCAATGGCATCCAGTCTATCCAAGTAACATGGATAAAGAGGCATAGGTCCTCATGAGCCCCCACACTTGCGGGGGCTTTTGGGGATCTATATCTCTTGCAGTTCCTCAACAGCAAAATGATTAACCCTTATAGCCCCAAGGCCCATTTCTCAAATTTTGGAGGTGTTGCCTAACGACTATGTACCTATAGGAGATGGATTGATCATGATAATTCAAGGGTAGTGCCAGATGAGTTTGGTGCCTGAAGGCGCCAAGCTCATCTGGCACTACCCTTGAATTATCATGATCAATCCATCTCCTGTTGCAGGGTCCCGGGGCTAAAATGGTTAATTAAACTTCTTCTTACACACCTGGACCATGTCACCAGGGCATGCATTGATCATGCCAGTTTAAGTGTGGTTTCACATCTTGAGGTCATTACTGCAGTGTTGGCATTGTGGTACCATACCTTAAAAATTGGCAGTAGATTCTGTGTTTGGTTTTGTGAAATACACATGGGTGCAGTCTCGATGGTGCAAATTTACACTGGCTGAGTTTACACGCCTGCGAGGGTTTATGGACTGTATATTATATTCATAAATGGGTAGACATATGCCCGATGGATTCAGGCTGAGTAGATAACACGCTGGGTAGATTTACACCTGTGTAAGTAAGACGCTGGGTATAGATTCACACCTGTGTAGGAAACACGATGGGTAGATTCACTCTTGGGTAGATTCAGCCTGTCTAGATTCACACCCAAATGTTGCAAATTTGTCTCCTTCAGTGTCAGTGGAGGTGTGGTGGTTTATGATTATAAACTTTCCTGTCCTTTTGACAGACGGGTGCAGCAGCAGCAGCAACGATGGCCTTGCCTATGGGTCTTTTTCAACAACAGCTGGCTGCTCTTGGCGCAGGGCAGGGAGGAAACATCACTCTTCAGGCTGCAGGTATGTCATCTGCCTCGGGGGTTTTGATAGCAACGCTAGTAAATCTCTAGTTGTGGGCCGGTCTGTAAGTTGGGAGTGGGACCCTAAAGGCCGTTCTTAATTGGACGTACATTTGTTCGCCAACTCTGACGATCTGGAGTTCACAATCTTGGGCAAACCAGGTTGGTTCTTAACCCATATCATTCGGAATACACCAGTGTGTGAAATAAGTTTGACTAAAATAGTTCAAGGGTAGTGCCAGAATAGCTTGGCGCCCCTAGGCGCCAAGCTATTCTGGCACTACCCTTGAACTAAAGCCATATATCCTTATCTGTAAGTACTATAATGAAGCTTGCGTGTGGTAGTGTACAAAAATGAAGCTTTTAGCCTCAGTATGATATGGGTTAATTGGACGATCCAAAGATACGATGAACTAGTTCAAAGTAGTTTGCAAACCTTGGCAAACCATAGTTCGCTGTCGGAAAAAGATCGCATGACATGTTGACCAATCCAAGGCGATCCTTTCCTCTGATTGGTCAAAACCTTTACCCTTTTCTGCATTGGAGATAAGAAGATAGTCACCGATCCAATAACCATGGCGGACGATGGTATTTTACTTTCATGCGAAGAACGAGACCTATTTTATTGATTTGTGGGAGGTGAACGCTGTTTGTGGGATCCCTCCTGCAAGGAGTACAAAAACAAAGATCTTCCAAATCGTGAAACGACATTGCCGCAGCTATTTTGAACACCTTTTCAGACCTACTTCCGTCAAACCAAGCACTTCAATTAAGAAAGAGAACCATGGCGAACCTAGTTTGCTCAAGTTCGCCAAGGTTCATTCAGGTCAGTTCAACCTCAATTAAGAAACAAACCAAAAGATCGCCGATCTTCTCCAATCTAGGTTTGCCGATCAAAGGTTTGTTCAATTAAGAACGGGCTTCAGGATTGTAGTTGTGTACTGTCAGCACACAGTTGTTTACCTTTGACTTTGCCCCCCTGTCTCCTAACCCTCTCTACCCTCCCTTCCAGGCCTCTCTACCCTCCCTTCCAGGCCCTCCCCCCCCCCCCAACCCCCCTGCAAAAAAAAAAAAAATTGAACTTTTTGTCGCTATGATTCTTGCAGGAATCATGATGAAAATGTGTTACTGACAGCTGATGGGTTAAATGGATGTAGTCGGAGAATGCCAGTGGACTCTTAACCCTCCGAACCCCATGGCCGCATTTTAAACTTTTGGAGGCATTGTCTCACGACTGTGTACCAGTTGTAGGAGGTGGCTTGATCATGATAATTCAAGGGTAGTGCCAGATGAGCTTGGCACCTGAAGGTGCCAAGCTCATCTGGCACTACCCTTGAATTATTATGATCAAGCCGTCACCTGCTGCAGGGTCCCGGGGCTAAATGGGTTAATTGTGTTTCTAAAATCTGTTAAAAAATTTACATCAAAGAGCCATAACCATCCCAGGAATGTGAACTCAAGGTGGTGTCAGCAAAAGGCACAGATCCTGGTGAGCCCCCGCACCTGCGGGGGCTCATGAGGATCCAGACTTGCCTACCATACGGTAGTTGGCCGTATTCATACTGAGAATTTAGCCTGAGAATACGATCATCTGGTGATGTTGTTAAAAATACGGTCACGATGTGTTTTTTTTTTAATTTTTCTATTCAAAGATGTTTGTAGTTACTTCCCTTGGATAGTTTAGCTTTCGACGCCATTTTGATTTACACCAGTGAGAAAGAATACTATCCTATCCGATAGTTATTCATAGTAGCCAAAAATGAAACGAAGCCGTGATGCTGGTCATTCTTCTGATGAACCGTCAGCCAAGCAGGTTGCTCAAAAGCAAAGCTTTTTGAAAGCATACAATGAAAAGTGGCCTTGTTTGACCGTATCATCAAAAGGTCAGGATTTTGCGCGATGCATATTGTGCCAAACAGATTTCACGGTTGCACATGGTGGTTAAAATGATTGTGAGAGACATATTTCCTCCAAAGCCCATGCCAAGGTTGAAAATGCTGCCAAAGGTTCAGCATCGATCAGAGGCATGTTCTCAGCTGCTCAAGTCAAAACAGTCAGGTCAGACAGCACAAGTTTGGTGTAAGCAGCATTTTATTCACCATGCATAGACTGTTTGTAAAACCCCCCAAAAAAACGATAGTGACCAAGTCGGCAAGTGTCATTCTAATTATATTGACAAAACAAAAAAAATGGCAAAAATCAAAGAAATGAAGGAAAAAAACCTCCAAACTTACGCCTGTCACCCCTCCCAGGGTATAGGCTGTCGACGAGAGACCTCCATCGACTCCTGTCCTGTGCTTCTCCTTCGATTTTACTCCAGGTGGTTCCCTGTCTCTTGATGTCTGCTTGGAGGTCTCGACGCCAGGTGTTTCTCGGCCTGCCTCATTTCCTCTTTCCCTGGGGGTTCCATGCCAATGCCTGCCTAGTGATACTGGAAGCTGGCTTTCTCAGACTGTGACCAATCCATCGCCATCTTCTTCACCCAATTTCATTCTCTGCTGTTATCTGCTCTTTTCTCTCCCAGAGTCTGACGTTGCTGATCTTCTCTGGCCAGTGGATTTTCAAGATTCTTCTAAGGCAACTGTTTATGAAGATCTGTACTCTGTTGACTGTGGTTTTTGTCAATCTCCAAGTCTCTGCTCCATATAGGAGAACTGCTTTTACGTTGGAGTTGAAAATCCGGACTTTGATGTGTTGTGACAGCTCTCTGGAACTCCACACTTTTTTCAACTGGAGAAAGGCTGCTCTGGCTTTACCGATTCGTGCTCTGACATCTGCATCAGTGCAGCCTTTTTTGTCTATGATGCTCCCGAGATAGGTGAAGGACTCCACCTCCTCCAACGGGGTGCCAGCAAGCAAGACTGGTTCTTCCCTGGTTGCGTTCAGCCTCATTGTCTTTGTTTTCTGTTTGTGAATGGTGAGGCCCCCTTGGGACGAGATGTCAGCAAGCCTCGTGGTCTTGTCCTGCATTTGTTGATGAGTGTAGGACAGTAAAGCCAAGTTGTCTGCAAAATCGAGGTCGTCAAGCTGTGTCCACAGTGTCCACTGTATTCCACTTCGTCTGTGCTCTGTAGTCCTCTCCATGACCCAGTCAGTAGGAAGAGGAACGGAGACAGCAAACACCCCTGCCTGACACTGGTTCTGACCTGGAGCTCCCTGGTGAACTGCCCTTCGTGGATCACGCGACATGTCATGCCATCGTAGCTGCTCTTGATCAGGCACCCCCACCCGGGTCTGCCCTGGGGGACTTGGGTGGGGTTAACTACTTTTTAGTTCCCAGGGTCACCCTAGTCAGCCCCACAGGGTGGGTTTCCTCCTCTATTCTGGGGCATGTGTTTCTGTCTACCCTTGGCCCATTCACCTGTATTTGCCTTTTTAAAACTCTCCCTACTGTCTGCGCTGCCTGTAGCTCATGATATTGGATTATGTTGCTAAATGGTCTTAGCTTTAATTAGGCCAGATGTCTTAGGTTTATTTAACGTATTGGACCGGCTGGCGACATACATTCAATGTTCTGTTCATTTTTTTTTCACAAGCGGTGCAGGCAGGTCCTGAGAAAGTCTTGTTGCTGTCGGGACGTTAAGCAATGTACAATCAATCAATTGATCAGGCGGACGAGCTTTGTGGGTACACCATAGTGTCGTAGGAGTTTCCACAGAGTCTCTCGGTCCATGCTGTCAAATGCTTTCTCGTAATCCACAAAGTTGACGTACAGCGGGGAGCTCCACTCCAGAGACTGTTCCACGATGATGCGGAGAGTGGCGATCTGGTCTGTACATGATCGGTTTTTCCTGAATCCTGCTTGCTGGTCTCTCAGCTGGGGGTCAACGGATGATCCTGTTGAAGACCTTTCCTGGTACTGACAGCAAGGTCATTCCTCTGTAGTTGGAACACTTGCTGAGGTCGCCTTTCTTGGGAAGCTTGATTAGTTACCCCTCCTTCCAGTCAGCCGGCATCACCTCCTCTTCCCAGATCTTTCCAAACAGTGGGTACAGCAGCTCTACTGTTGTCTCTAGGTCTGCTTTCAGAGACTCCGCTGGGATGCCATCTGGCCCTACTGCTTTGCCGTTCTTTAAAAATGCCACTGCTCCTCTGATCTCTTCCCGGCTGGGTCTGTCACAGCTGATGGGTAGGTCAATCTCTGCTGGCTGGATGTCTGGGGGGTCGGGTGGGCTGGGTCTGTTCAGTAACTCTTCAAAATACTCAGCCCATCTGTCGAGTTGGTCTGCTCTCTCTGCAATAGGCTTGCCTTCTTTGTCTTTTACTGGTCTTTCTGTATGGCCATACTTGCCCGACAATCTTCTGGTAATGCCGTAGAGCTGTTTCATGTTGCCACTGCCTGCTGCCTTTTCTGCCTCTGCTGCCAGGCTGTCTGTGTAGGCCCTCTTGTCTGGTCTGATACTCCTCTTCACCTCGCGGTTGGCTTCCGAGTATTCCTCCTGTTCCCTTGCTTTGGCTGCTCTCGTGCGACTGTTGTTGACAACTGCTTTCTTCTGCTTCCTCACTTCTATCTTCTTCAAGGTCTGTGCCCACAGCCAGTCCTTGTGATGGTGTTTCCTGAACCCTACAGTGTCTTTGCAGGTTGAGTTCAGCGCCTCTCTAACTGCCTTCCACTGCTGCTCTGTGGTGACCGCCTCCTCTTCATTTACTAGCTCCTGTATCGCTTGAAACCGGTTGGACAGCACCAGTTTGAACTCTTCTCTCACTCCAGTCTCTCTCAGGAGGCCTACATTATAACGCTATCTTCTTGTCTCTGTGCGGCTTTTCTTTAACTTGAGCTTTATTCTTAAGGTAAGCAGATGGTGGTCTGAGGTGACATCTGCTCCCCTCCTCACTCGAACATCTTGAAGGGATCTTCTAAATTTCTTGCTAATGCAGATATGGTCTATTTGGTTCTCTGTAGTATGGTCAGGTGAGACCCAAGTTGCTTTGTGTATTCTTCTGTGTGGGAAGATGCTGCCTCCAATGACAAGTCTGTTTAGAGCACAAAAGTCCACAAACCTCTCCCCGTTCTCACTCATCTCCCCTAGTCCCTGTCTCCCCATCACCAGTCCTCTTCATATCCGGTGTTGTCCTCCCCTATTTCGGCATTAAAATCGCCCATGACGATGGTGATGTCTCGCTTCACACATTTGTCCACAGCACTCTGGAGTCGGTGATAGAACTCTTGTTTTTCTTCCTCGTCACTGTCATTAGTGGGCGCATAACACTGGATGACGTTCAGCTTGATCTTTTTCTTGGTTCTAAAGGCTGCTGTGATAATTCTTGGCCCAAGAGGTTCCCAGCCCATCAGCGCTCTCTGTGCCACTGGTGACAGCATGAATGCTACTCCTTCTGTATGGGGGGCATTCTCCTCTTCATCACCTGAATACAGAATCATCTCCCCACTTAACAGCCTTTTCTGGCCAGACTGCGTCCATCGGGCTTCACTGATACCTAGCAGGGAAAGATTGTACTTTTGCATTTCCGCTGCTATCTGGGTGGCCTTGCCGCTCTGGTACATGCAAAGAAGTACCCAACGGAGAAAGAAACACGCTTAGAAAAGACGGGTACAACACAATTTATTAATATTTCGGGTAAATACCCTTTGTCAAAATAGACAAACAAACAAACATAGAGATTAGCCGCTACTTATCTTCAATGGCAGAAGGAATGTGGCAACTGGTCTTGACATTCCATGTGCCCATGGTTGTGTCCCTGGATAGAGAGAGGCGGCTCGGTCCTGTGGCTTCCGAAGACTTCTGGCTTTTACCACAGGGACGATAAATCTTCTGGTAGAAGAACCTTCCTCCTCCAGGAAAGAAATTGCTGTTTGTCTTTTCGTCGGCGTTTTTGTAGCTATTTCCTTATTTGCAGGGTGGGGAAGCTACCCCCACGCCCAACCCCCTTACTAGGAGGACCAGGGGTTTTCTGTCGGGGTCACCTTCCCTTAGACCATGTTGGTTCACGGCACCTTATTTCATTCGGTGCACCCCTCTCGTGAGGGACCTCCTATCCACCACCCGGGGGACGCGCCTCAACGCCATATGGTCCTAGCGCGAGGCCACAAAGTAGGCCTACATATAAAAGCAATTGAATTAAATGAAAGTATATCATGAAAAGGATTTTTTTCTCATCTATGGCTGGCATGTTGTAAAAATACATCACTTTTTATAGCACAATGCATAGTACTTGGCAGTAGTAGTACTAGTATCTTTACCGGTTTACAAATAAATCTGGTCAAAACTGCCATAATCTGGTTTTTAACTGCCTGGAGTACTGACAACAGTTTTTTTTTCAGGTAGGCAAGTCTGAGGATTTGTGACTCTTGCAGGTGGATTGTATTCAGTTTTTCACGGTAGTGGAGGGCTTATGTTTGCTTCTCCCCACTGTTGCAGGCAATGGTCAGTTTATAGCGGTACAGAACATCAATGGCCGACAGACAGCCATCGCCATTCCTCAGCAGTTTGTCCAAAACCAAGGCACATTGCAGGCTCAGCATGTTGCTGGGGTTAACCAGGTGGGTGATTTATTTTAACCCCTTCACCACTGGAAAAATGCTGATAACACCCAAGTTCTGCAAGGGATGAAGATTTTCATGGGCCCACGCAGGGACTCATGAGGTTCTTTGTCGCTTGCTGACCTTACTACTATCCCAGTCTGTGTTTCTTCATTGTATGGTGTAGTGATAAGAGCTGATGCGTGCACGTATGTTTTTTGAACAATGTTTTTTGTACTGTTTTAAATAATTACATTTGATTTTATTTGAGATTGTTTATTATTAGTGTGTGTATATTTTATTGTAAATTTTGGTGTATTTGAGTCATTGTGTGTGTCGGACCACTTAAATTGCCCATAGCAGGATGAATAAAGTTTATTAAATTGAATTTAGGCCATTGACCTTGATAGTTTAGTGGTGGTGCCAGAATAATTTGGCACCTCTTGGCAGGCCATCAACTATGGTAGTTCAAGGGTGGTGCTAGAATAACATTTGAACTACTGTGGTTGTTCCATGTTTTCTTGTATTGGCTTACTCTGTAACTTTTTGTTGTTTCACATTTATTTATAAAGCACATAGTCATTCATGAATGTGCGTTCTATATGTGTATTCATTAGGTAAAATAACCCTCTGTTTCCACCAACCCAAATGACCCATTTTCAATCATACCGATCCTGAACTTTTTTTTGGCTAAGGGGGAAAAAATGCTGTGGTATTTAAAGACTAACAGACAACACGAAAGGGACATCACTTGGGTCTCACCACTGTCGTATGTGCTGCTATGAATCTCACAACCTGCCTACCTTATTTGTTGATCCATTTAGTCCCACGGGTGCATTTCTCAGATTTTGGAGATGACACCCATAGCTTATATGCCAGTTGCAGGAGATGGATCGTCCATGATAATTCAAGGGTAGTGCAGATGAGCTTAGTGCCATTAGGCACCAAGCTCATCTGGCACTACCCATGAATTATCATGGTCAATCCATCTCCTGCTGTAGGGTGTTGGGGCTTATTGGGTTAAATGGTGAAATCAGAAAAGGAGTTTTAGTTTTTATGCCTTATAATAAAAATAATGTTTATTGTTATTATTATTATTGTTATGATTATTGTTGTTATTATTATTATTACTACTTATGTGCAACAGGTACAACAGGGTCAAGGGGGTATCATACAGTTGGATGGAAATGGTGACACAAGTTCTTCTGAAGACGAGGACTTTGATAATGATGACAATGATGATGAAAATGACGAGGACCAAAATGACGATGATGCAGAGCAAGGGGAGGAAGAGGTGAGAGGGTTTTAACGATAAGAGTGACGTGGTCTTTACAAATAGCATCTACATCTTTTAGAGTTTATTTTACTCATTACGTCCTCTGAGGATGAAAAAAATTATTATTTTAGCTATCCTTTACGGTCTATATTACAGTTCTGGAGACTGATTGACCATGATTGTTCAATTGTGGTGTCAGAATCACTTGGCGCCTACAGGCTATTCTGACACCACACTTGAACTATCATTGTCGAGCCACATCCTTTCGTAGTATGTTAGGACTTTATGGGTTAGTCACACTGTCATTTGTTTCATCAAAAACATTACCGATGACATGACTTTATGGGAAGTGTCTACTACTTACTCAATTCTAGCCTAAGAGCTCGTTGTGTTACCACATAACCCGGGAGGCACTCAGGGAACCCCGAGGGGGCCGAGAGTTGTCTCCCGATACTCCCCATCCGGAATCGAGTACCCATAATTCTTCAGTCAGTCTACTTAGGCTTACGCTGTTCAGACGTGTTGCTCTAGCCTTCGGCCTTTGGGATTTTCGACCGGTTCGCCGGTCCTCTGCGGACTTCGTTCTTCACTTGACTTCTTCTTGTCGGTCCTCCCTGTGCCTTGCGTGGCTCTGGTGTCCCCTCTTCGTTGGCAGCTGCCCGCTTGGCTGCTTGAAGTGCCTGGGCTGTGCTGTGAGCTTCGCTGGGACTTGGCCGCGCGTGCCATGGTTTTGGATTTTCTCCCCCCTTCCCCGGTCCCACTCCGGGAAGAGGTAAGGTAGTTGGGTTGGCCCTTGGCCGGTTCCCGGGCTGGGCACTGGTTGAGCGGGCACGAAGACAGGCTTCATCTGCGCTGTTGCTTTTGCGCCAAGATTCTTGACTTTTACCTTGGCGGGCCTTGCACCCTTTCCCACTCTCCTTCGGTTGTTGGTGTGGCATGATTGTTAACAGGGTCAAAATCTCCCTTTCTTCGTGGATAACAGCGTGGGGTTTAGAAGATCCACTGTTTTAGTAAGAAGGCATTACGCGTGAGGAAAGCCATGAGACGTTTAACTCTGGAACGATCATTCTTAAACGGCGCGGGTCCACAGGTGGTCAGATTCGTTTTCCAAGATGGCGTCTAGCGGTGCAGGGCACCTTGTTCCTCGCGGTTAAAACCTTAAGGGAATGGGAGTGGTGTGAAAGGTCGGTGAAAGTCAAGTCGAATCCTTATTCTGGCACTTGTTCCTTACCTACTCGCCTGTACCTTGTGTGGTTCGGGGAATGTGTTATGCTCCAGCCATTCCTTGACGCATTACCTTGGTGGATATGGCGAGAGCAGACGCTTACTTCGGTACTGAGTCGGTCATGTAATGCTTGTTCTGTTATGCAGACCTCTTTATTATACATGTGGGCATATTCGGTACACTTTTGGCTTGGGGGTAAATAAACATGTACACCTTATACTTGGGATACACGTGGAAGATGCAAAGTTATATTAGTCAGTTGAAAGGACAATGACTGCACCAAGGGGCTTAAACAGGCCTGATTATGCTCGCCCCCTGTCTCCATTACGTCGTAATGTTGTTGTGCCAGACGTTTAGGCCTTTTCTTGGCATCTCATGTTTGAATTCTTGGGCATCAGGCGTTTGCTCTCTTGAGCGCAGGGCCACTGGTGGCCACGCCTGGCTGCCTTATTGATAAGGTTACTGTGCCTGCCGCTTGCTTCAGGCCTATGCTTGTCATGACATACTTGACTTTGTTGTGCGTGATGTGTCGTATGCTCACCTTAGCCTGGCGGGACTTCCAAACCAAGGGTGTCTGCCTCGCGTGTGTCGGCAGGGATGTACTCGGCGCAGGACGTATTATGCTGAAGAGACAGGTACAACACTTTGGTGGTTGGGGAGTTGCCTTGGCAGGATGGGCAAACAGAGCGGTTAGCCGCGACTCCTCTTCTTCACAGGTGGTAGGTCTCAGAGGTAGGGTGCTTACCTTGGCTTAGCCGGGACCCGCATGCCTACACTCTCTAGCTTGCGGGGATGTATTGCAGGCCCAGTGTTGATTCTAGAGAGCGTTTTGCGCGATTTCTTGCAATATTATGCTCCAAATCGCAAAAAAACACCGATAGCGCGGCCGAAGAATCGCAGAAAAAAGAAACTGGACGCTTTTTTGCACGACCAGCGCGGCCGCACCGCTGCTGCATAAAAGCCTGCTCGAGCGTCTTGGTGCAGTGTGGCCTGAGTCGAGCCAGGGCAATTTCACTATTATTCACCTGTTTAACACGAACACAGATTCCATTCACAGTAAACCAATTCACATGTCGCTCTCGCGCTGTGGAAGTACACATGACAGATCAGAGCGAACTCTAGTCTGTGATTGGCTGAATAGCCTTCGGCTATTGTAATCTGTCTTCTCATTGGCTAGCATTTCTGTACTGTATTCATGTTGTATCATTCGTGTACCAACACAACCCTTTTACCGATGCGGGATTGTACTTCAGCCTGTGTTGCTTTTACCTGGGGATTGTAACTTAGTATGGATTTTACCTGATGGATTTACATTAAATACTCGAGCTGTACACGTTTCTTTGTGTTTTCCTAGCGAGCTGAAGGTATGCATAGAAAGTACGATAATGTCGTGCACTTTTAACCTGGTACTCATTCACGCACACGTCTTACACACTTTCTCCTTGAGGGCCGTGATCAATTTTGAGGCCATATTGGTTAACACGAAATACGGTTAACACGAAGTGATTTTCCGTGTCCCCAGAAATTCGTGTTAAGCGGACTCCACTGTATGTATGAATGTGTGTATATATGTCGTTTTAAAGTAAGCAGTGCAACGCGATTTGAGGGCCTCCCTTTTACACCTTGAGGGGCTCCCTTTTTTTATTAGAGGGAGCCTTTGGGCTCACTTTTCTGAAATCCTAGAATCAACACTGCAGGCCCAGGCGCTTGCTGACAGGTTGTTCCTCGCTGGTTGTGCCTTTGTGTTGCGAAAGTTAACCTTACCAGGGCAGGGTCCCTCAGGCCCACGCCCGCGTGCCTTCGGTTTTTGTATGTTGCAGTGGCCTCTGGATAACCTGCACACAACACGGAGGTTACAGTGACCGTCGGACTCGCACAAAGTCTGTCTACCATGTGCCGGAATTACCTCCGAACGTTGGTGTGACGTCTGCACCACATGACCTGGACGGCGCTGGTCGCAACTTGGAGCTTCTGTTGACGAGAGCGCCTGGCACCTGTGACTGGTTCCAGACCTGCTGAAATACCGGCTGCTGTCCCGGTACTCCGACCGCTCGAGTTCCGACGAGATGTCTGTGAGATCACCATGCCGGACGCGTCAGTATACTGTGCGGAGTGGGCAGATCGTTGGGACCGTTCCCAGGAGGGAATGCGCTTGGACAAGGCCTTGTGACAGGCAGAGAACCCGCCTCGCTACAGAGCCCGCTGGTCCCAACTTTGGAGTTTTACCGACGCGAACGTCCGACACCTGTGACTGTTCCAGACCTGATGACGTACCGGCTCTCCGGTCACTCAAGTTTCCGACGTCCCTAGCATACGGAGATCGCACGTCGGACACAGCAAGGTAGGGTGCGGAGTGGGGAGATCGAGGCGTTGTTCCCAGGAGGGAACGCGCTTGGACCAAGCCTTACGCCAGGCAGAGAACCCATCTCGCTACAGAGCTCGGTTCGGAGAGACATGCTTCGCGCCGTCCATGGTCAGCCGATCCCCACTCGTCTCCTAGGAAGGCCTTGGAGTTCTCCTCGGCCGCAGCGAACCCGTCTCGCCACAGAGCCCGGCTCGCGGAGATAAGCGCACACGCACCACGTCTTGACATGTTTCGGGATTCGCTCTTTGCTCGAACTCGGACCGGCACTCTCGCTCTCCTTCGCGAGAACGTAGCAAGGATCAGGCTTATCCTCATCATAAGGAACACGGACCTCCTCGCTCTTCGGCTTCGCGGCGTTCGTCCGATGTTCCCTGCCGGCGCTTGGCACCGCGCTCGCTCTCTAGAGGGAGCCCCACCAGGACAACGCTGCTCGTCGGAAGACACGCTGAGCCAGCTGCTAGTGGTTGCAGGGTCCTGTTGGTGACCAGCCAGCAAGGCGGAGGTGCCAGTCTCCGTTCCTTACCGCTCAAGTCCTTGACGTTCTGGTGGAGGGTTTGCCACGCAGGCCGCAACAGTTAGTACGCAGAGAGGGATGATCGACGCGGGCGTTCCCAGGAGGGAACTCACCTGGACATAGCCTGCTGTCAGGCGGAGACCCACCTCGATACAGAGCCTGGTTCGCGGAGACATGCACGCATGCGTTCTTGTCGCGGCACGACTAGGAATCCACTTTCACTCGAGATCGGATCTCCGCTCTTGCTCTCCTACACGCGAGGAGGGACCACTCTGCACCTTGGATGCTCGTCCTCTACGGATCTCCTTCGTTGGAGTCAACCTTCCGACACTCTAGGTCTACGCTCCGCTATCTCTCCACTGCGGGCGTGCTTAGGAGTTACCGTTCGTCCCTTTCCTCTCCCCCTCACTCAGCCCTTTCCCTTCTTCGTGCTCCTACCCGGTCGCCTGGCTGCAGTCGCTCCACTTCTGGATGCCCAACCCCCTCTGGTGGTTCCTCGGGGTGGACGCTGTCGTGACTTCGCCTAGCTCAGACCTGTTTACCTACACTTGGGGTTAAAGTACACATTTTTGCATGGGTTACACTTACATGTACACGTTTCGACACAGTTACACTAATATACACCTTTGGAGATCTGACTACTCACTGGCTTGTGACCTTTTACGCGTGAGATCCACATTACACTTAGTCAGCTGGAAGTACTCTGACTTCACACCGGTGTTACACAGGTCTGCGAGTGCTTCGGCTTCTGTCTCCTCTGGTGCCCTCTCGGATTCAGCTCGGAGTTGGCCGCGGCTTGCAGACTTCGTGACAGGCGCTTCGACTACCCTGCGCTTCTTCTCTCAGTTCCCGGATCTTCTTGCTTCGCCCCCTTGGATTTGCCGGCTGTTGGCGTCCCTCGGCAGGACCGGTTCTCAGGAAGTCACAGGCGTTTGCCTGCCCCTACCGGCTGTGGATCCGTTCTTGCCTCTACATTTGGACTAGATGACCTCACTCGTCAGTAACACCCTACGCTTTGTGGCATTGAGGAGCTCCTTACCCTACCCTTCGTTCTCCATGTTGCCGACTCCTGGCCCCGGGCAGGTCGACATGCCGCGGAAGGACCCCTGTGCTGAAGACTCGGCTGAGCCACGTTCTTGGGAGTACCTGGACTTCACTACGGGGAGCAGACTGGAGGAGGCTTCTAGCACCTTGGCTTTGCTTACGCTTGTGCCAGATGGTGATAGGATGCGGTCCTCGCGGGTGTTCCTCAGCTCCGCCTCCAGATCTTGGGCTGCGACTTCTTCCGGAGCTGCCGACCCTTGTCTCCAGGTACCCGTGCACTCGGCCTCCACAAAGTTCCTCGGTTCACCTGCGAAGGAGGAGTCACTGCTGATGGAGGAGCCTCCGCTCCAGGATCTGCATTCTGTTGGACTCGCCGGGGGTCCTCAACCTACCCATCAACTCTGTGGAACCAAGGCGCAGCTCCGTCTCCCTGGTGTCTAACCAACTCGACAACCCCTTGGGCGTCCAGGGACGCACCGGAGTTTGGACAGGTGGCACTGCTGCGGTTTTGCTCGTTGTGGGAGGGCCTAGCCACTGCTCGGAAGTCGGTTCTACTCTACTTAGGTCGTCTCTAAGCTCGGCTGCTGCGGCTACCCCTCCTACTTCCGTGGTTCTTCTCGAGGTCCAGCCTGGCCTCCGGACCTCACGGACAAGAGCGTGAACGGCTTGGATCTGACGCAGACTAGTAGGTCTTCTTCTTGTGGGAGGTCTGACCCAGCCTTTTCCCCCGATGGAACCAGTTGCTTCACTCGGAATGCATCAGGATACCTTCGGAGGATCAGCTCGCTGGCGAGACGGCTTAGTGGACCTGTTTGCCACCAGGTGGGATCACTGGCTTACCCCGTGCCTTCGTGGGGTTTAGCCCTCCTGGACGAGACACTGACGCTCTGGCCTAGCCTGGGAAGGATTCTTCGCTCGTCCTGTTGGTCTCCCCGTTCCTTGGTACCGGTCCTGAACCTCTTACCCCTCAGCTCTCCATGGACCCCCCGATACTGCTTCCTGCATTCTACAAGGTGCTCAAGCAGCCACGACGGTAGTAGGAGTAGTCCTTCGCCTTGGCGATTTGCGGCAGACCCTCAACGTTGGAGTCTTCGCGGGGGCAGCAGTCGAAGCTTCGCTATGGCCCGCTTCCCTCAACTTGACGCCTCTACGATGAAGTGGGCAAGGCACTGGCCTCTTGGGAGGCGTCCGTCACCTCTCCCCCCTGACCCTGCTGACCCCAGCTGGCAGACTTATCCCCAGGAGACTAGGCAGGATAGCCTGAGCTTGCCTCACGTATACCTACGACGACATAGCCATCTGGAGCGGACGCACTCACCTCTGGGCCGTGCCCAGCAGCACTGTAGCTACAGGTCAGACGATCTTCCTGACTACGCTCAGTCATACGATCCGAATTCCAGGATCCCTCCCTCAGGGAGCTTTAGAGGTTATTACGTCCAATCAGCTACGTGCAGGGCCACGATCGTCGCAGTCGTCAGGAACTGTGCTGTCTTCCACATCGTGGCTGCTGGGGGGCTGGCGGGCAGGTTCTCTCGTTCGCAGAGTTCTGACAACCCAGCGAGGCTACTCGCTCTGGTGTGGGACTTCGAGGCGGGCACTTCTCCCTCCTGTCGCTTCAGCGCCGTAGGTTACACCTACCTAGAGTCGTCGGGAGTTTTGCGGTGGGGAGGACGTCCCTTGGGGCCCTAAGGTGTGCTAGAACACGGCACCCTCCTCCTTTTCGCCATTCTCCCATAAAGTCATGTCATCGGTAATGTTTTTGATGAAACAAATGCATTTTTCTTTAAAAGGTATTTTTTCGAAAAATACTTACCGATGACATGACTTTATGGGAAGTGTCTACTACTTACTCAATTCTAGCCTAAAAGCTCGTTGTGTTACCACACAACCCGGGAGGCACTCGGGGAACCCCGAGGGGGCCGAGAGTTGTCTCCCGATACTCCCCATCCGGAATCGAGTACCCATAATTCTTCAGTCAGGATACTTAGCGCACCAGCGGCAAGCGGGGCAGGTGGGAGGGTCGTCCGAGTCATGTCATCGGTAAGTATTTTTCGAAAAAATACCTTTTAAAGAAAAATGCATTTCAGCCAACACCTGCAAACATGATACTGCCCGAACAAATTTTAAAAAAAAAGCCTCTTATTGTCAGTTTTGGAAAATTAGTCTTTATTATGTGATGGCATTGTATTACATAAAATAAACTTGATGAGGCTCAGAAAGGACTCGGTGACAGTGTGATTGAACAATCTAAGACCACACACATTATCATTTGTAGACATTTTTTTCTTCGAAGAAATATTGCTGTATCTTGTCAATTCATCGAGTCTGTATGTGTAGTTTTGATAAGAGTGACTCTTGCTTGGAAATACATTTACAGACAATGAATTCACATTATAAAGCTACATTTCTTTGGGGTAAAAAGCTTAAAAAAGTTTAACAATTTTAACTTACATTGTTGTCTCTGTCAGTTTGATCAGGTCTTCTCGCCACATAAACATGTTGGTTTTCTTGGTATTTGGGATACCTTGCAGTAGGAAGGTCTGTGCCTAGTGCCAAGACTAAAATTAATGGTTTGTGCAGTGGTTCATGTTTAACCATCGATACCAAATGTGATTTTGCGCGATGGAGACTTTAATGCTTGCTACCCGTTGTTCTAGGAGCCGTTAAATTCAGCAGATGACGTCAGTGAAGAAGATCCCACAGAGCTGTTTGATGCCGAGAACGTTGTCGTCTGTCAGTATGACAAAGTGAGTAGATAAATCTGAACTCATTTAGCTCCGACACTATTATTCAAGGGTAGTGCCAGATTAGCTTGGCACTGTCAGACACCAAGCTATTCTGTCACTACCCTTTAATTATCATGGTCAATCCATCTCCTGCAACTGGTAGATAGTTGTTAGGTGACATCTCCAAAAGGGAATCATGATTCTCAAAAGGGAATCATGATTCTCAGAGGGGAATCTTGATGTGCAGGACCAGTTGCAGGAGATGGATTGACCATGATAATTCAAGGGTAGTACCAGGTCAGCTTGACGCCTGAAGGTGTCAAGCTAATCTTGCACTACCCTTGAATTATCATGGTCAATCCCTCTTCTGCTGTAGGGAAGATGCTAAAAGGGTTAAGTAGCTGTTTGCTTTGTTTATAAAGGCATACAAGTTGATATCATTTTTATTGAGCAAAAGAAGCTGTAGCTTATGCAGATGTTGTTATTTCACCTCTATGTTAACCCAAGTGCGTATGGAGCTATTGGTCATGTATACCGTACTGGGGGGCTGCGTGCACAAGGGGGTTAACTCATTCGAGACATGCCGCCTCCGGATACGTGGCTTAGGCTGCGTATCCGGAAGCGTCACGTCTCGAATGAGTTAATATGTCGAACAGACGTTGTTTGGAACTCGGAAGTAGGTCAGAATTGCACGTTTCGATGAAAACAGTGTACTGATAACCTTGACGGACGTGATATTGCATACTTGTCCAGGCTTTTTACACTTGTCATTGAAATACATGCAATTTTTGACCTGCTTCTAATTTCCGAACAGTGTCTGTTACAAGCAAGCTGCAGTGAGAGGTGCCAAGCTAGTTAGGCCTGTTGGTAGCGCTACTTTCTGTAACTTCAACAAAGTGCTTTGGGGACAGCAGAGAATTCAACCATAAGAAATGTGTGGGACCCACGGTACACATACAGGGAGGACCAAATGAGCCCTGGGACCCTGCAGCAGGAGATGGATTATTCATGATAATTCAAGGGCCTTTAGGCGCCAAGCTCATCTGGCACTACCCTTGAATTATCATGTTAAATCCATCTCCTACAACTTGTACACGGTCGTTGGGCAACACCTCCAAAATTTGAGAAATGGGACCTTGGGGCTAAAAGGGTTAAGAGCCGCAGTCTTTCACAAGTTTGGCGTGGGCATAAAATGAACTATCAAATAAATTCATTTTTTTTCTCTGCAGATCAACCGAAACAAGAACAAGTGGAAATTTCACTTGAAGGATGGGATCATGAATCTGAACGGCAAAGACTATGTATTTCAGAAAGCAAACGGAGACGCGGAGTGGTAATGCTGTTAGTCATACTGTGAAAAAGAGTCCCACATAATATCAGTGTATTTTAGCACAATTAGCCCCGAGGTTGAAATTCCTAAGTTTGGAATTTTTTCCTCTGAAGACTGCGTGACAGTTCAGGAGATGCATCCACCATGAAAGTTCAAGGGAGGTGCCAGAATAGCTTGGCGCCTATGGTGTCAAGCTATTCTGGCACCACCCTTGAACTGTCGCGGTCGATCCTTTTTCTTGCAGTTGCAGTTTCAGGGCTGAATGGTTTATATCAAAGACTTCAGCTTTGAGTGCAAAGAGAATCCTTTCTATTAGTACTTGCTGAATTTAGTACTTGCCAAATTTGTCCAGAGATGTACACGGATTCTCTCCTAGTCATGCGTCTTTTGTGCTGAAACTCGGAGAATTCAGCGAGACGCGTGAAAGGTCCCTAGAGCATCATTTTGTGTTGGTCAGTGATGTTGGGCCTTACGACCTTGAGCCGTCAGGGCCAAAATCACAGACCATGAATGAGTGCTCAACCTCTGTGAATTTACAGTGTGAGGCTCATGACCCGCAGCTGCTCGCACGCAGTTTGCACATGGAAGGTTGTGTGCCAGCAGAGAGAGATTGTCTGTGGATCATTTAAGAGTGCAGCTGACCTCATAGGAGTGTGATTTTGGATTAACATCATTGTTTACGCAGCCACCTGTACTGATACGGTACCGCTGGCTGCATGTGCAAGGGAGGTTAATGCGGACATGGAGTGATGGAAGCTCAGGGTTTCTTTGAAAGTGGGTTGGCAAAGAAAAACGCCTCTGTTAAATAGTTTTTGGAAAAGACCCCAGGATTAAACGCATGATTACAAAAAGAAAGAAGAAGAAATTAATAGAATTTGTCATGCTGGTTGTCTCGCTCGATTTGCTGCGTGGAGCGCAGCAAATTGAGTGAGACAACCAGTTTGAGAATGGGTTTGACCATTGGCACGGAATTATGTCTGCTGTTTAAAAAAAATTATCCCTAATCACCCCTCCCCTCTGTCCCCTTCCTGGCTCGTTCACACCCCATTATGACTTGCAACTTTAGGAGGAGTCTGTAGGGACTGTGTACCAGCTGTGGGAGATTGATCAGCTATAATGGTTGAATGGTAGTGGCCCTTTTTGGAAGGGGTTTCATTGTGGGTATAATAACTTGCCCTTTTCCTAACAGGAGTAATGGTTTTGTTTAGATGTGTGCAGTTAGTTCATCAGTATGTGTACTTGAATGCTTTGTGTGTGTATGTTTTGCACGCATGTGTGTGTGTGTGTGTGCGCGCGTGTGTGTGCTGGGGTGTGTGTGCGTGTGTGGCTGGGTTGTGTGACTGTGTGTGTGTGTGAAAATAACTGTTGGATCTTTAATGCTGTTTTGCATTTACAGTAAAACCTGTTTTGAGCATCCAATGCCCACATTTTTGCATGAAAAAAGCGGTCTTGAAAGACAGTTCTCTCAAGTTGTCTTGAAAGGCACAAGGTGCCCCATGTCATTAAAGCCACCGTGAGATGGCCTTAGTTGCCTGCTCGGCGTTAAACCCAAATAACTAACTAACCTGTCATTAAAGATCATCATCTGGTCTTTAATGACAGGTGATCTCTCATAAGAGTGGTTGCACAAACAGGTTTTGCTGTATATGATTGTTTGGTGGTCTGTCATTTTGAACCTTACGGCTCCAAGCTGTAAGGTCCAAAGTCACAGAGCGCCACACACATTCTGAATGACTCTCATCATCATTCTCTCAGGTGATGTACATGTGCTTCAAATGTGGGCTGGTCTGTGATTTTGGCCCATTTAGCCCAGATGCACTACACTCAGGAGATGTACTGACTGTGATAATTCAAGGGTAGTGCCAGATTAGCTCAGTGCCTGATGGCGCCCAGCTAATCTGGCACTACCCTTGAATTATCATGGTCGATCCATCCCCTGCAACTTGGACATAGCTGTTAAGAAGGTATGCCCATGGGGTTAAATGGGTTGGAACTGTAGGCTGTAATATTCAGAATAACATAGCAGCGCAGAAATTGTCATTTTCAGTGTCATTTTTGAAGGCTTTAAAAGTGGGGTGCTTTGGGGTCGGAGGGGGGGGGGGGGGGGGGGGGGTTGGGAGAGGACTTATTTTTGTGGAGGGGGGTACATTAGCCCCAGGAATATTTGTTAATTACGTCATGGGTGAAAAGCATGAATAAGTCGGAAAATGAATCATGTTTGTACATGTTACTGACTTTACTTTCACTTTGTCAAAGTTTAAAGTGATTACTCTATTCCTTTGGCTGTCAGTAGTGCTTTTTGTCATCGTGATTCCTGCAGGAATCACCATGAGAAAAAGTGCTACTGACAGCCAAAGGGTTGATCTCTATTGAAATTTTGAGGAATGTCAGACATTTTTTTAAAAGGAAAAAGTAATACCCCTGAAGCTGTGCAGGCATTTAAAAATAATAAATAAATAAACAGGATCTGTACTGGAAAACGCCCTTTTTTCAGTCTCTATGGTTGGCTACAAATAGTTACATGTAACTGGTGGGTGTCCGTCACCTGCATGCTCGATAATTCTCGCAAGTCTCTGGCCTGCGAAAGTCAAGTCTCACAATCAAAACGGTGTAGGCCTGTGAAGTCACACTTTTGCGTAACAGTATGGACACAAAAGGTTGTGTGATTTTATACGCATGAGAGGCAGATTTGTGATGAAAGTAGATGATCAAAAACAATGTTACCCAATGCTGTAGTAACCATAGCTGAATGAAAACGTGGCTCGTCTGGAATTGCATCAACTGCTAAGTGCAAAAGACGGAAATGCAGCACAGTTCTATGCGGTAAAACTACTTTTTTTTTTAATCAAAGTCTGAAATCAAAATAATTTATACTTCATTGTGTTTCGCCGAAATACTGTCAGACAAATGTGATTTTGGACCTTAGGACTTGTTTGAGCCGCACTGTCCAAAATTGCAGACTGGCGTGCAAGAGTGGGCCGCCTGCGGAGCTGTTGTATTTTGTGTCATGAACTTGCAGCTTGTAAAGGAATTCTGTTGAGCATTGAGTTTTGGTCAAGTCAGATACTGTACTCCTAACTCCTTCACTGCTGAAAAGTGCAACATCACCCAACTGCAAGAGGCAAAAAACCTCATGAGCCCCGCATCTGCGGGGGGGCTCATCTGGTTCTTGGCCTCTTGCTGACCCTATTCATATCCACGTTCCTTGGATTGATGGGATTATTTGGTGTTAAGTTTCACCCATTTTCAAAAACATTTTTTTCTTTCACTGGCAGTGAAGAGGTTAATTAGTTGAGGCAAATTGCTTAGTCATTAGTATGTATGAAGAAAATGCGTTGTGCATTTAGGATTTGTTGCGATCATATGTTGTAGGATGATGGTTAGATTAATTTTGAAATCTCTCAGCGTGAACCCTGATGATGAATTTTGTTGACCTATACTGTGAGGAAACGTTCATACGCGAGTAATCATTTGTTTGAATATGTTTCGTGTGCTGGTCTTTCTCACTGAAAAATTGGTCGCTCTGAAACAGGCGCCATTGTATTTTGAAGTAGTGAAGGGTTCTTAATCTTACACCTGTTGAAAGTTGTGAGGTGAATAGTTGTGTGCCAGCACACAGGTTTCGGTTTGCTGCCCATAGCAATATGCCATACATTATCGTGCATTATATATGTACAGTGTTGTGAAGTCGTCAGAAAAATTGTGTTTTACATTGTCATCTTGTTGTTGATGTTAACCCTTTTGCTGCATAGCTTTGCCATTCTTGTGCTGTGTGTATTGTTGTATGAATTTGTTTGAAATTTTGAATATCATGAGACAGACTCAAAAAGATAAAATTAAGAGAGCAAGAGCGAAGAGTAAGAGAGAGAGAGAGAGCAAGAGAAAGAGAATTGTTGTGTCCTTTCACTGATTATGAATACAATTTATGATTACCTTTTCAACTATTTATTGCCATGTGTGTACCATAACTGCTATAATGTTGTGACAATTTCTTTTTCTTTCTAAGACACTGGAAAAATGAAAGCATTTGGGGTTTGACTTATGTGCACGCATACACAGGTGTACATATGTCTTGATCTTCTAATTATCTTGCATACAGAGTGCATGCAAATTGGATGTTACGTTATGCTCGAGGTACAAAATTACCACATTTTGGAGTTATCCTCCGAGGACTGCATTACAGTTCAGGAGACAGATCGACCATGATAGTTCAAGGGTGAACTATAGGCGCCAAGCAATTGTGCCACCACCCTTAAACTATCATGGTTGAGCCATATCTTGCTGTGGTGTCGCGTGCAGAATGAGTTAACTCCTCCTGCATGCAGCCATAGGTGCTGCTTACAGTAGTGGTGACTGCGTGCACAAGGGGGTCACAGAACGGTTCAGTGTACACCTCATTCACGTACGCATGATGTTAACCCTTTGGCTGTCAGTACCGGTTTTAGTTGTGATGATTCCTGCAGGAATCATTGCGAATAAAACAGCTACTGACAGCCAGATGGTTAAACCTAAACTGCATAGATGTGTAGGTGTTGTTTGTCATCTCGTAGGTATGTCTCATTTATGTCCAGTGCAACGCGGCTCACAAATTTGACATGTCTACTAACTCATTATATCCTGAAGATAAAATCATCAACATTTTCAGATATCCTTTGAGGTCTACGTCACAGCTCTGGAGACAGATCAGCCATGATAGTTCAATGGTAGCGTCAGGATAGCTTGGCGCCTACAGGTGCCAAGCTATTCTGATGTCACCCTTGAACTATCATGGTTGATCCGCATCCTGTTGTAACGTGTCAGGACTTTTTGAGCTAAGCTCAACATTCATACTTTGGGAGATGGACTGACCATGACAGCTCAGGTAGTACCATTACAGCTCAAGGTAATGCCTATTTAGCTTGGTGTCCAGCCATGAAGCTATGCGGCACTACTTTTGAGCTGCCATGGTACTAATATCAAGGTTCCCGTAGTTAACAGTGTATTTGTAAGAGTTATGTGCAGAATATAGTTCAGTTTTGTTTATGTTTGTGTGTACACAGTTTTCGTTTGGCTTATATATGTGCATGGTTGTTTTTGTTTGTGTCTACATTGTACTTTTCCTTACTGAATCTTGGTTCTAGAGTTGTATGTCTTCATTGTAATGATTAATTCAGCATTTTTTGCAGGGATATCAAAATACATGTACTTCAGTATTTTAACCCGTTCAGTGCTGGCTGACACAGACTGTTTTTTTGCAATCTAATTTGAATCAACAGCAGAAAAGTCCGAGGTGTTTTAGGAACATGGATTCACAGTGGTGTCAGCAAGAGGCATAGATCCTCATGAGCCCCCGCAACTGTGGGGGCTCACGAGGTTCTGTACCTCTTGCAGTTGGGTGTTGTTGAAATTTTCTCAGCAGTGAACGGGTTAACTTTTATCTGTTCTTGATGGCAATGACCGTTTTGTGATAGAAAACCACAAGCACAATGAGCATCCGTCATCATCCAGCTGCAAGAGCCAAAGATTTTCAAGAACTCTTGCAGGCTGCATGGACCCCCTGTATATGAACATCAGCATTTTTGGTCCCATTCACATCTTGTTTAGTCAGACAGATAGTCATTATGTTTTGAGTATTCAGCGGGAAAGTGAAAATGAGAAGATAAAAAAAAAAAAAAAAAAAAAAAAAAAAAAAATGGTGATACTTTGGTTTGATCTGTCAGATCTGCCAAGTATGTAAGGATAGCTGCAGTAGTAGTGCTTGAATACTTATAAGTACATCTACTGAGTTTGAGTTTAGGCAATGTCAGTTTGGGACAATGTGTGTTCTTGAAAAAAAGAGGAAAAAAAGTAAAGTGTGAAAGTAAATGCCACATGAACTATCATGGGTGATCCATATATGTTCTAGAAATCAGCCATGCAGTTTACTTTTTTAGATCAAGCAAATCTTCTGGGTTTGAGCCCCTTGTGTGCATGCATGAAGCTAGCTGTACTGTAAACACAACCGGCAGCCTCATGCACACTCGGGGGGTTTAACTATATTTTTAAACTATAACTTTGTTTGCGTTACCTGTAGTAATTTTTGTGAATGCTGTGTATGGGATTTGGGTCTTGACATTTCTTTTTTCAGAGTGTGTGTATGTAAAGGTGTGAGAGATACAGATTTATGTCAGAAAAAAAAATATTGCATATTGTTTTTACCAACAAAATTAAACATTAAAGACATGTGCCAGTCTGGTGGCAGCTCTGTGTGTGTGTGTGTGTGTGTGTGTGTGTGTGTGTGTGTGCGATGTTGGGAAAGGAACAGAAGGAAGAAGGTGAACGGTCATAAAACATCTTTATTTGGTTCATTAGTGTTCAATCAGGGCACGCCGGAGTTACATATTCGGGGTACTAAAAAACCAGATAGGTAGATTTTGTCCGTATACATACCTTTTAGGGACAAAGCAATTGTAGATACTTTATTAGACGAAATGTGGTCAATTTCTGTTGCTGATAAACGATATAATGACACAGGGACAAATCAGCAGACAATGTCATTCAGGAAGGGCTGGGGGTGGGTGGGAATGAAGTTAACCCTTTGGCTGTCGGTAGCCTACCAACAAACAAAGGGTTAAACTAGCTGGGCCACGCGACATGAAATTCAGCACAAGATCAACAATATGTAATTTTTGTGTTTTAATGCAGTGCGCAAAAATATTTTCCCAAAATAACTGACAACACACTGACTTCAGATCATGGGCGATTTCCAGGTAAGAATAAAGCCACACTGGTTGTGTCCACAACCAGTGTGGCATAAGACATTTCGTGACAGATTTTTAACACGCAATGAATTAACAACCAGTTTATGTACAAGCGCATGTAAGATCTAAAATGATTTATTTTCCACCGAAAGTCATGAAGATGAGAGAAGGGGTATAGCAGCATATCTAACCCCAAGGCCACATTTCCTAAATTTTAGAGGTGCCACTTCACAACTATATACCAGTTTCAGGATATGGATCGACCCTGATAATTCAAGGGTAGTGTCAGACTAGCTTGGCGTCTGAGGGCGCCAAGCTAATCTGACACTACCCTTGAATTATCAGGGTCGATCCATCACCTGCTGCAAAGCGTTGGGGCTAAATGGGTTAAACAAAATGCACGAACACCAAAAATACAGAAATTAATACACCAACTGTTTCCTGTCAAGGATGATTATGTGCACAGTAAAGTATTCTTGACTTCATCATTTACATCAAAGGCAGTCAGAGACAACTTGATGATTCAAGTTTTGGACCTTATGGCATCTCGCCGTAAGATCCCAAATCACGGACCGGCACACAATTGACACAATGTTCAAATGTCAACACACGGAAATTTCTTTCACCTGGGTCATATCTGCTGGGGGGATGGGGGGGGGGGGGGGATCCTAGGGGTTCCCAGACCCAAAATTATTTAAAATGCTATAACAAAGTCCCTTTTTGGGGTGTTTGGGAACACCCCCCTCCCTATTTGATTTTTTGGCTCACACACACGCTACTTCTGCCCCCCCCCCTCTCTCTCCCCCCATCTTCATTGATATTTTGACACACACACGCCTTCTTCCTTTACCCTCCCTCCCTCCCCCCCCCCCTCTGATTTTTTTGCCACACTGGAAGGTCTCTTGTCGGGGAGGCCCTTGGCTTCAGATCAAAAAGTTGGACCCCCCCCCCCCCCATCATCTAGGTAACTGATCCGCCCCTGTTCACACTTACTGCCATAAGGTGTGTATCGACTGTGTTGTACGCACACATAAATCACAGGCAGTCGAAACGTCTATATTTCAGGATTTACTGATACAAGAAAGAGAATCTGAACACCGTCGTCGGTAGTTCATAATTATCATGAGCTGTCTCCCAAAACCAAATATACTGTATATATACCAATTATCTGCAGAAGAAGTATTAGGTTCTGATCCCCCTCCCCCCCAAAAAAAAAAATAAAAATAAATAAATAAATAAATAAATATATAAATAAAAAAATTCGGGGGTGGGTCATTTGTGCGGCGTGGGTGGGTGAGAGCTATCTGAAGGAATAAAATCCTAATTTGTACTCAGTTTAACCCACTCAACCCTGACAGGCTACAACTGATACGTATTGTCCACCATGATCGTTCAAGGTTGGTGCCAGAATAGCTTGGCGCCCATTTTGGCACCACCCTTGAATGATCCATGGATCTAGTCTTGAACTGTAATGTAGCCTTTAGAGGACAACTTTGAAATTCACCCTTCTGGCTCAATGTGTTAATTAAACTTCGACCGGAGTAGATTATGCCTTGTTTGTCTGCATTTACATGACAACGACTTCAAAGTAGGCACGTGGAAAAGTCGGGGGTTGGATCATCGTTCGGGCCGCTCACCACACTGCGCATTCTCACATGAATTATTTAAAAATGAGCCGCTTTTTGGGCGCTGAAGCTCCAACACTGACAAAACCCCACTCATGAACCATTCACGGGGCTAATCGGTCCGACGACCTTCTGCGTACTGGGGTACCACGTAGGCCTAAAATACTGCTTGCCCGGAGGATGGAATAATTTATTCATCGAAGGCGAGGTTAAAAAAGGGAAACAAGTCATCAAGAGCAGGGGAGGTAATCGCCCCATCAATATGCAAATTATTTCAGTCTACAGCGACCAGTCTCATCCGTATTTGGGCCAAGATTTAGGACCGGCTCGACTGATCCACGAGTAATCGTGAACTCCATTGATTTGAATCTCAGGCACTTCGCCGTTAATCATGAACTTAACCCCTTGAATGCGGAGATACATTGCAACTGAACACCACGAATAAAACCGCGGATATGTCCTATTTTGTCTTGCATAGAGCCTGCACTGCAGGAAGTTTCAGTGCGCTGTTATTATTATGATTATTATCATTATTATTATTATGAAGCCTTTTTAATTTTGTCCGCCGTGAGATGGCCTTAGTTGCCTGCTCGGCGTTAAACCCAAATAACTAACTAAATTTTCAATTTTGTATTATTTATTATTATTATTACAAGCTGTCCAGTTATTTCGACGCAAATAGCACGACAAGCACTCACATACAATTAAAAGGCATATACAGCATTATTACTGCAAGAGGCATAGATCCTCATGAGCCCCCGCAGATGCTGGGGCTCATGAGGATCTGTGCCTCTTGCTGGCTTTATTCAATTAATGTCTGCATTCCACACATAAATCAGTTATTGAGTTCAGGGACTTCAGTTTACGACACTGAGTCTCGAAGATTTAGCTGGCACCCTTATTGCAAAGAGTACAGGCGGCTGTATGCACAAGGGGGTTAATTTATGTCCACTCTGGCACCAATGAAGTAAAAACAAAGAACAATTTCAGACTGAGTCGGCCATCAAAGAGTTAACAAGCAGCGCACTGTCAAATACTGACACTGATGTTCAGGGAAACAGCACTGAACAGTCGACCGTATACACATGTTCCTAAACTCACCAAGCACGATTTTGATAGTTCAAGGGTCGTGCCAGAATAGTTTGACGCCCAGAATAGTTTGAACTGTCACGGTCGATCTGTCTCCTGAAATCTTAGTTTTCAGAGGACAGCTGGCGGTCTCCGCGGCCACGGTGTGTTCAAACCGAGCTGATTCCCTGGGTCAGTCCAGGCTACGGCCGCATGAGCGGCACTGGAGCCAGTTGCATGAGCGAGCTATAGCGGCGCACCTTGCTTAGTAGCTGGTGCAGGCCTGCTTAGTCCTGCACCAGCTACTGCGCAAGGTGCGGTCCGTGGCGCAGTGGTTAAGGTGCCTGCCACCAATGCCAAAGGTGCGAGGTTCGAAACTGACGGGTTCCGGCGTCGGACTTTTCTCCTCTGGTGTCACCGTTAATTCGGGCGGACCGTCGGGGGCAAGTTCTTTCTCCGGCGGTACTCCGGTTCTTCCACCCCCCCCCCCCCCCCCCCACACTTTGGTACCGGTTTCAGTCCACTTTACAAATTTCAAATACAAGCGATCAAAAATCTCTGTAACTTCACTAGCTGAACTGGCCCTTCGTCTGTCTTGTACTGTGTTTATCTTAAATGGCGGCGGTAAATCCGTGTCTGTTACTAACGTGAGTGTGCGTGTTGGGTTTCATTTCGCGGCGCTTTGAGTCGATTTGCCCAAAAATTGAGAAAAAGCGCCTCTATAATAACGGTATTATTATTATTATTATTAGGTGCGCCGCTATATGCAACTGGCCCCTGGACCGCGATCTCTACCGGCACTGAGAGGCACAGATTCTCAAGAGCCCATGCACCCGCAGGGGCTCCTGAAACTCTGTAACTCTCGCAGATTAACCCCTTAACTGCTGCACGAGATGTATGGGTCTCTTGTTTTGTCCAATGTTCTTTACATAGCTAAATTTGGACCAATTTACGTCTGCGTTCTTCACACAAATGTCGGTCGTTTTCCTGAGACGCGCAATTTTTTTATCACTGGCAGTGAAGGGGTCAAAATGGCTGTAAGGTCCAAACTCACAAACCTGCACACAAAATGATACAACAACTTTACATAAACCTGGCCTTCGACTTGGACTCGCACGAAAATAAACCAAGAATCGCTGTCAATGACATGGCTTTAGTACATATCCTGGGGGTGGGGGGAAGGGGTGGGTGCCGGGGGGAGGGACCACTCAGCATGTATTCAGTGTGCAGAAGGACCACAGGCAGTCGTCGGCTGCAGTTGGCCCGTGCACGGCTATGCGCGAACCAACTGCAGCCGACAGTCGGACCTAGGACCTTTCATGCGCTTGGTTTGTGGCCGTTTGGACAGGGCACAGCCATCTTGGGCAAAAGGCATCACGAACACGAGTACTCTTTGCTTCTATAAAATAGTTCCTTCAGATATTAATAATTGCAAGCAATACAGGTCGATCAGTGATAGCATCCACGCTGAAGAACCTGCCAAAACTTGACACTGGCCGGATAAACAGAAAACGATTTTGATGAAACCATTACATTTTTCACCTTCTCACATACATCATACCTTAACCCATTTAACCCCACAGACGCATTTTGGAGGTGTGACAACACGAGTTGCAGGAGATGGATCGACCATGATAAATCAAGGGTATTGCCTGATCAGCTTGGTGCCTGACAGCGCCAAGCTAATCTGGCACTACCCTTGATATATCATGGTCGATGCATTACCTGCTGTAAGGGTGTCAAGGCTAAATGGGTCAACATCAACAATTAGGCCCAACAGCATTGGTGGTTGCATGCACAAAAGGGTTAATTTATATGAGATCGTCAGAACAATAACATAAATTTAAAAAAAAAAAAAAAAAAAAAAAAAAAAAAAAAAAAAAAAAAAAAAAACTCACAGCAAACGACAGCAACAAGAAAACAAACAACAGTGCAAAAATTAAGAGACGGATTGATTGTACATTGCTTAACGTCCCGACAGCAACAAGGCTTTCTCAGGACGTGCCTGCACTGCTTGTGAAGAAAAAACTAAACAGAACATTGAATGTATGTCGCCAGCCGGTCAAATACATTAAATAAACCTAACACATGGGGCCTAAATAAAGCTAAGACCATTTAGCAACACACATCCAATATCAAGAGCTACAGGCAGTGCAGACAGTAGGGAGAGTTTTAAAAAGGCAAATACAGGTGAATGGACCTCGGGTAGACAGAAACACATGCCCCAGAATAGAGAGAAAAACTCACCCTGTGGGGCTGACCAGGGTGACCCTGGGAACTAAAAAGTACCTAACCCCACCCAAGTCCCCCAGGGCAGACCCGGGTGGGGGAATTAAGAGACGGAGATTATAAAGACGGAGATTATAAAAACATGCCAATGTGATGTATCTCTTTAGCTATGAATTATTTCAGCAACACTGAAAAATAAATATCACAATGATGTAACACTTAACCCCTTGTGCATGCAGCCACCGTTACTGTTCACAGTACCGGTGGCTGCATGCACAAGGGGCTTAATTATCTGAGAGGCCTCTCAATGAAGACAATTTGTAAAGATGAAGACATTTTGTTCATATTATCATGGAAACCAAGCGAAAAATATCGTTCTTAACAGACTTTACACAGAAACAGCGTGCGAAACATCCACGGTAACCAGTTTGAAACATCAACAGCAGGCAATACTTATAAATCCATGGCAACAAAATCGACATATCTTTGGCAACAAAATTGAAATATCCATGGCCTCAAAACTGAATCATCTATGGTTTTAGCACATATAAGCAGTGAAATACACTAAGAACTGATTGCTTGTCACCGAGAAGGTGATAACAAAGAAACTGGGCTATAGGGCAGATGACCTTGGGGTTACCAGATGTCACACCAGGGAGGAAGAATATATACCACACGGAATTGTTGGATTTTTAGTTCGATTTTAATTATTCGATTTTTCTCATTCGCACGACAAACAATAGACAAGACGTATACAAACCTACGCACTATTCACTCAATTCATACATGCACCTGTAATACACGCACACACTTAACCATTCGCACAATGTTCAGAGTACTAAACACATCTCACACACTCATTGTTCCACTACGATGTCACTTCTCATTGTCTGTTGAAAATAACTGACACTAATTAAGTTGATGCTTAGATCCTCGAACGATTAAACAGTTTAATTACTCCGACCGTGAATGAAGATGAATAGATATAGCGTCGCTGCTCGTTGATTCAGTCTCGCCACTGGTCGAATAATCAGACTATCTCTCGCGATGGCCCGTCTAAGCTCCGCTGCACACCACCTGGATCAACTTGACTATCTCGTACACCACGCTGACTACATTCCCACCTGAAGTACATACATCCAGCGTCCCAGCTGGAGAGCATCTATTAAACACATAAAAATTGTATCTCGCTATTAGAAATCCGCCATTAAATCGTTACTTTCGCCCGAATGACGACACTTGGTAGCGATGACCACCGCCAACGGTTTCCGGATGTTGTCGACGATTCCCGATCGTTTTCGACATCGAATAAAATATCATAATAACAATCAATTCGAAATTCCATGCACACACACGAATACGACATATTTCCGCACAACATATAACCTCTCAACTCGACCCGAATCATTTCAAAATCAAACAGGCTCAACCGAAACGCTCCAGACCATCCGACTTCATGCGGCCCGCGCCCGATCGCCAGACGATACCGCAAACTCGCCGATACGCGCCCGAATGTCATACAGTTTCCGATCTAGAGCCAATCAACTAACACATTTCTCTAATCTACTATTTAACAAACAAATACCTACCCAAAGATGCGTGAAAGGATACTTTGTCGACTATTTAGGCCTGCCTGTTGCCCAATCCCGGCCGTTGACAAAGTCACTGGTACACGTTATACTAATGAATCGTAGTTCTTCAACCACGTATTTTTACACACTTCTGCACTGAGCATTCTGCTCTCTTTCTATTTATTCTACAATAGATTATCCAAGGCACTTCTAGCTAGACCTCTCACAAAAACCAAACTCTAGCTTGGAGAGCAACCTCTCATGACTTGATTGGTGCGTCTTTCCAATTCACACTGACCATACGCATGCCGTTCGTTCAAACAAACATATTACGTCGAATGTTTTTCACGTCATCTAAAAAAGAACATACCATCATCTCAACACAACACATAGAACGAAACTTCTATCCAAAACAAAATACTGCATAAGTGATTAAAATAAATTGTGACACCAGATCTGGGATGTCCTTGACAACGGTCACTAGATCACCATGTTAACAAGTGCATTCGATCACTATAGCCTTCGCGCTTACAATAGTTATGTCAAAAGTTAGATTCCGCATTCATCATTTTAATTTAAAACACAAATGAAAATACCAATGAAAACTGTAACAAGTTGGCTATTACGATAGGAAAGCAACATTGGACATCATCAATTACGGAATGTAAGTTACATCCGCCAGACGCAAAACCACGATTAACTTGATACAATGAAGGTGACCTTGGTAAAATGACCTTCATCAGTGTTAACGTCACGCCACCAAGGTCACCGTAATCAAGGTTAAGGTCACATCACCAAGGTAAAAGTCATGGTATCAAGTTTCGGAATCATCACGGGAATACGCTCTCGGACATACCGATGTTACAAAATCGAGGTGAGTCCATGGTAACAAAATGTTTGTTGAGGCCAAGGTCGCATGACTACCAGTCGAGAAATCCTCGCTCGGCTTCAAGTCAGTCTTTAAACCCACTCAGACCTAGCACTCGACATCAACAACAAGATCGAATATGCTATTTCAAGGGTGGTGCCAGAATATCTTGGCGCCTCGAGGCGCCAAGCCATTGTGGCTCCACCCTTAAAAAAGCATGGTCAATATTTCACCTGAACTGTTATGTCGTCGTCTGAGGGTAACACCAACATTTGGAATTTTAACCTTGGGACTTCATGTGTAAAATGAAGCTGAGGTCACCTTTATCACAACGCTTAACCCCTTGACTGCTACTGTCGAGCGGCATCGTCGGCAACAGTCAAGGAGCTAATCAAGGCCAAGGTCGCCAATTTAATGAGAGATTATATTAGTCATGGGGAGGCCGAGGTAACCACAGTAACAAGGCTTTAAGATCTCCATGGTAACAAGGCCAGAGATCGGTCATCATGGCAACAATGAAGGACTGGAGACACAAAAAGCTGCACTACGAAGGGCAAACTCGATAGGGAAGTCAGTGGTGTGTGTGTGTGTGTGTGTGTGTGTGTGTGTGTGTGTGTGTGTGTGTGTGTGTGTGTGTGTGTGTGTGTGTGTGCCAGGTGTGTGTGTGTGTGTGTGTGTGTGTGTGTGTGTGTGTGTGTGTGTGTGTGTGTGTGTGCCGGCGTAAGTGCGTGTGTTTGCGTGCGCTTACATGCCTTGAAAGAACATAGCTGAATAACTGAAATAAACTGTTGTACTTGACCTTTCAAAGCGTGTTTTTGTTGTTGTTGAGAATTCCGTTGCATTTTACATGGTTGGCAGTCTAGTCTTTTAGGTCTAGATTGCACATTCTATATGCTACGCATATGCTGTGCGTGCGTGTGCGTGCATGTGTGTGTGTGCGTGTGTGTATGTGTTTGTGTGTGTGTGCGTGTGCGTGCGCGCGCGTGTGTGTGTGCCGGCTTGTACGTACTACTTTGTAAATGTGAAGTGTGCGCCGTTCGAGCGCATGCGCACAAAGACCGACGCCGAAAAAAATGGAGCGGAGGTGTGGGAGGCAGGGTATGAATTGCTTCGATCATGGCCTCATTCACGCTGATGACCTCCTTCAATTCGCCACCAGAAGAGTTTGAGGGGATTCTCCCCAGACAGACCCACTCGGGGAATACGCCAAAAGGACACTTCTATTCAAATGAGATCGGCTTAGAATCTCATTTCAATAGAAGTGTAATTGTGGCGTATTCCCCAAGTGTTTGTATTTGTGGAGCACTCCCGGAAACGGCACGGGTACGCACCATGCGTTGCGAACGGAGGGAGGAAACCAGTGTGCAGGGATCGCGATCAGGTGTGCCACCAGGATTCTTTATTCACACTTGCCCACCTACCCCGCAATCCAGTCGCTTCACTGTGATCGGTGTAAGTGAAAAAGGGGCCGTCACTCCCGGACTTCGTCATTTCACGAAAGAGTGGCGGCTCTGTTTCAACAAAATGGCATGACCATACCCAGAAAACTCGGCGGGACTTCCAGTAGCTCATAAAATCCGGAGGATTAAATTATCCGGGGTTTTTTAGGCACCCTTTGAGGTTTATGTCAGTCATAGTTCTGGGGACAGATGAACCATGATATTTCAAGGGTGGTGTCGGAATAGCTTGGCGCCTGCAGGCGCCAAGCTATTCTGACATCACCCTTGAACTATTGTGGTTTAACATTGAACTATCGTGGTCTAACCACATCCTGTCGTAGCAGAGTCAGAGTGTTATTGGTTAGAGATGTGGCAATCAGGTACCATCTCGCCTTTACACATGATGCCATGCAAGGAAAAGTCTGATTTCTCCCGTTTCAATAATACTGCACTCGGCCGTTGTTACAACACATGAAGAGAGAAAACTAGCGCATGTTAGCACCGTTGGCCGCACGCGACTGCGAATGGAGAACGAACAAACCTTGCGGGACCTAATGGACATTTTGTTTCAAGCAGTGCTGTCTGGTAATGGTTTGACCTTCACAGTCGCCGACCTTCACAATCGCCGACCTTCACAATAGTGTGACCTTGACAGCACTCTGACCTTCACAACGGTCTGACCTTCACAACCCGGTAGAACATGCAGATTAGCGTGTAATACTCCTCTCTTGGCAGAAACAACCGAAAACAGAAGAGAAGACAAAATATCGGGTGTAATGCACGTTTCTTACCGCTCCCCCTCCCCCTCCCCCCGCCAACCCCATCTCTGTGACGTATACAAGTCTGGCTTGACACACCGGCAAAGCTGTGCGAGAGTACGAGTTGTATTCCTTTCATTGCCAGTGCCCATGATGAGCTCACACCATCGCTTAGTGGCCGCCAGAGAAGACATATGAGAAACATGGAATCAGTAGAGTTTAGCCCTAGCTCATTTCCTGCATAGGAAAAAAGTAAACGTCATCCAACTGCAAGAGGCATAGATCCCCATGAGCCCCCGCCCATAAGGATCTATGCGTCTTGACGACGCCACTTCGTATCCACGTTCTTTGAAAATAGGCACCCTTTCTTACATGTTTCTTGAACAGGTTGAGCTTTTTTCACGTAGAATTAACAAACGGTTTCAGAAACGGAATTTGCGTCCCATGGCAGTGGGAGGGTTAACTGAGACTAGAATATTAACCCTTTGGCTCTTAGTAGCGGTTTTTGTCGCGATGATGTCTGCTCGACAGCCAAAGGGTTCACGTCAGCTACATTAATAATATATTGTTTAAAAAACACACACCCAAAAAACAAAAACAAAACAAAAACACGTGGAAATAATAATAATAATAATTTTTAAAAAAACAAAAAAACTTGTTGTAAGGCATTCTCACATATAGATGTTAGGCGCCGAACAATGTGTGCTAGTCTGTAGAGCCGGAAAGACCAAAATCGAAGACCAGTACATAAATAACATAAATGTTTTTCTTCAGTCAAGACTCATGCTAAAAGTACAAAATGCTAGAAGTATAGGGGGTGGGGGGTGGGGGGTGGGGGTGGGGGGAGAGGGGATTCATTTTTTTTGTTTTGTTTGAAGTTTCTTGCTCATGACAGAAGAGCCCAGCCATGTGTTCGTGCTTTCAAATGCAGTCTACTTCGCATATAAGAAAGTCGGATATAACAAAAGTCGGATATAACAACGCTAGGTATTTTTAAATCTGCACTAAAAACACGCCTTTTCCAACTCCATTAACCCACCGATTAACAATGACTGTGGAGGTTTCTGTGGTAGTTTTGCTTTGGTGCCTGGAGTGTGTATATGTTTGTGTGTGTGTGTAATGTGTTGTGTACAGTTTTTGTAATTGTATTTTTGAAATTTGTAAGGCGCCTAGAGCTCTACCTCAGGTTAGGCGCCATAGAAATTATTATTATTATTATTATTATTATTATTATTATTATTATTATTATTATTATTATTATTATTATTATTATGTAAATCACTTCGCCTAAAATAAACTTCGGGTATAACCACAAAATAGTTGGGTCTCCTGGCGATCTGTTATATTCGAAGTTTCTTCTGCTTTCAACAACAACAACAACAACAACAAAAACCGCGAGGTGATCGAGAGAAGAAAGCACTGTGAAGGCAGGAGACAGCAAGTCCATTTTCAGTGCAATACAATACGTAGGTAAGCATCTTTGTTGCCGAGCGCTATCGTCAGCAACAGTCAAGGGGTTAAAGACGAGTTTTGATGTTTGTTTGTTTTGTGCTATCTGATCATTTGAAATGCAATACGCATTTGCGTATCATTTTTCGCCGAGCGATATCCTCAGCAGCAGCCAAGGGCTTGACCTATGCCCTTTAGCCCCAAACGCACTACAGCCAGGAGATGGATCGACCATGAGAATTTAATGGCTTAACCTATTTAGCCCCGACGCATCACAGCTAGGAAATGGATCGACCATAATAATTCAAGGGTGGTGCCAGATTAGCTTGGCGCCATCAGGTGCCAAGCTAAACTGGCACCACCCTTGAATTATCATGGTCGATCCAGCTCATGCAACTGGTACATTGTCGTTAGGTGACGCCTCCAAAATGTGGCTTTAAGGTTAAGTGTGTAATGAGAATCTGCGTACCCACAGAACTCTGACGTATCATGGGTACGGGGTTCACACGGGAGTGTTCGCACGGGCCGGTCAAAAAGTAAAAGATGGTGGCCAACACTAAACAGTAAACACTAACTGTTTACATGTCATTTGGTGTGTGCATGAAAGGTGGAACGTAAATACGTATCGTAACCACAATCTTGCAACTCACTACAAAGTGGGTTAAAAAAACGATCTTTGCTGTTTGTGTTGTTTGTGGATTGGCAAAGGAAGGGTAAGGACAGGGGCAACGGGGGGCGGCGAAACCTTTTTAAAATGATAATTTAAAAAATCAGTGTGCGTGAGCAAAACAACACAAACATCACAACACTATAAACATAACTGCGAGTGCGCTGGTCTGTGACTTTCGATCTTTCGGCCCACAGCCGCAAAATCCAAAATCACAGGCCTGTACACAATTGTCGGATATACAATAGTTTGAGACATCACAGGCTTTCCATACGACACCGAGCCGGGGGGTCAACACATAATTAATTCAGACGTGACTGACAATATACATATGCCCTAAAACAACAGAAACGTCCGAATTATTTGGCGGCAAAAAAAAAACACAAACAGCTGCAAGAGACATAAACCCTCATGAGCCACCGCAGTTGCCGGGGCTCATGAGGATCTATGCCTCTTGAAGACACCACTGTGCATCCAGGTTTCTTGGTCGGCTATGGCTCTTTGGCGTTGACTTAACTCATTCAGCCCGGTGCACTTTTTTTCCCTAATTCTGGAGGCGTCATTTAACGAGTAGTCATCTGCTGCAGGAGATGGATCGACCATGATAATTCAAGGGCAGTGCCAGATTAGCTTGGCGCCGACAGGCGCCAAGCTAATCTGGCACTAACCTTGAATTATCATGGTCGACCCAGCTCCTGCTGTTGTTCGTCAGGGCTGAATGGGTTAAAGAAGATATCAAACACACAATCTGCGACCAATGGCAGTGAAGGTGCGAAAATCACAGAATCAAACTGATGATGGACAAATTCGTACAAAACTCACATTTGAATGTACAGAAATGACTTTAATTAATTTAATTATTGTTTTTACGATATTATGTGAACCCAGACAGGGCAACTGCACGAACACAACAGACATTGTGAGCGAAGAAAGATGTGACGCGCGGTTTACGCGGCCATGCTGATGTCACAGATACTTATGACCACAGGCCACGGACCACAGTGGTGTTTCCGTACTGTCCAGTCTCTTAGCCTTAGTCAATCCCAGTCATCCCCTAATTGTTCAATTCCCTAAAAAGCACTACCGCCCACCAGCTGCACATTTGCCATGCATAAAATACCAAAAAAACCAGCACATGACCCGTCTCATTTCTTGGCTATGAAACTGGTTCCTTACCAACCCCACACCCAAGCACAGCTGAAATCAGCGTGCCCCTCAAATCACTACGCCAAAGGCAACTCAACATAGGCCCACAAATGTCCACTGGATAAGCTCAGGATGGTATGAATCAAAGCACCAAACATGTCTCCTCTCAGCTAACCACAAATTTCCAGCAAATTCCCACATTCAGCCCAACTGCAAATTTTCAAACAAGGCAAAAATTATTTTTAAAAACACGGGACCTCTTACTGCCTCAACTTCCCAATTTAAATGTATACCGTGACCTGTCAGAGACACTTGTCCCACCTGAACACCATTCAATCTGCTATCAGTGCAACCCTTAGACAATAGCTAAGTCAAATCCAAAGTGACACCCTTGAACGTTACTGCATCTTTAAGTTATGGCCCATTATGTGAAGTGCCTTGATGTGGCGTTCACAACGCTGCTGACGTGTTGGATCATGCATATCTGATGCCATGAAAAACAGCCTAGATATGGTCAGAATGCCTCCAAAATTGGCATGTACATCAAGTAATATATCTGATCTTCAGAAATGTTGCATTTGAGACACAGGCACATGAAAGTGGTTTTTTTCATATTTTTCCATTGCCTACCCCCCTACTTTTTCTGTTTTTCCATGTTTACACACGCATGCAATACAGTCAAACTGACTTCTGGTGGGTTGGACAACTTAAAACAGTTACCATGACACTGACACTGATGAAAAATGAGCTTTCAGACCCAAGGCCATTTCCTTGTGTATCTTAGGGCAGCCCAAAAGACAACACCCAGGCATCCTCATTGACCCTGTTGTCTGGTGACAACATGCTGGAAGAGGCCTGTAACCAGCTGCCATGCCCTATGTGCTGCTGGCAATCTTTCCCTAGGCAAAAGGGGTCATGAAAGAGCTCTGCAATTTAAACATTAAGTTTATTGAGCTATCCCACAGGAAAAAGACTACACAAAACAACCAAAACTATGCTATGCGGGACACGCCGCATACACTAATTAGTGTCTGGACTGCTGATTTAGGAGGTAGCATAGAAAAATGGTTATGTACAGTTCATTTTTATATAAAACACACTTGTCAGAGTCTCAAAACACCTCAGCTCATCTTGCAGATGTAGTAGGCATGTGTGTGCCAAACTTGTCAACACTCCTGTAAAACCCTGTACTGGTGCCTGCAACTGCTGGTCCCATAACAATGCACTCAAATGAGCTTTACTCAGTGTACAAGTGCTTGTGTTTGGCTTAGAATAGACACCAGAGACATCCCTCATGACAATTACAGCAGAATGACACCTCAGATGCAACCAGTGTAGCAGTACCATGCAAAATAACACTTCTGCAGGTAACATTATTTTGGCCGCTTATTTCACTCTGAGGTCAGCTGTCTGATGAAATGCACATGCTAACACTGTTTCATTGTAGTTTTTATCTTAACCTTTGACCTTAAGCCCCCAACCCCCCCCCCCCCCCCCTCCCCTCCCCCCCCCCCTCCCGGCCTCCAACCCAAACCCCTGCCCACCCCACCCTACACCCACCCCACACAACTTCAAAAACTGAAAGAGTGAATTTTTTTTTAACGCATTTATCAAAACTGAACACCCCAAACCCCACCCCTTTCAAGGTCAAAGTCAAAGGTCACAGCTCATGGTCGAAGGAAAGACTCATGACTACCTGTAAGACAAAAAAAAAATGAGCAAACACACTAAACCTAGCTCACAGTGCAGGTAAACAGGGTGTTGCCATGCAAAACATGCCAAAACGCCTATAAAACTGCATGCACAGCGATTTTTTGGCAAAATTTCAAATTTTTCATGATTTTTTTACTTTTCCAACTGCAACCATCCAAACTCATTGATCTGGTTACACTAAACCAGTTTCCGGTCTATGTCACATATGGCATGTGGTGCACCTGACAGGCCACGGACCACAGTGGTGTTTCCGTACTGTCCAGTCTCTTAGCCTTAGTCAATCCCAGTCATCCCCTAATTGTTCAATTCCCTAAAAAGCACTACCGCCCACCAGCTGCACATTTGCCATGCATAAAATACCAAAAAAACCAGCACATGACCCGTCTCATTTCTTGGCTATGAAACTGGTTCCTTACCAACCCCACACCCAAGCACAGCTGAAATCAGCGTGCCCCTCAAATCACTACGCCAAAGGCAACTCAACATAGGCCCACAAATGTCCACTGGATAAGCTCAGGATGGTATGAATCAAAGCACCAAACATGTCTCCTCTCAGCTAACCACAAATTTCCAGCAAATTCCCACATTCAGCCCAACTGCAAATTTTCAAACAAGGCAAAAATTATTTTTAAAAACACGGGACCTCTTACTGCCTCAACTTCCCAATTTAAATGTATACCGTGACCCACAGACAATCGTTTACAAATACACGTAGGCCTACATGATATCTCTCACGTGGAACATTGTGTAGTTACTCACGTGGGACATACAGACACCATAAATAACACCATAAATCTATCGTCACGTTAAGGACATCATAAATAACATCATAATTCTATCGTCAATTTAAAGACATCATAAATAACACCGTAAATCTATCATTCAGTTTAATAGGCTTATGATAACACTGAGAAGTACTTGTTTCTTGTCAAAATATTACGTTATCATTTACGTCAAACAAGAGAACATCGTAAAATATACTCACACTTGAAGGTCATTTCAGCCTTTGGCTGTTGGGAGCGCTTTTTTTGTCGCGATGATTCCTGCAGGAGTCATCGCGACTAAAAGCGCTGCTGACAGCCAAAGGGTTAACGTACGAGACATTCAGCAAGGGTAGTACCAGATTTGTTTGGCGACTGTGAAGGCGCCAAACTAATCAACCACTACCCTTGAACTACCAGAAGCTGTGAAAGTCATAATTAGGCAAGAATGTAGAACAAACCATAGAATAGGAAGATAATAACAAACACACGCAGGGATTTACAAGGCCACCAAATTGGGATGCCATCTTAGTAGGTGAAACCAAGATCAAGGTGAGATTCCAAGGTCAAGCTGAAAAAGGACGGTTATAACATCACAAGCACAGAACACGTCACCATCAAGGAAGGGAAATAATCCAGACAATTCATCAGTAGTGCCGGCGTCACTTTCTCTTACAGTCGCTCGTGTGCTTGGCGCAGTCGACTTTTCTGCAACAGGTTCATCAGCACAGCACAGAAACACAAACACTTGACACTCGCCGGTGGGACATCTTGTTACAGAATGATCTCTGTGAAAGCTCTGAATTTTCGCAATGTTTTTCTTCAATAGCTTGTAGCGCGTACATAACAAGCCTACAGATCATTGCAGCATCACACACACACACGCACGCACGCACTCACGCACGCACTCACGCACGCACGCACGCACGCAGAGTAGGCCTACGTTTTCTAATTCCCAAATAGACGGTGTCAGCAAATCTCTAACAGCCGGAAACAAGTAGGTAAAAAACCGTGCGTCTTTTCACGCAGACAGTGGATAAACCTGTTAAATGCCGAAAAAATCTGAACACCATCCAACTGCAAGAGGTATAGTTGCGGGGGCTCATGAGAATCTATGCCTCTTGCTGACACCTCTTTGAATCCATGTTCATCGAACAGCTAGAGTTTATTATTATTATTTTTTTTAATTAAAAGGCGAAGACTGTAAAAACACAATCTGCGTCAACTGGCACTGAACGGATTAAAAGCCCGGACGATCAGTAGGTCTATGTTTTCTGATTCCTGATTCCCTGTGGTAGTTGAAGCAATTACGCTCATAAATACACAAACCACATATAACACATTTTACGTTCATTTGAATAGCTGAATAGTACTTACTATACATCAACTAAGTTTTGATTCTTTCGAGAAGTACCACATCCAGGTACGCAGCAATAGTGAGGTTGCGTTTGCAACAAAAGACTCGCAACAATGAACTAGTGCGAAATCAAGGACAGACAACACCCCAAAACATCTCTAAATCAAAAAGTAGTCTCCCCTTTTCTTTTGATTTATTACTACAATTTCAACTGCAACCCTTTCCCTCTTTTCAGTAGGTTCTCTCTTAGGGTGCATAGAAAATTAGCTCTTGGTAGAGGCATGGAATGTATGACCCCTGCAGACACCACCGCAACTCAAATGTGGTTGTCTTTGCAAGTAGGCAGAAGTTCCGGCCTTCCACCAGTATGCCGAATGGTGTGCTGACGAGGTCGCCTAGACCGAATCAGCTGTTCACACCGGCAAAAAAAAATCTGGACCCCCCTTTGGGGTACCTAAATTTAACTTTCCATGCATCAAGGGGCTGAAAATCCAGTGAATACGTGATACGTCCCTCTTCAAGGGGGGGGGGGGGGGGGGCGCTTCCGTATTAATTGCTTCCAGTCACTTACTTAGCGCACCCCTCTTTCCTATCTTTTTCTTGTGCTTTGATCAAACTACAGTAGATCTATGATCATTGCTCGATAATGCACAATTCTCTCTCCTGACAGTACTTTTACCTACTTTCGGCTGGTAGTCTTCCTCATCTCTACACCAGATTGTACCATAGGCATAGACAACACTCCAAACATCTCCAAGAGGCATAGATCCTCTTGAGCCCGAAGGGCACATGAGAATCTATGCCTCTTGGAGATGTTTGGAGCGTTGTCTGTGCTTATTGTACAAGCTGGTTATCCGAAGTGATTTCGCTCTCGTTCGTTGTTAGGAGTCGTTGGGTTTCCAATGAAACTTCACTGATTAAGTCGCGTACCGGATGCGGGGCACAACTCACACGTATAAAGCACTGGTGTAGTGTCTTTCACAGCAAACCGTTTCTTTCTCACACTTCAAAAGTGAACACATGTGATTCTGGATATAAGGGGCTGTTGGACGTACGGTCCAAAAACACAGACCGACACACGCATAAATTATAAGAACACACGCGTTTTCTCAATGAAAGGCTTTACCGGTAGATCCAGACCTCCACAAGAAGGGACGACTGACCGGGCCATCAGCACACAAACGACTTCATCTTAGAGCAGGTTGACCGATTTAGCCTGGACGCACTTCAGCAGGTGATGGATCGACCATGCTAATTCAAGGGCAGTGCCAGATTAGCTTGACGCCGTCAGGCGCCAAGCTAAGCTGGCACTACTCTTGAATTAGCATGGTCGACCCATTATCTCGCAGCTGGTACATAGTTGTTGGATGGCACTTCTAAAATTTGTCAAATGCGGCCGTGGGTATTTAAAAAAATCACAATATTTGGTAAGTAGTAGTCCTTACGTTTAAGTGTTTTTTTTCTCCACAAAGCCCCATCTCCAAGTGACCATGCATATACCAAACAAAACCAAAACAAGACTTTTCAGGGGCTCTTCCCAAAGTTTACAAAGAGCCAATGTTTGATCTCATCCTTGTCATCGAGGCTGTACTCAACGATCATAGACGAGCAGTTAAAATCTCCGCTGTTAGTCGGCGCACGATGTGAGGTTCACTCAGCAAGCCCAGAATCTTCCAAAGGTCATATGAAGGACTTTCAAAAGTCTTTGACCTTCCATTCGTCCTCAACGTTGGGCTGAACATTCCCAGTAAACAGTTAACCCCCTTTAATTGTGCTCGTAGCCAGCGGTACTGTAAAGAATATCCATCATTAGCAAGCGTACGTCAATATGACAAAAGCCTCCCATAGGCCATTTCAAGGACTTTTCAAGGTCCTTTTTCAAGGTACTTTTCAAGGTCATTGTCAAGGTCTTACAAAAGCGACTGTTTGACTTTCCACTCGTCGTCCAGGTTGTCCTCATCGGTCCCCGAAGAACAGTTGTCCTCTTGGCTGGCACTGCGCGAGCGCATGAGTCTCATCAGCTGCACGTGCGGCAACGGGCGCGTGGGGCTCTCCAGGTCAGACGGAAGTCGCGACCTAGGGCTATAGAGGCGAGCGCGCATGCGTGGGTTGCCGACGGTAGGGCTGAGCGGGAGCTGCTCCATGGCGCTGGAATCTAGAGATGAATATTCATAAGCTCAGTGAAAGGACACAGATTACACATTCATCATGCCGAAAATAAAGATAGATTGCACTCAGACGCTGTCACGATCCTAAATTTAATAATAATAATAATAATATAACAACAACAATAATATAGTAATAATAATGATAATAATAATAACTTTACAGTGAAAACCCAATGAGGAAAAAGGTCATCGCGCCGACGTCGGCCCGATGGCCTTTTGCGCATTGGGAATGTACCTGAGGCGGAGGATGCTCTCTTAGCGGCCACGGCCATAGCACGCGCTGACCCCGGCCACTGATCGTCCTGACCTTGAATCTGGCTGTGCCCTGACCCGAAACTGTCCAGGCGTGTCCACGAGGAGTCACTGATGTACGACGTCTCCGTGGCGCTGCTGATGCTCGTGTCTATGGAAGGCTGCTTCTCGAACAGCATCCGCGACGACCGTCTGCGACTGTCGCGGTTGGAGGACGAGTCTTTGTCTTTGGCCGGGTAAAGAACGACGTATTCGCTCGCGCTCCGCACGCGTCCGTGAGGCTTGCCGTCGAAGAGGTCGCGGAGGGAGTCTCGCGCTTCAAGGACGCGCTCCTCGTGAGTGCCGCTCCCGTCGTCCGAGATCTGGCTGGTTTCCGGCACAACGCTGAGTTTCCTCTCCTTGCACCCAGCCGATCCCTTTGCCGCCGCTCCTGCTGCGGATGTATCCGTGCCCGCCACCCAGGCCCCGCCTCCGTTCGCGCCGGACTGAGAGACTAAGGCTGAGGTGGCCACCTCGATGAAACGACGAAGCGGAGACTGCCTGGGCGAACCTGTTGGAGATTACAATACAGGTCATAGTCAACTTTAGCATTACGCGCTCCAGAGAAGAAACTACCCACAATACAGTCTGTACCTCCTCTAGAAGGACCTAGATCTGAATGTCCATGCATCAAGCGGCTGGAAAGCCAGTAAATGTGCGATACGCCCTCTTTCGGGTGGGGGGGAGGGGGGGGGCAGGGGGTAGGGGTGGGGGGGGGGGTAGGGGGTGGGGATAGGGTGGGGGTGGCTTCGGCATTTACTGCTTCCAGTAAGTCACTTATCATCCCCTCTGTCCTATCTTTTTTGTGTGCTGTGACCAAACTAGATCTATGGTCAATGGTCGATAATGCACAATTCTCTCCCCTGACTTTTTCTGCTTACTTGGCAGTTTCTTTTAACTTACAAGCACTGGCAGTCAACCCTTTGGTCTTGTTTATTATGCGCTCCAGTATACCGCGATTTTTGGTGTAACGAGCGCAAGTCTCCGGCTCCCACGGGGATTTTCGGTGAGCAAAATGTCCTCGGGTCGACGTCAGCTTTAGCTGGCCTGCGCACAGACGTTTGCGGGCCAGCTTAAGCTGACGGCGGACCGATGACCTTGTGCTTACCAAGTGTTTTATTTTTGTTTCCCCCACAGGTCTATGTAAATTCCGCACTACAAATAACGCGATCGCGAATAACGCGGTCTGACTTGATGGTTCACAGGTACCGCGATACACTAAGGCTAAACTGTACATATGCAAAATACATCGATCAACGCCGTAATACTGACCCGTGCAAAATGTATGCGTGTAATAAGACATTGTGATGTTGATGAATGAACACAATGCACAGTTAGCTGCGCTGTTGTGTAAATAATCATTTAAACGTAGTGTCTTTCATCATTACTTAAGCTATCTTAAACCTTTGCGCGTCGGTAGCGGTTTTAGTCGCGATGGCTCCTGCAGGAATCATCGCGATGGCTCCTGCAGGAATCATCGCGACTAAAACCGCTACCGACACGCATAGGGTTAACAACTTTACTACATGAAACCTGAACATGATCTAGTTCAAGAGACATAGATCCCCATGAGCTACCGTAGTTGCGGGGGCTTATGAGGATCTATGCCCCTAGCTGACACAACTTTGCCCATGTTCCTGGACCTCTGGGACTTTTGGCGACGAATTAATAACGAATACAGAGACACTATCTGCGTCCAGTGGCAGCAAAACCTCTACAAGTAGTGTCTTATATCATAATTTAGGCTATTTAAAATTCGTGTGTGAACGATGAACGATCCACGCCAGATGGGACAATAAAATATCTTTGTCAGAATCGTCATCATCATCACCATTAAAGGCTGTTTGACATCGGAGCTCACAACGTTTTTGCCAAATATCTCCGCAGAGAAACATTTTTCGGTACCATTTTAAGAACAAATATAATTTGGTGCCAATTGACCTAATATGGAATATTTTTACTGAACTCCTATGACTTTTCGATTTTGCTGTACAGTCACAAAAGTATGGTGAAAACGCAAGAACAAGCCATTTCCAATAGCCTATATAGAGCCCCGGCAGATTTCAATATCGAGGTCAAGCGTGCAGACTTCATGTTTGCCTGCGCTGTTTCAGGTTTGTACTCAAACCAAGGGGAATTACAGCGCTGGACAGACAAACAGTTAGTATGTTTCTCCCGCCTTCTTCCCAAGTTCCGGAGAAAGACATGGGTTACACAAGAGACCCGATCCATTCCCCCTAGAGGATGGAAACGATCGTCCTGTTCCACACCCGCGCACCCCTCTGTGGGCCGGCGACCGGATGCCTGACAGGCGGGGGCAGGGGATCCAACTGCTCATCCGTCTAGCGCTGCAACTCCCCTTGGTTTGAGCACAACTCCGCCAGCGCTAGCCTCACCTATCTGGTTTGTGAGTAGGTGATAAATCAACAACAGCAGTCAAGGACGTTATATTGGCAGAAACATATGGAAGCATCTTTTGCATTCCACTTGAATTTGAAATCCTAACAGCACACTTGCCTTATTATCAAGGAGTACTCAATGACCGCCTAAGCTTTGAACTAACCTTCAATGACTACTCCAAAGTTATAAAATCATCTGATGCAACATACACGATCTCTAACATTTCCTTGGAATATGAAATTGTCACACTTGCTCATCTAGCTACTCTAATTCAAAATCAGTACCAGTCAAGACTGCGGATTTGTTTGACCGTGTGATAAGACACAGTTTCATGCACAAAGATAAAAATAATCCAATGTGGAACATCAATTTGAACACATCTGCCATGTCACTGAAAGGCATTCTTATGTTGTTTGTTGAACCAGGAAGTCCATACAAAAGGGATTCAGAAAAATTCTACAATCCAAAAATTACACATTTATCCTGCACTATTGAAGGGCACCCTAATCAAGTGTATGCTTCAGGTATGCTGCCTTACCAGCACTATGACAAGATTATAAAATGGTTGGGTGGAAGACTTAGAGAAAAACCAGCAAACATGGCATGCAAAGATCTACATTTGTATGACGTAAGAATAGGACAATACCTGACAAACAAGTATGCACTTTGGTTAGACCTGCGTAGTACAGACGATGACTACCTACATGGGTCAGGTGGTACTGTTGAAAATGGAAGTGATGGAATTACAAACCAGATAAAAAATTAAAAAAAGACTGAAACGGCCGGAGCAAAAAATATATATTTGTATCTGATTTATGATGCTCAGCTGAATATCCAAGAAAGCAGACTAAGTGGTTACGTATATTAAATTATATTCTGTTTTAAAATGAACTTGCTGACACTCGACCCACACCGTGGTTTGTTTTGTGGTGCCACAGGCTGTGGGAAAACTGAATTTGTACTTGACCTCTTACAAACAAGATACATCTATCATTTCGAAAACATTGTGATATTTTGTCCTAGGATCAAACACAACAAAGCTTATCACAACCATTTATTCATTTGGTCTGATCATAACATTTATTTAGTCGACCCTGAGAAAAAACTAAATGACTGTCTGCAGTCTTTTTACAAGCAATTTGAAGGGTAGTCAACTTTGTTTATAGTTGATGACTGCTTTGCAGAGAAAGACATTGTTAAGAAGAAACTTGTTTGAAACTTGGCCAGATTCATGTGAAAATGGATCTTTCTTATACTGGGCATATATCTGGGGCACATTTAGGGATGTAAGATCAATCATTTAATTTTAAAAAATCCGAAATCATTTTACGACTGTACAGCAAACTGGCACATTGTTCGATTACTTAAAAGTAAATCGTATGAGGTCAACTGTCACTGAATGATATTCGTTCCAAGATTGATATAGAAAAGTGGCTCTTTGTGGAGATATTTGCGAAAAACGTGCGCTCCGATGTTAAACAACCTATACAAAGCAGCCCTGCCTTTCTTCTTTGTATGAGAAGCAGGTGTTTAACAAAGGCTTCCACATTGTATCTGATGATACTTATATTTTATCCGAACAATATGCCTTGTTGCCTTCCTCCAGGAGATACGGAACTGTGACGTGCAAAACAAATCTCAGACACCTTTCTTTCGTGCCATCATCTATCCATCTCCTAAATGATGCCATGGCATAGACCTATAGTCATGGCATCATTTGAAGGACGGTCAAGATGTCAGCCTCAGGTCTATGAATTTGCAATGTCATGTAATACGCAAGTGTGTGTGTGGGTTGTTTGCGTGTGTGTGTGCGTGTGTGTTGTGCGCGTGTTATAAGGTAGTGTCGCCTCAGTTAGTTGTTAAGAATGTTTTCTCTCTAGATGGATCTTAACATTACAGATGGTTGTGATGTTATATACGTGCACATACTCACTATAATCGATCGGTGTGTTGTAGTAAGTAAAATGTATTTATTTGTTTTATGTCAGTCACATTTGTTAAACCAAAAGGGTTGACTACCAGTCCTTGTAATTTAGAAGAAACTACCAAGTGAGTAGGAAAAAGCACTGTCAGGGGATCGAATTGTGCATTATCAACCAATGATCATAGACCTACTTTGGTCGAAGCACCAAAAAAAAAAAAAAAAAAAAAAAAAAAAAGGGAAGGGGTTGGGGGGGGGGGGGCGCTAAGTAAGTGACTGGAAGCAATGCATATGAACCCCCCCCCCTCCCCCCGAAGTATCACATATCCACTGGATTTCCAGCCCCTTGGTGCATGGAAATTTAAATCTAAGTCCTCCAAGGGGGGTCCATATATATGTTGTTTTTACAACTGTTTTTTTTTTTAAATCCCGCTGCAAACAAATTTCCCATCTTTGGACAATAAAGGTATTCCTATTCATATTTACACATACCGATGGGCGTGGACTGGGGCGTGGTCTGCGGCGTCATCTTGGGCGTGGCTCCATTAAAGGAGTAGCGTGAGCTTTTGGTGCTGACGTGCGACAGCATGCTCATGTCTGACATGTGTTGGGCGTGCTGAAGCAGCAGGCCGTTGTGACGCGAATTGGACGCAGACTTCTGCGTCAAGGTGCCCTGCGGGACAGACGTCAGAAACATTACAGTCTGCATGACAAGTCCCCATTCCTCAGGAAATTCCTTCATGCATGTTTAAAGAGCCTCGATCTGACGCCAGAAGTAGAAAGGAATTCCTCCTGCAGCCAATGGCAAGCAGTAAACACGGGTTGTTGTCATGAAATTAAGCAATACACTAGCCTACTTTGTTCGCTTCGAAATAACTGCCATTTCTCAGTTTACTCAAATGATGTCGGTGGAAGTTGACCTTTGATATGATCCCAAAAGTCAAAAGTGCAGCATTTTATTTTTTAAAACATGACTTGTTTATAAAGTTATTTATAGTGGACATGTGAAAAATGAAAACAATAACAATGAGCATTATCATTTGAAGAAATAAGCAGTTTGTATAAACTTTCACAGAATGCAATTACCTTCACCGGCGGTCATGGGTTCAAACAGAGCTGTTTCCTCAGCCCTGGGGGACTATTTTTAGCCGTTCTTCTTTCCCCACTTGACAGTTTTCATTAAAAAAACCATTGTGTATCATGGTTTATATCAAACTTTGCATTTACATATTCATTTTCGCACACCTCTAGGAAAAGTGACCTATCTTTGGCTCACGTGCAAAGCAAAAGTGAGTCTATGTTTTGGGCCAGTGGTCGTCTGTCCGACCGCCATCGTCTGTGGTAAACTTTAACGTTGGCATTTTCTCGGAGACTATCCAAGCCACAGTGTTCAAACGTGGCCCAAGGATACTTTGTGGCAAGACCTTTTTAAACATACCAATTTCACAAGGGTTAAGATCACAGGTGATCAGAAAATAGGTAAAAAATAGCTATATTTTGATATAATTTATTTTTTCTCAAATACTATTCACAACTTCAAACCCAAACTTGGTACAAAGATGCCTGATGGTAAGACCTTTCTATGCATACTAATTCGGTTGATCCCTGAGAAAGGTCAAGGGTCACGAGAACTCAGAAAAATAGGTAAAAAATAGCCATATTTTGACCCAAATTTTTTTTCTCAAATACTATTCACAACTTCAAACCCAAACATGGTACATAGATACCTTTATGGTATGACCTATCTATGCAATTAATCTGGATGACCTCTTGGAAAGGTCAAGGGTCACAAGAGCTCAGGAAATAGGTCACAAATAGCCATAGTGTGACAAAAAACATTTTTTCTCAAGTACTATTCACAACTTCAAACCCAAACTTGGTACAGAGATTCCTGATGGTAAGACCTATCTATGCATACTAATTTGGTTGAGCCGTTGGTAAAGTGAATGGTCAGAACAGGTCAGCAAATGTGTGTAAAATGCCAATTTGTGATAGAATTGCAGTTATTGTCAACTGTTTTGCGAACGTTTCAATCAACTTTAGCACAAAGGTAGCTGATGATGATAAGACCTTCCTATGTATACTAATTTAGTCGACTCTTCGCAAAGGTTAAGGGTCACAGGGGTATGACAGATGTGTGAAAACTGATTAAATTTTGTGAAAAACAAGGATTTTGCTGGTGCAGAAGCCATCCCTTTGCTTATTGTCACAAAGGTCACACATGTAGATCAGTAATATATGTGAGCCATAAGGGAGTTGCCTTTCTTGTTTATTGTTAAAAATAGCTCGGGAAAACCCTCTGGCATTCTGGCCACTCATTAAAGTCACGTGAATCAATGTTTCAGAGACATAGTCCTTAGACAGGTCTGTAGAGAGACTAGCAACGTACAACCAAGCAAAATATATGCGTGTTGTGAATGTGAACTGTGCCCCAAAAAATAATTTTAAAAAGAAGAGGGGGGAGGGGGGAGGGGAGATATTAAGACTGCATTCACCTTGAATCACTGAAAATTTTCAAATCGGAAAATTGACGCTATGAATAAGCCATGCCACTGGCTTATATTTTCACAACATTGCTGTTGTTGTGCAGGTCACATCATCAGATTAAGAGCCATGCATATGGCGTTGGGGGTTCTATGGTAAAAGTTACATGCAGGTTGTTTCATTGAAAATTTGTTTCTATTTTGTTTACGTTTGTGTAATGATACTCATGGTCACGTGTACTATTACTAAAACTGGTTGTCTTGTGTCAAATAGTTAAGTCGCAGATTACAGGCAACTAATCACCATTTTTGGATCATGTGCGACAGCAAAAGTGAGTCTATGTAATGGGCCATGCGTCATCTGTCTGGCATATGCCGTCAGTGCTAAATTTTAAACATTGGCATTTACTCACAGATTATTCAAGTCTCAGACTCCAAACTCGGTCCAAAGATTGTGGCAAGACCTTTCTAAACATACGAATTTCGATGACTTCTCTCGAAGGTCAAGGTCACAGTGGGTCCAGAAAGGGGTAAAAAAGAAAAAGCCATATTTTGACAATAATTTGTTTTCAACTTCAAACCCAAATTTGTTACAGAGATACCTGAGGGTCTCCTCTTTCTGTGCATACTAATTTGGATGACCCCTGGGAAAGTTCAAGGGTCACAAGAGGTTGGCAAATGTGTAAAAAAAAAAGCCAGTTTTTGATAGAATTGTAATAGTTTTAGCCAAAGTTTTGCAAACTTTTCAGTCACATTTGGCCCAAAGGTAGCTGACGATAAGACCTTTTTATGCATATTAATTTAGTTGTCCCCTCGCTAAGGTTAAGGGTCTTGGGGGGGTGGGGGGGTGGAGGGGGGTGGGGGTGTCCAGAAATAGGTTTAAAAAAAAGCCATATTTGGACATACTGTTTTTTTCTCAACTACTATTTTCAACTTCAAGCCCACACTTGGTACTGAGATACCTGATGGTAAGGCCTTTCTATGCATACGAATTTAGATGACTCCTCAGAAAGGTCAAAGCTCACAAGAGGTCGGTATGTGTGCAAAATGCCAGTTTTTCACAGAATTGTAGTTTTCATCAAAGTTTGGCATAAAGGTAGCTGATGATAAAACCTTTCTTAGCATACTAATTTAGTCGACCCCTCACAAAGGTCAAGTGTCATGGAGGGTTGACGATTTTGTGAAAAATGCATACATTTTGAGAAAACTGGAATTTAGCTGGTAAAAACGTCAACCCTTATGTTGAGACACTTGGACACTGTTCATTGATCTGTTGCAGCAGTCAAGGTCACACTTATTACGTGGATTGGTCTTTGCCTTTCTTGTTTACTTATGTGTTGCACAATGGAAGTGCACATAAAAAGGAATCAAAGTAGACTTTAGATTTAAGTCAGGCATTCGTCATTTATAAAAACAAAACAGAATTGCCAGAAAACATCATCCATTCCCAGTAACGGGACATCTGTTTACCAGTACTCATTGTAACTTTTTATAAAACTGTTTTTAAATTTGGAAGCCAATAAAAAATAATTCTGCCAGTTCTCGGGTTCCTGACATATCATTAAACAACAAGGTTTTTACTTTGCTTTTTGCATTTGACTAGTGTTTTCCTTCTGCGCTATACAGACTACACTGTAAGAGTATAAGTCAAAAGCTGGTTTTTTTTTTAAATTACAAGTGCAATAGAAATTTGTCCATAATTTTTCAGGGTGTCCCTTGTATTTCTGGATGCACATGGGTCACAACATTTTAATAAAGTTCATTATTAATTTCGAATATGTACTGTATATTTATAGTGCACCAATGACTCACCGGTAACTCTTGGAATAAAAAAATGAAACTGTATTGTCAGCTGTAGTGCATGGCATCAGTAGCTCTGTCAACGCTGGGTTGACGGTGATTTTGAATGTAATTAGGATTGTTATTACACCCCGCAAACAAATTCTGGTTTGTTGCTGATGAGCTGAAAACCGTGATACTTTGGCAGTGAACCGCTGCCTTATTTTCTGATACAAGACATCCACTGTTAATGATGGGACGCATGTCCATGATTATCACAAGATGAACGAAAACAACACTAATGATTTTCACATAAATTACCTGCATGTGACTTACCACAGGATCCAAACACCATACCCATTGCTCCAAATCTCGCCATGTGACCCACACAACAAAACCAGTGGTGTAGGCCAGTGCCGTGGATCATCAGTGGCATAACTCATTATTTTATTTAGTAAATTCTAAACCATTCATGTTAAAATCTCAGTATCCCTATTTTTTTGTACAGTATATGATGTGTCTGTGTTTATAAAAATGTTTGCACATAAAAATGTAAGTGTATAACTAATTATCATGTTTATACACGTGTACATATATCAGTATTTTGGTGTAATGATTAAATGAACTGCTTGTGTACTGTAACTTTTGCGCAAGTGAGAATACAGAGCCATTTTCTAGTGTTCAAAGAATTATTTTTCAAGGAAATATTTTTTAATCTGTATATTTGACAATAATTATATTGAACTTAAAAATGTGCATTGAATCAATTGCAGATCGCATTACAAAAATGCTGGACTGTTTGCACAACTCAGACATATATATATATATATATATATATATATATATATATATATATATATATATATATATATATATATATATATAATATATATATATATATATATATATATATATATATATATATATATATATATATATATATATATATATATATATATATATATATATATATATATAATTTTTCAATAAATTCTGAGAATGCTGTGCTAATGCCATGGAAATCCAGGCTGGTAAGCTTGCATTGTGTCATCAGGACATCAGCTGCCCTTTTGTGACTGCATCGCTTATTAGATCTTTTGAGCCTTCCACTGAACACCTACTACATAAAGTAATAGGGACTACCCCCAGGCGCCCCGCAACCCGCTGGAGAATATGCTGGTACATGCGTTGTGTTTGCAATTTCGGGTTACGCCGTATGCCTACCTGATGAGACCCACCTTGGGTCGAAACCGGTCGTAGGCGGCAAAATCTTAAATCTATCCAGCAGGTCCAAGATCTGTTTGGGAATATTCATGCACTAGCCTCCCATCTCGGGGGAAGGACTGCATATTCTCCAGCGGGTTGCGGGGCGCCTGGGGGTAGTCCCTATTACTTTATGTAGTAGGTGTTCAGTGGAAGGCTCAAAAGATCTAATAAGCGATGCAGTCACAAAAGGACAGCCGATGTCCTGATGACAAAATGCAAGCTTACCAGCCTGGATTTCCATGGCATTAGCACAGCATTCTCAGAATTTATTGAAAAATTATGTCCCTTGGAGCTACTCTGAGTGCATTTTTTTGGCTTTGGGCGACACCTTTGTTAAAAGTAAAGAATATATATATATATATATATATATATATATATATATATATAATATATATATATATATATATATATATATATATATATATATATATATATGTCACTGTCACTTTACTTTTGCCTTTTCACAGTCTTCAAACAGCTCTACAATTCATAACACCAAGTAGTGCATGTAATCGAGAGCTTTTATAAGGGTATATAATCACTTTTTCTTTTTTAATTAAAAATCCCCATGATTTTCAAGTGTTGATAGATCATACAATGAGATGATCTATACATATATATATATATATATATATATATATATATATTATATATATATATATATATATATATATATATATATATATATATATATATATATATATATATATATATATATATATATATATATATATATATATATATATATATATATATTGGGCTTTGGGCAACGCCTTTGTTAAAAGTAAAGAGTAAAGAAAAGTAAAGAATATATATATATTCTTTATTTTTAACAAAGGCGTTGTCCAAAGCCCAAAATGCAATCACATTAGCTCCGTAATTTTTCATTCAATTCTAAAAATGCTCTTGCTGTGCTAATGCCATGGAACTCCAGGCTGGTAAGCTTGCATTGTGTCATCAGGACATCAGCTGCCCTTTTTGTGACTGCGTCGCTCACGAGATCTAGAAAGAAAGGGTAGTGGGAGAGAAGGAATGACAGAGCTATCTTTTTGAGCCTTCCACTGAACACCTACTGCATATAGCAATAGGGACTACCCCCAGGTGCCCCGCAATCTGCTGGAGAATATCTTGACCTCCCTTGGAGCTAATCTGATTGAGTGCATTTTTGGCTTTAGGCGACGCCTTTGTTAAAAGTAAAGAATAATTGCACCACAAAATTGCCCAGATGTTGCCTTTACAAAATTAGTCTGTCTTCTTCCACTGCAACACCTCATAAAGCTTTAGGAATGCAATCCGCGCTGTGCTAGTGGTGCTACCGGTAAATTCTGGAGATGGCTTCTAGTACATGCGTTGTGTTTGCAATTTTCAGGTTACGCCATATGCCTACCTGAAGAGACCCCCCCTCCCTCCCCCATCCCCACACACACACACTTGGGGCGTAACCGGTCGTAGGTGGCAAAATAATAAAAAAAATCTACCCAGCAGGTCCAAGATCTGTTTGGGAATATTCATGTACTACTCCCCTCTCGGGGGGAGGTCAGGATATTCTCCAGCGGATTGCGGGGCGCCTGGGGGTAGTCCCTATTGCTATATGCAGTAGGTGTTCAGTAGAAGGTTAAAAAAGATAGGATAGTCTGTCATTCCTTCTCTCCCACTACCCTTTATTTCTAGATCTCGTGATTACACACGAAATGAGTGCATTGAAAATAAAAACAATTACTCAAATAGCTTGACTCTTACTGTATGCGTATGCATGATATGTGTGGTGTGGCGAGAGATGTGAATGAAAGTGTTTAACAGTTTAGTCAAATGTAGATGCCAGTAGTAGTGGTTATGACATGCATGGTATACCACACAAAAAGGTAGTTCCTCGTGGATGGCTGATGGCGCAGTGGGTATTTCTCAGAGGCTCTGTGGCATTTTGGTCACTTTGTTCAGTCGCTATGTTTCGTGTAAAAACTACATTTTCGCACACAAAACATTGATGCATCGTGTTCGTGATTAATTCTAGTTTTGACATTTTTCTTCTTCTCATTTTTTTTTCAGCTGTATGTGGTTCGTTGTGCCAGGTACGCTAATTGCAGGTGAAAAAAGAAAAAAAAAAAAGGTCAAGAGTTGCTCAGTTCTTAAAATGGTTTACACATTTGCACACTGTTGAACATTAGAAACAAAGTGATATATGAACCTTCAAAACTGAACCACTCGTTGCGGAGATATTTCTCCTCTGCTTGTCCTCGGCTCAGATTTCAGGGGCTGAAGAATATGCTTCTCAAAAAATAAATACCACTTGAACATCCAAATGTCACCTACCTACATGCAACAAAATATCTGATCGTATACATTTTACTTTGGTGCTCAAGGATCTGAGTCTACAAGAGAAACTAAATGAATGCAAGGTACCCCTATTCACAGTCTCGAAAAGGGTGTCCGTGTTATCAGTAGGCAACAGCCAAAATACATCACACATGAGGATGTTACCACCAGAGTCTGAAAATGTAAGAGTCCCTGTGACTCTGACAGCTAAAATATGTTTGGATACTCGTCTGGGTCATTGCACAGTTTTCGTTTTAAACTGTAGTTTATTTCGGTCACATCAGCCAAAAACAATGACCCTGAAAAAGCCTATGGGAAAGAAACGGGTGGCGAGCGACTGCTACTTGTTGGTAAGAAAATGATTCGGAATAAAATGTAGATTCTGCCTATGTTAACTTCTAAACGTCAGGACTTGAGTCCACAAGAGAAACTAAATGTAAAGTACACAGAGTTGTGTTTTGTACTGATTTGCTATGGTTCGTACTGTCATCCAGTTTGAAATGCGACGAGTTAAGCGCTTATAGGACCCTATATTTGCTATGAAGATAACATGATCATCGCTAGAGTGTTTACACGCTCGAAGTTTTAGAGTTACAACGTTACTGGTTTTTAATGAATAAATTTCTGTGACCCTGCGGACAGCGTTTTAATATCGAAAGTAGCCGCCATCTTGAAAATCTTATTTGGTGATTGGTCAGTTTTTGGTCACATGACTGACCTAGAAAACACCCTCCTGTCTCATTATCGGTCT
>BTPG01000004.1:127429637-127452137 GCA_036245525.1 Semisulcospira habei | reverse complement strand
GACATCAGAGGGCAAGGATACGATGGTGGGTCCAACATGGCTGGCAAACTTAAAGGCGTGCAGGCACGGATTAAAGAGTACTCAAACCAAGGGGAATCACAACGCTGGACAGACAACACTGAGTTAGATCCCCTGCCCCCGCCTATCAGGCACCCAATCGCCAGCCCACAGAGAAATACGCAGGTATAGAATAAGACAATCATTTCCATTCCTAATAAGAATGGATCAGGTCTCTTATATAACCCATGTCTTTCTCCGGAACTTAGGAAGTAGGCAGGAGAAACATACATACACAAACATGAAGGTGCGCTACTATATGTGGTCGGGTAAATACCCTGATTTCCCACAGTAGATGCACAGAACATTACACAACAATGTAACGATACAAATTTTGCCTCGAGTTATACATGTGGGCTGGCGATTGGGTGCCTGATAGGCGGGGGCAGGGGATCTAACTCAGTGTTGTCTGTCCAGCGCTGTGATTCCCCTTGGTTTGAGTACTGACAATTCTGCCAGCGCTAGCCTCACCTATCTGGTTTGTGAGTATCATGTATAACTCGAGGCAAAATTTGTATCGTTACATTGTTGTGTAATGTTCTGTGCATCTACTGTGGGAAATCAGGGTATTTACCCGACAACATATAGTAGCGCACCTTCATGTTTGTGTATGTATGTTTCTCCTGCCTACTTCCTAAGTTCCGGAGAAAGACATGGGTTATATAAGAGACCTGATCCATTCTTATTAGGAATGGAAATGATTGTCTTATTCTATACCTGCGTATTTCTCTGTGGGCTGGCGATTGGGTGCCTGATAGGCGGGGGCAGGGGATCTAACTCAGTGTTGTCTGTCCAGCGCTGTGATTCCCCTTGGTTTGAGTACTGACAATTCTGCCAGCGCTAGCCTCACCTATCTGGTTTGTGAGTATCATGTATAACTCGAGGCAAAATTTGTATTGTTACATTGTTGTGTAATGTTCTGTGCATCTAATGTGGGAAATCAGGGTATTTACCCGACCACATATAGTAGCGCACCTTCATGTTTGTGTATGTATGTTTCTCCTGCCTACTTCCTAAGTTCCGGAGAAAGACATGGGTTATATAAGAGACCTGATCCATTCTTATTAGGAATGGAAATGATTGTCTTATTCTATACCTGCGTATTTCTCTGTGGGCTGGCGATTGGGTGCCTGATAGGCGGGGGCAGGGGATCTAACTCAGTGTTGTCTGTCCAGCGCTGTGATTCCCCTTGGTTTGAGTACTGACAATTCTGCCAGCGCTAGCCTCACCTATCTGGTTTGTGAGTATCACGGATTAAAGAGCTTAACGAGAAAGCGATCTACTTCCATTGTGCAGCACATTGTCTCAACTTGTGCATTGTCAAAGCCTGTGCTGTACAGAGCATCCGAAACATGTTTGGTACAATGAAGGAACTCGCTCTCTTCTTTGCCTTGTCCCCCAAAAGACAGCGCTACTTGGAAGAAATTGTGGAGGGCTATGCAGCTGATATCACAAACAAGCGAAAGCTGGTAGACTTGTGCAGAACAAGGTGGATTGAAAGACATCATGCTTTTGAGACGTTTTCGAGCCTCTTCACGCATGTCTACAACTGCTTGTGTGAAATGGAAAACAGAAGCGAAAACTGGGACAGCGATACCTTAACTAGATGCCGGGGACTAAAGATGTCTATCGTCAGCAGCGAGTTTCTTGTGGCTTTTATCACTACACGAAACTGAGGTACATAAAGCCTCTTTCTGTGAGTCTGCAAAAAAAGACAAAGGATGTCATGCAATCCTACTCAGACATTGAGGCCACTGCAGCTACGTTATCAGACACTAGGAGCAACATAGAACGAATATTCCCTACTTGGTTTGAAGAGGCCACTGAGATGGCGCAAAGTGTTCAGGAAGACATGGTGATGCCAAGAACAGCAGGAAGACAAACTCTGCGACAAAACCAACCAGCAGATACGCCTGAGACATATTTCCGACGCACCACGGCAGTCCCCTTCCTGGATCACTTGCTAGGAGAATTCAGCACCCGCTTCACAAATACCGATCTTGTCCACGGTGGGTTGATGCTAATAGCTGAGAATGCTGCTAGTGTTGATAACGCAGCATGTCAACTTCCAGTCGGCGTTAGAAGTCTGACGGTCTTGTGGACATCTGACTTGCCAGACCCTGTAGGTGTCGAGGCAGAGTTCCACCGCTGGTGTGTGAAGTGGAGAGCACGGGATGAGCAGCAACGACCCTCCACACTTGCTGCTACTTTGCAGCAGTGTAATGTCAACTTTTCCCCCAACATCCACACCATGCTCCGACTACTTGCCACACTACCCGTCACCACTGCTCACTGTGAACGATCTATTAGTGGGCAGAAATTGTTAAAAACTTGTCTTCGATCAACTATGACTAACCAGCGCCTGAGTGGCTTAGCCCTCATGAAAATGCATAAAGAAGTTGAGGTTGATCCAGAAGCTGTTGTCGATGCTTTTGCAAAGAGGTTCAAGTCCCGAATGGCAACGCAGCTACCTCGCGACCTGTTGCTGCAGGATTCCTGCTAGTGTTAGTGCTGCATATTGTAAGTCTTCCTTGAAAGTTTGTGTGTGAGTGTGTATTTGTGTCTTGCGTGTGTGTGTATGTCTGTGTGCTTACCTATAGAAAGTAAAAAAAAAAAAAAGGAAACCCCCCCTTACCAAACCCTAAATCCGCCCCTGATGTCTGTAGTTTGGTTAGATGTATCGGATTAGTGGGTGCTTATTAAGCAGGTGTATTGTGTATTTGGTGGTGGTGGACCATGTTTTAGGGTCGGGGCCAGTTTAGGAGGCCTTCTACGGTGAGAGGTGCGTTGAGTTTATCTGCTACTAGGGTTCTGGTTTGGGCTATGCTCGGGCAGTCTAGCAGTATGTGTTCCGTCGTGAGTAGGTGGCCGCATGTGCACATTATTGGGTTGGGGTGGACTAGGTATCTCTCGCCCCCTAATCGGATCCTTGATAGTCGTGACTGGTCTCTCCTCTTACCTATTAGGAGGGTGGGTGTATTGTTCAGTACCCTCGTGAGATTTTTGCGTCTTCCTTTTTTGTTCTGGTGGAATTCTTTTTCCCATAGTTTTTGGAAGGCGGGCCGGAGAGCATTTGACCGTTCATTTGCTGAAAGTGGTAGGTTGAAGAAGGTCGATTCTTGGTCGAGGCCTTTCTTCGCTACCCTGTCTGCTCGTTCGTTGCCTGGGATTCCCACGTGGGAGGGGACCCACATAAATTTGACTGTTTGGCCGCGTTCTGAGAGTTCGGCTGCTCTTAGTCTGACCAGGTATGTTAGATCTTCTCTGAACGAGTCTAGGTTCTGAATCGCTTGTATTGCCGATAAGGAGTCCGTCACTATGAGTAAGTGTTTAGCTTTCTGAAGGTCGGCTCTTATTACTTTGATGGCTCCCAGGATGGCCGACGATTCAAGTGCAGCTGTGGGTTTATATGCATCAGATAGTGTGTTACAGGTACAACTCGGCCCTGTGAATGCAACTCCGCGAATGCAGTATGTTTTTTTTTTTGTGTGTAAAAAGCAAGATTTTTCATTGTATGACAATGAAAATGTCGCTTTTTACTAGAATTGACTCACTTCCTTTTGCCTCGTTAGGGCAGACATTCAGGACCACCTTTACACAGGAAACACCCCAACACCCATAATTTATGTCCTAGTTCTACCCGCACTAAGCTTTCTCGGATATCATGGTGAACCTGTACATAACCAGTCCGCAAAATAGAGTGTGTGATTGTTCGCTAAAAAAACACAGTCCACATTTGAATGGCTAAATCTCACTTCCTACACGAAGAAAGGCCACGCGCAATCCGAATATACGCATTTCCCCATTATTTATTTCGAAATAAGAAGTGAGATCGCGCAGAGTACGTAAGAGGTTTATATACCGAAATACCACAACAATGCAAGAATATTAGTAATAAGGGAAACAATTTCACATTTGCATTGTAATGTAGATTTTGGTTTATAGATATTGAATTCAAATATTTTCTATTAAAACATACAAGTGGAGTATTCGTGTACTGTCATTTCTGGACAGACCTCGCGGCTGACACTTCTGCAACTGTTTGATCTATGGTCACCGAGCGCGGAACGCGCTCGGTGACCATGGATCAAACACTCACAAACCAGATAGGTGAGGCTAGCGCTGGAAGAATTGTACACAAACCAAGGGGAATCACTCAGCGCTGGACAGACAAACAGTTAGATCCCTTGCCCCCGCCTCAGGCACCCAATCGCCAGCCCACAGAGAAATACGCAGGTATAGAACAAGACGATCATTTGCATCCTATTTGCTATGGATCAAACAGTTGCAATGATGGTAAATGAACACTCCACTTCTATGCTGTAATATGGTCCATGGAAAATGAAAGGCAGGTACCATACGTCATATAGAATAAGACGTGTGGTATCTGCCTTACATTTCACATGAACACTAAAACTATGAAACTGCATCGTCGTCTTACGCGTGCACCCAGATGACCGAGTGCAGAAAATAACCCCGACGCAATACAGCACGAGATGGATTGACAATGGTAATTGAAAGGTAGTGTCAGATTAGTAGGGCGCCAAGATAATGTGGCACTGCCTTGAATTATCATAGTCGATCCATCTCCTGCATTTTGGTACTATCAAATTTCGGAAATGCGGCCTTGGGGTAAATGGGTTAAAATTAGCATTTTATAAACGCCAATATCATGGTATTTAACCCATTTAACCCCACATTTTGGAGGTATCACGTAACGACTGTGTACCAGTTGCAGGGTAGTGCCGCCAGTTGCGCCTGATGGGGCCAAGCTAATATGGCACTTTACCATTGAATTATCCATCTCCTGCTGTAGTACCTCGGGGCTAATAAGTTAAAAATAAACTGCTACAGAACCACCACCCTTCCCCCTAGCTCCGCAAAACACACGACCCCCCACGAAAGAAAGAAAAGAAACAACAACAAAAAAACAACAACAAACAAAAACAAAAAAACAACAAAACACACACACACACACACACACACACACACACACACACACACACACAAAAACAACAACATACCACGTATGATACTAACCTTGTACTGGTTACCCCGTTGTGTGCACAAAAAAAGAGAAATAATAAAAATAACAAAATGAAAGAAAACGTATGATACTTACCTTGTACTGGTGAGTTCGTGGTGTAAAAGGGGGAAAAAAAAAGATGAAAAAATCAAATAGGACGTATAATACTAACCTGGTACTGGTTAGCCCGTTGTGTTAAAAAATAAAAATAAAAAAAAATAAATAAATAAGACGTATGATACTAACCTTGTACTGGTTAGCCCGCTGTGTGCACAGCCCGTATCTCCCCAGCAAGATAAACACGTCTTTGCGGAACTGCTTGGTGAGAATGACGTACAGAAAGGGGTTGGCGCACGAGTTGAGCGGGTAGAAGAAGACGAGCAGGATCTTGGAGTTGCTGATGTCGATCATGGGGAAGCCAAACGAGGCGGTGAGGCCAAAGAAGGCGATGGGCGCCCAGCAGATGAAGTTGGTTAGGACGAGAATGGACATTCGTTTGGCGATGGTAGCGTCGTTACTGCGCGCCATAGTGTCGCTAGAACGCACCTGGGCCGGAAGAATCAGAAGAACAATGAAAACTGTGAAACATGTGTGCTGGTCAGTGAAGTTTTGACCTAATGGCTACGGACAAAACGGACCGACAAAGAAACAAAGGGGAGGGGGGGAGGGAGAGAAAGAAAAAACAAACAAACAAACAAACAAACAAACGACATGGACGAGTTACTTTGGGATTAGTATCACTTTAACAGGGTAAAACCATCCCGAAACGTTGACCCTAATTTTTGTAAACAACTGACGTTAGCCCATTAAAGCCCGACGCAGTACAGCAGGAGATAGATAGACCATGATAATTCAAGGGTAGCGCCAGATTAGCTTGGCGCCTGATGGCGCCAAGCTAATCGGGCACTACCCTTGAACTATCATGGTCGATGTATACCTTGCAGCTGCCGTTAGATGACCTTTTCAGAATTTTGGGAAATGCGGCCTCAGGGTATAATGATTTAATCTTAGAAGAACGTGTACCTTCATGAACATGCTGATGTAGCAGCCACAGATAACGACAAAGGCCAGGCCGTTGAGCAGTAGTATGGCCACGATGTAGAGCTTGTCCCACACGTCTTTGGCTTCCATGGGCAGACATATGCTTACAGCTCCATACCCCGACACACCTGGAGGAACAGAAAACAGGTGTAAGTGATGGCAAGTGATTTCGCTCCAAAGAAACGACACGATGTGTAGCCGGGTCGCTCACACAGCCCGACTGATCAATATCGTAACAGACATAAATTTTCGTGAGCCCTGCAACAACAAAATTTATACGCCTCTGAAGAGATAGGCTCTTTTGGTGGCCTCAGACGGCATAGAGCGTATAAAGGGAGTGGCGGCCATCTTGAGAGTTCCGACGCCAGCGTTTCTGGCACTAGGCGGCAGAGACAGTTCACGTTTGCATTCACATATAATGACGGGCTGAATCTCATTAACGCATCGAGGCTTGACATGTACAGAAGATAGATCGACCATGATGGTCCAAGGGTAGTGCCAGAATAGTTTAGCCCCTAAAGTGATCACGACCACATACTGACGTGAAGAGTAGTGCCAGAATGCTCTACCGCCTACCACTATTTCAAGGGCTGTGCCAACATAGCATGACACCTAGAGTGATCGCGACCATATTCAAGAGTGGTATCAGAATAGCTTAGCGCCTACCATGATAGTTCAAGTGTGATAGCAACATAGCTTTGGCGCCTCAGTAGCCGGTGATACTGTAATTAAGAGTGGCGCCAGAACGGCTTCAGTGGCACCTAGAAGGATCGACCATGTTCAAGGGTGGTTCCAGAATAGCTCAGCGCCAAACCATGATAGTTCATAGGTGGTGCCAGAATACCTAAGCTCCTAAATGCACAAACTTTTGAACTGTAATGGGCTATGTCCCACCTGTACAAAAATAAAGTCTTCGAGCTCCCAAATGTGCTGTTATGACATCACCATTGAACATTTTGTATTGTTTACTTTACTTACTTATGCCTTGCACCCCTACTGGGGCATAGGCCGCCTACAAAGGATCTCCAAGAGTCTCTGTCCCGGGCTCTCCTTTCCACTTGGTTCCAGGTCATCTTAGTCATGGTCTTAAGGTCTGCATCCAGTTCCCGGCGCCATGTGTTTCTTGGTCTGCCTCTTTTCCGCGTGCCCTGTGAATTCTTAGTCGGCTAAAAATGCGATACTTTCATCATGATGGTATAAGTTGAAAATGTTCGCGTGTCATACCGTTCTGTCTGTTCATAAAGATAGGTATGAGTGTGTAAATCCTACGGAAGTCACTGAAACACTGACAGTGAATGTCAGATTCTTTTTACATTATTTTTAGAGTTCGGCACGAAAGACTCAGAAAGCGTCTGCATAATAAAATAATCAGCTCCATTTTCAGAGTTCATGTTCGTCGGTTTGTCTGTCAGTATTTCTGCCTCTTCTGTCTGTCTATCAGTCAGTGTCTCTGCCTCTTGTGGCTGTCTGTTTCAGCCTCTGTCTGTGTTTCTGTTTCTTCTGCCTCTGTCACTGTGGCTGGTGCAGTGATAATCACATGATTATTAGTATTCTAAAGACAAAGAGCATGTTAGTTACTACACGTCCGAAACACCAGCGTGGCCTACCACCTTTAACACTCTCCTTATATAGCCTGCCGGTAGAACAAGTAACTAGGCATCGCTTATTAGGCGTTATAGTGGACAACCAATTAAGCTGGAAACCGCATACTGACTCTGTATGCAAAACAATCTCCAAAAATCTATTTCTGTTATCAAAACTACGCCATATAGTTAATACAGATATCCGTTAACTCTTTTCCATGCACATATTAAAACGCATTGTGACTACAGTTCTACCGTCTGGGATGGATGCAGCAAAGTTCACTTGAAAAAAGTTAATTCGTTGGACGTCGGGGCATTAAATTATTACTTCCCGACTGACTGACGAAAAATTAAAATATCTCAAGTTGCTAACATTGAATAAACAGTTTGAATTTAATCGCTGTGTTCTACTGCACAAGATCATGCACGGAAAAGCCCCACCATGTCTAAAAACTCTATTTTCTGACAATAATAGGAAAAACACGAGAAATAGTTCGATCCACCTTCCAAAAATTAGATTAGACATCTGTAAAACCAGCCTTTCCTTTTCAGGTGCTAAAGCGTGGAATATTTTTACCTCCACACCTGAAATCATTTGTAAGATTAGCGTCTTCAAAGATCGCCTCCATAAATATTTACTTCAGAAGTAATAGTTTGTTCGGCTCCATTATTATGCTACTATTCGTATAGTTAGTGACAGGTTTCCTATTACCTAATACTCTTCTACTGTTGCTGCAGATTATGTAATAGTTCGATTGTCTGCATTAACATGTCAGGTTCATACTTGTACATATATATTTTTTAATTTGTTATTTTTTAATTTTTATTTATTTTTTAAAATTTTATTTTAATTTTTCTTTTTTATTCTGAGGGTGGGATGGGGGGGGGGGGGGGGGATGGGTCTTTTTACTTATATATGTTTTATCTTTTGCTGTATCGTCTGGTGTATTTTTGTATGTGTAGAGTAGCAGGGCAGTTTGGAAGATAACTTTTTATCCTGAATAAAAACGTTCCATCATCATCTGTCTGTCTGTCTTTCTGTCTCTCTCTTTCTCTCCGCCGGCTCTCTCTCTCTCTCTGTCTGTCGGCTGTGCGTGCGTGCGTGCGTGCGTGTGTGTATGTATGTGTGTGTGTATGTACATAATATGTGTGTATGTGTGTGTGTGTGTGTGTGTGATGGCGGGTGTGTGCGGCGTGTGTGGGTGTCAGTCCGGGAGTGTTATACAGTCGGTGTGCGTGCAGGAAGAAGGCAGTCCTAAGAACTTATGTTTTTCATTTCATCCACAGTATGCACATAGTGTATCGGATATGGGGCAAGAGAGATGGATCAGTCACGTAGGGACACAGAGGTGTAAAACCAGGGGACTAAAGATACGACTGATTTCCATAAGCGCCGGACTGACTGGCATTCCGGCTGCCGAGCCAAATGGATCCGCCGACCACTGAAGCAGAGTAGAGAGCAGAGCAATACTTTTGGCGCGATTCCTTAGAAATATGACACCAAGCGGATAACATTCAAAAACTTTAGTGGATCTTCCGCAAGCATAGCACAGTCATAGTCCTGTCTAAACTTACGAAAGTAAGATCAGTAACCGGTTGCCGTGCGGGCCGCCGTAAGAAAACACTGAAACGCTTTTAGACCACTTGGTTAGTTTATAATGTGTGTATTATTTTGGAAATGCACGCCAAGTACAAGTCTGTACAGTTCAAACGCCTGGCATTCCATTATCCTTATCTCTGACAGGTGTTAAAAGGCAGCAGTATATACAGGCTATAGCATAAACACAGTGCGGAGGTAATGAGCGGTTAGTGGAACCCGCGATAAGTGCCAGATAGCCTCTCCCTATATATACGCTCTATGCCTCAGACTGACGGCAGTTATCCGTCTTATGCAAGCGAAGGCTGCAGTGCAAGCACATCGCGCCGCTTTGTCCTTGCTTTGACCGCATCCTTGATCGCATACCGCTGGGTGATTTAACCCTGTGGCTGTCGATAGCGTTCTTGTCGCGAAGATTCCGGCAGGATTTATCGCAACAAAAACCGCTATCGACAGCCAAAGTGTTAATTCTAACAACCTCTCGGCCGCGAATCCGATTAAGAAAAAACCTCTATTTAACTTCCTTGTTATGCGTACATTGTATGTGATGATACTGTTTACAGTGCGTGCGTGTGTGTGTGTGTGTGCGTGTGTGCGTGTGTGCGTGTGTGTGTGTGTGCGTGTGTGCGTGTGTGTGTGTGTGCGTGAGTGTGTGTGTGTGTGTGACGGTACTGTTTACAACTCTGTGTGTGTGTGTGTGTGTGTGTGTGTGTGTGCATGTGTGTGTGTGTGTGTGTGTGTGTGTGTGTGTACACGCGCGCGCGTACGTGCGTGTGCGGTGTTTACAGTGTGTGTGATGGTACTCAGTGTGTACAGTGTGTGATGGCACGGTACTGTGTGCAGCGAGCGTGTGATGGTACTCATTACAGCCCCGGTGGCTGCATGCTCAAACGGGATAACCCCTTTCCTGTCAGAACAAATGCAAGAGGCACAGATCTTCATAAGCCCCCGCTCATGAGGCAGCTCATGAGGATCTATGCCTCTTGCTGACCCCACTTTGTTACTATGTTCTTTGGACAAGCTGGGACTTCAAGTGCCAAAGAGTCCAGAAGCGAGATCTGCGACCGTTGCTAGTGAAGGGTTTAACGCAAATAAAGGACTTACCGACAAGAGGCAGCAGTGCCATGGTACTGGCGTACACCCAGCCTGTCAGCATGAGTCCCCAGGCTTGTCGGATCCTCAGGCGCTTCGTCAGGTGTATAGCGTAGCTGATGGCGTACCATCGCTCCACTGTGATGACCATCAGCACAAACACCGACAACTCGCTGGAGAAGACGGTGAGAAAACCTGCCACCTGAGGACGAGGGAGAACGAGAAAAGATTAACCCATTCACCGCCGAGAAAAACGGAACAGAATCCATCTGCAAGAGACATAGATCCTCATGAGCCCCCGCAGTCGCGGGGGCTCATGAGGATCTAAGTCTCTTGCTAAGGCCAGTTTGCATCTATGTTCCTTGGATGTTTGTGACTTTTGGTCGTTGAATAAAAAAAAGATTTCAGAAATACAAGTTCAGAGGCAGGAAAGGGGTTAAACCCTTGACTAACAAAAGCAGTTCGGAGAAAAAGAAGCGTGCTTATGCGTAACAGTCAAGCAAGGGGTTAAAAATGTAGCTCCCTTGTGAAATCATCACCCCTCGATGCTGTACACCTGACAAGATAGATATTGCTTTGACCATCTTGTTTGGTTTGTTCACTTTGAAAAATTAGTATAGATTGTCGGCATAGTCAATTTCGTGTATTTTCTTCTTTGTCGGTTTTTTCCTCACAGTTTACACGCTTGGGAGTCACTTGTTCGGTCTCGAATTCATTTTACACAACCCAAAGATCTAGAGGTATATACTAACGAGCCAAAAAAAAAAAAAAAAAAAAAAAAAAAAGCGACACTTTCGAATCCAAAAGCGTCGCATCTCTTTTGCTGGTCACACTATAAATAAAACGACCCGGGAAGGGGGAGGGGGTCTAGAAATAATTCACCCTCCAACTCACCTGACACCCACCGTCGTTCTGCCAGCTGACCGCGTGCGTGAAGTACTCTCCCAGGGAATGTACGTCTATGGACGCCAATAAGAGTAGGTACAGACCCATGAGCAGGTCGGCAAAGGAGAGGTTACACATGAGGAACTTGGGCACTGTCATCTTGCTGCGAGCTCGGACTAAGACCACGATGACGACCAGATTCCCGCACAGCGTGGCCAGCAAGACAAACCACACTGTCACCCTCAGCCATTCGTATCTGGAAAAATCCCAAAGTCATGGACCATGAAGAGTCAAGTGAGCACGTTCACCAGGTTATCGCACATGAGTCATAGAGAAACAGCCACAACAACCATCACCATGACGATAAAGACGACGACAAACATCACCACCATCACCACTACTTAACCCTTTTAACTCCCAGAATGAAATGATTTCCATTCTAAAGAATGGAAGTTATTTAGTTCTGGGAGTTAAAGGGTTAAGAAAGAGAGGACAAGAGAACCAACTGACCACCCAAAAAAAGAATGAACACAGAAAAGAAGGTAGACAAACAAACAAAGCAACCAGGCAAGCAAGCAACCAATTAACGTATTTCAACCAACGTATTCTTTTTTGTTTAAAAAAAACACGAGTCTTTGATTCCATCAGAAATTAACCCCTTCGCTGCCAGTTACCTTAAATTTCGCGTCTGAAACCAGACTACACTCTGACCCACACTCGTGTGGAAAATACATCTGTAAATGGAAGCAAACATTGGCACAAAGAACACTGGACGAACAAGAGGCATACATCCTCATCAGCCCCCCCCCCCCCCCCCCCCCCCGCGACTGTGGGAGCTCATAAGGATTTATGTCTCTTGCAGCTGTGTAGCTTTCGTCTTGCCCTGGCATCTAATGGGTTAAGCAAGCTAATCCTCTTCAACCTCATCATTCCTCACACTAGAAGTACAACAAAATTTGAATCTACCATGAGAATTTAAGGGTTTTGGAAGATGAGCTTGGCGCCAGAGGCGAAAAGCTCATCTGGCACCACCCTTGAACTATCATGGTCGATCTGTCTCCCGAATTGTAACGTAGTTTTCAGAGGACAACGCACTTAAGTTTTTAATATAATTGGACCATCGGGCTCAATGATCGGGCTCAATGATCGGGCTCAATGGTTTATTACGCTGAACACCAATATACGTATTGTCTTACCCCATGACGTCCTCGCACGGGTTGAAGGCGTTGGGAACGGGCATGCACACCACACTGGCGTAGTCCTTCCGGGGCGTGAAGTCGGCGCACGGGTTGATGACGTGAGTCTCATTAGCAGGGCCCTGCCCCCACACTTCGTTGCCATGGTGAGCTGGCAGAGCTGAAAAATAGCGCAAGGTACAACTGTAGTCTGTGCACTGTCAATTGGTGGACATGAAAAAATTGGACAGATACAAATTTGTGATAAAAAAGCAAAGCTGGAAATAGGAGAGGAATGAAATTGTGTGGTGGTCTGGTTTTTTTACCCTACGGCCTGACGGCCGTAAGGTTCAAAATCACAGACCAGCAACCATCTCACTTCCGGTCTGATATGCGGGAGATGGCCGACTGTGGAAGGTCAAAGTTAGTGGAAGCTGGCTCCATCTTCCGGTCAGGCTGCGTTATGAATGCTATGTTTACGTTCCCAAATCAGCCAGCCAGCTAATTAGCTAATCAGCCAATCTGTCATTCATTCATTCATTCATTCATTCATTCATTCATTCATTCATTCACTCTTCTTATTGCAAGAGGCATAGATGTGTTACTCGCGACGTCACTGCTCATGCTCCCCGGTTAGCCTCACTTTAGACTCGTGACCTTCACCTCATTACCGCGGATATGCCACATCGCTGGAAACCACCACTCAGTTAATCCAGTCACAAGTCTGTCACTACGTTTTTCCCTTCACTGCCAATGTACACATATTGTACTTCTTAACTCATTCAGCCCGACGGCAGTATTTCCCCAATTTTGGAGGCGTCATCTAACGACTATGCACCAGTTGCAGGAGATGAGTCGACCATGATAATTCAAGGGTAGTGCCAGATTAGCTTGGCGCCGACAGGCGCCAAGTTAATCTGGCACTACCCTTGAATTGTATGTCATGGTCGACCCATCTCCTGCTGTACGGCGTCAGGGCTGAAAGGGTTAAGTCTTCCGTTAATTAAGCTCCAAAGAGCACTAGCCGTCCAAGGCCGGAACATGGATACAAAGTGATATCAGCAAGAGGCATAGATCCTCACGTTCTATGCCTCTTAAACTGGTTCCCGTACCACTTTCTCTCGGCAGTGAAAGCGTAAATCGCTTTGCGATCCAGTCAGCCCTAGCCAATACTCACTCGTAGTGCCGTGACCCACTAGCTGTCCAAAGCCACAGCTCTGGTGAGCCCCGAGCGGCGTGGTTGGCTGAGGGTGGGTGGTGGGCGGGGCTTGGGTCCCGAAATCCCCGAACCCGTCCGCTGGGTGCAAGCCCTGAGATCCTCGACTGTTCGTGCGGCTGCCGAACCCGCCGAACCCCATCTGGGGCTCCGCCTCCGGCCCACGCTGAAAGAGCGATGGATTTTCGTGTTTTGGTCTGTGACTTTGGACCTACGGTGATGGGTTTGTGATTTTGGCCTCTTCGAGCAGTAAGGTCCAAAATCACAGACCAGCACAGACTTAAGTTACCAGTATAGTGAAAATTAAGTCCGTCAGTAGATACGGGCCAGTTATAGCTGACGTCGGCCAAAGTCTTTTCTTTACAAGTTTATCATGCACGTGAATGCAGAGACCTTGAACGTGTATGTCATTGTTGATAATTTCCCCCTTTTTTCATCCCCAGAAAAAAAAAAAACCATTAAACCATGAAGCTACTGGACAAAGGTTGATGGAATCGAGTTAATGGGACCCAGGTGAGTTGAAAAAGCCTTACTAGACCTGTCTGAACTTCTTTGATTGTGGGCAAAGGTGATTTGAAATTTTGGTAAATTTTGATTTCTTCCTTACGCTTGGGTCACCGCGCTGATTGGCGCAAAAACCTAAAATATGACCCAATGCGCAAAAGATCATCGGGCCGACGTCGACCCGATGACCTTGTGCGATTTCGGGAGCGCGCAGGCAGAGAGTGATCTGATTGAAGAGACCAACTCAAACGCCGTACCTGGCATGTGTAAGCTTCCTGGATCGACCACAAACTGACTGACCTTGAGCCGGTTTGAGGAATATGTTTTTTGGTTTCCACCTGTGATGAAACTCTATGCTCACGCATAGGGTTTCACAAATTAGGTTTAATACGGTACGGTTTTGTTAGCGGTTTGTCTTGTGACAACTATTCTGTGTGACACGAGACCACGTGGAATCTTAAAGGAACGTTTAGCACAGGGAGTTTTTAGTGAGTTTAGGCGAACAGAGCTGTAGAAACGTCAGTACGGGGCTTTACTGTCAGTGAGGACAGACGTGTGTGAGATACCTTAGCCCGTATTCCATGACTCTGAAACATAGAATTCAGGTATGCGTTAAAGATAGTATGCATTAGTAGGAGTTAAGTTGGTTGTGTAGTGTTGACTGGTTAGGTTCAGTTATGTTTGCTTGGAAGTTATTGAGGCAACCGGTGTTCTGCCTATGGTTATTTACCGAGATGGATAACTAAGGAATGTGAGGTGTGTAGACCTAAGTCGTTATGAAGGTAGTACGTGGTTAAGTCTAGTCTTTTCCAGTGTATGAAAGAACGTATAGAAAGTGTTAGGTTATAGTCTGTTTCAAGGTAGTGACAGAGATGGGGGTGTTACGAAAGTAGTCGGATTATGAAGCACATGTGTGTGTAAATGAACGTGTGAGTTATTTGTATCAGCCAGTTACGTAATGTGTTTCATATTATCCAATATGTGTGTGTGTTTAGCGAGTGTTACGATTTAGGACTTTATTATTGTTCAGAGTGCTTGTCGGAGGTTGGAGCGACGGACGCCGAGACGTCAAGTCACCAGGGACCTAATGCGAGGTCATCTCTCCATCTATTCACTCAGGGAGTGAGCGACCGGTGCCGAGACACCCGGGTCATAGCGAGGACTGTGCTATACGGTACGAGTAGCGAGGACGTCCACGGCACGAGAGGCAGGACGACTCGAGAGCGTACAACAAAGGACTTGCACGCCGAGACGTGAAAAGGACTGAACGTAACCGGGCGAGAACACCAAACAGGTTGGAGTGTGAGATACTACTACCTAGCCTGGCATTGATATTGTGTGCGTGTATGTTGATGCGATGTTGAGATGCTGGTAGTGGGAAAGGTGTAGTGTACATAGTTGTGATAATCTTTTGAGTGCTTTCTTTTATTATTTGTTATAAACGCCTTCGTTAGACAGAAAGCCCGTGTTGAGTTTTACCGCGTGAATGCGCCTGTCTGAGTCAGTGGCGGTGTATGCGTCTGTTGTGCGAGAGTCTGTACATGCGACTGTGAGTAAGTCTGCGTGCGTTACACGAGCCATTACAGTCTAAGTGAACCATCGCGATATGCTGAGGCTGACCTGCAGTTTGAAACACAGCATCACTTGAGCTTTTAAAAAAGTGTCGCCTTACCCTATCGTTACTGTGAGAATCGAAGATGTCTCCAAAGGTACCCTGGGAGCTGTACCGTCGATTCCTGCTTCCTTTGCTGCCCACGTGACCACCATGTGACCCTGGCGCGTGCAGCCCACCTGAGAAGCCAGGGGTAGGAGGTGGGGCGGTGAGAGGGGTGGTGGTGGTAGTGGTGGCGCATCTCTCTGCAGATTGCCTCTCCAGCAAATGCTGTGGGTGCAAAATCAATCAATCAATCGATCAATCAAGCAATCAATCAATCCATGGGCAATTAGAATGTGCTGGTCTGTGATTTTGGACCTTAAGTCCTACGGAGTTAATGTCCAAAATCACAGACGGACACAACTGCAGAAGTCGATTGAATAGTGGAATAGAATAGAGGAGGAATGCATAGGTACATGTAACGCTTTCGCTGTGCTGTCAGAGCACACGTCTCCCCCCTCCCCCCACCCCCGTCTCCCCCCACTTCTGACCTTGACCTGACCTGACCTGACTACTCACACTGATCTCCTTCAATACTGACCGCCTCCCAACCTTGGGTGGGGACAGCAATTTCAGACTCTTTTTTCAGAAAATAATTGTGGCATAGTCTTGGTGGGAGAATTTCTGCACAGCAGGGTGTAACTGGTCAGACCGGTTGGAGCTGTCCTGTCTACATGTTTCCAACTAAAAGGCCAAAACAAGTCTACGCGACCACATGTGTGCTGGTGTGTGATTTTGGACATTACGGCCGTAAGGTCCAAAATCACACACCAGCACACAACCTGTACAGCTACACTACATCCACTGTGGTCGCATGCAACTTCGTGAGTGACATTCTGGCGGGAAATCATATTTTGATGTAGTTGCCTTCTTTGATTTTTTTCGCCATTTTCTCATGAAATCTGGAACATGCAGCTCAAAAGGAAACGCTCCTAACCACCTTGTAAAGACTAAAGCATCGAATCACATATCCCCCCAAAAAAAAAATTCGTTTTAAAAAACGCCGAACACACTATGATTTTTACCCGGGAAAACTGACCTCTAACTGACCCCAGGGGCGGATCAGTTACCTCAGGGGAGGGGGGGGGAGAGGGGTTCCAACTTTTTGTTTGGGACCTTCAACCTGATACAAAAGGCCTCCCCGACACTAGACCTTGGGGTGGGGGGGGGGGAGAGGGGATGGTGGAGAAAGGCGGTGTGTACGCCTCAAGACACTCACCATTCGCCAAAATATCAAAAAACGGAGGGGGGCAAACAACCCCAAAAGGGACTTTGTCACAGCATTTTAAAGAATTTTTGATCGAGGGAGGCGGGGGGGGGGGGGGGGGTCGGAACCCCTGTAACCGCCCCCCCCCCCCGCCAGATCCGCCCCTGGACCTCGAACCGTTCCTTTATCCGAGGGGACAAAACATTGCAAACGCACACATTATTAAGTTGCAACGGCGGTTCTTATCCATATGCGGCGGAAAAGGAAAGGTTGGGTATTATATTTAACCCATTCAGCCCTGACGCACTACAGCAGGAGATGGGTCGACCATGACAATTCAAGGGTAGTGCCAGATTAGCTTAGCGCCTGTCGGTGCCAAGCTAATCTGGCACTGCCCTTGAATTATCATGGTCGATCCATCTCCTGCAAATGATGCATAGTCGTTAGATGACGCCTCAAAAATTTGGGAAATACGTGCTTCGGGCTGAATGGGTTAAGAGTTTAATTTTCAAAGGTAAAATTCATAGTCGATTCGGAGCGCTTTAAGTTTCTCGAGAACACAAACATTTTAGTTACGAGTTCACTCGCACGAGAACAGCATCGGTATGGCTCTGTCTCTCAAGTCTTCATTTCAAGGAAACGCAACCCCTTGCCTGCCAGTGATCGTGCATTGTACGTCCAGTGGAATCTTAGTTAATTCAACGCCAAAGAAGAACCCAACAGAGAAAGAAACACGCTTAGAAAACAGTTACAACGCCAAAGAACCGCATCCGTCCGAGGAACATGGATACAAAGTGGTGTCAGCCCCTGCAACTGCGGTAAGCTCATGAGGATCTATGTCTCTTGCATTTGGGTTCTGCTCGCTGCTCATTTGCGGCCAGCCGCATCCGGATGCGCGGCATAAGCCGCGCATCCGGATGCGGCTGGCCGCGAATGAGTTAATTCCAGGAAATGACTCGCAGCGAGGACTGTGCTAGACAACTGCAGGTCATGTATATTGCCATTCACGATGGCCAATAGTACCCGTATACTATCTGCTCAACGGCCCCAATCCCTTTTTTTTTTCATTCTAAACGCGGAAGATACATAGCTAAATAGCAGTGTCTGATTAACCTGGCGCCTGTGCAGGCGCCAGGTTAATAAGACACTACCCTTTAGCTACGACTGTCGATCCACCTTCAGTGGATCCACTGACAGTCACAGTGAAAAAAGCGCTGGCTGTCACAAAGAGGCCTTGGCAGCATTTCTTCACTCATCGACAGATCGCCTCCGTGGCAGAGGCGTGGAGAAAGGCAGGGGATGCTCTTATCAAGGCCACGAGAGAGCCACAGCGAACTTTTACTTCGACACATGGCGAAAATACTGACTATTTATCCACACAAACAGTGAACATAATCATTGTACAGTTTGTATTTGATACTTTAAAAAAAAATGCTCTATAGACATTTTATGTGTGTACACGACACCTATTACAAAATTGTAATCGAAAAAAGACATACGTGAACCAGACAAATATTAACTCTTGGAAGATTTCTGATGGGATGGGGTGGAGCGCGTAGATTCCATCTTGAATATATTTTCTGTACCTAATTTAAAAAGAAAAGTCGCTTCATCATTAAAATAATTTAAAAAAAACTATTAAAAAATATTTATAAGAAAAGAAAAGGGGAGACTGCCAGTGCTAATATTTTAGGAAGATTATGACCGAAACAGCTGTCCACACCGGCTAAACAATCTGGAACCCCCTTGGGGGACCTAGATCTAAATTTCCATGCATCAAGGGGCTGAAAATCTAGTTAATATGTGATACGCCCCCCTTTGGGTTGGGGGGGGGAGGGGTTAGGGAGTGGGGGGGGGGGCGGTGCTTCCATATTCACTACTTCCAGTCACTTAGCGCACCCTTTTTTCCGTTTTTTTTTTTTTTTTTTTTTTTTTTTTTTTTGTGTGTGTGTGTGCTTCGATCAAACTTGATCTATGATCATTGGTCGATACTGCACAATTTTCTCCCCTGAGAGTGCTTTTACCAACTTTACTTTGTAATCGCAGTTAGACAGACGATCACAGGACATTAAAATTAACCCCAACAGGGCTATGATCAGAGACACATCTACACCACATTATTACAAAGATTGATTCCACCTGCCCAACAACTGACGCACATCGTGTGTTCTGAAATCATCGACAAATCAACGCCGAATAACCCCAACCGTTCAAGGAACGGTGCCAGCAAGAAACATAGATCCTCATGAGCCCCCGCGACTGCGGGGGCTCACGAGGATCTATGTCTCTTGCAGATGGACAGTCCTCGCTTTCTTCTCGGCAGCGAAGGGGTTAAACAAAAGGCCTGTGATGTTTCTTAGCGTGTCTAGTCCCAATTTCGCTGTCATATGCCATGTCAAAAACAGGTTGATCTCCTATGCTGTTTCCATTATCATTCACTCCGTCAGTCTTTCGCTTTTGTTTTATGCAGCTTGCCTGGACCTCTGATCTTCAGGAAAAACACCCAAGACATTTAATTAATCCCTTCGCCATGTAGAAAAATGAACGGCAGACAACTGTAAGAGGCCGCACAGATCCTCAAGAGCTCACTCCCTGAGCCGAGAAGACGGTGTTGTCGTTTGTAACGCATTTATACCTATGCCTATCTCCCCCCCCCCCCCACAACCCCGGATCATAGATCGGGGGGGGGGGGGAGATGAGGGGAGGGGGGAGAGAGAGAGAGAGAGAGAGAGAGAGAGAGAGAGAGAGAGAGAGAGAGAGAGAGAGAGAGAGAGAGAGAGAGAGAGAGAGAGAGAGAGAGACAGACAGACAGACAGACAGAGATGGTGATGATGATGAAACGTTTTTATTCAGGATAAAAAGTTTTAGGCATAGCAATGCCTATCCTCCAAACTGTCCTGCTACTCTACACATATAAAAATACATCAGACGATACATCAAAAGATAAAACATATATAAGTAAAAAGACCCATTCCCCCCCCCCCCCCACCACCACCACCACTCAGAGGAGAAAAAAATAAAAGAAATAAAAAATTTAAAAAAATATATAATTACATACACAGGTATGAACCTGACGTGACATGTTAATGGAGACAGTCGAGTTATTACATAATCTGCAGCAACAGTAGAAGAGTATTAGGTAATAGGAAACTTGTCACTAACTATACGAATAGTAGCATAAGGGAGCCGAACATACTATTACTTCTGAAGTAAATATTTATGGAGGCGATCTTTGAAGACGCTAATCTTACAAATTGATTTCAGAGAGAGAGAGAGAGAGAGAGAGAGAGAGAGTAGAGAGAGAGAGAGAGAGAGAGAAGAGAGAGAGAGCGAGAGAGAGAGAGAGAGAGAGAGAGAGAGAGAGAGAGAGGCATAGATCCTCGTGTGCCCCCGCAAGTAAGGATATATACTTCTTGCCTGCCGTATTTTGAAAAACCCATGCCATATTCTGTTCATAAGTACCTTAGACAAATGCAGGTCGGGGGTGGGGTGGGGTGGACAGGGGTGGAGGGGGGGGGGGGGGGGTGGAAGGGGTGGGGTGAGGGGCTGGGGTGGGTGGGGTTTGGGTGAGGCAGATGGATCGGAATGGATGAATTCAAGGAATGTTTGAAATCCGTTGAAATCCGTGCAATGTTTGACCTAACTCAGATTTAGGGACAACCTGTAATACAGGCATAAACAGTGATTTTATTAACTCATTCAACCCCGACACACCACAGCAAGACATGGATCGAGCATGATAGTTCAAGGGTGGTGCCAGAACAGCTTGGCGCCCATAGGCGCCACGCTATTCTGGCACCACCCTTGAACTATCATGCTCGATCTGTCTCTAGAATTGTAAAGCAGTCCTACAGAGGGCAACTTCAAAATTTTGGGAATTTTGGTCCTGGGCCAGAATGTGTTAATGAACTTTTAGCCCACGGCAGTCGTAGTGGTCAGTCAGGAGGGTCAATCAAGAGCGATAAAGGCGTGGTCAGAGACGATCAGATAATTCAGTAACCCCTTCCCACCCGAAGAAAAGTGAACGCGATCCAACTGCAAGAGGCATAGATCCTCATGAGCTCGTGAAGATCCATAGACTCTTGCTGACACCACTTTGCATCCATCTTCCTTCATTAGTTAGGGTTCTTTAACCCGTTCAGCCCTGACGGCGCCTGTCGGCGCCAAGCTAATCTGGCACTGCCCTTGAATTATCATGGTCGATCCATCTCCTGCAACTGGTGCATAGTCATTAGATGACGCCTCCAAAATTTGGGAAATCGGCCGTCGGGCTGAATGAGTTGACGCTGAATTAAAACAAAGTTTTCAGAAGCACAACCTCCGCCCAATGGCATGGAAGGCGGGGAAGGAGCAGGGGAAGGTGAAGGGAGTGGAGGGGAAAGGGAGGGGGCGGGGGGAAGGGAGGGGGAGGGGAAGCACAGGTCCCTTGGCATGGATTAGTCCGTATTCGTGACGATTCAACAAAGGGTGACACTATGCATGCACGTATCCAAACCCAGGCAGAGGCGTAGATTCTCATGTGAGGCTCATGAAAATCTATGCCTTTTGCTGTCCGAGAAACTCCACCAGGGAGGCCCCTTTGGGGGCTTAACTGCCTGTCCCAAGTCAGGATAAAGGAGGAGGGTTAGGCGTGGGGCTAGCGACTCCACCCTGTAAAAAGAAACTTGCTACGGAAACGACGTCGCCTCAAGCACCAGACGGCGCAGAGAGGACTGAACTGAACTTGCTGTCCGAGATCGGTTCTAGCTGTTCCCCGAATTGTCGGACCATGCCGCTTAGGGTTAAACCTTATGACCGTGTATAATTGATTGTTATGTTGTTTAACACCCACGGCACTGGAGTGATAACCCTTATCATTCTGAATACACCAGTGTGTGAAATAAGTTTGACTAAAATAGTTCGGTAGTGCCAGAATAGCTTGGAACCTCTAGGCGCCAAGCTATTCTGGCACCACCTTTGAACTAAACCCATTTGTCTACATCCTTATCTGTAAGTAAACTATGAGGCATAAAAAAGCGAAAAAAAAAAAAGGAACCATTACAACGTTAACAATGTTATGAGTTGACAGATCGGAATGAATGTTATCAGCATGTACAGCAAGCTTAGTTCTTGCAGTACTAGCCGTTTTTTTTTTTTTTTACCCCACCGCACTGCGCGATTAGTGCTGAGTCAGCCTTCTCTGCACGAGGTCAACATGCCCAAGTGAGCCACTTGCACCACATGCAGAAATGTGAACATCAGCTCACGCTGCTCAGTGAACCCAGGCTATAAATACTCTGCCTAGAAAATGGTTAAAACATTCCAAATCTGCCGCTAAATCACGATGCCAAGACTTTCAGACCAAAATCGCGAAAGAGCACTGCGACTTATGGACGCCGTAGAGTCGCCACAGCAGGTGGCTATCGCTTTAGGCGTGCATGTCTCCATTATTTATCGCCTGCAGAGCCGTTTCCAGAAAACCAG
>BTPG01000004.1:127398581-127429617 GCA_036245525.1 Semisulcospira habei | reverse complement strand
CACCACTAATGATCGTCTGAGGGGCGACAGGACGAAGGCAACGACAACAGCACAAGACCGTAATTATCCGACGTCAGCATACGAGGGATCCTTATGAAACCGCTGCCAACACGCCCAGAAACACCCTTGACAGGCACGGGAGACCGATTAGTGCCCGCACCGAACGTCGAAGGCTGCTTTTAGGAGAGCTCCATTGTAGACGTCCAGCTCGACGACCCATCTCGACGGTTTGGCACCGCCGGAACCGTCTTCAGTGGGCGCAAAACCACAGCACGCGCGGCGTCATCGTGACTGGCACAGGGTCCTTTCACTGACGAAAGCAGGCTAAAGTGCTTCTTGCGGCATATATTTACAACGTGGCCGAATCAGGATCTGGCAAAGACGTGGACAGTGGTTTCGAGGTGCTAACACCTTGCAGCAGAACAGATGGGGAGGTGAAAGCGTGATGATATAGGGTGCAATCGGGGTTAACCAGCAAATAGAACCTGTGGTCTTCCAAAATATCGGCCTAGGACGAGGAAATGGCGTCAATGCTGACCGGTACATTCAACCAAGTGCTGAGACCTCATGTGGTGCCGTTCTTCCAGCGTCACCCAAACCACCTGTACCAGCAAGATAATGCACGGCCACACACGGCACGTGTCACACAAGCCTTCCTTCAACATAACACATCAATCTGCTGCCTCATCCAACTCGCTTACCTGACCTTAACCCAACTGAACATTTTTGGGATGCTCTGCAGAGGCAGCTCAACAAGTTGACGCCAAGACCTCAAACTGCTGCCCAGCTAAGTGCCGCCTTTGGCCGCGTCTGGCACATGATACCGCAACCACAAATAAACACTCTTGTGAGGTCCATGTGGCGGAGATGCAGAGCTATGGTCAACGCTCAGGGTAGTCATACACGTTATTGACGGTGTTTGTCTTTTGAATGTTGGTAGAATAACGTCATTTTGTCTCAGAACGACGTTAAGATGCACACGTCTGTGATGCCGCTTGATTGTTGTGTTAACTTACTGTACACTATATAATTATAAATTTATTGTAAAAATTAAATCGTAAAGAGACTTCTCTGCTGTTTTTACGTTTCTTTTGCCTCTGAGTATACTATAATGTAGCTTGCATATGGCAGTGTACAGATTTGAAGCTTTTACCCTCAGTATGATATGGGATAATGCCGGGACGGCCCTCAGTGGCGGATGTCAGTTGTATGAGTCAGCTTAGTCCTGCGCCAGCCACTAAGCAAGGTGCACCTTGCTTAGTGGCAGGCGCAGGACTATGTTCACTCATGCAACTGACCCCCGGGTTATGTGGGCAAGGACAGCTACTGTCTATGGAATACGACACAAAGACTGATCAGTTTAGGCGCACTACCACCGTGCCACTTTTAGCTACCACCTTTCAACGGACATGTCATTGAACAAGCCAGTCTTTTGTTTTTCGCTGGTCGCGTATGATGTGTATTTAAGCTTCAGCTATATAATAATAATAATAATACATGGTATTTATATGGCGCATTTCTCATATTTATAATATAACTCAATGCGCAGGCGAAAACGGCACGCACGCACGCACGCACGCACACACACACACACACACACACACACACACACACACACACACACACACACCACACACACACACACACACACACACACACACACACACACACACACACACACACACGCAGAGTCTGCGGTATGCAAGTGGCGGTATGCAAGTGGCGGTATGCAAGGGTCGCTATCTTAAACTTTATGCGGGATTAGATTGGAAGCCAGTGAAGGTCTTTCAGTGTAGGGGTTACGTGGTCTCGTTTTCGCCTGCGCTTCACAAGCCTTGCAGCATTATTTTGAACTCGCTGAAGGCGGTTAATCTGATCAGATGGAAGACCAATAAGCAGAGAATTGCAGTAGTCAAGACGGCTCGTGACTAAATCATTCACTAACTTTGCAGTGGCAGATTCAGAAAGACTGTGTCGGACAGAGGCGATGCGTCTCAGAGAGTATGAAGCACCACGACAGATTTCACCGACGTGATCCTGCATACTCAGTCTTATCGAGCTTGACACCAAGATATTTGACCGAAGACTGAAATGGAATATCAGTGTCATCTATGCGTAAAGACTCAGTGTGAATTTGTTGGAGCCGGGATGCTGAGCCAACGGGCAGTAACTCTGTTTTCCTGGTTTAACATAAGTTTGTTACTGTCCATCATGTCGTGACATCGTCAACACAAGACTTGATGCCAGTTTCAACAGACTGAAATTCCCCAGGTGGACTACTCTGAGAGATTTCACCCCCTTTCCTTCCACCCGCTCCCAGTATTTTCTCGAATTCAACCGTTTAGCGCCGAGAAATTTTTAATGTAAATACCACCCAACTGCAAGAGGCATAGATCCTCATGAGCCCCGCGATTGCGGGGGATCATGAGGATCTAAGCCTCTTGGTGACACCACTTTGAATACATTTTCCTGGGAAGCTAGTTTTGTGTGTGTGTGTGTGTTTTGTATGTTGCCACATTCCTTCTTCGATAAGTAGCGACTGATCTCTACACCTGTTTGTCTGTCTATTTTGAAGAAGCGTTAATAAATATTAATAAATTGTTTAGTAACTGCCTTTTGTAAGCGTGTTCCTTTCTCCGTTGGGTTCTTCTCTGCATTTTACACGCTTGGCAGTCACCTGTTTCGTCTGGATTGACGCAGATTGCAGAAACACAGACTGCGTCAAATGGCACTGAACGGGTTAAGGTTGCTAAATCGAATTAACACATTCTACCCTATGACCGAAATCCCCAAACTTTGAAGTTGCCTTCTGAAGGATTGTGTTAAAAATTTATGGACAGATCGAGCATGATAGTTGAAGGGTGGTGCCAGAAAATCTTGGCACCTATGGGCGCCAAGCTATTCTGGCACCACCCTTGAGTTATCTTGCTCGGTCCATGTCTTCCTGTGGTGTGTCCGGTCTGAATGAGTTAACATAGCCTCCACCCCCATCTCTCCGCACCCCCCCCCCCAACTACCTCCCCCCTCCCATCCATCCCCTTCCACATATTTTTATTTTCTTGCGAGAAGCAAATGTAATTCCAGGAAATTAACTGGGGCGTAGGCATTGTTGTTTGGACAGCGTAATTACTGGGCAGATTAATTGGGACTGACCAAAGCCAAGGCTAATTCTGCCCGTTCTCTAACCGTAGCACGCATGATCTGAAAGTATCCTTTGACTGTCAAATGCGGTCTGGCCCTGGCAGTATCTTTTTCTCCTTCAGTATCAAAAGCTGTCTATTTTACATTACCAGTCACCTGTAGACAGTATTTCTTTTTCAAATTGAAAGTCACCTGCTGACAGTATCTGTTACGTGGTAGTCGTAGTCGAAGTATGATGCAATCACACCAGACGCACGCACGTAGGGTTTTTGTAAAGAAACTTTACTCAGCTGCAACTCGTCACAAGTGGCACAAGGTTGTAGACCTCACTGGAGTAGTCCCAACAATATTTTATTGCAGCGATGCAGTCTCCGCACAATGCATCCACAAATGCACCAACACTGATACACTGTCTCCTCTACAATGCATCAACACTTTTGGCAAACTGCGTCTCTCATACAATGTACACACATATTTCCTAACACCGTCTTTTATACTATTTCAGATTTCCAGAACAATACAGCAAATTCACACAACACAACCAATCAGAAAAGAAAACGTAACCAAAACTTATTAACATTCATTAAAAGAACACTCTAGATCAATTCACAAGTTTCTATTATCGTCTAGGCGCGTTCGATAAAACGTTGCAAAATGTAACTCAAAACTTTGACTTCAAATATGAGGTCACTAGAATAATCGTGCCTTTTCCAGAACTTTCTGGTTCAAACGAGGTCGGACTACAGCAACAATATTAACGAGAAGACGCGTCATTTTAGCTACAGAACGGAAATCGATCAATTCTCCGTGCAAAAGAAAATGAATTATGCTAAAAAGGTACGTAATTCTTATAAACTCAAATGAATGTCGGATCTTTCCTATGATTAACACACTCATGCTCTCAAAGAATAACACAACCACAAACGTAACAGTATCTTTTTCACTTTAAAAGTCAACTGCTGACAATATTGTTTTCAAATTCAAAGTCAACTGCTGACAAAATCTTTTTCACATTCAGAATCAACTGATGATAATATTTTTTTTTTCACCTTCATAGTCAACTGCTGACAATATCTGTTTCACCTATAGAGTCAACTGCTGGCAATATCTACTTCACCTTCAAAGTCACCTGCTGACAATATCTATTTCACCTTCAAAGACAAATGCTAACAATATTATTTTCACCTTCAAAGTCAACTGCTGACAATATTTATTTCACATTCAAAGTCAACTGCTAAGAATATCTTTTACACCTTTAGAGTCAACTGCTGACAATATCGTTTTCACCTTCAAAGTCAACTGCTGACAATATTTTTTTCACATTCAGAATCAACTGCTGACAATATCTTTTTTCACTTCAAAGTCAGTTGTTGACAATAGCTTTTTCACCTTTAGAGTCAACTGCTGACAATATCTTTTTCACCTTTAGAGTCAACTGCTGACAATATCTTTTTCACCTTTAGAGTCTACTGCTGACAATATCTATTTCACCTTCAAAGACAATTGCTGACAATATCTTTTCACATTCAGATTCAACTGCTGACGATACCCTTTTCACATTCAGAATCAACTGCTGACAATATTTTTTTTCACATTCAAAGTCAACTGCTGAAAATATCTTTTTTCACATTCAAAGTCAACTGCTGACAATATCTTTTTCACTTTCAGAATCAACTGCTGGCAGCATCTATTTCACTTTTAGAGTCATCTGCAGACAACATCTCTTCGAATTCAGACTCAAATGCTGAACTTCCAGATTCGGCTGTTGAGCACAACGTACAGGGTGAAAAGAAGAATTAAAGTGGCAGCTCAAGGTCAGTGCTGTCAGTGCCTGAAATTCTGTAATCGTTATAAATTAAACGTTAAAAGCTCCACCCGTCCAGCACGACAAGGGAGAACAATTTAAAACTGAGCCCTAAGGACGAATTTCCCAAATCTGGGAGTTGTCCTCAGTTAAAGAGATTGCTCGACCATGATAGGTCAAGGGTGGTGCCAGAATAGCTTGGCGCCTATCGGCGCCAAGCTATTCTGTCACCATCCTTGAACTATCATGGTCGATATTACATCTTGCTGAATATAAACCTCGTGAGCCACCGTATATACACACCTTACTTATTATATGTAGCCTACGGATGTCGACTTCAGCTCCTGCGAGATTACTTCCGCTAGAACACCATCGGCGGCGAGATCCGGCCAGCCAAGGTTCGCTTGCAGTGTGTGTGTGTGTGTGTGTGTGTGTGTGTGTGTGTGTGTGTGTGTGTGTGTGTGTGTGTGTGTGTGTGTGTGTGTGTGTGTGTGTGTGTGTGCGCGCGCGCGCTTGTCTATTTTTAGCTCTGAGTGTGTCGTTTCTAGCCGTTACCTGGCATGCGCGCCGGATCCGGAAACGAACTATCAACAAAATTTCTCAGTGGCAGAGTACATAATACAGAAAAGTTACTTATCAGGCGAAGAATTAAGGACCAAAAACAAACACCCCTCACACATCTGCAAGAGGCATAGATTCTCATGAGCCCTGCATACGCAGGAGCTCATGAGAATCTATACCTCTTGCTTTGTATATGTAGAGGTTTAGTATAGTCGCATGGAAACTTTTTCAAGTTGCGACATACTGCCTCGTGGTGTGTTGTGAACACGTGACGTGGAATGTCACCACTGGTTGTTTGCAACATGCTGCAACAAGCCCCAGTGTGATTTACAACTCCCTCGCAAATGTCAAACGCGAAAAACATATCTACGTGTGTTAGCCCCCCCCCCCCCCCTTTCCCCCATCCCACCCCCCCCCCCAAAAAAAAAAAAAAAAAAAAGAAAATCACCCCCCCCCTAAAAAAAACAACAACATAAAAAACACAATAAACAAACAAACAAACAACCACACGACAAACAAACAAACAAACAAACAAACATACATACAAACAAACAAACAACACCTGTGCAGAATCATGTTTAGTGTTTGGTCACGCTTACTTGTCTTAGACTCTGTTTTGGGTTTTGGGTTGCAAAATATTGCGATAAGCCCCAGTGTGACTTTACATCTCCCTTGTAATATGAAATGCAAAAAATTCTTTAAGTGTTTCCCCCCCCCTCTCCCCCCCCCCCCCGAAAAAAAAGAGTAAAAAAGAAAAAGAAATAACCCCCTCCCCCCAAAAACACACAAAAAACACAACAAAAAACAAACAAAAAAAAAAAAAAAAAAAAAAACAACCCAATAAACCAACCAACCAACCAACCAACCAACCAACCAAACAAACAAACAAACAACCCCCAAAAAAAACAAAAAACAAACAAACAAACAACAACAAAAACCTAAAAACAAAACCAAAAAAACACAAACAACAAGAACAAACAAACAAACAAAACCCACAAAACAACAACAACTACAACAACTCCCCCCCAAAAAAAAACAAACAAACAACAACAACAAAAAACCAAAACAAAACAAAACAACAAAAACCAAAAAAACAAAGACCCCCCCCCCCCCCCCAACTGCACGGATCATGTCCAGTGTTTGGCCACCCTTACCTGTCGTAGCCGCTGTTTTTCACGGTACTCGCCATACTCAGTGGGGTTCTGTTTTTCTGGGTGCTGGAAAGCACAGCAGTGGTGTGGGTACGTCAAGCGGGCCACGTCGATCTTGGAGAACTTGAGGACTGAGGGGAACTGTTTGAGGGATGGTGTGTCCTCTATGTTGAGCTCTGTGATGTTGATCAGGCCGTTAGTGGGTAGGTGCCATATTTTTGTTTTGGAGAGGTTCCTGCGATAGGACAATGTAAGAACCGTCCAAGGAACATGAATGCAAAGTGGTGCCAGCAAGAGACATACATCCTCATGAGACCCGCAACTACAGGGGCTCATGAGGATCTATGTCTCTTTTAGGTTTTGATTCGCATTTTTTTTACACGTGACTAAAATCGAAAAGGAAAGAAAGGAATAAAACCTTGCCAGAAAAAAAGAATGGAAACATACAATGTACGTACATTTGTGTGCAGGTCTGTGATTTTGGACCTCACGGCTGAATCCATAAAGTCCAAAATCACAGACCACCACACATTTTGAAATCGAGTTTCATTTATTCAGTCAGTCATTGACTGTATGTGCGACGGTACATATTTGGAACTTCCAATTTATGATTAAAAACAATCTGCTTACAGGCTCTTCAGGTCAGAAATTCCACCAAAGGCATGCTCTCCCAAGGAATGCAAATCCAGATTGTTCTGAAAATCCCTGTTACAACAAAAAGAAGAAGATAACGTGTCAGCCTTAGGAACCAACCAACCAACCAACCAACCAACCAACCAACCAACCAACCAACCAACCAACCAATCAACCAACGAACGAACCAACGAACCATCGAACCAGCCTAACAACGAACCAACCACCCAACGAACCAACGAGCCAACCAAACAACGAACGAACAAACGAACGAACGAACGAACAAACAAACGAACGAACCAACGAACAAACAAACGAACGAACCAAGCAAGCAAGCAAACAAGCAAGCAAGCAACCAACCAACCAACCTATATTCATACGCACTAAAAAAAAACACATGGTCATGAAATCCTCTTTCAACCACCAACCAACCTTTCTCTCCAAAACCAACCAATCAAATAACCAACCAGCCAGCCAGCAGCCAGCCAGCCACCCAACCAAGCAAATATCCACCCACCCAACCTACAACTTTTAATTTTGTTATTGCAGAGCTAACACAGGCTGACATATGATATTGTTAGCAAAGTTGGCTGTGGACATCTTTACGGCCCAGCAGGAAAACGCTTTCACATCTGGTGACAGTTGTAGGGGAAGAGGTGATCGACCACGAACACTCAAGGGTCGTGCCTGATCAGCCAGGCGCCTGAAAAGGCGCCTGGCTGATCAGGCACGACCCCTTGAACTATCCACAAACCCGAAACTTTTGGCGACAGTTATACTCACAGATTGAAAATCTGGGAACCGTTGAAGGCAAAATCCTCCAGTTCCTCCAGCAAGTTGTTTTCCAGACGTCTGTAAAAAAGCAAACAGCAAATCTAGTTAACCCTTTGGCTGTCGGTCGCGCTTTTTGTCGAGGTGATTCCTGCAGGAATCACCTCGACAAAAAGCGCGACCGACAGCCAAAGGGTGAACAGTTAACCCATTCAGCCCTGACACACCACAGCAAGAGATGAAATAGACCATGACAGTTCAAGGGTGGAACAAAATAGCTTGGCGCCTACAGGCGCGTTTTAGATCGAGAATCAAGAATCGATCCATCTCACGAACAGAAGTGTCTTTAGCGAACAACACCCGGGATTTTCGAGTGAAGGGTTCACCGGGTTAATTCGTGTCCAATGACACTTTTAACCCTTTTGATGTCGGTAGCGTGTTTGGTCGAGGTGATTCCTGTCGACCAAACACGCTACCGACAGCAAAAGGCTACAGGAATCACCTCGACCAAACACGTTACCGACAGCAAAAGGGTTAAAACATTTTACTCCAATAAAATCGGTTCAGGCCTACATGCACAAATTAAGTAAGCTACCATTAAAATTTCGTTTCACATACATAAACTGCCAGTGAGGTCTCAATGAATTCTACAGTTCTATGCTGGTTCATGTCCGATAATTCCAGCTAACACTCCCATTTATCAAGTCAGTCCGATTTTCAAGTCTGATGTGTAACACAGTAACCATGTCCACGCTCCAAGCTTAGTATAATTTAAAAAAAAAGAAAGAAACCGGAAGTCTCGTCTCCGCTTGCAAATGGCCGCAGCTGAGAGCTGTTTGATTGGGTGAATGCTCAGACAGCTCAAAGTATTTCTCTGTGTGAAACTGAAATGATAGTCGAACCGAATTTTTAACACGTGCAGAAAACGACTAGCAGTGAAGATCCAAATAAAATACAGATTTTAGAGACCGGAACTATTTTGTACCAAAGTTTTGGGCCTGGAAATGGCTTGGGGTTCTAACGTGATGAAAAAAAAAACGCCTGGCCGCTCAAGAGAGAACATAGTACACAGACAACAGGAGTCGAGTGGCCTCGCATTACGCCGGCTCCACGAAATAAAATACTAGGAGCGCCGTCACACAAGCGATTTAGACCGGGTTAACGGGCATTTATCTCGGTTTAACCCTCTTAATCCCAAGGCCCAATTTCCCAAATTTTTGAGTTGTCATCTGACAACTATGTACCTGTCGCAGGAGATGGATGGGCCGTGATAATTCAAGGGTAGTGCCAGATTAGCTTGATGCCTGAAGGCGCCAAGCTAATCTGGCACTACCCTTGAATTATCATGGTCCATCCATCTCCTGCGGTAGGGTCTTAGGGCTAAATGGGTTAAACTGATCACACGGGGGGCTAAAAAGTGACGCGGGCCAGAATGGAGCGTGTTTGCTAACCCGAACTAAGTAGCGGGTCAGCCGCATTTTCGGGTGGCTAACAAGCTCGGGACAGATTGGAAGACTATACCATATTCATTATCTATAACACTGAAATTGACAGCGAGGCTCAGCAGTGTGTCGTTTGGTGTTTGGAAAAAACCCCCAAAAAACGAAAAGTGAAATGGAAAGTCGTGCTTCTTGTTTTAGTCTTCGGGTTAACTGAAGACACATACCGCGTTGTGCGTTTGGCTGAACTAATTGGTCAAAGAGTTTGAAAGCCTCGTTTTAAATAGTCTTCCAAATGCAAACATGAATAGGTAACACTCAGAACCAGGTCAAAGTCAATTTTCACACAAAAAATACTTGGTATCAGTGTCGAGTCCCTTGAAATGTCGTGCAAGCAGTATTGAGGGGAGGGAGGGGGTGGGGTGGGGGGGGGGGGGGACTCGTGGCATGATGAAGTCATAATGCATGAGTTGTTTGTTTGTCAATAAATCGGTGGATAAATAGATATTATGGTATTAATGACAAAACTTATTGGAATGACAAACGAAGTCCCTGGGACGACAACTCCCTCAGCCCATGTACGAACAATTTCTTTTGATGGGCACATAATCGTGTGTGTCAATTTCTTGCTGGGATGGTTTTGGGGCGGGGGGTGGGGGGGGGGGGTGGTGGAGCGGGCTGAGGGGGAGGGGGGAGGGGGCGAGGGGGGAGGGAAGGGGGTAAAGAACCTTCGGACTGCCGTAAAATCAAACGACAATGTGTGTGTGTATGTGTGTGTGTGTGTGTGTGTGTGTGTGTGTGTGTGTGTGTGTGCGTGCGTGTGTGCGCGTGTGTACGCGTGCTTATGTGTGTGTGTGTGTGTGTGTGTGTGTGTGTATGTGTGTGCGCGCGTACGCGGGAATGTGTGTATATATCAGTGTTTTTGTCGGTGTCGGCGCAATGTGGCGGTAAAGAAAGGGTGGGGGGGGGGGGGGGGGGGGGAGGGGGGGGGGGGGGGGGGGGGGGGGGGGGGGGGGGGAGAAGACAGGAAGCTTGTGTCCCGACCCCAGATCCAGCCCTCTTTTCTCTATCTTTATCTGCACGCATCACGAGCTGAACGCCAAAACAGTCCTACAGTTACAAGGCACAAATGCGTGGAAATCGTTCTGCCTGTCAACAAGATTGCGGTCCTGTGTCATCTCCTTGACTACTGTATCGGGACAAGTCGCTAACCCATCTCCGTTGGTGGGTCAGCTGGCCCGCAACAATTCAACTCTGGTTATGTTTGCAGGTCGTGTGACCACCGTAACTCGATATTTAGTCCGAGATAACTCAGTCGTGTGATCACCCAAAACTTGGTCCGGTTTAAGTTTGTTCTGTTTGTAACGTATTTTGGCCCTGATTTTTTAGGTCGTGCGATCACTTGAGTTAAATTTGGCCACAAGGTCTATCCCGGGTTTATCGTCTGACGGGCCTCTAATCTGTAATCCACGAGAGTCCTATAGCCTAAGCAGTTAATGCCACGTGCCTTCCAGTATTAACTATTTTTGGAGTTGAGATGTGACCGAAAACATCCTTCAAAGTTGACAGCGCGACATGTTTACGTTGCTAACCCATGCTCGTGGGGTGTTGCGCAATTAGGCTGTCGGTCGATGGGCTCAGAAGTTTCGATGTTAGGTAAACAACATTTTGGATAATTCACCCCTGAAAATGCCCTGCGAGTGGTATCAAACGGACGTTCAAGATTTTAACCCCTTCACCGCCGAGAAAAAGTGAACGCGCCGCAACGGCAAGAGGCATAGATCCTTATGAGCCCCCGCGACCGCGGGGGCTCATGAAGATCTATGCCCCTTCCTGAGGCCAGTTTGTATCCATGATCCTTGGACGGGTTTGGCTTTTGTTCGTTGAATGTACAACAATTTCAGAAACAAAAACGTACACGTGTGCAGTGACAGGGAAGGGGTGCCGGAATAACTTACAGCAGCCACGTGCGCACCCCACTGAAAGCGCCCCTCTTGATCCTCTGGATTCTGTTGGAAGTCAGATCGCTGAAAAGACCAGTACATGTAATTACCATTTCACAGCAGGTGTGCGAAGTGTTGATTCTCCTCAAAGGTCCTTGGGTCGACCGTCGGCAGCACAGTTGCCCCGCGCACTGCGTGCGCGGGGCAACTGTTGCCGACGGTCGACCCGAGGACCATTAGCTCAACGAACTCGTGGAACACTACCCTCCAGCTACATTTCACCGGGCCATCAAAAAAATGTTCGCTCTGAATGTCAAATTTTTTTTTTTTTTTTTTTTTTTGCGACGGCCGCGGTGCACGAGAAGCCGAGGGGATCAAAGGGAAGTAAGCTAATATAGAAGTGCTCAGTGATTCACTGCCTTGATAAAGACCCCGGATTAAAAAGGAAATCCCGGATAATCTCTCACGAACGGGAATCCCCAATAGTGAAACTGATTAGCAGGTTCCGAGGTCGCTTCAATACTGCATTGTACTTGAGATTGACACCCACTGATTTATCACTGGTCAACCGGCCACAGGCGGGTTCTCTCAAAGGGACAGTACTATTGTTCTAGAATCATCCCCCAAGGGAGGTGACCATCGACCTGCCGGACAAGGGAGGCTGCTTAGAGAGTTCTGCCAAGCGACGTTATCCGCTTCACTCTTTGAGTCAATAGGTTCAGAAGAATTTCAGTTGCCTGTTGAACATTTTCTTGAGACAGGAAAATGGGGTGGGCGATGGGGGTGGGGGTGGGAGTGAGGGTGGGTGGGTGGGGGAGGTGAACACAGTAGCAGCAACAGCAACACTGAACAATAACAACAATAATAACAACAATAACAACGACAATAACAACAACACCGTCAAACGGAGAGGAATACTTGAAGTGCCTGGATACACAAGTTTAAGTTGTTTCAGTAGATGTATGGCTAAAGAAATCTCAAGGGTGGTGCGGCCTGTTAAGCTTGGCGCCTTCAGGGCGCCAAGCTTATCAGGCACCACCCTTCAACTGCTCTGCTTCATCCATCCTCCAAAGTTGGCGCCGGATGAAACCCAGTATAGAATTTCTGCCAAGGGAAAGAATCGAACAGAGGTCGATGCTAGTACTCTAGCCGCCCGACGGCCTCAGTTACCAGACTTTTAAGTCCACAATTTCAAGTATTGCCTGAATGCCATACGGCAGGACATTGGCAAAAGCCAATCAGGAAAAGCAAACCTGAGAGGTTTTTCATATTTCTACTCCCGTTGGGAATTAAGTCATTGGCGCATGTAGCGCCGGATCGGTACTGTTCCCAGTACTTACCGGTGAATGCATGTACCCAATGCGCAAAAGGCCATCGGGCCGACGTCGGCCACCGTTGGCCCGCACACAGCTGTGCGCGAGCCAACGGTGGCAGACGTCGGCCCGATAGCCTTTGCGCACTGGGGACATGGTGGTTACTGCAAGTAGTGCAAAAGATAATTAAAAATTAATCTACAAAAGGTGGACTTTAAAAAGCGCTGCATTTTGGTCGATTACACCACTCTCTCTGAAAGACTCGAAAGGGGCGGGGAGGGGGGAGGGGGGGGGGGTGCAATTTCGCGATAAATGATTTAGGCGTAAATGAACCCAGCGTTCATCTACTTAGCGTGAATGGAGCCATCCAAGCGTGAATCACCCAATGTGGACTTGCACTGCTTTTTCTTCCTCTTCCTACCCTACAGGAATCATCGCGACTAAAGCCGCTATTGACAGCCAATGAGTTTATTCCGATTTAAAGTCTCGCTGCACGTAGGTGATCAGAGACTATCGCTGTTCCACCCAGCCTGCGGTCCACATCTTAGAGGACACACAGTGCCGCGTAGTGTTACACTGCCGGGGTAGACTTACGTTTACGTGTGGGTGGAATCGTATGACCGCCAGCTGGAATTCCTGAGAGACTTACATTTCATACATGTTCCTGTTGTGATCCTGAGTGTGCGTCGCAAAGCGGCTGAAGTCAGGAACTGTCGTTAGACCGCTTTTTACAATTCGCCTGAACAAGGAAAAAAATAATAATAAAAATAAATAAATAAATAAATAAATAAATAAAATACCAATTTGAAAAGGTTTACTCACCAACACCCACCATTTCCAAAATGGAATACAGTAGAACCTTGAATCAACTAACTTCTTCTTTTTGTTTTTGTTGTTGACAAAAGTGGCCTTAAAAGACAGGTGCTCTCTCAAGAGAAGTCTTGAAGGCCAAAAAGTGTCAACTGTTATCTCATTTTACCCCAGACACACCACAGCAGGATAAGGATCCACCATGATAGTTCAAGGGTGATGCCAGAATAGCTTCTGGCATCACCCTTGAACTATCATGGTCGATCTGTGTCCTGCACTGCAATGCAGTCTTGAGAGGACAGGGGCAAAATTTAAGGATTTTGGTGTTGGGATAGAATGAGTTATTAAAGATCATCATTCAGGTCGCTACAGCCACAGTCACAGATACAGCCACCTGAATGATCTTTAATAGCAGGTGATCTCTCCTAAGGACGGTAGCTCCAAACAAAAGTTGAACTTCAGTGTACACAAACCTAACGCTGTCAATGCAAATAATGATCTATGGACAGTTGCGGGGTGAGCGCAGTCCTGCGCCAGCCATTAAGCTTTATGCTCCGCTATAGCGCAACACCTTGCTTAATAATTAGTGGCTGGCGCAGGACTAAACTCACTCATGCAACTGACCCCCTTCAACTTAAGGAGGCGTCCACAAACACGTTGTGTGGAACAGCTCAGTATGGGAGACGGATAGGAAGTGACAGCCCAAGGGTAGTGCCTGATTAGCTTGAGCCGCTTTCCCTGGCACGACCCGCGAGCAATCACGATCGGTCCATCTTTGATGGTATTTTTTTTTCTTGGGGGGGGGGGGGGTGTGGGCAGGGGTGTGGGGGTGGGCAGAGGGTGGGGGCACCAACCGAATCATTAATAAACTGTGTTGCAATTTTGTTGCTGTTGATTTGTTCCTTCTTTGTTGAGACTTTCGACCTTAACCCATTAGCCCCGACGCAATACTGCGGGAGATGGCTCGACCATGGTAATTCAAGGGTAGGGCCAGATTAGCTTGGTGCCATTAGGCCAAGTTAAGAATTTGGGAAATGCGATAGTGGGGTTAAATGGGTTAAAGTCTGTAAGCTCAGCGCCCGCGCGTTTTTGTCTGCTTCCTCAAGATAAAATTAACCCCATGCGCATGCAGCCATAGGTACTGTAAAAAGCATCGGTGACTGCCCGCACGAAGGCGGTTAACTAACATGACGACGGGGGTACATCATTTGACTTATTAATACCAATATCCTGGCTCAAAGGTTTTACGAAAGCAGCGTGTGGGCCCATCTTTCCATGATTACGAGCGACAGTCACATGTTTCTCGCGTTGTTTTGTCACAAAGCCATCCTGTTCGCAAATGCGGAAACTCATGAGGACAATGCCTCGTGCTTGTAGCCTTCTGCACTGTAAGCAGTACCGGGGGAGGCCACGGTATGCACGAGAGGGTTAATTTGACCTGTTGTTAGCTTTGTGTTGGGTTAATGAAATTGCTCCGCAAAAATAAACGTTATGACATACACCGACAATTAACAAACTGTTGTATGCGTGTGTTTACAAGTGACTGACTGCATTTTACATTGAATGTCTTTATCAGCCATCTCTGCTTTTCTCTGAATGAATTCTGATTTGTCCGTGATGTTTGCGAGGGTACTCGGTACCTCTCCAGATAAACCCACTGCGAAGCATCTCATTTGAATAGAAGTGTACTTGTGGGGTACTCCCCGAGGAGGTTTATCTGGGGAGTACTCCCGCAAACGGAACTGGTGGACAAAACATTTTTTAAAAAAGCTTATCTACACCAGTTGCTTAACCCATTTAGCCCTGACGCACTACAGCAGGAGATGGGTCGACCATGATAATTCAAGGGTAGTGCAAGATTAGCTTGGCGCCTGTCGGCGCCAAGCTAATCTGGCACTGCCCTTGAATTATCATGGTCGATCCATCTCCTGCAGCTAGTGCATAGTCATTAGATGACGCCTCCAAAATTTGGGAAATACGTGCGTCGGGCTGACTGAGTTAATCCCTTGACTGTCAGTGATCACGGATTTCGCGTCTGTAACCACTGCACACTGGCCGACATTCGCGTGAAGAACACAAATGAAATGGGACCAAACGTGGGCATAAAGAACGCAGGAATAACAAGAGACATAAATCCTCATGAGCCCCCGCGATTTCGGGGACTCATGAGGATTTATGTCTCTTGCAGATAGGTTAGCGTTCGCCCTGCCCCGGCAGTTTAAGAGTTAAAGATGTTAAATATTAATAAATTGTCTTGCAACTGTCTTTTCTAAGAGTGTTTCTTTCTCCGTTGCGCTCTTTTTCTGTGAGAATGATGGCATCGTCTGGTATAACCAATTTGCGAACAAAAATGACACCTCATTCGGTGGGACAGAATCCTTAACTTTTCGAGCATAAATAGTTTCAGTACAAAGTGCATTGACGTGAAAGAGTGTCGTGGAGCATGTACAAGGTTTCAACAAGATGGGACCCCAGCCCAAAGTTGTTCCTATTTTTTAAAGCTTATCCTTCAGATCCATCTCCTCCTACCCTAACCCATCCTCTGATCCACACACACTGCCACACATAAATAAAGACGGACACACGGCGATTCCCACCAGTTGTACGCTGTGTGCCGGTGGGCTGGCATAGCGACATCTATTCTCAAGAAGAATAATAGCACGAGCAGCGAAATGACGTCACTTCAAACTTCACGTCATGGCATCGTTAGTCCCATGACGCTGTGTTCATAGTGACGACTGGATGTCATATGTCACTCATCGCAGTACGAACATTTTACTATTAGAGGATCAAACTTTGCTGATTTCTAGCTGATTTTCACACCTATGTCTAACAGGTCACAATTTGACCTAATCCTACCCGAGGACCAGGACAAACAACAGGTGTATGCAAACACTGTTTATGAAAAATCATGCGGGTATTAATCAGAAGATAGTTTGTTTCGTAAGAGAAAAATCAAAGTTATGTTAGCTGTTTTAAAAATAACTCCGTGGTTTCCGAACTTTAGCTGATTTTCACAACTAGGGCTTACAGGTCACAATTTTACCTACTCGTTCCCGACAGCCGAGACAAACTGTACGCATATGTAAATACCGTTTATGAAAATTCATGCGATTATTAATGAGAAGATTGCTTTATGCGTAAAAAAGATTTAATTGTTTTTAGAGTAATCCCAAATAATTCGTGAAATTAGTGCCCAAAACATGACACTATTTAATTGTCACTCAAAAAGTTGAAGAGGCACAATGCTGGTTAACGAACTCATTTAATGTTTCTCTTTAATCTAGCGATAAGCAAAATATCTAGCAAAAATAAGAAAAGTACTGCCTCGTGATTATTTTTTTATTAGGGACAATATCATAACATTTCAGACTTGTCCGTCCTCAAACGCTGGCTCTACACACACGCACGCACGCACGCACGCACGCACGCACACGTTCTCCAGCAAGGTTTGCGTAGCTAGACGCGACGTCATTTTCATCTTGTTACTTCTTTGCCAGAATAAGTTTCCGCCCCGCACGCCCAAAACGTCATGTGCAAGCTCCGGAACGGGCTCCGACGAACCCCATTTCAAAGTTGTTCCTATTTTAAAATAGGAACAACAAAAAGCGTACTGTTCACTTATAGAGAGAAGGCGATATTTCCGACGGCCATAATGTTAGCAATGTACGCAGAGTGCTTCGTACAAGCTCAGGTTACGCATCGTGATGTACACATTAGTTCACATCAGTCATAATCTTAGAATTTCCTGGGTGTTATAAAACAACCACAGAGCTTTGGATCTCATTAAAACAAACAAACAAACAATAACAAAAAACAACACAAACCTTCCAGCTGCAAGGGGCATAGATTCGCATGTGCCCCTGCAGCTGCAGGGGCACATGAGCATCTATGCCTCTTGGTGATTGGAATTAAAGTCTCATTTACTAGCAACCTTTCTCCTCGGATCGAAGAATTTATCGGGTGTACTCGATCCCACTCAATTAATCCCATGCTCACTCTCAAGGCATTATGGGGGTATATTATCGTCATACCACGACGCCATATCCGGCCAATATTACCCACAAAGCAGACAACACGTCGGTCTAACAAGGATTACTTGAAGGCGGATTCGATAACGATGCCTGTCATATTGGCTTTAGCGGTGAGGTCGGGTATTGGAGACCAGCCCCGTGTTTAAAGTTGGCTTCGTTTTCTGGGGATTAAATTATTGGGAAGCACAACATGTTTATACTGGATTTGTGATGCGGCCTGTGATTTTAACCCCTTCCCTGCCGAGAAAAAGCGAACACGATCCAACTGCAAGAGACATAGATCCTCATAAGCCCCAGCAGTTGCGGGGGCTCATGAGGATCTATGCCTTTTGCCGAATAATTGTGCATCCATGTACCTTAGACGGCTGTGGCTCTTTCGCATTGAGTTAACGATGATTTCGGAGATGCAGTCTGCATTGATTGGCAAAGAAGGGGTTAATCCCCTGCTGTAGCGCTGGAGCGTAGAAGACATCGTACACTGGGGGAGACAAGCATGCCTTACATGTAACTTTCCACTCTCCTAGCAGGAGGGCGGAGTTGGGTTTGAAGGAGGGAGCGAGCGAGGCGATAGTCGTCCAGTTTCGAAACAGCCCCCCCCCCCTCACGCCCCGCCTCCCCCCCCCCCCACACACACTAAAAATCAAAATTCGCATAATTTTTCTCCCAAAACGTTTGAAGTGTCCCAGCCTGCACGCCCAACCATTCAGGACCCGCGTCGGCCCCACCTCGGTACTCATGGGCTTGCAGGCTGGGGCGTTTGTGTTTGTCTGTGTGCGTTTGTATGTTGTATGCAGGGGCGGATCTGGGGGGGGGTCCAGGGGTTCCGCACTCCCCCCCCCCCCGACCCAAAACTTTTCAAAATGTTATAACAAAGTCCGTTTTGGGGGTTGTTTGGACGCTCCCCCCCTTCCCCCCACGTTGAAAATTTTGGCGAGTTTTCACACACACAACCCGCCCCCGCCTCCCCCGCCCCCATCCCCGCCCCTCTCCCCCCTCCGTTTTTGATATTTTGGCTAACGGTGAGTATCTTAACACGCACGCGCCTTCTCTCTCTCTCTCTCTCTCTCTCTCTCTCTCTCTCTCTCTCTCTCTCTCTCTCTCTCTCTCTCTCTCCTCTCTCTCTCTCTCTCTCTCTCTCTCTCTCTCTCTCTCTCTCTCTCTCTCTCTCTCTCACCCCCAACACCACTCCCCGCTTTTTCGATTTTTCGGCCCCTGGAAGCAAGGTCTAGCATCGGGGAAGCACTTTGTATCAGGTTGAAGGTCCCAAACAAAAAGTTGGAACCCCCCCCCCCCTTCCCGCTTCCCCGGTAACTGATCCGCCCCCGATCCTGGTGTGTGTGTGTGTGTGTGTGTGTGTGTGTGTGTGTGTGTGTGTGTGTGTGTGTGTGTGTGTGCGTGTGCGTGTGCGTGTGTGCGCGTGCGTGCGTGTATGTGTGTGCGTGTGCGTGTGTGTGTGTGTGTGTGTGCGTGCGTGTGTGTGTGTGTGTGCTGGGAGTTGATATATTCGACCTTCCTGTATTCGACTTATTCGACTGTATTATAATTTAAATTAATTTGAATCCTGTCGTGTTTCACTTGTCATTAGCCAAGTCAAAATTAGCATTATTAAGGATTGTTACGATTGTGGTTGTGTTATCCTGTGAGAGCGTACATGTGTTATTCGTAGGTAACGTTCCGATGTTTATTTGAGCTATCACGGTTACGATTCACGTGCCTTTTTAGTTAGATTTCCTTTTTGTTCGTGAGTAGAGCCGTTTTCGTTTTGTTTAGTCCGGAGCGTGCTAGAAGGGTCGCACTGTCTAGTGGCCTCGTAAGTGTCACGTCGGTTAGTTGACATCGCAACATTTTTCGCTATATTTTTTGTGCGCGTGGATTGAGCAGCCTTTGTTTTGTTTTAGGAATGTTCTCGTACTTTATAGAGCTACCAGGTGATAGGGATACCATACTTTTATGTGACTTAATTATACGCTAGAATTTAGAGTGAAGTAAGCAGCCGTGTTTTGTAGCCTGTTATAGTTTTTCTCGAAAGTTCATGTTAATGAGTTTCGCTGACTGACTGTAATATCCTTCTGCTACCTTGCAGTTTAACTTTACTTCTGAACACTGTTCGGTTAAAGCTACTTGGCTAAAGCGTGCAACCGCTGTACTCGCTCGCTGTTAAGCTTGCTGCACGGGCTTTACGATTACGCTCACACTACATTTATTAACTTCCCTAAACTAAGGCTATTTACAGAATTCGGCGATCTACATTTATTAACAAAAAAACGACTTGGCGAAAAAAATAAAACAACATGTCACATCCGGTACGTGACACTCCATAGGCAATAGATTTCCCTGTCCCCCATAACCCGCCCGTCAGGGCCGTCCATGATCACCTCGGTGCTGTGGACGTTAAACCCGAACTAACCAACCCAACCAAGCCTGTTAGTACATTGTCTTGCTTTGTCAGTTGTAGAGACACGCATTTTATTGCGAGAGACGCTGTGTATGATAAACTTTGAGTCGTAGTGTGGACATAGCAGTAGAGGCTTTGTATCAGTAGTTTGTGCTTTTGAAAGTGCATTATTGTGTGGATATCGCATCGCTGAATTAAATATTGTTGGAACTGTTACTCCAGTATTGTCTACATCCTTAAGCCACGTGTGACGGATTGCAGCTGAACGAGGTTTACTTTAAAGAACTCTACGTGTGTGTGTCTCGTGTGTTTATCATACTTCGACTACAACTCCACCACATAACAAGGATTAAATTACTGTAAACTCTAACGCAGAGGTTCCACGAGATTTTCGCCCGAAATGAGATAACAAAGTCCCGTCTACAGTTAGCTGGCTTCATCAAAGTAAGGGATTAATTCGTTACATGTGTAATCCCTAGATGTGGGAATGATTTAGACTAGCTTACAACGGTATGAAGAAAAATCCAACAACACGATATCCGCACAAAAGGCTGTGGGGCCGAAGTCGGCCGCAATGGGCCCGCGCACTGACGTGTGCGGGCCCACTGCGGCCGACTGTGGCCCGTCGGTCTTTCGCGTGCTGGGGACTACGTGGGTTTTGCTACCCCTCATTAACTAAGCTATAGCTTAGTCGTGACGCTGCGGAAGTTTTTCTTTCGGATTTGTTTGGTTTCATGTTAACCCATTGACTGTCGAGGATGAGCGAACACTATTCAACTGCAAGAGACGTAGTACCACATGAGCCCGCCGCAGTTCCAAAGGGGGCTCATGAGGATCTATGCCTCCTGCTGGCTCCACTCTGCATAGATCTATATGTTCTTTGGACGAATTGGGTTCACTGGCGATGAGATAACAAAAATTGACTGCGCGAATTTCTGACAGTCTGCATCTGCTGGCAGTGATGGGGTTAATAACCGCAGGAACTGGTGACCCCTTCACCGGCGGGATTTCGAACACCATCCAGCTGCAAAAGGCAAATGACCTCATGAGCCCCACTGATGCACATGCAACGAAATGCCTATACGTGGGTAGTAGAGGTAAGGTCTAATCCGTCACTGGTTGTCTCCTTTGATTCGATACCGCTGAGAATTGAGAGAGACAAGCAGTGTTGTTTAACCCTCCGGAATTTCTGCCTTCCTCCTCCCTCTCAACCTGCCTCCCCCTCCCCCGCCCCCCCCCCCCCGTCTCCCACTCCCTTCCCCTTCACCCTCGGCTCCTGTTACCGTGTAAACCAACAGATCCAGGAGGACAAATAAGACTGATTTCTGCCACCGCCCGAATGCGCATAAGGTCCTCTTGGACGGTCTCTGACTGCTGTGAGCGGACTTTATTTTATGGAAACCACGTGGGCCTGCTACCGGCGTCAGTTTAAAGCGTTCATGGATGCTGGTAGTATCAGTTTCAGCCAACTTAATAAAATTTCAAATACAAACGATTTCCAAATACAACTTCAGTAGCTCGCTTGAGCTTGCCCTTAGCACCACGTGAATGTTCTGTGTTTACGTACAGTGTGTGAGTGAATGCGCATGATTCACGTGAGCGTGCTTGTTGGGTTCAGTTCAACTCGCGGCTACATTCTGCGCACTGAGTTATATTATAAATATGAGAAATGCGCCGAAATACCATGTAATAATAAAAAATAATATGTACTGATACGGCAAACATACCACATGCCAAAAATGTTAGTTTCATTAATTCATTCAGTGCCGACATACCTCAGCAAGATATGACTTGACCATGATAGTTCAAGGGTGGTGCCAGAATAGTTTGGCGCCTATATAGGCGCCAACCTATTCTAGCACCACCCTTGAACTATCATGGTCGATCTGTCTCCTGACGTGTAATGCGGTCCTCAGAGGACAACTCCAAAATGTGGGGATTTCGTACCTGGGACACAGTGAGTTAAGCAAAGAGAGTTTTATTTATCATCACACTGAGAACACGCAGAAACCTGAGTTTACGCCAGTTGCCTAATGCGCATAAGACCATCGAGCCGACGTTGGCCAGCGCAGCGGCCCGTCGGCCCGATGGCCTTTTGCGCATTGGATATAAAGTGTTTTTCCATTAGATTGAAAGGGTGTCGGATCGTATCTCAAGGCCTCCATGGAAGCCACAGTTTGCACAGTTCGGTTGGGTAGTTCGGGGTGTCACGTCCACGGATGGTCCTAACGAGAGGGTTATGGGGGTCAAGGACAGCTATTGCCTATGGAGTTCGAGCTGAACGCTGATCAGTTTATCTCATTCAGCCCGACGGCCGTATTTCCCAAATTTTGGAGGCGTCATCTAATGACTATGCACCAGTTGCAGGAGATGGATCGACCATGATAATTCAAGGGCAGTGCCAAATTAGCTTGGCGCCGACAGGCGCCAAGCTAATCTGGCACTACCCTTGAAATATCATGGTCGACCCATCTCCTGCTGTAGTGCGTCAGGGCTGAATGGGTTAAGCAGCGCTGCAACTACTCCACTTTTCAGCGGACTTGGTAGAGGACAAGCCCATCTTGTGCGTTTGTCATCTTGAAAAGTGTTTAGTTTTTCTTTTTTGGCAATTTCCCTGGAACTGAAGAAATAAAATGTGTGTGTGTGTGTGTGTGTGTGTGTGTGTGTGTGTGTCTGTGTGTGTGTGTGTGTGTGTGTGTGTGTGTGTGTGTGTGTGTGTACACAAAAGCCCTAAAATGGGTGACTTTCTTTACCATCCTTATGGTAAATGGGTGTGTGTAAAATTCTGGGTGCCCAAGTCAGACACCCATTTTTTCTGAGGGTTGTTCCTGCATTGTCTTGCGGTAAAAAGTTATAAAAAATTAAAAAATCAGTTTTTCCCATTTCGGGATTTTTACATGCACTTTTGTGTGTAAAAGACACTCCGCTAGTGTGTTTGAACGTGTGTGTGTGTGTGTGTGTGTGTGTGTGTGTGTGTGTGTGTGTGTGTGTGTGTGTGTGCACAAAACCCCTAAAATAGGTATGTGTGTGCGACATCACCCTTCTCAGCTATAAATAACTTAATACCTGATTGGTCGACTGCGTCGGTGAGCCGAAGTGAAACGGAGAGATACAAAAGGTAGTGGAGAAGGGGGGGGGGGAGTATTGTAGTTGTGTGAAGGAGTAAATTGTTTATGCAAAATGAGGTTTGTTATTTGAGGGTGTGGTTGTTTTGTAAAAAAAAAAAAAGTGTTGAGTTGTGTTGTGCTTCCGGGGTGATGTAGTGGGAGGTGATGTCTAGTGGCAAATTTGAGAGCAATATATCTGTGCGCCAGTGACTTGGGCAATGTCAGTATTTGTGCGCCAGCAACTTGCTATGGAGTAAAGTGATCGTATGAGTACGCAGTTTGAGACAGGCTGTGCACTTCGGGGGACGCTGCTGTTGTCTTGTGTCCTGCCCGACCTTCTGGTTCAACCTGTTACTTTGTTTGTAGGTTTGTCGGTGTTATGAATGCTTTCGTTTTTGCTGCATCTTCTCGTGGATTGTATGCACAAATTGATTGAATGCAAACGATGTCACACAGTCAGCGTCGTTACGTGCGTCGTCTGCTGCATTCGGTCGTTTAGTGCAGTGGAAAGAGTGCAGGCTTGGATGGGCCATTTTCGGATGTAATGCTAGGTCAGAGAAAGAAACCTAATGTTGCCAAAAGGTGTAATAGTAAAGTATTGTTTGCGACAATGGGAAAAATATCCAGCACTATACGTTGGAATAGATGCATAACAGTTACGACACGCTTGTAAATTAAAACACTTTTAACATTAACAAAAGATGAGTTAAAAGAGGTTTTAAAACAGTTTTAATAAAAACTTTTGCCCGACACACTTCTAAAAACAACAGTTTCTTAGTTTTAAACCTTGTACCGCGCCATTAACGCCGCGATTGCTTCTCCGTCTTAGCTGTCCTATAGTGTGAAATGTGGGACTTGGCCAACTGGATCCATCTGGTGCACTCTAAATGTGTATTTGTGATTGGTTCGACGTGCAACTTGGTGCGCGCCTCTGAAATGACCTACTGATTCCATAGATAATGAAAATCTTCATTCATAAGAGAGCATTCAGCAGCTCTACAAAACCAAAAGTGATGACCCCCCCGCCCCCACAACCCCACCCAAACAATCATAATAAAATCAACCAGAGGTATGTTTAGTGATGTATTTTGTTCATTGTGTGTTGTGTCATTGTGCTTGACAATTTTAATGCAGGAAGAAAAAAAAGTAAAGAAATACACATTAAGTTGAAAAAAATGACAACAATCAAATAAATGTGGAAAAGAAGCATCAAATATTCCGTGAACTTTACCTTATTACAGACGCCTAATTTTATAAAAACAGTCTATGCTAAAATGAATGATTTGAAGAGGACACCATTTTCACTGTAATGCCAGTTTTTGTGTGAGAGACAGGTTTATTGGTAGAAACCCATTTTTTTCTCCATCCAGTGGATCTGTTTCTAGAAAATGTCTATTTTATTTTAAGTTGTAGAGCTTAGTTATAAGGTGAGTTCTAAACATTCGCATCAACTCAAGAGCCCGATGAATAATTAGAAGAACGGGAACCCATTTTCACATAAAATGGTAGGTAACCCACTCTGAGGCTTTTGTCTCCATGTGTGTGTGTGTGTGTGTGTGTGTGTGTGTGTGTGTGTGCGTGTGTGTGTGTATGTGTGTGTGTGTGTGTGTGTGTGCGTACGTAGGTGTGCGTGCGTGCGTGTGTGTGTTTGTGTGTGTGTGTATAGGTATGTGTGTGTGTGTGTGTGTGTGTGTGTGTGTGTGTATGTGTGTGTGTGTGTGTGTGTGTGCGTGTTGCGTGTAAACACTGTAGTTATTCCGATCGGCTCCATGGCAAATTGCAACTGCTGAAATTTGCCGATACAATGTCTTGCCTCAACTAAGAGCTGTGCACCTTTCTGTTCATAAAAAGCCTGGCCCACGCTACCACAAACACCTATTGCCGGGCGCAATTTTGTGGCGGCAATGTTGCCGCCTCAATTAGGGGCGCCTACAATATTGCCGCCACAAATTGCGACCCGATACAAACCGAGTCTATTCATTTGTGGTAGCCGGCAAGGCTCGAGCAATGTTGCCGCCTCTCAGCCAATCAGCGGTGTTCTTGCGCCACTTCCCGTTTCTTCATCTTCCGGCGAGCCGGAAAAAATGGCGGAGAAGCTGAGCGACGGCCGACGGCTTTGAGACTGTAATATTCATTGGAGACGCGCCGCATGTGAAAACGCTGCTAATAGCTGCGTATCCGTATGCGGCACGTCTCCAGTGAGTAAATTGATCAACCTTGTCCGAGAGTTCCCATGCATATGGGACTCCTGCAGCTCCGAATATTTCAACCGGGCGCGCCGTGAGAGCTGTTCCATATATAGTAATGGCAGGTCAGTCAGTACAACACATTGCGCGAACATTGATACGTGTGCCAGGAAGCCGATGTGGCAGGTGGCAAATTGTTGCTTACCACACATTGCTAGTGGCAAATTCTGGTAGCGTGGGTCCAGCTTCTAACCCACGTGGGTAGGTACATGCGCCAAAGGTTTTCCACTACCTTTATAGCGAAACGTAAGTGACTCTCCAGAGTACAAAGGAGAAAAATAGCAGAAAGGCCTCTCATTTTACGACATTCAAACGTCGTCATTTTGATAAGAACTTGTGTTGAGCATTATTTGTGAGACACACTAAGAACATGTACACAGAAGGTATTGCCAAGTTTACTCCCGGCCTGGAGTACATCGCTTTGACTTGAGTCACATCAGTCAACCAAACCACTTTCCATAAACCAGCACCCGTAACTGAACCAATACCATCAACTCGATGCGCCAAAAGGCCATCGGGTCGACGTCGGTCGCCGATGACGTCGGCCCGCTGGCCCCAGTTTTGCGCATCGAGAAGGCATCGTCAGGTTGTTGCGATATTAATGTTCAAGAGAACTCACAACGTGTGCAGCTTCTGGAAGGTTCCCAACACTCCGGGGCCTATAGTCGCCAGTTTTATACAGTCTATTATCATCCTGTAAAGAAAGAAAAAGAAATCGACAAAATAAATCAGAAACGGAAGAAAAAGCAGCATTCACTCATTGAAACTAGTGGGCAGTTACTTTTAACGGCACCGATCGTCTCCCAAGCAAGGAACGAGAGCGGCGCAGTCATGGCGGATAACCGGTGCGTACCGAAAGCATACACAACACTCCCTCCGGGCTCATGAAGACCTACGCCTCTTGGAGATGTTTGGAGTGTTGTCCGTGCTTATGGAACACGCTGGCTATCCGCCGTGATTTCCCTCTCGTTCGTTTGTTGGGAGTCGATCATCGCAAAGGAAACCTCACTCATATCAGAATACTACGAGGATTTCGCGTTCATAACCAATGAGAGAGCTTTCTCGTTAATTTCCCAGTTGCTACTCCGTACTCATAGGTCCTCGGGCCGACGTCCGCTTTGGCTGGCCCGTGCACTTGCGTGCACGGGCCAGCCAAGGCGGACGTCGGCCCGAGGACCTTTTGCTCAACATTCACCGATTTTTTTTTACTAAGTCCGTCGGGTTGTATGCATGCGTTCGTTCGTTTTCCTTTTGCCATTCGTTCGTTTATTCGTTCTGTAGTCTGTTCGTCCGACCGTCCGTCCGTCCGCCTGTCCAGTCACTCACCCAAAGCAACCATTCATGCACGCATCCGCCCGTCCGTCCGTCATTCCATCCATCCATCCATCCATCCATCCATCCATCCACACATCCATCCATCCATCCATCCATCCATCCGTCCATCCATAACTGCGTCCGTCCGTCCGTACATCCATCCATCCATCCATATATTTATTCATCTATAACTCCGTCCGTCCGTCCCGTCCGTCCGTCCGTCCCCGTCCGTCCGTCCATTCATTCGTTCGTTTGTTTGTTCATTTGTCTAAATTACTCTCCGTGACAAGAAAATCCTTCAAATTCCTATTATATCCTTGCTGTCAGTTTCAGTTTGTGACAGATGACATTGTCAAGGAAGCCAATTCCCGCAACGCAAATGTTTATGTTGATTTTTGGCGTAAGTGTGACAGTGACATGGCCCAATCAAAATAAACGTTGGCTAATACACATGTTTTATACAGACGCCAAAATGCTGCAGTGCCGTAGGGAGTTGTTTCTGTTTTACACTAGGGGGGTGGGGTGGGGGTGGGGGGCAGAAGGGGTGTGTGTGTATGTGGGGGAATTGTGTAATTTCTAAGCCTCATAACCATACATTATATATTCCTTAACCATAAAATCTTTAACTCATTCAGCCCGACGGCCGTATTTCCTAAATTTTAGAGACGTCATCTATGACTATGCACTAGTTGCAGGAGATGGATCGACCATGATAATTCAAGGGCAGTGCCAGATTAGCTTGGCGCCGACAGGCGCCAAGCTAATCTGGCACTACCCTTGAATTATCATGGTCGACCCACCTCCTGCTGTAGTGCGTCAGGGCTGAATGAATTAACCTTCTGCAGGAACCATCGCGACAAACAAACGCTACCTACAGTCAAAGCGCTTTTTGTCGCGATGATTCCTACAGGAACAACGTCACCGACAGCCCAAAAGTTAAAATGTTAACTCAATCGAGACGTGCCGCATTCGGATACGCGGTATAACCCCTTCACAGCAAGCGGACGTAAGATCGTGTTTTTGAAATTATCGTTAATTCAACGTCAAAACTCTCACGCAGCTCAAGAAACATGGATACAAAGTATAAAGTCAACAAGAGGTATAGATCCTCATGAGCCCCCGCAACTGCGGTGGCTCATGAAGATCGATACCTCTTGCAGCAGGGTGGCGTTCAGTTGTCCTCGGCAGTCGAGGGGTTAAGTCAGGCATCCGAATGCAGCGCGTCTGGAATGCGTTAAACGTCGTTACTGTTCTCAGCCTTTTTATTCGCAGAACAATGTCAACAGAGTGTAACAAGGTTTTCTACTGAGCAACTTGACAATAGGGGCATCGCAAGCGGTGTCTCCAGACTTTAGCCCTTTCGCTGTCGGTATCGCGTTTTGTCGCGATGATTCCTGCAGGAATCATCGCGACAAAAAGCGCTACCGACAACCAAAGGGTTAAGTATATATTTAGAGTTAGAGCCGCGAGGATGTATGGCTGAAGTAAAACCAAAACACATTTTAACCCATTCAGCCCTGACGCACTACAGCAGGAGATGGGTGGACCATGATAATTCAAGGGTAGTGCTCTGGCACTGCCCCTGAATTATCATGGTCGATCCATCTCCTCCAACTGGTTCATAGTCATTAGATGACGTCTCCAAAATTTGGGCAATACGGCCGTCCGGCTGAATGAGTTACTAAGCGGTACATGGACACAGGATGTGTATCTGTATCCTTGCCATTTCCAAAGGTGGTGAGACCAAGCCATACCGAAAGCATACACAACACTCCCCCCTTCTCTTTGCCCCCTCCCCCTACCACCTTCTTAACTCGGGTATGCGCGTCAGTTATGCGCAACAATCAAGAGGATGTGAGAACCTAAATCAACAAAGCTTTACTTTATAATGGTGGAGGCATTCTCACAGTGCCATTGTCATGTTGCTGAGAGAGAGAGAGAGAGAGAGAGAGAGAGAGAGAGAGAGAGAGAGAGAGAGAGAGAGAGAGAGAGAGAGAGAGAGAGAGAGAGAGAGAGAGAGAGAGAGAGAGAGAGAGAGAGAGAGAGAGAGAGAGAGAGAGAGAGATCACGATCAGCTTGCCAAATCACTCACAGAATGCGAAGTTCCGCCAGACCCCGAAAGGCATTCCTCTCAATAATGGTCAGCTCTGTCGAATTGCGGATGTACCTTTGGAAAAAAAGTGAAGAGATTCATAAAATACACTTGACACAACACAACATAATCGAGATACTACTGTAACCTTATTACTAATATGAACAAGATGGGATGAACCATAACCCACAAAGTCCCTTCTATATGAGAGCTGTCCTCACTGTCAATGGTCTCTACCTTTTGTCTTTGACCTGATTCTGATGTTGAATTATCTCCAATTGAAAAAGTCTCGCAGATCTGCCAATGCGTCATTGAGTTCTATAAGGGGGGCAGGACATACGCGTCATTGATTTGTCAAACGTCATTTGGCATGACGTAAGTTTTAGTTTTTATGTAATTTTATATTTTACGTGGTATGAGTTTCACTTTCGCTTCATAGGCTTGAGAAAATGGTGACAAAACTAGAACTTTACGATAAAATTTCACTCTTGCTATAATTTGTGTGAAAGCAGGTTGACTTTCCCTAGCTACATGACATACTAAGTACACGGGTCACCTGCATGCTCTTTTGAAAGCGCGTCGATGTGTGTGTACGTATTAGTGCGTGCGTAAATGAGCGCGCGCTCCAAACATCTCCAAGAGGCATAGATCCCGATGCGCCTGGAGGACGCATGCGGATCTATTCCTCCTGGAGATGCATGTTTGTGAGAGAGAGAGAGAGAGAGAGAGAGAGAGAGAGAGAGAGAGAGAGAGAGAGAGAGAGAGAGAGAGAGAGAGAGAAAGAGAGAGAGAGAGAGCCGTGCGCGCGAGAGAGAATGACGTCATATGTAGAGAATTATGTCACGTCAGTGTCTGCGTGGTGACGGAGTTGCCTCTTTTACGTCACCGCCAATGTCTGACTTTCCCTAAAAGTAAAGATTTTTTAGTGTTTTAATTCTTTTCTGGAAAGATTTTTTCTTTCTAAAGAAGTTGAAAGGATACAAAGCTGGCTAACGAACTCATCCAATGTCTTTCTCCAAACTAGCTATATGCAAGAGTTCAAGTAAATATGACAAAAATTACGGACTCTAATCTGGGTCAACCGATTTCCTGTAAACGGTTGTTTATGTCTTCAATGAGACATTCAGTTATAATATGCTCGGAGGCTCTCTTAGCCACCCACTTAAGAAAGTATTTCGCCAAGTTTCAAGCTTGTGTGTACAGGAAAATATCGGAGATTCTCTTGTTTACATACATACGCACACACACACACACACACACACACACACACACACACACACACACACACACACACACACACACACACACACACACACACACACACACACACACACACACACACACACATACGTACATACTACATACATACGCACATACATACATATGCACATACGGCGCTTCGCGCCAAATGTACGTTCAGCAGCGAAGTTAGCGTAATGACGTAATTTTTATCTTGTTTGTTCAATTTTTAGAGGTTTAGCATGCCCGACTATGACATCATGGACATGCTATTATATAGTAAATTCGCCCCACCGCGACCCGTCCTAAAACGTCCAGTCTATAAATAGAAGGGACTTAAAAATGATATTGCGAGTAACCTGCAGAGAAGAACCTTGTAACCTGTACCTTCGAGTAACCTGTACAGCAAAAACACTTCTTTCAACTCAGTTCATGTTTCAATCCCTATAAAACAGAAAAATTCCTATTAAATACCGCGTATGAGTTGTCCCTTCTCAATACAATCTAAGCAAACCATAATCGCATTTTGGTGTAAAAACTGAGGTTTGCAGGCACTTTAAACCATTTCACTGCTGAGAGAAACGGACCACAATCCAACTGTAAGAGGCAGAGATCCTCATGAGCCCCGCAGGTGCCTCTAGCCGACACCGCTCTGTATCCATGTTTCTCGGACAGCTGGGACGGGGCTTTGGCCCATGAATGATTTCAGAAATGGTGAAATCGACTGTCAGTAAAGGGTGAAAATTGAAATAACAGGAGAGAGAGAGAGAGAGAGAGAGAGAGAGAGAGAGAGAGAGAGAGAGAGAGAGAGAGAGAGAGAGAGAGAGAGAGAGAGAGAGAGAGAGAGAGAGAGAGAGAGAGAGAGAGAGAGGAGAGAGAGAGAGAGAGAGAGAGAGAGAGAGAGAGAGAGAGAGAGAGAGGAGAGAGAGAGAGAGAGAGAGACAGAGAGAGAGAGAGAGAGAACGAACGAACGAAACTTTATTTTCCAAGGATTGAGATATTAGGCGCGCAGGCCTTTCTTACAATCTGTCCTTGCTAAGCTA
>BTPG01000004.1:127376081-127393581 GCA_036245525.1 Semisulcospira habei | reverse complement strand
GGATTTTAAAGAATATCCTTTTTTCCGCTCACATTGTTAGCAATCATAATCGGTGCCCTGCATTTTGCCTTATCCATCTATTTTGAATGACTTGTTATATTATGTGCAGTTGTATGTTAGTCGCTTTGTACCTTTGTATGTTAGTAGCTTTGTACCTTTAGCTGAGTTGTACCTTTGTAGATCAGCAACGCCAAGCGTGAAAAATGGCACATGTGCTAACTGCTTCTTCCCGCGTTGAGAAATAAAGTTTCATTTCATTTCATTTCTCTCTCTCTCTCTCTCTCTCTCTCTCTCTCTCTCTCTCTCTCTCTCTCTCTCTCTCTCTCTCTCTCTCTCTCTCTCTCTCTCTCGCCCCGCACCCTCAACCTAAAATTAAATAAACAAAAAGTACAACAGTCCTGAGGCGATCCCAAAACATAATAACAGATGCGACAAAACTAGAAAAGAAACACTCGCGATGTTAACCCTGTAACCTTTAATTTCAGCCCATAACCATTTCCGCGGGGGCTCATGTGGATCAATGCCTCTTGCATGTCTCGTTCCTATCTGGGGCGGTCCGTGGCGCAGTGGTTAAGGCGCCTGCCACCAATACCAAAGGTGCGAGGTTCGAAAACGGGTTCCGGCGTCGGACTTTTCTCCTCTGGTAAGTGTCACCGTTAATTCGAGCGGACCGTCGGGGGTTCTTCCTCCGGGTACTCCGGTTCTTCCACCCCCCCCCCCCCAACCTCCACACTTTGGTACCGGTTTCAGGCCACTTTACAAATTTCAAATACAAGCGATCAAAAATCTCTGTAACTTCAGTAGCTGAACTGGCCCTTCGTCTGTCTTGTACTGTGTTTGTCTTAAATGGCGTAAATCCGTGTCTGTTACGTGAGTGTGCGTGTTGGGTTTCAGTTCGCGGCGCTTTGAGTCGATTCGCCCAAAAATTGAGAAAAAGCGCCTATATAATATCGGTATTATTATTATTATTATTCCCGTTCTAACGCCTAATGGACTTTTATGATGTGTTGGTTTCAGAGATACAGTTCATTGCCCCTGCTCGTAAGGGGTTAAAGCAAACTTAAAATTAGATTACGCGTTGGAATTGCATTCAAAGCCCCAAAGCCAAAAATTGACGATGAAATTGCTAACAGAACAACACACAGTTACAGTTTCTGTCAGTTCACGAGAGAGAGAGAGAGAGAGAGAGAGAGAGAGAGAGAGAGAGAGGAGAGAGAGAGAGAGAGAGGAGAGAGAGAGAGAGAGAGAGGGCTTAACGTCTTTTGTCCACCAAGAAGGTGATTTCAAAGACGGGGTATCGAAATAGGGTCTGAACAAAATTTGACCCAAGCTGGGTTCGAACACGGGACCGTTCGGTCGAGAGACCAACACTCTACCACCGAGCCACCCAGCTCCCCCCAGAGAGAGAGAGAGAGAGAGAGAGAGAGAGAGAGAGAGAGAGAGAGAGAGAGAGAGAGAGAGAGAGAGAGAGAGAGAGAGAGAGAGAGAGACAGACAGACAGACAGACAGACAGACAGACAGACAGACAGATTTTTTTGCAAATACTTTTGTTCTCGCAAAACAAAAGGGTTAAAATACCGTGTACATAATTTGATTAACCCTTTCACCTTTTAGACACCACCGCGATAGGTCATCCATGATAGTTCATGCGGTGCAGTGCCAGGTTAGCTTAAAGCCATTTCACGGACTAAGCAGCTAATCTGGCACTGCCTTTGTAATATCGTGACCGATCCCAGGCTGGCACTACCTTTGACCTAGCACACTAACGAATTCCAAACGAAAAATAAACCGGAAAAAGCTGTGTGTGTACGTAAGTGGGAATCATGCCTTTCACAGTCAAGAACAAAAACAAACAAACAAAAAACCACCCCAAATTCAAGAGGCACAGATTCTCATGACCCCCGCAAGGGCGGGGGCTCATGAGGATCTATGCCTCTTGTTAACTGTTTTGTAACTATGTTCTTCGGACAGATTGAATTAGCTGGGGCTGAAATCACAATGATTTCAGGAGGCACAACTCGCGGTCAGTGGTAATGAGGGGCTGTTAGTACCGCTTCAGTTTTGGGTCGAGCTGATTCCTGCACGAATCGCCTCAACAAAAATGCGCTACCGAAAGCCAGAGGTTTAAACGTTGAGAAAAGCTTTCATACAAGCAGAAATTTTATCGTTTACGAAATATTCAGTTTAAGGGAGTTGCAAAGCGATATTGTTGCCGCCAACCCGCAGCGGCGCCATACCGCGTCACTACATGTTCCCAACACTCGAACTGAAGAAATGTGTAATCGCCATTGTTTGTAAGCAGTGGCGGATCGGGGAGGGAGGGGGGGGGAGTTTAGGGGTTCCGCCCCCCCTCCAAAATTCTTTAAAATGCAATAACAAAGTCCCTTTTTTGGACTGTTAGGACCCCCCACCCCCACCCCCCTCGCTTTTTGATTTTTTCGGCCCCTGGAAGCAATGTCTAACGTCGGGGAGGCCTTTTGTATCAGGTTGAAAGTCCCAAAACAAAAAGTTGACCCCCCCTTCGAGGTAACTGATCCGCCCCTGCCTGGCAAGAGACATCGTCCCTTTGTGCGTAAAGCCTAAAGGTGATAAAAGGCAAAAATGCTCACAATTCCTGAATGTATGGGTACATGATGAAGGCATCGGGAGGCAGCGACCATATACGCGTGTTGCTCAGATTCCTGAAAAATAAAACAAAACAAATTAATGCGTTAGCTAATATATCACGCATCACCGTCAATCTTAACTCATTCGAGACATGCCGCGTCCGGATACAGAGGCATAAAGCCGCGCATCCGAATGCAACACGTCTCGAACGCTGGTGTTATTTGGCGATGAATTATTAACTCATTGAAGGATCCCCGCATCAATAGCTGCGAAGTGTCGTATAGCGTTGCCAACTTTTGCCGGCAACGCTATACGACACTTTCGCAGCTATTGATGCAGGGATCCTTCAATGCGTAAACGAATCTAACCGGAGGATTCAAGCTATCTTTAACGATGTGCTGTAACTGAACTGCTTGCATGCTGATATTCTGAGTCTTTTTAATGCACCTCAGAGCTGCGTGAATACAACTTTTCCAGAACCGTTGAAATAGGGTGCTTGAAAGATCGAGGTAGACCTCGGATTTAACTACCGGCAGCGTAGGAGCTCAGAAAGTGCCTACAATAATTTTTTCGCGTCTGATGCAGGGGCGGATCAGTTACCTCGATGGGGGGGTGGGGGGTGGGGGGTGGGGGGGGGCTGGGGGTTCCAACTTTTTGTTTGAGACCTTCGACCTGATACAGAAGGGGGGGGGGGGGGAAGGCGCGTGCGTGTTAGAATCTCTCACCATTCGCCAAAATATCAACAAACGGGGGATGGCGGGGGGGGGGGGGGGGGCGGGGGGGGGGGGGGCGGGAGATCCAAACATTTTAGAGATTTTTTTTTTTTTTTTTTTGGGGGGGGGGAGGGGGGCGAAACCCCTGTACCCACCCCTCAGATCCGCCCCTGTGATGGACATAACAGCTGAGCTTGCTGGCTGTCCACGTGATATTACTCTCAATCGGGGGCCTTTTACAAGACTCAAAAATGTTTTAGACCACCTGTGCATCTCAGTAAAAATTCTCCAGGTAGTATCTCTATCTGACAACGCTTTGTCTGTCGGTAGCTGTTTTTGTCGCGATGACTCCTGCAGGAACCATCGCGACTAAAATCGAGACCGACACACAAAAGGGTTAAATGTTGGGCAATATCGATTTTTGTTTGGCCCGCCGGAAGCAGTCTGTGACCATTCCCTTATCTTTATGGCTCTTTTATTTCCTTTTTGGGACAAATTATTCCCCCTTTAATTAGTAACTAACCAAACGACATTTCACAATGCACACCTCTCCTACCAAGCCTCGCAGCCAATCCTCATTTATCTGTACGAGGCACAGAGTCTCGTGAACAACCATTTACGTATGAAAGAGGCATAGAGAATCCATGCCTCTTGCCGCTGGCGAGTGGTTCCATATACATCCTTGAAGAAGCCCTGCGGGTTTAGATTGTGGCCAGGCAAAGTACGGCTGACCGGTGGTAATTAACTCGATTTCTCTGTGTGGTCATTTTGTGTCCAACGTGAGTCCTAGAGCACTGAACAGTAAGATCGGAAGTCCTCAATCTTAGAGATGTCCCCAAAAGCCCAACATCACAGGTCTGAGAGACGGATAGATTCGGACCATGATAGTTCAAGGGATGTTGCCAGAAAATCTTGGCACCCACAAGCTTGACTGAGTCAGTAATAAAATCGAAATTTGCAAATTTGAGAGGTCAGTCCAAATTTGAGTTTCTCACTTTTTGAACAGGAGACAGATCGACCATGATAGTTAAAAAATGGTACCAGCACAGTCTAGCGACCCATTCATACTTGTCAAAGTGCAGCTGACTGAGGTATGTATCGACCCCTGACAGTTCAAAGGTGGTGCTAGAACATCTTGGCGCCAAAGGCGCCAAGCTGTTCTGGCACCACCCTTAAACTACCGCTGTTGGTCCATCTCCTGTTGCCGTGTGTAAGGGTGGAAGTGGATAGAGATAACGTAGGCACGAAATACCCCACGCAGTGAGAAGTGTCAGATAAAGGACGTTAACTCGACCGCAAACGGCTCTCTGAAATAGGTCATCCGTCATGACATTTCAGTTCCTTCCCTTCCTTTTCCCCGGGGGTAGGGAGCTGAAGGTTGTCGGAGGGTTGGGGATGGTACGGAACAGACCTAATGACGAGACACCCTCGAGGAAGAAGTAACTGAATGTGGTCTGACAACAGTAGTATTTATGTCACTACAAATGAGACGAGTAGATTATAAATGTTGGCTCAAGCGTGGGGGGGGGGGGGGGGGGGGAACTTGCGCCTCTGATTGTAATTAAAGCGAGCTGGATTCTTTCATTTACAGACTGTGAAGATGTGTAAGAAGATGGTACCAGCAACAGGCATATATTTTTACGAGATCCCCTTCAGCTTTAAGGACTCAAGAAAATACTTGTATGCTTGTCGCAGATGCAATGGTTGAGGCGTTCCTGAGAGTACTGATTTGCCTGTTGCGAATGGAAAGGTCTAGCAATCATTTAACCCCTTGGCTGTCGGTAGCGCTTTTTGTCGCGATGAATCCTGCTGGAATCATCCCGACAAAAGCGCTACTGACCGCCAAAAGGCCCCCTTTCATGCTCGTTAACAAGAAAAACAAGACAGATGGATGGATGGATGGATGGATGGATGAAAGAATGCTTGGTGTCATTATTACACCTATTATTAGATCTATTTGATTTAATGTAATATGTACCCTTTGGGACCACACCAATCACGAGTGATCCACATATCTTGGAAGTAAAAAAAAAAAAAAAAAAAAAAATAAAATCCGATAATGGTTTCTTCTTTAGTCTGAAGTGACGTTGGAAGGAGCCGCCGGGGAGTGACCGCCCTTTATTGGCACTCTCCCTTGGCGAGGAAACACCAAAAGGTATCGGAAGTAAGCGGCAGACACCAACGCTATACAATGTGCTCTCAGCGCAACGAATCGAAGGAGACAACCATTGTGAAATCATTCGTGTCAGTTGCTTGGGGAAGCTCAGGTGACGATGTTCAGAAGATGCAAGTGGTCCTGATCAGTTCTGGCTTCATAGTAATGAGCAACAGATCCTTAGTGGCGAATGAAGCTTACTGAAGAGCGGGCTCTCATCAGTGACGTTGGCGGACGTCGGAAGGGGATTTCTCCCCGGAGTATAAGTAGGTACTTGTATACTTCTAATTTAAACAGTATATCATACTGTATCACACTCTATAAGAAATTACATACTAAGGAGCAAAAGAAAAGCGACGACACCGAAACAACCGGAAACACTAATAAACCGAAGAACAACAAAATGCGACAGCATTGGAATCACCGAGAACGCTGAAGTATACCGATTAGCAAAAGAAACACCACATCATGGCAATCACCAGAAACACTAGTATGCTGACGAGCACAAAAAACAACAACAAAAAACAAACAAACAAACAAAAACAAACAAACAACAAACCAAACAAACAAACACACACACAAAAACCCAAATAAACCAACAACACCAAACCGTGACAACATTGGAATCCAATGATGTCGCGTTGCTTTCGCTTCTCAGCTTACATGCATACGTCTAATTTTTGGAGACTGCCAGTAAGCAAAAACACGTGGCGCCGAGCGCATGCTGTCTATATTCTGTCTTTAAAATAAAAAACACCAAAACAAACAAATCCTGCTTGGACCCAAGCGGCTCTAACTGTAGGAACCTAAACCCATTGGCTTTCGAATGTCCTGCGGGAATCACCGCGACACAACCGCTACCGACAGCACGAGGGTTAATAGTGCCAGACAGCTCAACGGTAGTGCCTGATTGGCGTTTACAGCGGCGCCGAGCTACTATAGAAAACTACCTTTGTGCTACTTCGGTCATTTTGCGCCTCGAGTTTTACGGTTCATCGATCCGTCTCCCGCGACCGTAAACCATTTCAATGCCAGTGGACGTAAAATTAACATCGGAAACCTCAAGTTGAGATCTCAGGGGAAATTCAACACCGAATAATCTCATCAATCCAAGGAACACGAATATGACTAGGGTCAGCAGGAGGCAAAGTTGCCTCTTGCAGTTGGTGTAGTGTTCGCATTTTCCAGCAGTGAAGGGGTTAACCAACGCAAGAGCTTTTTCAACTAAAGCTTGAGGTATTTGCGTTGCGGATGAAACAGGTGAGACAAAGTCAACTAGGCAGTGGAAATGTAATAATGTCTCCACACTGAGCTAAGCAGACGAACCATTAGGCTGTTGTTTATTAGCCAATTGGCTGTCGGTAGTGCTTTTTTTTGTCAAGGTGATTCCTGCCGGAATCACCTCGACAAGAAGCTCTACCGAGAGCTGAAGTACAGGAATCGCAATACCAGAAGTGCTCGGACATCAAGTATAAATAATTTACTAGTTGCAGCGATTCGTTACACAGACCCTTGTAGGCCTGAGGGAGGTCAAATTAACCATTGACATTGTACCCCAAAGACACGACGCACTACAGCAGGAGATGGATCGACCATTATCATTCAAGGGTACTGCTAGATTAGCTTGGCACATTCGCGAATTTCATGGTCGATCCATCTCCTGCAACTGGTATATTGTCATTTGATGAGACCTCCAAAATCTGGGAACTACGGCCGTGGGGTAAAATGCATTACCCTCTTCAATGCCAATGGACGCAGTCTGCGCTTTTTGAAATCTCTGATAATTAAAAAAAAAAAAAAAAAAAACAGCCGTCGAAGGAACATGGATACACAGCAGTGTCAGCAAGAGACATAAATCCTCATCAGCCCCCGTATATAAGCAGGGGTTCATGAGGATAACAACTGCGCAGTTACCATTTTCCCCTGGAAAGTAGAGAGATTGAGATAAAAAAAAAAAAAAACACAAAAAAAAAAAAAAAAAAAAAAACTGTCTGTCGCGCACGTGGATGCGTATGTATGCGTTTTAGACTGCGTGTATTCGTATAAGATAACTTTAATTAAACCTCAAAAGATGTGATTATGCTCAGCCTGTAAAGCTGGATATTCCTATGTCACTTACATTTTTGTTCTCTACTGGCTTGTGTTTGTCAAGTGAATATTTTTTTTTTTTGCCTGTTCCTGTAAAGTAGTAGAAAAATAAATAGTGCAATAGTAATTAATCAGTAGATTAGCAACGGCAAGTTCGAATAAGATGGGATGAACCATAACCCACAAAGTCTCTTCTACATGAGAGTTGTCTTCGCAGTCAAGGGTCTCTACCTTTTGTCTTTGACTTGATTCTGATGTTGAAATATCTCCTTTTGAAAAAAGCCTCGCAGATGTGCCAATGCGTCATAGTGAACTCTATGAGGGGCGCGCGCAGTGCATATGCGTCATTGGTTTGTCACACGTCATTTGTCATGACGTATTTTTTTGGGGTGTGTTTACATAATATTATATTTAACGTGATATGAGTTTCGCTTTCGCTTCAAGACTTGAGAAAATGGTGACAAAACTAGAATTTCACGGTACAATTTCAGTCTTGCTAATTTGTGTGAAATCACGTTGACTTTACCTAGCTACATGCTATACTAAGTACACCTGCATGCTTTTCTGAAAGCGCTTCGATGTGTGTGTTTGCGTGTGCGTGTGGGTGCCTGGATGCGTGCGCTCCAAACATTGTCAAGAGGCATAGATGTTCATGCGTTCTTGGGGGACATGAGGATCTATGGCTCTTGGAGATGCGCGCATATGTGTGACGTCATATTTAGAGTATGTCTGCGTGATGACGGAGTTGCTTCTTTTACGTCACCGCCACTGTCTAACTTTCAATGTCAATGTTTTTTTTACTGTTTTAATTTTTTTCTGAAAAGAATTAATTTTTACTGAAGAAGTTGAAAGGGAACAAAGCTGGCTAACGAACTCATCCAATGTCTTTCTCCAAACTAGCTATATCGGGTCACCTGCATGCTCGACGATATGTGTGTGTGCGTTTGCGTGAGAGTGTGTGTGTGTATGTGTGTGTGTGTGTGTGTGTGTGTGTGTGTGTGTGTGTGTGTGTGTGTGTGTGTGTGTGCCTGTTAGTGCGTGCATGCTGCGCGCTCCACTGAAACATCTCCAAGAGACATATGCGCTTTCCGGGAGGAGTATTATGTCAATGTCTGCGTGGTGACGGAGTTGCCTCTTACGTCACCACTGTCTGACTTTCTCTAGGTTCGTCAAGGCTATTTACTGTTTTAGGTCTTTTCTGAAAAGAATTAATTTTTACTAAATAAGTTGAAAGGATACAAAGCTGGCTAACAAACACATCCAATGTCTTTCTCCAAACTAGCTATATCCAAAATTTCAAGTACATATGACAAAAATTACGGACTCTAATCTGGGTCAACCGACTTCCTATAAACGGTTGTTTATGTCTTATGCTCGGAGGCCCAACCACCCTTTAAAAAAGAAAGTATTTCGCCAAGTTTCAAGCTTGTGTGTACAGAAATATCGGAGATTCTCATGTTTACATACATAAGGACACACACACACACACACACACACACACACACACACACACACACACACACACACACACATACATACATACATACAAACACACACACACACACACACACACACACACACACGCACATACACACATACATACATACATAGTTACATACATGCATGTATACGTACATACATACATAGATACATACACACGCACATACGGCGCTTCACGCCAAATGTACGTTCAGCAGCGAGGTTAGCGTAAATAGACATGACGTAATTTTTTATCTTGTTACTTCAATTGTTAGAGGTTTGCCCGCTTTTGACATCATGGACATGCTATTAAATTCGCCCACCGCCACCCGTCCTAAAAAGTCCCTTCTATAAATCGAAGGGACTTAGAAATGGTTGTTTCTACCAAAACTTTTGCCGTTGTCAAATAAAAGATCATTGTCATTGTCATTGTCTCTCTCTCTCTCTCTCTCTCTCTCTCTCTCTCTCTCTCTCTCTCTCTCTCTCTCTCTCTCTCTCTCTCTCGCTCTCCCTCCCTCCTCCCTATCTATGCACCAACTCTCCCCCGCTCCCTCTTTGGGGGCTGACACAATCTAAGACACAGTACATAGGCAGCAGCCCCTCCTCTCCCTCCCCTTTCTCTTCTGTCTCCCCCCATTCCCAAATCATCCCCGGGCACACAGAACCTCTCCACCTACTCCCAGCAGTCCTCTAATCCCCCCCAAATCAGTCCGATCACAGAAAACCTGATAGAAGCGCGGTCGCCAAAGCCCTCCGAACAAACTGAAATCCCTGTGTCTTGATGCTGATCACCAGGAGCGCTGCTGAGTCCCCCACGACGAGCAGTGTTTCGGCTTAACCCCTTCGCTGCCGAGATCAATTGGACGCCACGCAACTGCAAGAGGTATAGATCCTCATAAGCCCCCGCAGTTGCGGGAGCTCATGAGGATCTGCCTCTTGCTGAGACCATTTGGTAACCGTGTTCCTTTGACGGTGGAGTCCTCCTTGACGTTGAGTTTAAAATAATTTCGAAAACGAAATCTGCGTCCACTGGCAGTGAAGGGTTACAAGTTTAGTTTCAACGCCAGTCGCGGTAGATGGTTCAATTACACAGGTGGTGTTTGACTACCTCGATGGCTCGGAGCGACCACGACAGCTGGAGTGCAGTGCCTAGCTAATTACACTGGCGACTGCACAGGCTCCAAAGGCCAGCGCCATCGTCGAAGAGGGATACACCATGACATATCTTGGCGCCCGGGCCGAACATGATAGCCCAAGGGTAGTGCCGTATTATTTCGTCTCATGGACAGGCGCAAAGGTAATCAGGCACTACGCTTGAGCCAGGGTCGAATCATCTTTTGCTATCGAAAGTCTGCACGTTTTAGTAGGATGTGTGCGAGCTAGAAACTACTAGCGGTCTCTTAACCCTTTGGCTGTCGGTAGCGGTTTTTGTGGATGTGATTCCTGAAGGAATCACCTCAACAAAAGGCGCTACCGACAGCTAAAGGATTAATGATTTTTTTTTCATTTTCAGCACTTTAATTAATATATGTAATCCATTGTCGAGTCATTTACTGGAGTGGTGGTGGGGGAGGAGGGGGTGGGGGGGTGGAGAGGGGAACGGAAGGGGGGAGGAGGGGGGGAAGGGGGAGGGGGAGGGCCGAGGGTGAGTAAACATGAAAGTCAGTGCTTCAAGTTCATTGACCTTTTGTACAGCAGATGTTGACTTTTTTTTTTCTTTTCAGGAATAACAGGTCGTCACACAAAGTCGATAAACACCAGGCATATTATTACTTTATTCTTCGCGTTCGCATAAAAAAAAAATGTTTTAAACCCATTTAGCCCCGAGTCCCTACAGCAGAAGATGGATTGACCATGATAATTCAAAGGTAGTGCCAGATTAGCTTGGCGCCTTCAGGTGCCAAGATAAACTGGCACTACCCTTGAATTATCATGGTCAATCAATCTCCTGCAACTGGTACATAGTCGTTAGGCAACACCTCCAAAATTTGAGAAATGGGACTTTGGGGCTAAAAGGGAGAATGAGAACAAGTTACCTCACAGACAAACTTGGGAACCAACTAGTCATACACACACACTATTCTCGCTGGAGTTTTTGACAGCGGGTACTCCAACTGTCATGTTTCTGGGGGAAACACACACACACACACACACACACACACACACACACACACGTACGCACACACGCACGCACGCACGCACGCACGCACGCACGCACGCACGCACACACACACACACACACACACACACACACACACACACACACACACACACACACACACACAGGAAGGAAGGGTCAGCCCCAACGATTTTACAAAATAAAATCGGTTCCGGTCAAGGAAAATATGTAAAAGAAGGGGCAGGGGAGGGGGGTGAGGGGAGGGGCGCGTGGGGGTGATGGGGGAGTTGAGTGTGTGTGTGCGTGCGTGCGTGCGCATGTGCGTGTGTGTTTGCGCGCGTGCGAGCTTGCGTGCGTGCGCGCGCGCGTGTGTGTGGGTGTTGTGTGTTTTGGTGTGTGCGCATGCGCGCACGTTTAGGGCTGGATATCTCAATCAACGTTCTTTTTTGTTTTTGAAGCACTAGGCCGAGTCAATCGGCCATTAGCCAAACGACTAGCTGTGACCCGCGCGATGCTTCCGAGTGGAAAACCCTTCAATCATTAATGTGACCACGGGGAGAGTAGCCCCACAAATGAACCAAAATGCCTGTCTAGAGTTTTCTCCCCTGTCCGCACCGGAAACGGGTGTAATGAACCAATCAGCGGTTGAGGATTTCGTGGACTTCTGTGACTCCTCCTGCATGACCCACAGGCGGAGGTTGACACAACTGTTCTATGATCCTCGAGTTCTGTCCGACACCCAAACGTCCTGATGTCAGACGCTCAGACCGAAAATATTCCGAGATCATAGACCAGTACATAAATATCAAGGAGGTAAATTAACCACTTCACCGCTGCTACCGATACCGTTCGGCGGAAAAGACGCGCAACGTTATGGTCAGTAGCAGTAATGGGGTTAACACACGATTTAAAAATGTTTCGGCTGTGCACGGCCATAATAAAATTCACGACTTCATCTATATTCTTACAACACATTCTACCCCAAGGACCGAAATCCCCACATTTTGAAGTTGCCCTCTGAAGGACTGTATTACAACTCACCGAGACGGATCGAACGTGATAGTTCAAAGGTGGTGCCAGAATAGCTTGGTGCCTGTGGGCGCCAAGCTATTCTGGCACAACCCTCGAACTATCATGTCTTGCTGTGGTGTGTCGGATCTGAATGAGGTCACAGCCGATGATACATCTAGGCTGGTCAGTTCAGGGTTTGAACGTCCACGGCACTGAAGTGATAATGGACGGCTCTAACAGGCGTGTTATCATGGGGGACAGGGGCAGCTACCGCCTGAGGAGTACGACCTGAAGACAGATCAATTCAGGCGCACTTCAACTGTGCCGCTCTGATTCACCAGAAGAGCCCGTTCACCCAGATTTTGAACTGTGTCAGTTTTGGAGCCGCTGGCCTGAAAGGCGTCGGAGCCAAATATGACGACCACAGACTGACGCGGCCTAACAAAGCAGCGGAAGCTAGAGTATTGCACTTAAACCCCAAATAACACTCAGTTTGAGGAGATCTCTAACAGCAAGCGACATAGATTGTCATGAGCCCCTGCGGCCGCAGGGGCTCATGAGAATCTATGTCTCTTGCAAAGAGGGCGCTTGTTTTTGTGACTAGTTAGACCTAGTGACGGTGAGTGACACATTGAATCTGGCGTGGTACATTCAGTGCGTTGCGTCGATATCCGCTGCTGGTCACTGACCAGGCCTGACTCTGTCTGGACAGAACGTCTTTGTGTTAGTGTCTAATGTGGGAATCTTGCTGAGTAAGAAAGGGACAGAAAACACACCGTACAGTTGACGAATGTCTAGCCCGTCATTGCTACACTTTGACTTAAACAAACAAACAAACAAACAAACAAACATGAAAAGAAGAAAGAAGAAGACGCTTCCGGAGTGGGGGGGGGGAGGGGGGGGGGGGTAGAGCGCTACTACCCTCAAAGAAAGATAGAAAGAAAGAAAGAACAAAAACCCAACCAAAAGACAAACAAACAAACGAACGAACAAAGAAAGAAACAAACAAAACCAACCACATCCATCCAATCAACCAACCAACAAACCAGCCAGCCAGCCAACCACCCACCCACAAAACAACCGTCCATCCATCCATCCACCCACCCACCCACCCACCCACAAACAAACAAACAAGCAAGCAAACAAACAAACACAAACAAACAAGCAAGCAATCAAGCAAATAAGCAAGCAAACAAACAAACAAAACGCTGACAACAGACAGGCACCTAGCTAATGTGTGATCTAAAATGGCCGATCATCTCCCAGAGTAATGCGCAATGTCAAACCATAATTGTTTCCCAAATGAGAGAGAAGCGCATCTATGGACGCGAAGAAACAGTGTCTTCGCCCTTCACTGCCGAGAAGATTTGAATGCCACCCAACTGCAAGAGGTATAGATCCTTATGAGCCCCCGCAGTTGACGTTGAATTTGCAATTTTTTTTAAAAGCCTGCGTCTAATGACAGTGAAGGGGTCACCTGGATTACCAGCTACTATGCGGCTGTCTCACGTGGATTGTGAAAAGAAGGCTAGAAAAGTTTTATTTGTGGCAAGACAACTGTCACGACACGGGTTTTTTTTCGTCTATTTTTGTAGGGGAGTAAGTTTAGAAGGGTGACAGGGTTTAGTTAGTCACCGGGTAGCGATAGCATATGTGTCTAGTATTTGGCCTGTACACGAGTATTTGCTGCCGTGCGGGGATTTGGAGGGTCGGCGTGACGCACGTGATCGCCCGGGTCTCCGCGATCGGGTGGTTATTGTTTTCACGTGTTTTCATATCACATGATGTAGAGAGCGTTTCTTTGCCAACCTATCATTATCCAAATTTTCGACAGTCGCATTTCCACCAGCGAACGAGTCGGTCGCTTTTGCCAACAGTCTCCGAGGGTGGTTTTCCAGGCGTGGTTCGCCATTTGCTGGAGGGCACAAGCAGCTGTGTCGGTCCTGTGTATCGGCCCTGCGATACGGTTTTGGGTCGTCCCCAGAGCCGGTGTCCGAGGAAGGAGAGAAGGGAGAGAAAGAGCTGCGACGACTTTACCCCTGGCTTGTCTTGTCTTGTTTGTCTTCGTCCTAACCGGGGCGTCTTCACGGATGACAGTGAGTACACGCAACAGTTCTCTAGTGGCCATTTGCTCGGGGGGGGGGGGGGGGGGTGTTGTTTGTGTTTGCTTGTTCTGTATTATTATGTTGGCTAGTGTATTGGGTGGGGGGGGGTGGGGGGTAGGTGTAGAATGTAGAAGTGATTGCCGGCTGTGGTATGTTGTAGTTTCTAGAGTAGTGGGCGGCGGTTTAGTTATTGGGATTTAACGCGAGCGGCGACTAAGGCCATTTCACCATCTAGCATCGGAGTGTAAATATCGGAAGTGAGTGAGACGTGTAAATATGTATTCTGTCGAGTTTGAATCTATTGTTGTGGGAAGCGTGATGCGATTGTAAATATGTATTTTGTTGAGGTTGAATTTATTGTTGGAGAGAGGTGAAGGAAATGTAAAAGACGGCAATTAAAGTTGCGGGAAGGGTGACGTGATTATCTTGTTTCTTTTGTTAGTTATTTATATGTGTATTTTTGCACTGTGTTTTAGTGCATCCAGATCTGGTTCCTGTCCTAATCCAACGGTGGTACTGAGTGGGGCTGACTGTGTCACTCCGCCTTGTTGGGCTACGACGCCGAACCTGGCTGCTGTTACGAGTGTCGCGGCACGCCGCGTGTTAGTCAGGTCGGGTCGTCCCACTTATTTCTAACCTGTTTGAGGAAAGTCTTGTATATTTATAATATTGTAAAGAACGTTAAGATTTATTTCGTCTCCTCGTAGTGACAGCCTTGTGAGGGGAGCTTTGTCACGGGGGCGGAAAGTTTTGGAGATATTGTATTATTTGAAGGCAGCCTGTGTTGCGGAAGACCTTATCGCGGAAGCAAGAGCGTCGAGTTGAGCTGCGCTTAACGGTTGTGCTTCCGGCGAGAAGAGAAGGTCCCGTGACGTGAAATATATTGTTTATTCAACTTTTCAGTCAGGTTGAATTAATGATGTTTGCTCCATTTGTGTACTTGATATTATTTATTCTGAAACGTTGCTAGTTAAAGAAGCCTTGTTTATTCTGAAACGTTGATAGTTAAAGAAGCCTTGTTTATTCTGAGCTTTTTTTTTAAAAAGAGCTTTGTGCTGCGAATGTCTAGTTTGCTAGAGCATTAGCTTAATTCGAACTTGTCGTTCGTGCTCCCGCTGAGGGGATGTAGTAGCTTATGAACAATATTCCTTTTTCGCGATCTTCATTTGTGTGTTAGTAAACATATTTGGTTGATCGTATATTTATTTTGCTATTTGCCATACCATAGTACTTAAGGAGCCACGTGCTGTTGAGGGACTGTTCGCGGAAGCAAAGGCGTTGGTCTACTGGCGTTAGCGCCTGACGTTTGTGCTTCCGTCGGGGTCCGGTGGCTTTTGGGTTTAAGCTTTTCAGTTTCGTTGTATTAAGGATAGTAGTTTTATTATATATTGTTCGTTTGTATTTTATTAGGGATATTTACTTTATTATATTTTGTTGTTATTTTGTATTGTGTATAGTGGTTAATCGGTTTGGGAGTTTGGACGTATGTGTGTGTGAATGTGACATGTGAGCGTGTGGTTAGGATTGAATGAGGGTATAGTTGGTGATTGTTTGGGTTATATTTAAAAAAATGTCGTCATTGTTCCTCTGGTGTTTGTGTTAGGTTTGTGTTAGTGTGGGTTGCGTGTATCTCGAGTTGTAGAGCTCATAGTTCGCGCCCCGGAAGCGGGGTCGTGACAACAACATTGACCCATTACATATTGAGGCTGATTTTATTTTAATATTTGCTTATTGTCCTATGAAGAATACATTGCAGATCAGGAGATAGATCAACCATTTCAGTTCAAGGGTGGTGCCAGAATAGCTTGGCACCTCAGGCGCCAAGCTATTCTGGCACCAGCCTTGAACCGTCATAGTCAAATTTATTTCAAGCCATAGTGTATAAGGATGAAAAGGGTGAAATCCGTTGTATCTTTAGAGTTCATTAATCACAGCCCGCCCTGGAGCAAATCGCTTTGAGTTGAAAAGTCAGTCTAGCCTGATTCGACCGTGGGGGAGGAGGGGAGGAGGGTGGGGTGGGGTGTGGGGTGGGTGGGGGTGGGGGGTCACGAGGATCTTTGCCTTACACACATGGCCAGCATTCACTACAGCACGGAATCTGCAGACAGTCTGGCTTGAAACAAAAATAGCGGTCTTCAAAGAACCCAAAGAGAGCTTCAGAGGAGGTTTCTGTCATTCTGACCACACGCACGAGTTGAGATCTTAGTCACAAGCCACCTACCTTTCTTTGAGCCCGCACCCATGGTCAGGGCGTAATTACAGGAGATGGTTCGCTATTGATTAACCCCTTCGATGCCAGGGGACGCAGACCGTGTGTGCGTCTGAAGTCGTTAACCCCATCATTGCCCGGAGTAAGGCGAACGGGCACTATACCCGGCCAAGAGCTGCAAAAGACATAAATCCTCATGAGCCCCTGCAGACGCGGGGGGCTCGTGGGATTTATGTCTCTTGTTAGTTCCATGTTCTTTATGCCTAATTTTCTCACATGTAATTCTAGGGTAGTGCCACATTAGCGTGGCGCCTTTATTAATTCAAGGGTAGTGCCACATTTGCTTGGCGCCTAAAGGCGCCAAGCTAATGTGGCACTACCCTTGAATTACACAATCTTCAGTTTTGTGAGAGTCCAACATTTCCAGCAAGATGTGAGTGGTCAAGCCATCTCCTGCTTTAGGGATCCGCGGCTATAAGGGTTAATAGCAAATAGATCACGAGGATCGGGAGGGGGTCCGCCACGCAGGGAGAGGAGAGAGCCACAGATGTCGCACTTGTCTGCTTCAGAAGCCAGTGGGTCACTGAGGCTGGCGATCTTACAGTCGGGGAGGAGGATGTGTCTGAGTGTGTAGTGTGCGGGTGGGGGGGGGGGGGGGGGGGGGGAGGGGTGGTGATCGGGGAGGGAGGGGTGCGTCTAGGGGAGAGGGGGGTATAGGGGAGGGGTGGTGCGTCGGGTCAGGCTTTTATCAGTTTTTATCCCCCCAAGTAGTGGTATATGAGTCCCTGAAGCTTAACTCATTCGAGACGTTCCGACTCCGGGTACCCCCCGCCCCCCAGACCCAAAATTCTGTAAAATGCTATAAAAAAAAGTCCCTTTTTGGCGTGTTTGGAATCCAGCCCCCTCCCGTTGTTCGATATTTTGGCGAATGGTGAGAGTCTTAACACGCACGCGCCTCCTTCACCCCCGCGCCTCCTCCCTCCCCTCCCCACTTTTTTTATTTTTCCGCCCCTG
>BTPG01000004.1:127361534-127376061 GCA_036245525.1 Semisulcospira habei | reverse complement strand
GAAGTAAGGTCTAACGTCGGAAGCATTTTGTACCAGGATGAATGTCCCAAACAAAAAGTTGTAACCCCCCCCCCACCCCGCTCGAGGTAACTGATCCGCCCCTGTGATGAAACTCTATGCTCGCAGAGGTTTTTGTATGGTACGGTTTTGTCAGCGGTTTGCCTTGTGACAGATATCTCTGTGGGCATGAGGACACGTGAAATCGTAAGAAAACGTTCTGCACGGGGATCTTAGCGAGAGCTCAGTCTATCAGAGGTATAAATATTCAGTACGGGCTAGGTTGTCATCGTGGACGGATGTATGTCAGATACACTAGCCGTATTCCAAGACTCTGAAACCTAGAATTCAGGTATGTTTTTATATGTATTATTGATGATTACTGAGTTAAAGATAGTATGCGTTAGTAAGAGTTAATTCGGTTGTGTAGAGTTGATTTGGTTCAGTTATGATGTTATGACTTCGTTGAGATAACCGGGGATTTTCTATGTAGTTATTTACCGAGATAGATAACTAAGGAATGTGAGGTGTGTATGCCTAAGTCGTTATGAGGGTAGTACGTGGTTAAGTATAGTCTTTAGGGAATAACGTGTGGCGAGAGTGTTAGATTATAGTCTGTTTCAATGTAGTGACAGAGTTATGGGGTGTTACGAAAGTAGTTCGGGTTATGAAGCACGTGTGTGTGTGAACGAACGTGCGAGTTATGTGTATCAGCCAGGTTACGTAATGTATCTCATATCATCCAATATGTGTGTGTTTAGCAAGTGTTACGATATTAGTACTTTATTGTACAGAGTGCTTGTGTGGAGCGGAGCGACGTGACGCCGAGACGTCAGTCAACAGAGGCTACCGCCGAGGGACCTACTACGAGGTCATTTCTTCACTTGGGGAGTGAGCGACCGGTGCCGAGACACCCGGGTCAGCTGCGCTACGGAGCGAGTCAAGAGGACGTCCGCGGTACGAGAACGGGACGACTCGGAAGCGTGCGACGAAGACCTACACGCCTAGACATGGGAGGACAGAACGTTACCAAGCGAGAACACCAGTAAAACATGTTGGATTATAAGTGACAATTACCAAGCCTGGCGTTTACATTGTGTATGTGTTGGCGGTGTTGATGTGCTTGTAGTAAGAAGGGGTGTTGTACATAATTTTGATAGTGTTTTCGTTATATATGAAGGCCCGTAAAAGAAAGCTAGTGTCTTGAGTTTTACCGCGCGAATGCGAGTCAGTGGCGGTGTATGCGTCTGTTGTGCGAAAGTCTGTACGTGCGACTGAGGCAAGTCTGCGTGCGTTACAGCCTCTGTTACTTAAGGGGACCCGACATCAACACAACATAGATGCAACAGAATCAGCCAGCATCAAAGACTATTTTAACTGTCTTTGCTGGCATAAAGCATTTTTAAAATCGAAACGGTAGTTCGGATACAACAGGTATTGAAAAAAGCATTTGTGATTTATTAATTTACTCTACTACACTTATATACTGGCGTTGAGAAAAAGAAAGAAAGAAAGAAAAAAAAACGTCAACAATGCTTTTTCAATACTCTGTTGTCGGAAATACTGTTCCGATGAACTCATGCAAGGCGCTCAGCATCAATCGCTGCGAAATGTCTATAGCATTGACCACCCGCATCATTAACTGCGGAAGTGTTATAGAGCGTTACCGTAGGCAACGCTATACGACTTCCGCAGCTATTGATGCGGCACTAATTGAACGAGTTGAACAAAATTCCTTCTGCTAACTGATTCCTTATATTGTGTTCATTTCGGGGACAAAAGGCTTGTTTGGTTAAGGGGGCATTTGACCGTCGTCTCGTACAAAAGGACTTTTAGAACTGTGTTAATCTCTGTGGCGAACAAATGAAAATGTGGAACCGGCGGTGTGCTGGACTAAGGTCCAAATTTAAAGACCAGCACTCACGCAATCGTCGGAGAATAATCTTGGAAACAATGTCCAGTTTGCTCAGTCTTTTCACGTACATACAGATTGCAGCGGATGGCGCAATATCGACAAACAATTCAGCGTTGCTGCGAGACTTTGGATCAAGAAGACAAATACACGGCGACAAGATTACTTTGAATACAAGGGGATAGGCCCAGCGCTGACTTGTGCGCGCGCTAGAGAGAGGGAGACGGAGAGAGAGGGGGGGAGGGAGGGAGAGAAGGAGAGGAGAGAAAGGGAGGGAGGGAGGGGGGAGGGAGGGAGGGGGAGGGAGGGGGAGGGAGGGAGGGGAGAGGGAGGGACGGACGGACGAGAGACACAGACCACAGACAGGGAGAGCTAGCTTGCAATGCTACACATGCGTTTTACACTTGTCTCTTCAATTGCAGCAGACATGCATTCAAATGGCCGTCAAGAGTACAGATTCCTATAATTATTACCATTATTTTTGAAAATATCAGTGATTATTCAGATTCCTGGCAACTTTATATGCAGATTCTGGTAAATCGCCACCGACTGTCCTTCATCTGTTCATAAGTAGTCATCTTACTCAATTCTGATAGAAATATAGCCTGGAGAAGCCGGTATGGCTGGTAACTCTAGTCTTAACCCCTTTACTTCCGATGAAAACTGAACACAATCCATATGCAAGAGACATAGATCCTCATGAGCCCCCGCAGTTACGGGGGCTCATGAGAATCTATGCCTCTTGCCGACACCACTTTGTATCCATGTTCTTTAGACGGCGTTGGTTCTTTGGCGTTGAATTAATCTGTGTCAAAAGACAGCGATGGGATTATCTCAACTTAGCAACGCGACAGAGATCTGCCTTCAAATAATCGGCACACTCCCTTAGTCGCGACAGCCATAACTGCTTCCGGATCTTCTGTTACGACAACCTCAAAGTGTTTCCGGTCTGCTTTTGCGATAATCGGAAAGTGTTTCCAGTTTGATTTTACGACAACCAGAAAGTGTTTCGTGTCGTAAGCAGCCATGTCTTCCGGTCATCGCACATGGATTTTGAAGTACTTGGCGATTTTCCAACAAGACGTCTGAGATTAGAGTCACAGGCTCCATCCCCAATAGCTACTCCTAAGTAGAGACAGATGTCGGGAAATGCAGCCGCAACCATTCAGTGCAGAACTGCGTTGCCGCGATGATTACAATGATATTTACACGCAAAGCTACTCAGTGTAGAGTAAATCTACCCACTGTAATTACATCCGTAGTAAAATACAAACCTCAAAACATCTAATTGAGAAATCGGAGTTGAATCGCGACAGCATACATTCACACTGGGTAGATTCACGCCATGGCTGGTTTCGTGCTGCGCAGATGTTCGCCTAGATAAAACATGACTAAGCTGACCCTTTCAGCCTGAGAAGGAAACTAAGTTTGCACAAAATCAAGACCAAAACTGAATGTTTCTGCTAAGCTTGTAAAATGCAATACATGACCACTAACAAAAAAGGAACATATTATGATAAAAGAACCCCCCCCCCCCCACACACACACACACACACACTCCAAACCACTATTTAGTAAGCGTTTCGAGTGCAAAGCAATGTACTACATTAGAAAACGGTTTGACTGTCTTTTAATAGCGTGTTAATTAATTTCAATGATGTAATTAACCCCTTCCCTGCCAGTGGACGCAGACTGCGTTTTTGAAATCATTGTAAATTCAACGTCAAAATTCCCCAGCCGTCAAAAAATCTTGGACACAAAGTGGTTTCAGCGAGAGCCATAGATCCTCATGAGCTCACGCAACTGTGGGGGCTCATGAGGATCTATACCTCCTGCATTTGGTTGGTGTTCATTTTTTCTCGGCCGTTGCCGTGCGCAGTAAACAGTACCAGTTGCTGCATGCATGAGGGGGTTAAATATTTTTCATATTTGGCTGAGAATCTATCATTTTTACAGAGGGGGAGGTTGTGACCAAGGGACTGGTTAGAACAAAAGACACGTGCTTGCTGCTGCGTATATTTCCGCGGCTATTGCCGGTGCCGGAATTTGATTAACAGTCTCCTGGCAATGTACAAAGCCCCGGATGTGCGGAACAGCAGAAGCTTAAAGTAGGTGTACTCCAAAGTAGGTCCAAAGTTCGAGAACAGCGGTCAGGTTTTGTGGAAAGAACTCTGCGTGACACACCTGCGATTTCAGTGTCACACCCAAAGAAATATCCATAAGGCAATACAGGAAGAAAGATGATTAAAAAGGACAAGCACAACGCAGTTTATTACATTTTCGGGTTTCAACCCGAAAATGTAATAAGCTGCGTTGTGCTTGTCCTTTCTGAACATGTTTCTGTAACCCTTTTACAAAATCACGGCGGGCTGATCTATCTCCCTTATCTGCTTCACAGTTTTCATTGAAACCGTTTATGAAGTTGCAAAAGTCCTTACGTATTGGGTGTGAATGAGTGAGCACGGCTGACTTTTTCACGGACGCTTTCGCTGGGTGAGAATTAACACAGAGGGTTTATAAGCCCCCCCTCACTGCCTGCGCAGAGACAATGTTTTTGTACCCATGGCGACAAATGCAACACAAAAATAACACAATCCATCGAAAGAACACGCATATAAACGTAGCTAGAAAAGGCAAAAAACTTCATGAACTGTTCTGTCTACATCTAAGCTCAGGATTTTTTTTTTAAATTGTATTTTTTAAAATTGTATTTTATTTTTTTATCTTGCAGTTGTGTGGTGTTCGCATTTTTCCGACCGCGAAGCGGTTGATCACGATGACCCCACGGCACTAGTGAAGTTTCGTTTGCAACGAAGGAATGAGATAATCCGTGCACACTGGACCATATGCTAAACAACACTCCAAACATCTCCAAGGGGCATAGATCCTCATGAGCCCTCCGGGCTCATGAGGATCTATGCCCCTTGGAGATGTTTGGAGTGTTGTCCACGCTTATGACAGAAGCAGTGACTTCGCTCTCATTCGTTCTTGGGAGTCGTTTGTCGTAACCGTACACCGCTCTGCTGCCAGCGACACAGGTTATCTCAAGAAGATGGACCAGACAGGGAAAGATCTCTGGCCCCAGGAGACACAAATGGCTGGTTAAAGAGGGGTGTAAAATTCGGCCAGTTAGCCAAACCTTCAAAAAGCCGTTCATCACTTCCTGCGCTGTTAACCCCGTAACCTCTCCACAGGACTAGGAAGCCGAGTCAAGTTCCTTGACATGGGCTTCGGACATCAATATGTATATCCGGCTGGCGCTCGCAGCCTGCATAAAGAGGCACAGAACTCTTCGATTTTTTCGCCCCTCTCCTGTCCAAGAGCGACGCTGAGACGATCATCGCAATGCACTTTAACCCGTTCAGTGCCGAGAACTTTGACCACCACTAAAAGATCACCAAATTGCAAGAGCCTGTTTAGATCCTCATGAGCCCCCTCTGTCTCTGTCTCTCTCTCTCTCTCTCTCTCTCTCTCTCTCTCTCTCTCTCTCTCTCGCTCTCTCTCCACCACCCCACCCGGGTCTGCCCTGGGGGACTTGGGTGGGGTTAACTACTTTTTAGTTCCGCCCAGGGTCACCCAGGTCAGCAAGGACGTTAAGCAATGTACAATCAATCAATCTCTCTCCACCCTCTCTCTCTCGCATATACACTCCGTGTGTGTGTGTGTGTGTATGTGTGTGAGTATGTGTGTTTGTGTGTGTGTAGGTGTAGGCGTGAAGGTGTCATCAAACACGCTCGATCTGATATTATAGTAACGACTTATTTAGTTGTCTGGTTTTGACAGTGACTCAGTAGTTTAAAGATTAATTCCTTATGTGACAGAGACACATGGTTGACAGCTACACCTGGTTGCACTAGTGCTTGGTCGTATATGTGAAACTGTTACACATAATAGTACAGTGAGTTTGCACTGCAAACTGTAAGTTATGCAAATATTTTAAATTGCATGACTACTGTACTTGTTCTGTTTCGGACAGCCCGTACACCTGACTCAGTTTACGATCATCGAAGTGAAATCAAACGACTGGTGTATCTGTTTTCACATTCACTCCGCACTCTCGGACTCGTATATTATATGTTTGCAGTGGCGAAGCAAGTGTGTTTTAATAGCATATGGACTTCATTTCACGTGAACTTTGATATTAACTCTTGTCTGGTTCTTATATTTCGTACTTGTAGTCACTATACTTTCACTTCCATTTTTATTTCGGGGGTGCTACATCACACGGTTCTTGAAGTTAACCGTTCAGTTTACTTACCGGCACTTGATTTAACTTCATTTTAGTTGTGTGGGTTTTTTTTTTCCTGTAAATATTTACTTGTATGTGTATTCGTTTTCTAGTTTTTGCTTTGGTACTTTGTGTTGATATTTTGTTACCTGGTTCTTTAAACATTGTAAAGCCATGCGCGGACCATCGAAAAAAAGGACAAAGATTCCGTATCGGTCAGCTCAATGTCTACCACCTAGCAAACAAAGTTCAAGATGTCTGTGTTTATGTTAATTCCCCCGACTATTTTCACCTAATGGGTTTAACCGAAACTCGGTTGGCCTCCCACATCAGTAATGAAGCCATCACCATCCCAAATTATTCTATTATTAGGAGAGATCCGTCAGTCCAGGGTGAGACAGGTGTAGCGGTATACATCCATCAATCAATTCTACACATAACCCGCAGGAGACAAGACCTAGAAACGGATGATGTAGAATGTATTTGGGTAGAAATCAAACACTCTAAATCCCCTCCTTTGCTTGTCGGGTTTCTGTATCGAAACCCTGCAGCCACCTTTGAGTGGTACGATAGCTTTCTACACATGATCGATAAAACAGACATTCAGACCAAATATGTTCTGCTTCTTGGAGATTTTAATATTGACTTTCTGAAACCTCATCCATCATGGGAGTGTACTACTACCTTAGTCGGTCTCCAACAAATGGTGACATCCCCCACGAGAGTTACGCCAACATCAGCCACAATTATAGACCATATCTATACCAACAAACCTCTCGCAGTTAGCAACACTCAAGTTGATAGTCTGAGTGTCAGCGACCACTATCCAGTTAGCTGCATATGGCTGTCAAAACTTCCAAAAATGAAAAAGCAAGGTCACACGTGCATCACTTATAGATCATTTAAAAACTTTAATGAAATTGCCTTTTTGACTGATTTAGATAGAGCACAGTTCACGGACGTTTATAACGATAGTGACCCAAACAAAGCATTGGACACCTGGTACCGCGTCTTTCTCGGTGTCCTGAATAAACACGCGCCCCTGAAGCAAAAGAGAGTTAAGTACGCCGCCTTACCACCCTGGCTAACTGCGGATCTGATAGAGGCTATGGAACACAGGGACGAGCTAAAAAAAAACGAAGCGTTTTGCTGAATACAAAACACAGCGTAATCGCGTAAAATCAATGGTTTTAGAAGCAAGAAAATCTCTCTTCAGTAAGGTAGTTAAGCAAAGTAAAGACTCCTCCACTGTATGGCGTGCCATAAATTTAGTAACCAAAGGTACAAGTAAAAGTAGTGCGTCTTTACCACCCCACCTCACTGCAAACAGTTTTAAACGACCATTTTGTCTCTGTGGCGGAATCACTAATGCCACTGGGAAATAACTCACATGAGTATATTTGTCCAGACAAATTACTAGACTACTGTAACCAGAAAAATAAAAACAACGAACCTTTCATCATACCGCCTATAGCGGTTCATGAAGTGGGCAGATTAATTACCTCGATGGAAAATAAAAAGTCATCCGGGCCTGATGAGATCAGCTCAAAAATACTCAAGACATCTCTTCCATATATCGTTGAGAGTCTCACGTACATCTACAATCTCTGTATAAAACAAAACTGTTTTCCGGATGTATTTAAAGATGCAAAAGTAATCCCACTACCAAAATCAAAAGATCTAAGTGAAATTAATAATTTTCGTCCCATTTCATTACTACCAGTTTTGTCAAAGCCTTTAGAGAGGCATATTCATAAACATCTATCTAAATATTTAGAAAACCGAAATCTTATCCATCCATTGCAGTCAGGTTTCAGACCAAACCATTCCTGCCATACTGCGCTGATTAGGATGACAGACACCTGGTTAGCATCTATCAATGAATCCAAACTAACAGGTGTAGTCTTTTTAGACTTCCGTAAAGCTTTTGATTTAGTAAACTATGATATATTGATAAAGAAAATTTCGTTGTACACCAACAGCGCTGCCACGTTCTTCAAATCCTACTTGGATGACAGAAGACAAAAAGTCCTTCTTAATGGTACATATTCTAATCACCGCTTAGTCAAGCATGGCGTGCCCCAGGGCTCTATTTTAGGCCCTCTTTTATTTTGTTTGTTCATTAACGACCTTCCGCTCACAATTAACGATCATAATGTTTCATGCGATATGTTCGCGGATGATGCTGCAATACACATGCCCGACGAGGATTTATCTATTATTGATACACGCCTACAAAGCGCACTACAAGACATTGACAGCTGGTGTAGTAACAACTCCATGATCCTAAACCCAGCGAAGACTGAATGTATGGTATTAAGTACCCATCAAAAGCACCAGCTAGGCTCTCTCTCACTCAGCTTGTCTCTTCAAGGAAAACCCATCAGTCAAGTAACAGAACATCGTCTTCTCGGTGTTACTGTAGATAACCAGTTTAAATGGCAGTGTCATATTACTAACATATGCAACATAATATCAAAGAAACTTTACATTTTAGCCAAATTAAAATATATCACTGATGTAGAAACACGTAAACTGTTCTTTAACGCCCACATCAGGTCACATATCGACTATGCTTCTACAGTGTGGGATGGAGCAAGCGAGGTCCACTTGAAGAGACTGAACGCTCTTCATCGTAGAGCCGCAAAACTTATCCTACCTGATCCTAACTCAACTACCGATAATAAACTGAAAACCTTGGAGATTCTTCCCCTGAAAAATCACTTAATGTACAATAAGGGAATAATTATGTTCAAAACATTGAATAGCAAAATGCCTGATTATATTAATAAACTATTTTCCTTTCCATCACCAACGTACTCAAGATCAAGGCAATTCATTATTGTACCACGACCTAGAATCGATCTCTACAAGACAAGTTTAGCGTTCTCAGGCCATAGCCTGTGGAACAATTTGCCTAGGAAAGTTACAACAGCAACAACCCTTTCTTATTTTAGAGCCAGTATTTTCAATTACCTCACGTCATTATCTTAATACTTTCACTGCGACCCTATAATACTCAGTGTGTGCGTGTGTGTGTGTGTGTGTGTGTGTGTGTGTGTGTGTGTGTGTGTGTGTGTGTGTGTGTGTGCGCGCACGTTTTTGTTGTTGTTGTTGTTGCTGGTTTTGTTTTGTTTTTATATTATTTATTCTTCTTCTTCTTTTTTTTTTTCTATTTCTTTTTTCTCATATAATATTTTCACACTTTGTGCATTATTTGTAGATTAGCAACGGCAAGTTCGAAAAATGGTTGTGCCAGCCAAAACTTTCACCGTTGTAAAATAAAGAATCATTGTCATTGTCATTGTCATTGTCATTGTCTCTCTCTCTCTCTCTCTCTCTCTCTCTCTCTCACACACACACACACACACACACACACACACACACACACACACACACACACACACACACACACACACACACACACACACACACACACACACACACACACACACACACACACACACACACACACACACACACACACACACACACACACACACACACACACACACACACACACACACACACACACACACACACACACACACACACACACACACACACACACACACACACACACACACCACACACACACACACACACACACACACACACACACACACACACACACACACACACACACACACACACACACACACACACACACACACACACACACACACACACCACACACACACACACACACACACACACACACACACACACACACACACACACACACACACACAACACACACACACACACACACACACACACACACACACACACACACACACACACACACACACACACACACACACACACACACACACACACACACACAACACACACACACACACACACACACACACACACACACACACACACACACACACACACACACACACACACACACACACACACACACACACCACACACACACACACACACACACACACACACACACACACACACACACACACACACACACACACACACACACACACACACACACACACACACACACACACACACACACCACACACACACACACACACACACACACACCACACACACACACACACACACACACACACACACACACACACACACACACACACACACACACACACACACACACACACAACACACACACACACACACACACACACACACACACACACACACACACACACACACACACACACACACACACACACACACACACACACACACACACACACACACACACACACACACACACACACACACACACACACACACACACACACACACACACACACACACACACACACACACACACACACACACACACACACACACAACACACACACACACACACACACACACACACACACACACACACCACACACACACACCACACACACACACACACACACACACACACACACACACACACACACACACACACACACACACACACACACACACACACCACACACACACACACACACACACACACACACACACACACACACACACACACACACACACACACACACACACACACACACACACACACACACACACACACACACACACACACACACACACACACACACACACACACACACACACACACACACACACACCACACACACACACACACACACACACACACACACACACACACACACACACACACACACACACACACACACACACACACACACACACACACACACACACAAACCGGAGCAGACGACAGGTTCGCTTCAGCCAGTTCACCGCTGATTCTGTCTGTGAGCCATTTGCGCGGCTTTCAGTGTAGAGTCAAACATTGTAAAACACGATTGAAGTACGCGTTAGCATGGATATCTTCAACAGTGACGATCATCATACAGACTCAAGTTATATTTCAGATGTTTGTATCGTTTGTACCGTGGGAACGCGATGTCAGTGCAGTATTCGGAAAATTGGCGGATTCCGTAGAATAACTGTTGTTTGCAAATATTCAAACACTCAGATTTGTCACTGAGCCACGGCCGAAGACGGTGTACTATGCGATCCCAGGCAGCACCGCGCAGTAAGACTAGGTGATAAGGTGCGTGGGGGTTCCCCTTTAAAAAAGTGGTCTTGAAAGGCGTTCTACACTGAGATCTCCCGCATCCTTTTAAAACCGATTCCCGTTTGGGTCTAGTTTCTATTCTGCTGACACACTCAGCGTTGCCATCGGCGTCCCCATTTGGAGCATAAAACAAACGGTAAGTGTCATATTTCAGCGCGTGCAGAAGCACACCCTCATCGAAATCCGCCCGTCTCCAAGAGGCACACATCTTCATAAGCCCCCGCAGCTGCGGGGGCTTATGAAGATGTATGCCTCTTGAACTAATTGGTCGCTAGCAAGTTACCCCCATGTCAGGTTCTCAGAGAGAGGGTAAATCTGCCCTGCTCCGATTAAAAAATTGCGTTTCACCGCAGTCTAAATCAACAAGGAAAATGTACGCTTTTTGCGGGGGACAATTTATATCTGCTTCCTCATGTGGAGAAGATCTTTCCGGACATTCCATGTAGAGGTACCTTTTCTTCCTTGTTCTACATTTCCTGGTCCCAAAGTTGAGATAATGTCGTGTATGTTTTATGGGAAAATGCTAAAAGATAAAAAGATTAAAGAAAAGGAATTTTATGTTTTCAATTCAACACATTCATTGCCAGTGGACGCAGATGGTGCTTTTGAACTCACGTCATTGCAAATTCAACGTGCAAGATCTCCAGGCGTCAAAAGAACGTAGATGCGAAAGTGGTTTCAAAGGAAGGCATAGATCCTCATGAGCGAGAGGTATAGATAAGGATCTATACCTCTCGCAGTTGGGTGGGTGTTCAGTTTTTCTCGGCAGTGAACATACATTCTGAAAATAAATTCTCGAACATTTTAGATGCATGTTCAAAGGGATATTGAACAGACAATGCTTTGTGCGCTCAAATTCGCCAATAGAACGCGTTCTCTGTGATTGTCGTACATTACCAAAGAGGCTTTACTACCCTTCTTTTTACAATCCACGTCAGTAGGCGGGCGTAACAAAGGTGTCGTTACTGCTTTTTCGAGCACTGACGAACTCTCCCACGCAAAAGGAGACCGATTTTTACAAAAATAAATATTTAACACATTCATCCCTGACGCACTACAGCAGGAGATGGGTCGACCATGATAATTCAAGGGTAGTGCCAGATTAGCTTGGCGCCTGTCGGCGCCAACTTAATCTGGCACTGCCCTTTGAATTATCACGGTCGATCCATCTCCTGCAACTGATACATAGCAATTTGATGACCTCCAAAATTTGGGAAATACGGCCGTCGGGCTGAATGAGTTAACGACATTCAAACGTCATGATGAAACAAACATGTTTGTTTGTTGGAAGAACAGTTTGTCCGTGTAATTAAAGCAGGGGTTCATTACAAGCTGCACTCTGAGGTTTCTATTTGTTTGTTTCTTTCTTTATTTTTATTTTTTTCTCTCTCTTAAAGGCAGGATTTCATTACAAGCTGCACTCAGTGGGATCTCTATTGTTTTGTTTGTTTACTTCTTTCTTTCTTTCTCTTTTTGTGTGTGTTGTTGTTGGTTTTGTTTTATCGTGAAAGAACGTGTCATTACTGAATTACATGAATGATTTCAAAGCAAGGTGCACTCCGCTATGTTTACGTTTCGCACTAACAGCATTAACAGTGATAAATTATTTACGACGGCGAATTGACCAGAAAGCAAGTGTTTAGATAGTCAGTCAACACTCGATTGGAATAGATGAGGGCTGGTCTGTGATTTGGACCACACGGCCTCAAGCCGTATGGTCCAAAATTGCAGACCTGCCCATCGTTCTACGGGAATGCTGACTGGGCTAGACTCTACTCATTTTTCACTCGAAAAATTGCTCATAATAGTGGTTCGCTCTCGATAAATAAACACGCAACGAAGAGCACACTCTGAGAGGTTTTGATTTCTTGTACGGTAATTTAAACCATCAATACCCAGTAATACCATTAATGCGTCTTCATGTGACACCCCTATCGATATTGATCCCCCCTTCTGCGTGCAGCCAACCGTACTGTGTACGATACCTGTGGCTGCATGCACAAGGGAGGTTAATGGACGTCTCTCGTAAACCACGAATATTGACAACCTCCCTCACTGCCGAGAAAAAAATCGAACACCATCCCGGCAACTGCAAGAGGTATTGATCATCATGGGCCCCCGCAGTTGCGGCGGCTCGTGAGGACCTATGCCTCTTGCTAAAACCGCTGTGTACCATGCGTGTTCCTTTGGCGGCTGAGGTTTTTTGACGCAGAACTGACCATGAGTTCAAAAACACAGTTAGTGTCAGGAACGGCTTAACCCATTTAGCCCTGACGCACTACAGCAGGAGATGGGTCGACCATGATAATTCAAGGGTAGTGCCAGATTACCTTGGCGCCTGTCGGCGCCAAGCTAATCTGGCACTACCTTGAATTATCATGACCGATCCATCTTCTGCAACAGGTAAATAGTCGTTAGATGACGTCTCCAAAATTTTGGGAAATACGTGCGCCGGGCTGAATGAGTTAAAGAGACAAGCAGTGCCGCTCTTGGGGTAGAGTTCGCAAGTTGGAATAGGTTTCCACACCACAATTGATACAACCTGGGTGTCTGTTGTAGGTGTACACCAAGTATTTTTCCTACACCAGTTTGACAAGCAGTCATATGATAACTGGTAAATGCAAGAAAAGACTTATGTACATCGTGTGTTGGCTGTGACAACCGATGGCATGGTATATTATGACGAAAAAAAAAAAAAAAACCCCCGCTAAATGTAGAAATAGTGGGTGGTCATAACCTGCATATAAAAATGGGATTAACCCCATTGCGCGTGCAGCCACCGGTACTGCTACTTTCCCTCTGGCTGCATGCGCAACAGTGTTAATAGCGATGAAAGTAACGATCTCTTCCCTTTTGGATACAGCGCCTGTGTGAAAGTTTATGCCTTGTTCATATGTAGTTACTAATAAGGAGTGTTTTGCGGTACCCAGGAACTCTCCGAGAGCTTTTCAGACGGTTCCTCCTCTCTTGATTAGGTCAAAAGTACCCCCCACCCCCATCCCTTCCCCATCCCTCTCTCTCTCTCTCTCTCTCTCTCTCTCTCTCTGTCTCTCTCTCTCTCTCTCTCTCTCTCTCTCTCTCTCTCTCTCTCTCTCTCTCTCTCTCTCTCTCTCTCGCATCGACTATGCTTTAACAGTGTGGGACGGTTTAAGAGATGTGCATGAAGAGGTTAAACTCACTACACAGGAGAGCTGCTAAATTAATATTTCCGGCTCCCCATCTTTCCACCGATCACAAACTCGCGTCACTGGATATGCTCCCTCTAAAGACACACTTT
>BTPG01000004.1:127341534-127356534 GCA_036245525.1 Semisulcospira habei | reverse complement strand
GGGACACTCTCATTCTTTTGTTCATATATGGTAGGGAGAATTCAAACTGTGTACATCAATGCTACCTTCTCTTCTGAAAAGAGTGTTGAGTATGGCGTGCCCCAGGGATCCATACTAGGGCCGTTACTTTTCTGTTTGTTTATAAATGATCTTCCACTTTATATATCAATCCAAATACCGAATGTGACATGTTTGCCGATGATTCAACTCTTCACGCTGGCGGGAAAACTGTACCTGAAATATCAAGCAATCTTCAGCTTTGTCTTCAGGAGGTCTCACTGTGGTGCAAAAATAATCAAATGCTTGTAAATCCATCCAAAACGAAAAGCATGCTAATCACAACACGCCAAAAGCATCAGCTCCGCCCCCATTCACTTAACCTCTCTTTTGATTCAGTTACCATTGAGCAAGTCAAGGAATATCGCCTTCTCGGGGTAATTGTTGATGACCAACTGTGCTGGTTGCCCCATCTAACACAACTAGGGAAAACATTATCAAAGAAGCTATTTTTATTGTCAATATTAAAATCTATCATTGATACTAAGACACGAAAGCTATTTTTCAACTCCTACATTAAACCTCACATTGACTCGACTACGCATCTACTATTTGGGACGGCTGTAGTAAGGCTAACCTTAAGCGGATCAATTCTCTATACAATCGCGCAGTTAAACTGATCCTCCCAATCCCCTCTCTAACTTTGGAGGAAAAGCTTCAGGCAACAGGGCTCCTTCTCTTACATCAACACCTTACGTTAAATAAGTGCGTACTTATGCACAAAGCACTGAACGGGAAAGCCCCCCCTCTACCTGGCTAAGCTTTTCACTGAGAGCGAAAGGGTCTACTGCACTTTGAGGAACAGTCTCGTCATTGAACGGCCCCGAATTGATTTGTTTAAATCCAGCCTTTCGTACGCGGGTGCCTATTTATGGAACTCACTTCCTCCACATATACAGCAAACGAGACATCTTCCATTGTTTAGGACGAAAGATGTTAAATACATCTCTGAGCAAACTTGAAAGAAACGTAGATAATATGCCCAAAAGAGTAATGTCAATAATTTCCTGTGGTCCTCCGTTTTGCATTTGTTAGCTTTTACATAATATCTCTCTTTATCGTGGTGTTTTGCCTGCTCACTAAATTCCTACACATGAGTAGCTGTATCATAAGTGTGCAGTCGCTTTCTATAAACACACTTTACATCGTACCCCGCCCCCCCCCCCCCAAGACCCTGTCATTTTGCTGTGTGTGTGTGTGTGTGTGTGTGTGTGTGTGTGTGTGTGTGTGTGTGTGTGTGTGTGTGTGTGTGTGTAATCTTCAGCGACTTTGGAACTTGTATCGGAATGTAACACAAGTGACCTGTGGGTGTAGCCGCTTGCTTTTGTGCTGTTAACATATTGTTTTAATGTTGCTTTTAATGTTGTAGTTTAGCAAGGACAAACATGAAAAGAGGCCTGTGCACCTATTGTTTCCATCCTCGAGAAATAAAGTCTCACTCACTCACACTCACACTCACACTCACACTCACACTCACACTCACACTCACACTCACACTCACACTCACACTCTCACACTCACACTCACACTCACACTCACACTCACACTCACACTCACACTCACACACACACACACTCTCTCTCTCTCTCACTCACTCTCTCACTCTCACTCACTCTCTCTCTCACTCTCTCTCTCTCTCTCTCTCTCTCTCTCTCTCTCTCTCTCTCTCTCTCTCTCTCTCTCTGCATTAAACGATAAACTACCCCGATATATCACATCGCTATTTACCGTCCAGTCATCAACATACTCCAGATCAAGAAAATCCCTTATTGTGCCGTGACCTAGAATTGATCTCTATAAAACGAGTTTGACGTTCTCTGGCTCTAGTCCTTGGAATGCCTTGCCTAGAAACGTCACGACATCAGCTACTTTATCCTCGTTTAAAGTCAGTCTCATCAAGTACTTATTTTTGTCAGCAGCATCCCCGTGACTGTGCACATATTTATTGAAAAATACTATTTCTCATTAGATCATTAATTGCGTGTATCACAGGTTTCGATGACTCATATTTATTCGGTACAGCTTCTATGTAGCCAGCTACTCATATGACTGACTAGCTTAACGTTATAAGCCGCGTAAGCGTGTGTATGCACGTGTGTGTGTGTGTGTGTGTGTGTGTGTGTGTGTGTGTGTGTGTGTGTGCGTGCGTGTGCGTGTTTGTGCGTGTGCGTACGTGTATATTAGAGATAGAGAGTGGCGTGCTCAAATGTGCATGCGTTATGTATGCGTATTAGGTTGTGTGTATTCTTATTATATTATTTTAATTAAACCTCACAACATGTCATTATGCCCGACCAGTAAAGTTGGTATTCATACGTCACTTCCCCCTTACATTTTTTTCTTCTTCTTCATTCTTGGCTTGTGCTGTGTCATGTAATTTTTTTTCCCCTTTTCAGTAGTAGAATACAATTAGTGCGATAGTAACTCTGTAATCAGTAGATTAGCAACGGCAAGTTCGAAAAATGGTTGTTACTACCAAAACTTTTACCGTTGTCAAATAAAGGATCATTGTCATTGTCATTCTCTCTCTCTCTCTCTCTCTCTCTCTCTCTCTCTCTCTCTCTCTCTCTCTCTCTCTCTCTAAAATGATCATTGTGCATTTCAACATCAAAGACCCTCAGTCGTGCGTGGAACTTGGATACACGTGGTTTACAACAAGAGGCATAGATCCTCATGCAGTTGGGCGGTGTTCAGTTTTTCTGGGCAGTGAGGAAGACCAAACTGATGACCAGTGGCATTGGCACTGACGTCATGATTGGAAGCCAAAAACTGGAAACCGTTAATAAATTCAAATACTTAGGAGCCATCGTGACAGATGAGGGATCAAAACCAGAAATACTGTCCAGGATTGCGCAGACAACAACAGCACTGACAAGTTTGAAGACCATATAGAAGGACAGAAACATCACACTCTGCTCCAAGATCAGACTAATGCGCTCCTTAGTCATCTCAGTGTTCTTGAATGCCTGCGAGTCATGGACCCTCACAGCAGACCTTGAAAGGATAATAATAATAATAATAATAATAATAATAATAATAATAATAATACCGTTATTATATAGGCGCTTTTTCTCAATTTTTGGGCAAATCGACTCAAAGCGCCGCGAACTGAAACCCAACACGCACACTCACGTAACAGACACGGATTTACGCCATTTAAGACAAACACAGTACAAGACAGACGAAGGGCCAGTTCAGCTACTGAAGTTACAGAGATTTTTGATCGCTTGTATTTGAAATGGGCTCATGTAGATCTATACCTCTTGCACTGAGTAATGTTTAGTGAAGGGCTTCAGTGAAGGGATTAAGCACCACCACTGAGTTATCACGGTCGATCTATCTCAGGCAGATGTCGCTGGAGAACAAAGATTTGTCTCTCTCAGATATCGGCGTCTATTACCGATGCATTTGATGGCTGACAGTTGTGTGCCCTTGACGCCTCTCAGGGGCCGAGCACTCGACAATCAAGGGTGGTTAACTGCTGGAAAAGCGGTCGGACTCCTGTTCGGCGCGGAACGCGATTTGTGGAAATCGGTCCTCGAGTCACGTCCGAAGGCTTGGCGCGTATTGATTGCAATCCGGGTCTTTTTTTAAGCCCCGCACTCTTTATGTCTCAATGTGCTTGCTGCACACTTTCTTTTTCTTTTCATCCCGATGATTCTTGCTCCGCTTGCTTCTGACATTATCCTTTCCCCCATTCTTTTTTTAATCCAGAAATAGATGCTGATTTGTGACTGAGCGGTTTTTCCTGGGTCACAGTCTTCAGTCCTGTAGACTGAATCAGCTTTCCCCCCGAATCCCAGAAAGCTGAATTTCATCGTTTTTAGCTTTTTGCTTCAGGCAGAACAACCCTTCAGCCAGCCTGTTCCATCCGCAAGAGGCCTAAATTTTCACTAGAATGGTTATCTCCTGCCTGCCATGGGTTATGGGACATATTTTAGTCCGTGAAGGTTTTTCAGTCATGTTAAATTTTCACACTGTCAACCATGGGCTTTGAAATCATAAAAGCTTCTAAAGTGAATGAGCCTTCCTGGTGTTATAACCACTCAGTCAAAATCACAACGCTTCAGAATAGAACAAGCCGTTCTGATTTCTAAAACATCACAATTAAAAAAATCATCCATCATTTAACTTTTCAGAAATAACTTGTGACAACTCATTCTGATCGAATTACTGCTGAGGCCAGCGTGTCCACAATGACATGAAGCCTTGGTGATGGTGACACGCGAAGATAGTGAAAACATAGCGGTCACTGACCGGAGTCAGAGTGATTTGTCCTTCAATTAACAACGTGTTAAATCTAGTGTAATATCGTTAACTCTTCACCTCCCCTCCCCCTACCCCCCCCCCCCCCCCCGAAAATAGGGCACTCACAGAGCATCTCTCTCTCTCTTTCTCTCTCTCTCTCTCTCTCTCTCTATCTCTCTCTCTCTCTCTCTCTCTCACTCTCTCTCTCTCTCTCTCTCTCTCTCTCTCTCTCCCCCCCCCCCCGAAAAAGGGCACACACCAAACATTCCGTCTCTCTCTCTCTCTCTCTCTCTCTCTCTCTCTCTCTCTCTCTCTCTCTCTCTCTTGTTTTTCCCAATTTAAAGACAGTATTTTGTGATTTGTACATTATATGTAAAGTAGATTAGCAACGGCAAGTTCGAAAAATGGTTTCACCAAAACTTTCACCGTTGTAAAATAAAGAATCATTGTCATTCTCTCTCTCTCTCTCTCTCTCTCTCTCTCTCTCTCTCTCTCTCTCTCTCTCTCTCTCTCTGTGCTGTTAACATATTGTTTTAATGTTGCTATTAATGTTGTAGTTTAGCAAGGACAAACATGAAAAGAGGCCTGTGCGCCTATTGTTTCCATCCTTGAGAAATAAAGTATCATTCATTCATTCACTCACTCACTCACTCACTCACTCACTCACTCACTCACTAACTCAACTCAACTCAACTCAACTCAACTCAACTCAACTCAACCCAACCCAACCCAACCCAACCCAACCCAACCCAACCCAACCCAACCCAACTCAACTCAACTCAACTCAACCCAACCCACCCATCCTCCCTCCCTCCCTCCCTCTCTCCCTCTCTCCCTCTCTCTCTCTCTCTCTCTCTCTCTCTCTCTCTCTCTCTCTGCGCATGTATGTGGGTGTGGGTATGGGTGTGGGAAATACAGACTTTGCTAAAACACTGATGTATTGTACCTGAGCCTTGGAGGACAGTAGCGTGTTTCACGGTCTGATGATCAGCACGATAGTGAGGTTTCGTTTGCAAAAAACAAGTCTCAACAACGAACGAGAGCGAAGCCACGGCGGATAGCCAGCTTATTCAATGAGCATAAACAACACTCCAAACATTCCAAGAGGCACAGATCTTCATGAGCTCGGAGCTTGGTCCATAAGCATAGACAACACTCCATCTATGCCTCTTGGAAATGTTTGGAGTGGTTCAATGTCCGCCGTCTTTCGCTCGCGTTCGTTGCTTGGAATCGTTCGTCGCAAACAAAACATCACTAATATCACAACGATCCTTTCCCCCCTCACCCCCTCCCCAAACACACACACACACAGAGACGTGTCCTAGTGCGCAGAAGTTCACTTGGCCGACGTCGATCACAGCTGACCCGCGCCGCACGGCCGTGTTGAAGAAGCTACCAAGTAAGTAGGAAAAAGCACTGTCGGGGGGAGAGAATTGTGCATTATCGACCAATGATCATAGATCTTGTTGTAGTAGACGTCAGCCCAAACATCCTTTGCACACTGCGTGGGACACATGACCGTTAAGTCATTTCATCAGTTCTGCTACGGCCACCGGCTATATATTAACCCCCTCATTGCTGATCGTGTTTCAGAAATTGTTGTTAATAGGGCGGCGCTGAAGAATTCCGCTTTAATGATGAATTTCGCGCATGCGCAGCGCTCTACTGACGCCGAAAAATATCGAGTAAACAAACTACACGAAGTGCAGCGTTGTCGATCAAATTACGCGTGTGGAGCCTAGAAGCACTAGTTAAAAGCCACACCGCGCCGTGCTAGCAGTCTCTACTTTTACTCGGAAAAACTGTTTGGCCAGGCCAATAGTATTCAAGAACGGGATCACATGATTTGCCTTCATAGTCTCAGTAAAGCATGGAACACTCTACTATTTAACGCCAAAGAACCCGCAGCGGCAAGAAACATGGATCCATACAAAGTGGTGTCAGCAAAAGGCATTGCGGGGCCTCTTGCGGCGTGGGCTCTTGAAGAACAAGAACAAGAAGAACAAACAAGGACGTCTTGAAGCACAAAAACAAGAACAACAACAACGATAGCAAAGCGCTGTGAAATATACTGACGAGCAAAAGAAATGCGACATTTTTTGGAATCCCAAAACTGGTTCCCAAAACTGTCGCATTTTTTTAATGGCTTGTCAGTATACGTGACGAAACAGTCCAGTCATTGTAAACTACGGAAGAGATCGTTATATAAAGGTGGAGCTTCTCAAGGTTCGCTGTACAAATTGTCTAGGAGACGACATCTGTTGGACGCAAGCTGCAGCTCTAGCGCTCTAAATCACTCAACACATCCTTAAGGCCCTTAGGTCAAATTCCGTATATTCGGAAGTCTGCTCTCTGAGGACTACGGTGCAGCGAGTTCAAGAGACAGATCGACCATGATAGTTCAAGAGTGGAGTCAGAATAGCTTGGCGCCTACAGGGGCCAAGCAATTCTGACTCCACCCTTGAACTATCATGGTCCATTGTATTGCCAGGGTTGAAATTGTGGAAGATGTGTGGAGTTAGTTATTAGGGCTTAACGCTGAACAGGAGAAAAAGGATGAAAATCTATAGACCAAGAGAGAAGACAATAGATAGATGGCAGAGAATATATAGATATAGACTTATGACCAAGATACTCGGGCAACAAGGAACATAGATCATTATGAGCTCGCTTTCCAGACCTGCCGGGTCTCATGAAATTCAAATTGCTGGAACGGCGGAGCTTTGATGAAATGTACAACAACGTGAAAAGCAAGCGTGATCCAGAAAGGTTAGAAATCTGGGCCGATGCCCACCAGGAAGCGGCTGCACGGTTTTCATGAGAATCTGCACATCTTCGCAGACGTGCAACGTGACTGTAATCTGTGTGACAGGGGGGATGTCGTCTGGGACCGCCCCGACAATTGAGAGTGACGAATGTTGCAGACGATCAAGATTCTCATAACATCTGCCGACCTCCCCTCCCTAATACAGCGGCTAAGTAGAACAAAGACAGGAAGAGCTGCAATCATTTTGCATGTAAAAAAAAAAAAAAAAAAGAAAAAAAAAAAAAGAGAGAAAAAAAAAGAGAAAAGAATGAAAAGCATAAATTTAAATCATTCAGCCTCAACACACCACAGCAAGACATGGATCGAGCATGATAGTTCAAGGGTGGTGCCAGAATAGCTTGGCGCCCATAGGCGCCAAGCTATTCTGGCACCACCCTTGAACTATCATGCTCGATCTGTCTCTAGAATTGTAATACAGTCCTTCAGAAGGCAACTTCAAAGTTTGGGGATTTCGGTCCTTGGGCAGAATGTGTTAAACAAGTGATGGATATTGTGTAGCAGGGTGGAAAGTGGGAGGTGTGGGTATGTCTGTGTGTGTGTGTGTGGGGGGGGGGGGGTGGGGGGTAGGGGGTAGGAGAGGCGGGGGGGGGGGCTGCCCCCCCCCCCCCTAGCAAATGTAGGGGGAGGGGCAAATTTAGAGTGTATAGTTCCTTCTAACCCCTTGCAATAAATTTTGTGGAGAGTGAGAGAAAAAGAAAAAAAGAAATAAAAAAGAAAGAAATTACTAGCGAGAAAAGATGTTCTTAGACTGGTGCTGGCCATCTATTGTATTCAGGTTCGACAGTAGCCTGCGGCTTCCCCCCCCCCCCCTCCACTTTCGCCGTTGTTTGATTATTTTAGTCCGGTCTCATGAGGATCTATGCCTCTTGGAGATGTTTGAAGTGTTGTCTATGCTTACATGGTAAATCGGGGTTTTCGCCGTGATTTCGCTCTCGTTGGTTGTTGGGAGTCATGTCGTTCGTTGCAAACGAAGCCTCACTAACACTATATACTACGATTTTTACTGCTACTACCACTACTCCTGAGAAGCACTTAATTATGCATGTTCCGGCTGACAGACAAGAGCCGCTTATCCAATAAATAGCCGCGCGTCCGAGGCGCGTGCTTGGCGCGAGACAATTAGCATGTAAGTCGGAGTCCAGATAGCCAGACCAATTTGTCACCAGAATTGATAGAGCTTTTGCGACAACCGCCAAAACGGCGGGAGATGGGTCGTCCGCGATAGCTCAAGGGTAGTTCCTGATTAGCTTGGCGGCTCTAGAGGCGCCAAGCTAATCAGGTACTACCCTTGAATTCTCGCGGTCTGTCTGTTTCTCGTAACGTTTAAAAGAAGTGATTTGTGGACAGGCCTGAATTAAGATGAAACCGGTCGAATGTGGGAGTGAGGGTAACAACGATAGTCCCTGGTGAGACCCGTGACCCGATTGCATGTCTAGTAAATCGACATCAGCTCACTATTACATAATAACAGGGAACCGTATCAGTGTATGGGCCACACCTATGTTATTGTATAGCGTAAAAAAAAAAAATCAGTTTTCCAGGGGGGGTTGGGGTTGTGCGTGGGTGCTCAACTTTTTTTTCTCTATTGCTAGGGTCTAGTATATATCAAAACACCACAACCGAAACTGTTCTAGGAGGTGCTGCAATAACATTAAAGCACCCCCCCCCCCTCCTTCTCAGACCATGTTGTGGACAGGCAGTGAATGATTTTTTTTTTAAAGCCGAGCGGGGGTGGGGGGGGGTGGGGGGGGGGGGGGGAGGGGGTGCTGTAGTACCAAAGCACCCCCCCTCCGGATCCGGCCCTCAGTGGAACTGATTTGTAAATATATTATGATTCCAGGAGAAAGCAACTATTACTCCTGATTATTACTGCTTAGTCACCATGGCTAACTGGACATCTTTCCGAAGGAGGAGAGCGGTAATACTTACATACATATCTGGTTTTTTCCACCTTCTTTTTTTCTTTAATTTATTTATTTATTTTTATTTTATTTTATTTTATTTTATTTATTTATTTATTTTTTGGGGGAGGGTTTGTTTGCACATGTTCTGTGTCAACATGCTGTATGTCGAACACATACTTAATTATATGAAAGGAGTATTATGATATGGAAGATTTTGTGTATGAGTTTTGTGGACTTTTTCCTGTCTTATGTATTTGTTTAGCCATTTCTGTCTGTCTGGTACTTATTTGATTTGGTTTTTGTTTACCTTAGCTTGCTGCTCTATACTGATAGTACAGTCCGCCATTGTGGTTATGTGCATTCTGCTGCATGTAACTGTTGCAAATATATTTGACATGAATTATGGCTAATTCTAATGACAATCCACTGAAAATATGCACCATTAATGCAAATGGTTTAGGCCAGTATCAGAAAAGAAAAGATGTATTAGATTACCTCAGTCAGCTCAAAGCTTCCATCTATTTACTGCAGAAGACACACCTCAAGACTAACAGTGAACACATACTAAGGGCCATGTGGGGTTTTAAATGTATTTTGTGTGGTAATAATACAAATAGTAAAGGAGTGGCCATTTTGTTTAACAACAACTTTAAGTATAAGTTACATAATGTGGTTAGAAGTAATGATAGAATGTATATTGTACTAGACATTGACATAGAGAGTAAACGCATGACTGTTGTTAATATGTATGGGACTAGTCATGGGGACTCTGCAACCTTTTTTGATACAGCTTTTGAAGAAATAGCCAGACTTGATAATCAGTATATAATAGTAGGTGGTGACTGGAATGTAGTATTGGATGCTTGTATGGATACATACAGATAATATAGACACGTCAACCGCCCACGTTCTATGCAAAAGGTGTATGACCTAGTGGATGTATGTAGGGTGCTTCCGAAGACCCATCAACTAGACAGTACACATGGCGTCGTTTTACTTCAGCCCAAAAAGGACGATTGGACGTCTTTTTGATTTCAGAATGTTTGATGTTAGAGGTTAACAAGGCAAAAATTGACTCGGGCTATCGTTCTGAGCACTCGCTTGTATCTGTCGATTTTGTTGTTGTTGCTCTTTAGACCCCAAAACACCTTATTTATCATTTCCACATATGTCTTGTCCTTAAGAAGTGAGTTATTAAATTTCCAAAAGGTTCTATCTCTCCTAGATAGAACCTTTTGGAAATTTAATAGCTCACTTCTTAAGGACAAGACATACGTGGAAATGATGAAGAAGGTGTTTTGGGGTCTAAAGTGGCAATATGGACTTCTGGTTTATAATATGGATACTATTGCTAATGCGAGCAATGACGACATACAATTCTGCATCAATGATCAAACTTTTTTTTTGGAAATGTTGCTCCTTGAAACTCGGGGCAAGACCATCTCATATGCCAGTCACAAGAAAAAAGAAGAAAGCAAAAGAGAGGAATCCCTAAAGAAAGAAATTAGAGACTTGGAACATAGTTTGCATGATAATGATATTCCCATGCTTGAGGTTAAAAAAGAAAAACTTGTCTTACGTAGGAAAAGGACAGAGGGCATGGTTGTCCGGTCACGAGCTAAGTGGATACAAGATGGTGAAATGTCATCAAAGTATTTTTGTAGCTTAGAAGGAAGGAACTTTGTGAGTAAATCATTGAATTATTTAGAGAAAGACAATGGTGACGTGATCAATGATGCAGATGCTATTGTCAATGAAACCCAAGCTATTTTATGAGCAGTTGTATGCTTCAAGAGAGGCAGAGTTAGTTGATGTTGACCTCTTCTCTACTATTATTGCACAATCATTGTCTGACGATCAGAAGATGCCGATTGAAGGGCCTATTTCGATGGAGGAAGCATTAAAATCATTGAAAAAGATGTGTAACAACAAATCTCCAGGTTCAGATGGCTTTACCACTGAGTTCTTTAATTTTTTTCGGGGCAGATATTGGTAATTTTCTTGTTGGATCTGCCACCTTGTGCTTCTCTATCACTGTCTGGTATGGTAACACAACCGCGACAGAAAAGAACCATCTCGAGCACATTGTTAAGACTGCCTCCCAAATAGCTGGTTGCGACTTTCCATCTGTCGCCTCCATTTTCAAAACGCGTATGGAACGGAAGGCAGGAAAGATCGTTTGCTATCTGTCACACCCAGCCAATCATCTCTTCGAGCTTCTGCCCTCTGGCCGGCGGCGGGTTTCGTGCTTTGAAAGCCAGAACCTCTCGATTCAGATGCAGTTTCTTTCCAGAAGCTGTCCTCAGTTCATCATCATCCATGGAACAACGTGATTCCATGATTGTGACATATGACTGATTTGTGTGTAAATATTGTGTTTATCTATCCTTAGTGCTGTATACAGGACGCCAACTGAGTGTATGACATGATGAATGCATGTGCAGCCCTACAAGTGAGGATGTATTTTACTGTCGCCATGTCACACAAAAATCCTTGTAACGTTTTACTTGGTGAATAAATGTCTTATGTCAACTATGGTTTTAATCATGGCCAGCTGTCGTAACCCAGAACCAAGGGGTGATCACTTGTATACCCAAAGAGGGAAAAGATAAGATTTAAAAAAAAAAACTGGAGACCTATTACCCTTTTAATACTAGCTACAAAATAGCTTCTGCTTGTATAGCTGAGCGTCTGAAACTGGTCTTACCCTCAAAATATTCGACTACTTTATGATGTGCTTTTCTATACTCATGTGAATCAGGTGCCTAGTCAACTAATTCTCATAGACTTTGAGAAATCATTTGACTCTGTAGCCTGGTCCTTTTTGGAAAAATGTCTTTATTTTTTTTTTCAACTTTGGTCCAGACATTAAGAAATGGATTAGTACTTTTTATTATGATATAAAGGCTTGTGTCGCTGTTAATGGTCGTTATTCTAGCTGGTTTCCAGTACAAAGGGGTTGTCGTCAAGGCGACCCAAGCTCTCCGTATATTTATTTAATTTGCGCCGAAATCTTGGCCTCTATTCTGCGCCAAAATAAAAACATTAGTGGCTTAAAAGTTAGGGATATATACTTACTTCTGTCTCAGTTTGCGGCTGACATTTCTTTGTACTTAGATGGAAGCAAGAAGTCTTTTGAAGAAAGTATCCGCTGTCTACAATACTTTGCATCTATTTCTGGTCTTAAGATAAACATGGAGAAAACCCAGGTGGTCTGGTTGGGTTCAATGAGAAATTCTAACGGTCGGTTTATACCTGAATTCAACTTCATATTGGACCCAGGGATTTTTAAGGTTCTTGGCATAAAATTCTCTACAAACATTGATATTATAACTGCTATTAATTATGAGGGCAAATTGGCCGAAATTCAGCGTGTTTTGTATGTTTGGTCAAAGCGTCAGCTTACACCATTAGGTAAAATTACAGTAATCAGAACGTTGGCAGTGTCAAAGATTGTCCATCTGTTTATAAATTTCCCGGATCCTCCGGCACAGTTTTTGACTGACCTTGAGAAGATGTTGTTCATGTTCTTGTGGAATGGAAAAAAAAAGCAAAACGGAGTAAAACTGTTGTCTGCTCAGCATACGATGAGGGTGGTTTGCGAATGTTAAACATTCACTCTTTTTTGACAGCTATGACGGTCGTTTGGCTTAAAAGGGTCTTTAGTGAACCATGTAACTCATTGGTACGGAAGACTTTGTTGATTTGCTATCCTGTGTTTGGTAAGATACAAATGTTTGGTGGTGAATATGCAAACGTTTTAATGCATCACTGTAATAATCACTTTTGGACCGATGTCGCCAAACACTACAAAGTTGTTTGTAACAAGTGTATACCTGAACATTTTGGTGAAGTGCTCTCAGAGTATATTCATTATAACAAAGGCGTTATCAGAGACCGAAAAACGGTTCATGTCACTGAGTGGAAAGAGAAAGGGGTTTTGGTCACATTGGGGACCTGCTAGATGAAAATGGCTCTTTATTATCTTTTAAATCCTTTAAGTTGTTGCACCCCGAAGTATCAAAACATTTTTTTAAAAATGTATTCTGGCATAGCTAGGGCTGTCAGGGTTTACTTAAACTCATTATTAATAGAGCCAGTTATGAATTGTAGCAGTAGTGCAGGCAACAATGCTTGGAACACCATCATGCAGGGTAGCAGTAAAACTGTCTATGCAGCCTTGGTCAAAGCAAGGTCAAAGCCTGTCTGTATTCAGAGGTGGTCCCAAAGCTTTGCTGATGTAATAAATTTTAATTCTGTATTTTCAAAAACTTGTAAAACCACTCCTGATTCTCAACTTAGATGGTTTCAGGTAAGGTTTTTGCACCGGCTGCTGCCCACAAAGCGTTTCTTATTTCTGCGTAAACTGTGCGACTCTGCACTCCGTACTTTTTGTAAAAATGAGGAAGAAACTCTAACTCACCTGTTTTGGAACTGCCCTTTGCACACACTTTTTGGTCTGACATGGGACAATGGTTGAGAGAGAACTGTGGAAAATGTGTAAACTTTGAGTTCACAAAGATTCTGGTTATATTTGGTACAGCTAAGAACTTTAAGTCTGACACTGTCATGGATCATATGATACTAGTTGCGAAGTTTTATGTTTACAAGTGCAGACTACAGCAGACGCTACCTATTTTAGGGCACTTTAGTGCAGTTTTGAGGAACCGCTATCTATGTGAAAAAACCGATTTGGAATTATTGGCCAGATTCACAAATTCCATTGTTTATGGCATCCTTATAGTACACTTTTTGGTGGGTGTTAATGTTATCTTGGGCACCAGTCACAGCAATACTAGTAGCGGCTTTGTGCTACTGGTGCCACCAATTGCAATACTAGTTGCAGCCTTGTAGGGATTGGTTTGAGTTGCCAGTAGTGGCCTTTTATTTGTCTTCTTTTTCATCTGGATGCCTCTCTGTATGCAGCCACCGGTGCTATTTATAGTACTGGGGGACGCATGCTGAGGGGTTCATTAACAGTATGACTGTCCAAACTGTGTCGGACACTGGACGATATGTGCTCGCTGTTGCATGTATATGTGTGTGTGTGTGTGTGTGTGTGTGTGTGTGTGCGTGTGCGTGCGTGCGTGCGGCGCGCGCGTGTGTGTGTGGGGGGGGGGGAGGCGCTTACTTTGTTCACTTCTTGTGTGATCTTCTTGCATATGTATGTATATGTACACCTGTATGATCGAAAAACATAAATAAATAATTATAAATAGAACAACAAGAGTAAAGAGTGAGATACTTCCCCCTTGGCTGACAAAGGATCGGTGCGAAATGACCTAAAAAGAGAAAAGAACTTTGATGAATTTAAAAAGCAGCGAAACCGCGTGAGGCCAATGGTGCGCGCCGCGAGGCGGGACTTTATCCGCAACACTGTCAAGGACAACAAAGATGTGCCAGCAGTGTGTACTAAAGTGTACTAAATTCGATCACCCGAGACAATAACAGTTGGTCAACAACCATCCCTAGTAATCTCTCCGCTGACACATTCAACGAACATTTTCTGTCTGTTGCGGATTTGATAACTACCCCTAATCGTGATACCGTAGAGGCTGACATATGCCCAGATTACTTAGTTAATTTCTGCAACAGAAAAAGTAACTGGCACACCACCATTTACTATCCCCACACTTGCTCTACACGAAGTGAGCAAACTAATTAGTGACCTAGCTAATAAGAAGTCCTCCGGCCATGATGATATCAGCTCACAAATATTAAAGTTGTCTTTACCATACATCGTAGAGACACTTACTTATATTTACAACTTATGTATTCAAAACGATGTATTCCCTACAGACCTTAAAGTCGCAAAAGTCGTTCCACTGCCAAAATCAAAGATCGTACTGACCCTAACAACTATAGACCCATTTCTCTGCTGTCAGTATTATCTAAACCGCTCGAAAGGCATATACATAAACACCTGTCTGACTACTTAGAATCACGAAAGTTGCTCTATTCGTC
>BTPG01000004.1:127291534-127336534 GCA_036245525.1 Semisulcospira habei | reverse complement strand
ATGTGAATTCACTCTCTTAAACCTTGTGGCAGAAACAGCCTTCCATCTAGGATAGAGAAGGAGGAACACGAAATGTACGTGGGAACGCACGGACCCCCCACCCAGCCTCGTCTCACGGACATCTGGGAATTATCGGTGAGGAGTCTGCATAACTGATTCAACTGACCCTGCACACCGATGGGTATAACCCAACACCAGCCGTTGTCAGAGAAACATAGATCCTCATACTATGGGAGCCTACTACACGGTAGTCCTTAACTAATGTACATCCACATTAGACTTGAGACATAGATCCTCATACTATGGGAGCCTACACGGTACTCCTTAACTAATGTACGTCTACATTAGATTGACAAGCAGGGTTGCCTGCACGAAAAATTTGCCATTCTTTCTCTCTTGACTTCTTGTTTTCCATCGCCGCCATTTCACCGGCGTTTTGTCTACTTCGTTTCCGTTAGGTCAGAAGAAGCGAAAACCGTGCGTTTTTATTGGCCGATTTCTACAATCTATGATGACGTAGGGGAGAACCCCACCATAAGCTATAAATAACCTATCCCCGCTCGCTAAGAACTCGTTCGGAGCTACGCACATCGCTAAGTCGCTCCATGCAACAGAAAACACTCGCGCACTAAGCAAGAGCTTTACTAAGCAAGAAAGACCTTAAGTCAGCGAGCTTAACACACTATATTTAAGCACGCTACATGCAACCCACTCAGTCTCTATATCGGGGAAGAAACTCATGGGACAGGAGTGAAGTAGGGTTGTAGCTGATCGTCCGTTTTCTGTGGAAGTGTATTCGTGAACAGAACAGAGCCTGAAGCATAAACAGTCTCAGACGTTAGTAACTGTCCGGCAAAGTAAACATGGAACTGCAACAAGAGGGATCGATTCTCAGGGAGCCGCTGAGGATTGCTGAGGATTCGTGCCGCCTGTTGAGGCCAATAGTAAAATCCACATGTTCTTGTGGCCTACGTGACTCCCTTCCCCATCCCCCTCCCCCCTCCCTTGCCATTTATCCCAGCCCTACGACCATTTAACTTATTCACACCTACTAAACAACTTTCACAAATGTGGGAGGCGTCCAGAACGACGGATTAGCCAGCTGTGAGATAACGATCGGCTAAATATTACCGTTCAAAGGTAGTCCCAGATTACCGTGGCGCCTTGCCAGGCAAACAAACAAACAAACAAACAAACAAACAAACAAACGAAGGAACGAACAAACAAACAAAGTACGAACAAACAATAAACAAAGAAACTGAGAAATCCAGACCAAAAAGGTGACTGCCAAACGTGTAAAATGCAAAGAATTACCCAACGGAGAAAGAAACACGCTTAGAAAAAAGTTACAACACTGGGTCCTACAGATGCCACATTCCTTCTGCGATTGAAATGAAGATAAGTAGCGACTGATCTCTATTTGTTTGTTTGTCTGTTTGAAAAAGGGTATTTACCCGAAATATTAATAATTGTGTTGTAACTGTCTTTTCTAAGCGTGTTTCTTTCTCCGTTGGGTACTTCTTTTCTAAAGAAACTGAGGGAGGTGCTTTCATTCAGCCTCTTCTTCTCACTCCAGTCCGATTTCTTTTCTGGATTGAAAACAAAACAAACACACACGAAACAAGTTGATTGGGTTTTCTTTGTCAGATTGTCAGACGTCTGCGTGCAACCATCCCACCCTCTCTTCTTAGCGTTCACCTCTTCCTACCTCCCTCCCGGCCCCCACCTCCCGCACCCCCCCCCCCAACCCGCAACTAACAACCACCCCCCCCCCCATCCCTTACCACCCACACCCCATCCTCTAACTCTGCTTCCTCAAACACCCAGTCCGGGCCGTTAGCGCGTCCACTCAGCTGTCAGACGTTCTTAGTGTCATTGTCGGCGTTGTGTTGTTTCCCAATGTCCCAGTGCGCAAAATGTCCTTGGGCCCACGTGGACCGCAGCTGCAGCCCACGTGGGCCCGAGGACATTTTGCACACTGGACAGAAAGCTCGACCCGCAGGAGAAAAATGCATAAGGGGACTACAATAGTCGATTTTATATACTTCTACTGCGTGGTCTCACTGTGTGCTGGTCTTTTGACTCTGGACTTGTCTCAACTGTGAGTGCTAGTCGAGTGATTTAGACCATAATCTTTCTATCCTGATACACAAGTGCATGAAATAAATGTGACTATCATAGTTTAAGAGTAGTGCCAGAATAACTTGGCGCCTGAGGCGCCGAGCTATTCTGGCACCACCCTTGAACTAGCATGGTCGATCTGTCTCCTACTCTGCAATATAGCCTTCATAGGTCAATAGGCAAATTTGAAAGAAGAAGAAGAAGAAGAAGAAAGCAGCTGATGATGAGGATGTAATGGTTTAGGGTTCAGAGGCTGCCGTAAGGTCCAAAATCACAGACCACCGGTACGCAAATCGTGCAAGCCGTCCGCTTCTAAACAAGAAACGAGAAACAGGCATTGTCACATTTCATATTTACACCACAATTAGTTTTAAGGAGCTTTTTCAACGGCGTTTTGAAAAATAGACAAATAGATATGCGTGAACGGCAGCAGAGTCAGCAGTAACACTAGCAGAGGTAGCTGCAGCAGCAACAACAACTTACACAGAACCACATCACAAGCACCACCACCACGAACAGCACAGACCCATACAGTCAAAGCGGTCTGCTTCATGACGGGGCTTGGACTGCTAACATTTGCCGGCACGGCAACGGGTTATCAATGTGGTCAAGCCTCAACTAAGACTGTCCTACTCCACCTTTTCACAATCTCGCCGTGACATGGCCTTAGTCGCCTGTTCGGCGTTAAATCCAACTAAACTAACTAAACTAAACTAAACTAAACCAACCAACCAACCGCAACCAACCAACCAACCAACCAACCAACCAACTCTTTTCACAATCTGAGTGAGTAAGGACACGTAACAGAGAGGTTTTCTACTGTCCCTCGTGTGCAGCTGGAAGAACTCTTCTGTGCACAAAGCAGAAGTAGAGCAGAAAAGTCACCGTGTAAGTTAAGTTAGCCCTTTTGTCCAACATTATAGTAAGATAAAGTAGGAACATTCATAAAGACGATATTGCGGACTATTAACATTTATTGCCTGAGGCAGGTCGCTTTAACACACAGAGCCAACATTGTGTTAACATTTCCAAATGTCCTCCGAAGACCCAAAATCACTTCAGATCGACCATGATAGTTCAAGGGTGGTGCCAGCGAGCTTAGCGCATGCAGGCGCCAAGTTATCCCGGCACTACCTTTGAACTATCATAGTCGATCCACCTCCTGTTGTACTGTGTAAGCGGAATGAGTAAGCACTGATAAACACACGAGAGCTTGGAAGCCGCTATCCATCACGTGCAAAGTTTCGTGAGCTAGGTGACAATAGTTACGTTCGCACTGGGACTTTGGGCAGACAACTCCTACAGCGCGGACGACAACTGCTGTCGCACGGGGAATAACTCGTCCAACAGCGGGAGCGAACTCTCGTTTCGCAAGAGACGTAACTCATCTAGAAAGGGAGATAAATGCAACTGTCTGTCGTCTTTAGAGCTTGCCGACAAGTTTCCTTTTCTGCGCGACGAAAACTTAACCCGGAAGACTCCATCAATCTGCGGCTGCGAATACGGCCGATCCACGTCAACAAGAGGCGCAGGTTCTCACGAGTCCCTGCATCCTGCAGAGCACACGATAATCTGTGCCTCTTGTAGATGAAGGGAGAGGAGGGGGCTGGGTTGGATGGAGGCGCTGTTCGGCACAAAATGTAAACAGCCAAGCGCCCAGACGCTGGAGACGATTAGATCTGCGTATTTTGTTCACAGTGTAGAGTGAAGGAGATGTATTGTCTGTGATAGCGGCACACCAGCAGAGACAACTCAAGGGTAGTGCCTGTGTAGCTTGGCTACAGGGGAAGAAGGCTGGACTCAATACAGCGGGCAAATCGCATTTACATCATTTTTTTTTTTTTTTTTTTTTTTTTTTTTGTGACGGCCGCATTTTAGGTTTTAGGGATCAGCGGTACATCAGCGAGCTTAGTCCCGCGCCAGCCACTAAGCACCTTGCTTAGTGGCTGGCGCAGGACTAAGCCCACTCATGCATCTGACCGTAGATGAATACGAGCTGCAGTTTGTCATTAAATATGTAGTGTTTAGAGCGGAAGGCACCTTTCTTAGTGACTGGCGCAGGACTAAGCTCACTCAGGCAACCGACCCTGACTGAATACGAAACTACAATTTGTCATTAAGTAATGTGGTGCTTAGACAATAGGGGTCGAGCGGGTTCACCGGCATTGTTTCATCCGAGGGTACAGTTTTGGGGGCGCGAGCTTTAGTGAGCATCTCGACACAAATACTCGAGCCATAAAACCCACTAAAGCACTAAACTGTTGATACGATGTGCTTCTTTCTACTTACTTTTTTTGTGGAAATTTGTTTTGTTTGAAATAATACTCGTGGGTTAAAAACCAATGAAAACCTTATTGCATAAGCAATTTATTGTACTACTTACTATTGTTTTGGAATAATAATAATAATTTTATAATACCCGAGGGTTAAACACCCATGAACGCCATACTGACTCAGCAGTTTACACCACAAGCCTTTTCTCTTTGCGATTTTTGGTGTAAAAACACCTTCCAAAGTTGACGCGGCCATTTGCGTCGGTCCAGACACCGCATAACTTTCGAGTGTGCTTCCGTGGCAAGAATTATAAGGACGCTCTCCTACAGTGTCTGGTGTTGAAATAAGAAAGAAATATTCACATTTTACATAACAGCCCAGTGCGCAAAAAAGGTTATCGGGCCAATGTCGGCCGCCGCTGGCCCGCACACTGTCGCGCACCAGGCGACCGACGTCGGCCCGATGACCTTTTGCGCACTAGGAGTAAGACAAACCGCCAGAGGAATTGTTCCCTAAAACGAGACGGAAAAGGACAGAAAAAACAAACAAACAAACAAACAAGATGGGATGAAGATTTTGTCTTTGACCTGGTTCTGATGTTGAATTATCTCCTATTGCGTCAGTGAGTTCTATGAGGGGCGCAGGACATACGCATCATTGATTTGTCAAACGTCATTTGTCATGACGTAAGTTTTAGTTTTTACGTAATTTTATATTTTACGTGATATGAGTTTCACTTTCGCTTCATAGGCCTGAGAAAATGGTGACAAAACTAGAACTTCACGGTACAATTTCAGTCTTGCTATTGTGTGAAAGCAGGTTGACTTTACCTAGCTACATGACTATACTAAGTACACGGGTCACGTGCATGCTCTTCTGAAAGCGCGTTGATGTGTGTGTGCGTGTTAGTGTGTGCATGCGCGTGCGCTCCGAACATCTCCAAGAGGCATAGCTCCTGATGCGCCTGGAGGGCGCATCAGGATCTGTTCCTCCTGGAGATGCGCGCATGTTTGTGTGTGTGACCGAGAGAGAGAGAGAGAGAGAGAGAGAGAGAGAGAGAGAGAGAGAGAGAGAGAGAGAGAGAGAGAGAGAGAGAGAGAGAGAGGAGAGGAGAGAGAGAGAGAGAGAGAGTCTAGAGATAAAGTTTTTTTTTAGTGATTTATTTCGTTTCTGAAAAGAATTCATTTTTACTAAAGAAGTTGCAAAGACACAAAGCTGGCTAAAGAACTCATCCAATGTCTTTCTCCAAACTAGTTATATACACAAGTTCAAGTAAATATGACAAAAATTACTGACTCTAATCTGGGTCAACCGACTTCCTATAAACGGTTGTTTATGTCTTCAATGAGTCATTCAATTACAATATGCTCAGAGGCTCTCTTAGCCACCCACTTAAGAAAGTATTTCGCCAAGTTTCAAGCTTAGTTGTGTGTACAGAAATATCGGAGATTCTCTTGTGTACATACATACGCACACACATACATACATACGCACATACATACATACATACATACATACATACATACGCACATTCGGCGCTTCGCGCCTAATGTATGTTCAGCAGCGAGGTTAGCGTAACTAGACATGACGTAATTTTTTATCTTGTTACTTGAATTGTTAGAGGTTTAGCCTGCCACCCTTTGACATCATGGACATGCTATTAAATTCGCCCCATCGCGATCCGTCCCGCCTAAAAAGTTACTTCTATAAATAGAAGGGACTTAAAAATGTGCAGACGACAACTGAGATTGATGAGGTCACGTGTTACTGTGCGCCCGTTATTAGGTCATGGTTGCTAGGGGAGCAGACACATCGTCGTTTTCTCTGCCCCTGAAAATGCCCGGCCCTGGTGATAGGCAGTGCATGATTTGCTTGGCGCCTGAATGTATACGACCTGAAATTAGTACTGCGAGCCATTCAGCCCCGACACACCACAGCAAGACATGGATCGAGCATGACAGTTCAAGGGTGGTGCCAGAATAGCTTGGCGCCCATAGGCGCCAAGCTATTCTGGCACCACCCTTGAACTATCATGCTCGATCTGTCTCTATAATTGTAATACAGTCCTTCAGAGGGCAACTTCGAAATTTGAGAATTTCGGTCCTGGGGCAGAATGTGTTAACTTGACGTCTCTGTATTACATCGGGGAGCTGGATGGTCGACTCTCGACCAAAAGGTTGTGGGTTCGATCTCAGCTGGGGATCAAAATTTGTACAGGCCTCTTTTCGGTGCTCTGTCTTTGAAATCGCCTTCGTGGTGGACAAAAGACGTTAAGCCCTGAACGTTTAACGTTTTACGTTTCTGAATGACATGATCAGTCTTATTCGTTAGTAAGTCAAGGCCAGGAAACCGAACATTTGCGGTCTAGAAAGAGTGACTTCTTTTCTTGATTCACTGCTTGAACGGCCATTTTCAGACCAAGTTCACATTTCACTGGCGGCCAAAGTACACAGTGGGCATCCCCTGTAGTCCCATCTGTTAAAATGCCCTAGCCTTAGTCTGTCCCAGTCATCCCTTAATTTTTCAATCCCCTAAACAACACTTTGCTTGGGTGGCATATAAGACTGATCGTGCGATAATTCTGGCATTGATATAAGTTGCCTTTTTGGGTAGAGTTATTATAGGTGATTGGGTCCATAGTGTGGGCCAATCCCCTGACTGCCAGGTCTTATTGCAGATTGTTAGTAAGGCGCTTATCATGTCTTCTCTCCCTTCTTGGACTAGCTCTGCAGGGATGTTGTCTGCTCCTGCTGCCTTCCCTTTTTTCAGCGACTTCACTGCAGCCTCTACTTCTTCTCGGGTGGGATAGTTGCCATTGTTGGTCACTGGTGGGTTGACAAGTGTGCCTGGTCCCCTGTAGCTCGGTGGTTGTACAAATCTGAGCAGTACTCTGTCCATCTCTTAAGTATGTCTTGGTCTTCCGTAAGACAGTTCCCTTCACTATCTTGAATGATCGAGGAGCGTCCTTGTTTTACACTGGTCAGATCTTTCACCAGCTGGTATGCTTTTTTGCTATTATTTTTGTTCAGATTTTCTTCTACGTGTTTACACTTATCTTCAATCCACTTATTCTTTGCCTTTTTCATGCTTTTCTTGATCTCCTGATTAATTTCCCTGAATTGTTTAGTTCCTTCTACCTGTGATTTGTTTTTCTTTAGTTCTCGACGCTTGTCACATAGAACAAAGATATCAGCTGTAACCCAAAGTTTCTTTGCTTGTCGGTGTTTGCCAAGGATCTCACTGTCTGTTTGGTTTACAACAGTGTTAAATGTGTCGATCAATGTGTCCAGATCCGTGTCTTCTGCACCTAGAAGTAACAGTGGCGCAAATTTCCCTCCTTTCTTTGCCTGGAAGGCTTCCGCTATCTTTGGGTCTTTTAGCTTCTCGAGGTCGAACTTGATTCTGGTGCAAGCAAAGTCATGTTAAAGATCCTACTGATCAGGCTGAAGCCACAGGCACAGGAAATCATAGCTGAGCAACAGGCAGGCTTCAGACCAGGGCGCAGCACAACTGAGCAGCTCTTCAACCTGAGATTTCTATGTGAAAGGTACCTCCAGCACCAGCAAGACCTCTATGTCTTTGTGGATTTTAAGAAAGCGTTTGACAGGGTGTGGCATGCAGCCCTTTGGTCCTCCATGAAGCTAAACAACATCAATGCCAACCTGATCAAAGTCATAGCAAACCTTTACAAGGCCACTAGCGCAGTCTTCTTCAACGGCAAAATAGGAAACTGGTTTAGTACTACAGTCGGAGTCAGACAAGGCTGCTTGCTCTCACCTACTCTTTTCAACATCTTCCTGGAAAGAATCATGACAGACGCTCTGAAAGACCACGAAGGAACTGGAGTATTGGAGGCAGAACAATCACGAACCTGCGCTTTGCAGACGACATTGATGGCATTGCAGGAACCGAGAAGGAGCTAGCTCAGCTGGTGGAAAAGCTGGACAGTACAGCTATTGAGTTGGGATGGAAATCAGTGCAGAGAAGACCAAACTGATGACCAATAACACCAGTGGCATTGGCACTGACATCATGATTGGAGGCCAAAAACTGGAAACAGTTAATAAATGCAAATACTTAGGAGCCATTGTGACAAATGAGGGATCAAAACCAAAAATACTGAACAGGATTGCGCAGACAACAACAGCACTGACAAGATTGAAGATCATATGGAAGGACAGAAACATCACACTCTGCTCCAAGATCAGACTGATGCGCTCCTTAGTCATCTCAGTGTTCTTATACGCCTGTGAGTCATGGACCCTCACAACAGACCTTGAAAGGAGGATACAAGCCACTGAAATGAATTTTTCGAAGGCTACTTCGCATCTCATACAGAGATCACATCACGAACAAGGAAGTGGGAAGCAGAATCAGGCAAGGCATCGGGCCCTATGAAGACCTATTAGCCATTGTGAAAAAAAGCAAACTGAAGTGGTATGGGCATGTCACGCGTTCAGCAGGGCTTGCCAAAACAATCCTGCAAGGCACGGTGCAAGGAGGACGAAGGAGAGGAAGACAGAGGAAAAGATGGGAGGACAATATCTGGAAGCTGGGCGATACGCTGAGAATGACAGAGAACAGAGAGGAATGGAGGGAGCTGGTTGCCAAGTCCGCAGTGGTGCCGCAACGGTCAGCAAGACTACGGGATATAGACAGACAGGCAGACAGATATATAGATAGGTAGGTAGATAGGTAGGTAGACAGACAGACAGACAGACAGACAGACAGACAGACAGACAGACAGACAGACAGACAGACAGACAGACAGACAGACAGATAGATAGATAGATAGATAGATAGATAGATAGATAGATAGATAGATAGATAGATAGATAGATAGATAGATAGATAGATAGATAGATAGATAGATAGATAGATAGATAGATAGATAGATAGATAGATAGATAGAAAGCAACAACGTTACCGCCCACTTGCTGCACATTTGCTATGCACAAAATACCAAAAACAACAACAACAAAAACAGCACATTGACAGTCTCATTTCTTATCTATGAACCTGATTCCTTACCAACCCCACACCGTAGCACAGCTGAAATTAGCGTGCCCCTCAAATCACCATGGCAACGGCAACTCAACATAGGCCCACAATTGTCCACTAGATAAGCTCAGGGTGGTATGAATCAAAGCACCAAACATGTCTCTTCTCATCTATTAAGAGATTTTAAGCAAAATCCGGCATTCAAAATGCCAAAGAAGGGAGAAGATTTTTGTAAAAACACCGGTCCTCTTACTGCCTCACCTACCTCATTTGAATATATAACGTGACCTGGTGGCTGCCAAATTATAAATGAAAAGGGGATGGAAATTTGGCCTGTCTATTGCGACCTTGAGAATTGAAACAGGAGAAAAATCTAGCCTACCTTCTAGTTTGGGAGAAAGAGGCATCAAAAGCAGATATCCGAAGTGAAATAACGCTGGCCGCATTCTGTCGAGTTTTTAAAATATATTTTTAAAAAGAGTAGAAAATTTTACTGCTACAATAGGTTAACAAATTCAATACCTGCTGCATTTGGATACGGGGATTTACGCCGTGTATCCGGATGCAGCACGTCTGGAATGAGTTATTACTTAATCCCTTCCCAGCCACTGTACGTACTTATTCTTTCTGAAATCTCTGTTGGTTCAACGACCAAAAGCCAAAACCGTCCAAGAAACATCCACTCAGCTATCAGACGTTCTTAGTGTCATTGTCATGGCCGGGATACAACTTTGATATCAGCAAGAGGCATAGAACTTCATGAGCCCCCGTAGTCGAGGGGACTCATGAGGATCTATGTCTCTTGCAGTTGGATTGTGTTCTCTTTTTCTCGTCAGTCAAGGGGTTAACTACATTAACCCTAAAGACACAGAAGTGAAAGATGGATTGGCCATAACAGTTCAACGGCAGTGCCCGCGCATATTGTGAAAAAAAGCGCATACCCGTCTTTACTGTTAGAGAAAACTCAGATCATTTAAAGTAAGCACTCAGCTTTTACAGATGTTTTACTGCTTCAGTACTGTTAGCGTTCTAACTTTTGGACTGACGTGCTGGGGTAGAAATTTATGTAAAAGAGATCAAGATCGTCTTAACAAAGTAATCAGGAAAGCGGGCGGGGTGATTGGTAGAGCACAAGATACTTTGGACACACTGCACAACAGACGGATTTCAAACAAACTGGCTGACATTCTTGATGACGAAACACATCCACTAAGATACGAATTTGACAGCAGACGTATCGAACGAAGTGGCAGACTTCGAGTACACAAAAGTAGTACATCAGGTTATGTCAACTCTTTTGTCCCTCAGGCCCTTTTCAACAGTAATATCAGTAGATAGTGTCTGTCAACATTCTTTAGTTCTTTAGTACTAGCCCATTCAGTAGTTTACTGCAACATTGCTGACACTAGAAACACGGGAAGCATAAACCATAAGTGTTTCTGATGCCAAGAGTGTTACAAACATCTGTTACAGTTCATTTCTTTAACTGAGAGTTATAGGTTATTTAATTAATTGATGAGTGAATGATGATGTCATGTGTTGTATGGCAGACAGTGAATTTCTCCACTGAGGGATTAATAAAGTATTATTGTATTGTATTGTATTGGCTTGACTGGGAAGGCCCCAATCCGATGTAATAAGACACTACCCTCGTAGTATCATGGCTCATTCATCTCCCACAGCTTGTATACAATCTTTCTAGACGCCTCCAAACGTTAGTAAAGTCCTTGACAGGAACGAATTAATTAACACATTTAGGCCCAACGCCCTACAGCATGGATTGACCATGATAATTCAAGGATAGTGCCAGATGAGCTTGGCGCCTTGAATTACCATGGTCGATCCATCTCCTGCAGCTGGCACACAGTCGTAATTTGGGAAAGCCGGCCGCGGGATTAAATGGGTTAATTAGCTCACGTTGGCAATAACGTCGTAGCCAGGTCGGTCAGTGAAAATGCTGCGGGACAGAGACACAGATCCTCATGAGCTCTCTCATAGGACGAGGGCTGATGCGGATCAGTGTCGCAAACAATGCACCACGTGTACACAGACTTATCCAAACAACCAATCAGTCGATTGTCAGTGGAAATGTCTGCACACTCACTTCGATTTTGACGAACTGTTTAAGGATTCGAGTCCGTCTGACCTGCAGATTTTAGTCAGTTTCTGCCCATCTGCAAGAGGCATAGATTCTCATGAGCCCCTGCAGGATGCAGGGACTCATGAGAATCTGTGCCTTTTGCGTTGCAGAGGTCCATAAAAATCGGTGCCTCTCGCTTGCAGAGATCTACTAATTATTTTGCAGATCAGTCTCAGTTTTTGAGAATCGACCTGGTCAGGTCACGATGAAACTGTACAGATCTGTAAACCGCAGGGGTTTATGAGAATCTGTGCTTCCTATTGGTGAAGACCTATAGCATTTATACCTATGCTCCTACTGTGGATGGGAGTCAGGGGGAGTTTAATTTAATGTCACTCTTCTTTTTCAGAAACGCGAAAGCTAAAAACGGCAAAGTGGTAATGTTTGATTTTCATCAGAGAACTCTTTGAACTAAAACATCGGGTTTCCTTTGCACAGCACGAACAAAAGTCTGGACAACACACACACTGGATGTCTCTATTGATTTCTGCGCTGATAGGAGCAGAAATCGAGGGAGGCAACCAGTGTGGACACCACAGTGCGTGCTGGCCTGTGATTGTGGGTATCACGGAGGCCATTCGCACGTTGCACCGTGGAAATATATATTAGTATATCTTGGCTTGACTTCGCGAACGAAGATTCTATAGGGCTTGCCCACGTCGTCTGCAGGCATTTTCGTGGCTGCGGAGGCCAATCCGGGACAGGCAGGTTCGACCGCAGTGGCTGCAGGGGAAGGTCTGGTCAGGGTTCTGAGTTACGACAGCTCTGTTTTTTCTTCTGAGCCGCTTGTCCTTAAGGTTAGCTCTGCGAGAGTCTTCAAAGGAGACGGCTGCCTTGTGAATGGTGGAGCGCCAGGTGTCACGGTCCGCGGCAAGCGAAGACCACTGGTGGTGGTCGATTTGGCAGGCACTAAGTGACTTCTTGAGACCGTCTTTGTATCTCTTCTTTGGTGCCCCTCTGTCTCGGTGTCCAGTGGCGAGCTCGCCGAACAGAGTAATCTTGGGTAGGCGATGATCCTCCATCCTGGAGACGTGCCCCGCCCAGCGAAGCTGTGTCCGCAGCAGCAAAGCCTCGATGCTCACAGTTTCCGCCTGTTCAAGGACCTCGACGTTGGTGACATAGTCACTCCAGTGAATGCCCAGGATGGTACGCAGGCAGCGCTGGTGAAAGCGTTCGAGGAGTCGTAGTTGGCTGCGGTAGAGGGCCCAGGACTCGGAACCGTACAGCAGGGTGGTGAGGACGACAGCTCTGTACACGCTGATCTTGGTGCCTTTTTTCAGCTGTTGATTGTGCCACACCGACTTGAATAGTCGCCCGAAAGCACTGTTCGCTTTTGCCAGCCTGTTGTCCAGCTCCTTGTCCAGCTTGGCGTCTGACGTGATGATGCAGCCAAGGTAGGTAAACTGGTGTACAGACTTCAGTTCGGACTCGCCGATGGTGATGTGGGGAGGGCGATGCTCTTCCTTGGGTGCCGGCTGATGAAGGACCTCTGTCTTTTTCAGACTGACCTCAAGTCCAAAGAGCTGGGCGGCATCTGCGAAGCAGGACGTAATGCGCTGCAAGGCTCTCTCTGTGTGTGCAACGAGGGCAGCGTCATCAGCAAAGAGCAGCTCACGAATCAGTTGGTCTAGAGTTTTTGTGTGGGCCTGCAGTCGTCTGAGGTTGAACAGGCTGCCATCGAGACGATACCTGATGTACACTGCGTCGTCATCGTCGAGGTCCACTGTGGCCTGCTTCCACATCATGCTGAAGAAGATGGTGAAGAGGGTCGGTGCCAGCACGCAGCCTTGCTTCACGCCGTTGCGAATGGGGAATGGTTCTGAGAGGTCACTGTTTAGTCTGACCTGGCCTTGCTGGTCCTCGTGGAGCTGGACGATCATGTTGAGGAACTTTGGGGGACAGCCTAGTCGCTCCAGGATCTGCCACATACCTTGCCTGCTCACAGTGTCAAACGCTTTTGTTAGGTCGACAAACGTTACGTACAGCCCTTTGTTCTGCTCGCGGCACTTCTCCTGAAGCTGTCTCAGCACAAAGACCATGTCGGTGGTACTCCTGTTGGCTCTGAAGCCACACTGGCCCTCTGGGAGGTGGTCTTCAGCGATGGCAGGTACCAGCCGATTCATGAGCAACCTTGCGAGAATTTTCCCGGCAATGGACAGCAGGGTAATTCCACGATAATTAGAGCAGGCAGACTTCTCTCCTTTGTTCTTGTACAGGGTGATGATGACTGCATCACGGAGATCCTTTGGTAGTGTTCCTTTTTTCCCAGCAGCAGAGAAAGAGGTCGTGGAGCTTGTTGTGCAGTGCTGGGCCTCCATGTTTCCAGATCTCTGGCGGGATTCCGTCAATGCCTGCTGCTTTGCCACTCTTGAGCTGGTGGATGGCTGTGAGAGTCTCTTCGGCGGTGGGCGGTTCGTCCAATTCAACCTTTAGTGGAAGGTGTGGGATTTGGAGGATGACTGTTTCTTGAACAGTGCGTTCAGCGCCGAAGAGGTCCTGAAAGTATTCCGACCAGCGGTTCAAGATGGAGGTATTATCTGTGAGGAGTGCCTGTCCATCAGCGCTTCGCAGGGGACTTTGTACCAGGTGCCTAGGGCCATACACTGCTTTCAGTGCTTCGTAGAAGCCCCTGTAGTCACCGTTGTCAGCGCAGAGCTGGGTCCTCTGTGCGAGTCTGGACCACCACTCGTTCTGGAGCTCTCTAAGCTTGAGCTGGAGACTGCTGCAGATGAGGCGGAAGGCAGACTTCTTCACAGGGCAGGAAGGCTGGGCTAGATGGGCCTGATGGGCGGCTCTTTTTTTTGCTAGAAGTTCCTGGATCTCTACGTCGTTTTCGTCAAACCAGTCTTTGTTCCTCTTTCTAGCAAAGCCCAAGACTTCCACAGAAGATTTTACAATAGCAGTTTTCAGTTGTTCCCAGAGTGTTTCAGGGGAGGAGTCTGCTGGATCAACTGTATCTTTGAGCATGCGCTGTAAATCGGCCTGAAGGGCAGCTTTCTTGTCGTCACGCTGAAGGCTGGCAACATCAAGCTTTTTCTTGGGGGGGCCCCCTTTCTTGGGTTTCAGCTTGAGGCGGAGCCTGAGTTTGCAGCGAACAAGGCGGTGGTCAGTGTGGCACTCTGCGCTGGGCATCACTCTGGTGAGGAGGACGTCACTGCGGTCCCTCTGACGCACTAGGACATAGTCGATAAGGTGCCAGTGCTTGGAGCGAGGATGCATCCAGGTGGTCTTTCGACTGTCCTTTTGCTGGAAAGTAGTGTTGGTGATGACAAGTTGCTGCTCTGCACAGAGCTCCAACAGTAGGCGACCATTGTCATTGCAGTTCCCAACGCCATGCTTGCCGAGGACTCCTTTCCAGGCTTCAGAGTCTTGGCCCACTCTGGCGTTGAAGTCGCCAAGGATGATGACTTTGTCGTCTGCAGGGGTGCTCTGTAGGAGGCTGCGCAGGTCAGAGTAGAACTTGTCTTTTTCTGCAGGCTCTGCCAGGAGGGTTGGGGAGTACACACTGAGAAGGGTGACGTATTGCTGGTGTCTCAGTGGGAGGCGCATGGACATGATGCGGTCGGAGTGACCCGTAGGTAGGTTTTCCAACTTAGTCGCAATGTGGGTCTTCACCATGAAGCCCACGCCTGAGAGCCGTCTTTCTGATGCAGGCCTGCCTGACCAGTAGAGGGTGTAGCCAGCGCCAAGTTCTTGGAGGCTGCCTTCCTCCGGGAGGCGTACTTCGCTGAGCGCGGCGATGTCGATGTTTAACCTCCGCAATTCATGGGCAATGAGGGCGGAGCGACGTTCAGGGCGTCCGCTGTCTGCTGTGTCGAGCATGGTTCGGATGTTCCAGCATGCAACGTTGAGTCCGGTCGTGGTCGTCATGAGAGTGGATCCATTGTTTTTTCTTGTTTTCTGACCGCATGGGAAGATGCCCGTTGACCGCGGCTAGCCAACTGGGTTACGAGGGGATGAGCTTTGGTTAGGCCACCTTTTCTAGGCCCCTCTCCGTGTGGAGCAAGCAGTGCTGTCCCTAGAGAAGGCTGCTTGGTCGTTCAGGGTGTGCCGAGTGACGTTGTCATCCCCAGGTCAACATCAGGCGACCAATATCCTGAACCGCCTGCATGCAGGTTTGAGACTGCGGCTTCCAGTGACATCTTTCACCTGCCGTTTTGCCCCTTGCCCATCGCTACAGGACTTGGAAAGTTCAGTGTCATAGTCCGTGGGCGTTTCCTAAAGCCTGCGCGGTGGAGCTTTTTGGTGGAGTGCAGTGTGCGCAGTACTGGCCCCACCCTTTAAACCCTTGGTTCGTTTGCCATGGCCTAGCAAGCTGGGACGGTGGCATCGAGGTCCTCGGGTCGTAGGTTTTATATCAGACTGTCCTTGTCTTAGTCTCTGGCTCAAAAGCCTTCCCCGGAGACACGGGGGCTTTGATGTCAGGGGTTTCCTCCCTTAGCCTTTCCGCAGCCAAGCGGCCAAGCCTGCAAGGCAGCAGGGGACTCGTGGGGGCGGGGTCGTCTATGTCCCGTGCAGATGTGAACATCTGCCCACTGCAAAAAAAAAGTATTAGTATATCTCTCTCTTGGCTTGACTTCGCGAACGAAGATTTTATAGGAGTTGCCCACGACGTCTGCAGGCTTGTTCGTGGCTGCGGAGGCCAATCCGAGACAGGCAGGTTCGACCGCAGTGGCTGCAGGGGAAGGTATGGCCAGGGTTCTGAGCTGCGGCATCTCTGTTTTTTCTCCTGAGCCGCTTGTCCTTAAGGCTAGCTCTGTGAGAGTCCTCAAAGGGGACAGCTGCCTTGTAAATGGTGGAGCGCCAGGTGTCACGGTCCGCAGCAAGCGAAGACCACTGGTGGTGGTCGATTTGGCAGGCACTAAGTGACTTCTTGAGACCGTCTTTGTATCTCTTCTTTGGTGCCCCTCTGTCACGGTGTCCAGTAGCAAGCTCGCCGAACAGGGTGATCTTTGGTAGGCGATGATCCTCCATCCTGGAGACATGCCCCGCCCAGCGGAGCTGTGTCCGCAGCAGCAAAGCCTCGATGCTCACAGTTTCAGCCTGTTCAAGGACCTCGACGTTGGTGACATAGTCACTCCAGTGAATGCCCAGGATGGTACGCAGGCAGCGCTGGTGGAAGCGTTCGAGGAGTCGTAGTTGGCTGCGGTAGAGGGCCCAGGACTCGGAACCATACAGCAGGGTGGTGAGGACCACAGCTCTGTACACGCTGATCTTGGTGCCTGTTTTCAGCTGTTGATTGTGCCACACCCGCTTGAAAAGTCGCCCGAAAGCGCTGTTTGCTTTTGCTTTTTGGAGAAGTGCCGCGAGCAGAACAAAGGTCTGTACGTAACATTTGTCGACCTAACAAAAGCGTTCGACACTGTGAGCAGGCAAGGCATGTGGCAGATCCTGGAGCGACTTGGCTGTCCCCCAAAGTTCCTCAACATGATTGTCCAGCTACACGAGGACCAGCAAGGCCAGGTCAGACTCAACAATGACCTCTCGGAACCATTCCCTATTCTCAACGGCGTAAAGCAGGGCTGCGTGCTGGCACCGACCCTCTTCACCATCTTTTTTAGCATGATGTTGAAGCAGGCCACAGTGGACCTCGATGATGACGATGCAGTGTACATCAGGTATCGTCTCGATGGCAGCCTGTTCAACCTCAGACGACTGCAGGCCCACACGAAAACCCTAGACCAACTGATTCGTGAGCTGCTTTTTGCTGATTAGTATATAGTACAAGAGAGATCGGCGGTCTTGAAATAGTACCTTAGACAGATCGGACCTGAACCAAATGAGATATCTGACTGTTATAAACCCATTGCGCAAAGGTCATCGGGCCGACGTCGGTACGGATGTGCGCGGTCCAACGGTGGCCGACGTCGGCCCGAAGGCCTTTTTTGCTCATTGGAAAGACAGTCTCTTCCTTTTAAGACTCTCAGGACCAGGCCAAAAAAGAAGGTGACTGCCAAACGCGTAAAATATATACCTGACAAAGAAGAAACACGCTTTGAAAGGCTGAATGCAAAATCGCTTAAGCGCCATTTAAGAAAAAGTTACACCACAAAGCTGCAAGAGGTATAGATCCTCATGAGCCCCCGCAGTTGCGGGGGCTCATGAGGATCTATACCTCTTGCTTAAAACTACTCTGTATAGGCGTTTCTTATACGGCTGTGGGTCTTCAGTTGGTGTTGAACTAACAAAAGTTTAAAAAGAGACGGTCTACGTCAAACGGTAGGCAAGGGGTTAAACTGCGTTTTACTTGTCCTTTCAAAGCGTATTTCTTCCGCCTTTCTTCCTTTGTTGGGTATTTTTCTTTTTAGATACGGAGGTCAACTTGACACTAGCGGAGGTGGGAACGAGTGGAGGGTGGAGTGAGGTGGGGGTGGTGGCCGGGGTGGGGGGAGGGAGGGAGGAACTCTGAGATTTATAGAGCGCTAATTCTGTGAGTCGGTGGATGGGGGAATAGCACCCTATATGAAAACTGAGCTAACGATGATGATGATGATGAAACTTTATTTATCAACGGTAAAAAGTTTTGACAGAAACAAATCGTCATCTTACAAACTTGCCGTTGCTAACAACATAAAATGGGTTAAATAATAATAATAATAATAATAATAATAATAATAATAATAATAATAATAATAATAATAAAGAATTATATTTACACACATTATTTCATGCAACAATAATATTTATATAAAAAAAAAATTTAAAAAATTATTTACACATTAAATCGCATCTTAACGAGTGTAAAGATGCGATTTAATGTTCTCGATTTCCGGAAATCGTCTATTCAAGGCCGAAGAATGTCGCTCTTCCAAGGAACATAGATACAAGAGGCATAGTTGCTCATGAACCCCCGCAGTTGCATCTATGTCTCTTGCAGTTGGATCGTGTTCAGTTTTTTTCGACACTTTTGCAGGTGTTCGCAGTGTCATCAGAGGCGTAGGATCCCTGTGAGATAGGGAGAGAAGGGGTAGGAGGGTGGGGGTGCGGGGTGGGTTGGGGGTGGGGTGTGGGGGTGGGGGTGGGTAGGGTATGGTAAAGCCATGCAACCATACATCCTCTGGAATATTCTATGGCTATATATCTAATTTTTTTTCACTTCGATCACGCCTTCTCTTGGTCCTCCCTATTTAACCCATTCAGCCCTGGCGCACTACAAGACAGGCGCCAAGCTAATCTGGCACTGCCCTTGAATTATCATGGTCGATCCATCTCCTGCAACTGGTGAATAGTCATTAGATGACGCCTCTACAATTTGGTAAATACGGCCGTCGGGCTGAATGAGTTAAAAGAAATGCAAACTTTGAAACTACCCCTCCCGGGCTCATAAGAATCTATAGTTCTTGCAGCTCTGTGGTGTTTGCTGCGTTTCAAAGGTAAATTCAAACGCTTTTAACCCCAAAGCATCCAATGAGTGACGGTTTCGTCAGAGTAATAAAACGCAAAATAAACGGAAAACATGTCCGTGTATCTGGGTGTTGCCTTGGTAACATTTCAAAAGCTTTAACCCGTTCAGTCCCAGCTGACGCAGACTGTGTTTTTCTGCAATCTTCCTTAATTCAAGACCCAAACCCCTATATGATCCAGAAACATGGATTCAAACTGATGTCAGCAAGAGGAATAGATCCTCATGAGCCCCCGCAACTGCATGGGGCTCATGAGGATCTATACCTCTTGCAGTAGGGTGGTGTTCACATTTTCTCGGCACTGAACGGGTTAATGAACTGTACTTTCCCTGCCGCTGGTCGCGAATTGTGTGTCTAAAATCTCTGTTAACCCTTTTGATCCTGATACACCCACAGCTTTAAACAAATTCACTGATAGTTCAAGGGTGGTGCCAGCATAGCTTGGCGCCTGAGGCGCCAAGCTATGCTGGCACCACCCTTGAACTAAAACAGTTGAACTATCTCCTAATCAGTAATGTAGCCTTCGTAGAACAATAAGCCAATTTTACAAAATCAAGCCTCAGGATGTAATGGTTAGGTCAGTGTCAGGGAGCCCCCACCCGTCCAAGAAACAAGGATATACAGTGGCGTCAGCAAGGGGCATAGATCCTCATGATCCCCCGCAGTTGCGGGGGCTCATAAAGACCTATGCCGCTCGCAGTTTGGATTTTGTTTGCTTCAGTTTTCTTGGAAGGGATGGGGTGAACAAACCCTGACATTTGAACAGCCTTGATTTCACGGTCGAAACGCAAATGACAACTCATTAGTGATAAATTTTTTGGCGCAATGCGTGTTGTAACAAAAGCACAATAATAATAATAATTTTAAAAAAAAAGAAAAGAAAAGGAAAACTTAACATCTAATGAACGCAATGCAGCGCATTAACTAGAAGCTGTATTCTTAAATCGGCTTTAACCCCTAAACTGCCGGGGCGAGCACAACCCAGCTGCAAGAGACATAAACCCTCATGAGCCCCAGCAGTCGAGGGGGCTCATGAGGATTCATGTCTCTTGTTAGTCCAATGTTATTTGTGTCTAGTTTAGTCCCACTTACCGAGCCTGCAAGCCCGTCAGTACAGACGAGGTGGAACTGTCGACAGCAGCAGGCCCCAGACAGCCACAGGCAAACCACTCGTAGCCCTCGTTATCATGGGCTTGCAGGATGGGTACATAGTGTTCTTCACGCGACTGTCAGTCAGAGTGCCGGCGGTGGTTTCAGCCGTGAAATTCGTGACCCTTGTTAGCAAAGGGGTTAAGCGCGGCTGCGAGCTGAACCCCATCACGCACCGCGAACACAGCGCTCGCACACAAGATATGTGGAACCCAACGCGCAAGCTCGAATGAAGCGCCATCTTGTACTTATTATTATTTCTGCACAAAATCTAGTTTACATCTCTATGTATCTCACAAGTTTACAAACTCTATGAGTAACCGACAAGAAGTGATCATATTTGTTTTTGTTGCCAGCACTAACTGAACATATGTTTGAAAATTTCCCGTTGACATTACACAACTTCAACTGGCCAGCAATTAAGTGAAGTTTATAGCTACCACTGATGAGACCTAACAAGCAAAGTTCATAGCTACCACGAGAGCTCATAAGCGAATAAATTATTGGTGAAGGTGAAACGTTAGATCGAATATCTTTATTACCATGAGTTGTATCTTGACATCGTTCAGTGATCCACATTCGTACTGAGGAACACTGACGTACAAGCGGGGTCTCATGAGGTTCTATGCCTCTTGCTGTTAGAGTCGTTCGATTTTTTTTCGCCCGGTAGTTAAGACATGAAACCATAGCTTTAAAGTATTTTTGACATTTTAAAAAGGATAAATCATTATGACAATAACAGAACGAAAGACGTGAGCTTTTCTTGGGTTGCAAATACACAAAAAGGTTGATTTATAAACTTGAGTGTATAGGGGCGAGAAAAAAATGCAAACCAACCAGTCAACCCAACCCAACACATGCCCAGCCTAAGCCCATCCAGGTCCAACGTCACCAATCAACTAACCCAAGACCGGCTTAACTCACTCCATCACAAAGCCACCCAACGACGCAACCAATCAACCAATCAACGCAGGGAACTCGGTCGTATATAATTTTGTTCTGTACAGCATCCTTCGCACTTACTACGACACCCCACATCCCACTCCTAGCCGCCCCCATCTCCCCAAACAACAACTACAACAAAAAATTTATTTAAAAAAATTAAAAAAAAAACAAGAGCAACAACCCCCCCCCCTCACACACACACACACACACACACGCACGCACGCACGCGCGCTCACACACACACACACACACACACACACACACACACACACACACACACACACACACACACACACACACACACACAAAGGGAATAAAGAAAGGGAAAATGAGATGAGAAATTTGTGAAAAGTCGATTCATCACTTCTGAGTTCAATGCCTCCCTCCCCTTGTTAAACTCCCTCCCCCACGACCCACTAGCCCTCCCCCCCACCCCCCTTTCCGACCCCCGAAAAAAAAAAAAAAAAAAAAAAGATGGGATGAACTATAACCCACACAATTCCTTCTGTATGAGAGCTGTGCTCGCTGTCAAGGGTCTCTACCTTTTGTCGTTGACCTGATTCTGACGTTGAAATATCTCCTATTATTGAAAAAGCCTCTCAGATCGGCCAATGCGTCAGTGAGCTGTATAAGAGGCGCAGTGCATACGCGTCATTGGTTTGTCAAACGTCGTTTGTCATGACGTATTTTTTGTCTACCGTATTTAAAAAATACGGTAGACTTTGAAATAGGGCTGGTCGGAGCGCATTCCGGAGCATGCACATGACGTTTTTGGCGTGCTGGGCAGAAATTCTGGCAAAAAAGTAACAAGATAAAAACATGATGAGGATTTCATCCCAAAGTCTACCGTATTGTTTGGAGCTCTGATGCGTGTTTCTTTTAGGAACATTCAGAGTTGTTTATATTTTTAGGCTTATTATACTGATCCATTTCCCTCCTCTCTAGGCCAACCTTTGATCAACAAACACGTCGGCGCACACAAATAAAGGACACACAGCGCTTCCGCCATTAGTACGCTCTGTGGGTTCGTGTAACGACAGGAATCCATCTCCTTCTACTCTAACCCACCCTCTGATCCACACACACTGGCACACAGAAATAAAGACGGACACACGGCGATTCACGCCATTTGTAAGCTCTGTGGTCTGGCGTAGCATAGCTATTCTGAAGCAAAATAATAGCACGAGCAGCGAAATGACGTCACTTCAAGCTTCACGTCATGACATCATTAGTCCCACGACGCTGTGTTCATAGTGACGACTCGATGTTATACATCACTCATCGCAGTACTAACATTTGACGTATCAGAGAATCAACTTCGGAAATTTCTTGCTGATTTTCACGCCTGGGGCTTACAGGTCACAATTTGACCTAATCCTACCCCAGGGCCGGGACAAACAGCAGGCTTATACAAACACTGTTTATGAAAAATCATGTGGGTATTAATTAGAAGATAGTTTTTTTTTCGTAAAAGAAAAGTTATGTTAGCTGAGTTACAAATGACTCCTAAAAAGTGGCGCAGAAAATTGTCTGATTTTCACAATTGACCTAATCGTATCCGACAGCCGAGACAAACTGTAGGCTTATGTAAATACCATATACGAAAAATCATGCGATTATTAATGATAAGATTGTTTTTTTCGTAAAAAAGATTCAATTGTTTTAAGATTAACCCATATAATTCGTTCGCTGTCACACACACACACACACACACACACACACACACACACACACACACACACACACACACACACACACACACACACACACACACACACCACAAACACACACACACACACACACACACACACACACGCGGCGCTTTGGCGCCAAAAAGACGTTTTCTAGCAAGGTTTGCGTAGCAAGACCGTCATTGTCTACCGTATTTAAAAAATACGGTAGACATTGAAATGGGGCTGGTCGGAGCGCATTCCGGAGTATGCACATAACGTTTTTGGCGTGCGGGGCTGAAATTCTGGCAAAGAAGTAACAAGATAAAAATGAAGGCACGACTAGCTAAGCAAACCTTACTAGAGAACGTCTTTTTGGCGCCAAAGCGCCGTGTGTGTGTGTGTGTGTGTGTGTGTGTGTGTGTGTGTGTGTGTGTGTGTGTGTGTGTGTGTGTGTGTGTGTGTGTGTGTGTGAGTATGTGACAGCGACTAGAGCCCGCGTTTAATGACGGACAACTTTGAAATTTTAGGATATTGTCTCTAAAAGAATTATCTAGGGACCTTTTTTTCGATTATAGGTAGTGAGCGGTTTGCTCGGCTTTTCCGCTGCGTTCCTCTTGTGTGTGGCAGTACCCACATGTTTCTCGATGTCAAACCGACCCCCGTGAGCAATCGAAAAATCGGAAGCACAGTACGTGCATCTTGCTGAGCAGTTATTTGCAGATCTGACGAAGCAAGGAAAGTCCTTGGTGTAGTCTGCTTTGAATTGCTGACAACTGGGTCGAGACTTTGGTGCCTTCTTTGGGGGAGTAGCAGCAGGATCGCTAGTTTCTGCGGGTGCCTTTCGCTTCGTCGCCATTTTCACGGTAAAACAACGACGCTTCGGGTGCTTCCGGCACTTCCGCCCCGGGGTTGAAACGCAACGCGATTGTTCGGCTACAGTACACGATTCTACGTGAAGGTCAAAGGTTTATTTTCAGTTCAGTTCGTGGCTGGCCCGCGAGTCGCTGGCTTTTTATGAATGGACTCTTTTTTTTTAAGGTCTAAAAAAAAAAAAATCACGTCAATGTTTTCAAAAATCGTAGTTTTTCCGGCCGATCGTAGCAAGCATGTCGAAATCGTAGCATGCTACGCCTAAATCGTAGTACTTGGCAGGTCTGCAATATGCTCGGAGGCTCTCTTAGCCACCCTTGAATAAAGTATTTCGACAAGTTTCAAGCTTTTGCGTACATAAATCTTGGAGATTCTCGGGTCTACACACACACAAACACTGACACACACACACGCACGCACGCACGCGCACACACACACACACACACATCGCTTCGCACCAAATGTACGTTGAGCAGCGAGGTTAGCGTAACTAGACATGACGCAATTTTTATCTGGTTACGTCAGTTGTCAGAGGTTTTAGCCTGCCCGCCTTTGACATCATGGACATGCTATTAAATTTGCCACACCGCCACCCACCTTAAAAGGGACTTGAAAAGGGGGAGCAACCAGAGCGCAGTCATTATGGGACGCTTTCAAAATTTCGAAAGCTCGTTCCTTTGCATGAAAAGCGTTAACTATTTAATTTACTTTGCTTCTGTGGAGGCAAACAAAAAAATAGTCACAGGACAAATCGATATCATTGTGAGGAAACAGCATCCATGTCCAAAAGACATGTTTTCCTCTTAGCCTCACGCGATCCGCCACCCGGGATATGAAGGCGAGAAAAAAGCAAGAATGATTTCCTTATCCAGGCATCATGGGCATGTGTTTGTGTAAATGAGTGTTTGCCCAACACGCAAAAGACCATCGGGTCGAAGTCGACCCGCGCACAGTCGTGCGCAGGCTAACTGTGGGCGACTTCAGCCCGATGGCCTTTGCGTACTGGGTGATGATTATGAGGTTAGAAATAGCATGAAAAAAAGATTTGGTGACGGTGTGAGTATGTCTACATTAAAAAGTCGTACCTGTTTAAATTGACAAAGACGCCAAGTCAAAGATACTGTAAGTCATTCACAACAAAGAAATAAGCACGCTTAGAAAGGCCAAGAACAACACAATTTATTAAGTTTCGGGTTAAAATCATTTTTCAAAATTAATGCACATAACTTCAACAATACAATGCATTACATATCTTTATTATGACAAGTATGATTGATTGTTAAGCCACGTTTCCATATGCACGATTCCGATTCGAAAACGATCCGAACCCGATACGGCAATGCAATTTTCCTCAAAATTCGTGGAGCGCTTGTTTTCATATAAAACGTACGACATCCAAATTCTGCCTTTGTAGGAACCACTTATATGAGGCAAAGATTAGACAAGATGGGATGAACCATAACCCACAAAGTCCCTTCTATATAAGAGCTGTCCTCCCTGTCACGGGACTCTACATTTTGTCTTTGACCTGATCCTGATGTTGAAATATATCATATTGAACAAGATGAGGATTTCATCCAAAAGTCTACGGTATTGTTTGGAGCTCACATGCGTTTTTTTTTTTAGGAACATTCACAGTTGTATATATTTTTAAGCTTGTCCTTCTGATGCATTTCCCTCTCTTCTAAACCATTCTCTGATCAACACACACGCCGGCACACACAAACAATGACGGACAAACGGCGCTTCCCGCCATTAGTACGCTCTGTGGGCTGGAGTAGCGACAGAAATTCTTAACAAAAATAGCACGAACATCAAAATTATTATTATTATTATTATTATTATTATTATTATTATTATTATTATTATTATTATTAAAATGACGTCAATATAAGCTTGACGTCATGGCATCACGACGCCGTGTACACAGTGACGAAATTGATGTTTCACGTCACTCATCCTAAAGGCACGCAGCCTCTTCCAGGGCTGACTTGTTCGTTCCACAAAGCCTTTTCCGGGGCTGACTGATTTATGGGAGTATATAGTGGATCCCAAACTTGCAAAATGAATTAATTATTATTGAAAAAGTTTAAGAGGTACAAAGCTGGCTAACGCCCTCTTCCAATATCTTTTTCAAACTAGCTAAATCCAAAATTCCAAGTAAATATGACAAAAATTACGGACTCTAATCTGGGTCAAACGACTTTCTATAAAAGTCTTTTATGTTTTCAATGTGACATCTAGTTACAACATGCTCGGAGGCTGTCTTAGCCACTCCTTAAGTAAAGTATTTCGCAAAGTTGTAAGCTTGTGCGTACAGCAATGATCTGAGATTCTCGTGTCTACATACATACGCACACACACACACACACACACACACACACACATACATGCGCGCGCGCACGCACGCACGCACGCACGCACACACACACACACACACACACACACACACACACACACACACACACACACACACACACACACACACACACACACACACACGCATACGACCTTTGGCGCCAAATGCACGTTCAGCAACGATGTTAGCATAACTAGACATGACGTAATTTTTATCTTGTTACTTCAGTTGTCAGAGGTTTAGGCCTGCCCGGCTTTGACATCATGGACATGCTATTAAATTCGCCCACCGCGACCCATCCTAAAAAGTCCCTTCTATAAATAGAAGGGACTTTAAAAAAAGAGCAGCTGGTCACATCTTTATTTTTTTTTTAACCGACTTTGTAGTTTTGCAAACATAACTTATTTTACATAATACACATTATTCGCCTAAATATCATATTTGCTTTACTTAAAATGTTAACTTTTGTTTTGGCATTTGGAAATGTCATACTTACTAGTTGCACTGCAAATATTTCAAACAAGACATGTTTCTTGTTTCTGTCGTGTGCATAGTGTAGTCCCAAATCTTTCACACCGTAGGCCATTTCTGAACAACCGATATCGTCGTTTGCACAGCGTAGTCCCAACATCAAATAAGCTTTTTCAGTTCGAAGGACACTAAAATTCCCTAACCTTACCACTTGTTGTCATTTGTACAACCCACAAGAATGTTGACACGTGTATTTAGTGTAGTGTAGGCTCAGTTAAGCAGCAGAATCTGGCCTGACGAATCGGACACGCGATCGATCAAATTTTGCACACTAATATCGCGCCGATTTCATCAAATTATGACAGTTTGCGGCCACATTTGTTACCTCTGCAACCAGCTACAGGTGCGCCAATCTATTTGAAGCTAGGGGATGCTAAACATGAACAATATTGATTTATATTTTGTCTGATCCACGAATAAATTGCAGCCTAGTGGGTCGTACGGGACGTAGTCCTTATCTCCGCTAAGTGCACAGACGTCCCGTCTACATAACCTGCTAAAGCAATAAATCTGCCACAAACAACGATTTTAAGCATGGGGGATGAGCGGAGTGGCGGATAAAAATGCATCTGTGTCCATATGTCTGATGGAATATATTAACGTACTGTTCTGAATTGTGGGTCGCACAAAAACCGATTGTTGTATCATAACTAATGACAGTCGCGGCCAGATCGGTGAGTGTAAAAAGTAAGAGAATCTTCAGCCTAGCCTGTTCGTTACTATGATCACACTGTTCTAGTCATAGTACTTAACTATCATGGTCATCGATCGAGGAGGGGGGGGGGAGGGGGTGGGGGGGGGGGGCAAAGGGTTTCAGAGTAAGATGAATGAAAAATACCTTATAGAACATTCCGAGAGAATACAGCACGGCATGGAAACTGGTGGTACGTTTTATAACAAACATCGCAAAGGCCATTTACGGGGGAGAAAACATTTGCAGCACATGCCCGGACAGAATATCGGCAGATCAACATACACTAAGATGAAAATCAGGAAACTTCGAGGGGGATCACCTGAGCTATCTCAGTTCCGAAACTATGACAGACCTGATTCCTCCGACTATAACAATAAAAAACGAGAGCACGTCATTGCTGTGTGTGGAAAGACCGAATAGATCTAAAATGAAAACGAATGGGAGATAATCAGAAAGATGGGGAGAAAACTCACAGTCTACTGCCCGAAAGGCACTCCAAGACATCTGTACGTGGCATGGACCTTCATGATCCGCCACAGCCGAGGAGGGCCCATGAAGATATATTCTTCTGTTTGTGCAAAGTCATACAGTTAAGAACATTTGTATTCATCACTGAAAGATCATGAGAAAGATGGGAAAACATTATGAATACAAGGGAAGCAAACTTTTTTGCAAGTGTCATAGATTATCATGCGGTTTAGTATAGTCTACAGCTGGAACTGAATGCGTAGCCCAATGCATCAGCTGACTCGGGGCTAACAGAATTGACGCCTTGCTACTGACAATGAGTTAGAGCTACGGGCGGAGATCATCACAACAGGAAAGGCCTGGGATTGTTGCACGATAACGATTTAAATAAGAGCAAGAAATGACGGACAGAAAAGTAGTGATGACGGTGCACGAAAATGCCCATTTATTTCCCTGTGCACTAACACAGAAAATAACCCACAGATGTAACTTGTAAGGCATGGCGTGGGTTGAATTACTCAAGATCGGCTTAAACATCTGCACTAGACAATAATTATTTGTTATAAATATAGTTGCAATATGTTTACCTCAGTCAGACCACTATAATCACAGAGAACTGGTCAACTGTAAGTAATATCACCTTCACTGACGATGGCGACTGACTTCTGCATACACAAACGTGCGCGTCTTTTTAAAAGCGTGGCGTCACTTTTCTTTATTTGACTTGAAACCAATCACATCCGGCTTTGTCTAATGAACTCCAATGAAGTTCAAGTCTGCACTCTGCGCGCGCGTTGCGTGTGTATGTGTCAGAGGGAGAGAGAGAATTAGGTCATACCTAGAGTATTGCGTCAGTGTCTGATTTGTTTTTACGTCACCGTCACTGATTTTCTCGAAAAGTCGCGGCTTTTTACTTTTTACTTTTTACTTTTTTCTGCAAAGAATTAGGTTTTACTAAAACGTTGAAAAGATACAAAGCTGGCTAACGAAGTCATCCAATGTCTTTCTCCAAACTAGCATATGCAAAAGTTCAAGTAAATATGACAAAAATTACGGACTGTAATCTGGGTCAACCGACTTCCTATAAACGGTTGTTTGTGTCTTCAATGAGACATTCAATTACAATATGCTCGGAGGCTCTCTTAGCCACCCACTTAAGAAAGTATTTCGCTAAGTTTCAAGCTTGTGTGTACAGAAATATCGGAGATTCTCTTGTTTACATACATACGCACACACACACATACATACGCACATACGGCGCTTCGCGCCAAATGTACGTTCAACAGCAAGGTTAGCGTAACTAGACATGACATAATTTTTATCTTGTTACTTCAATTGTGAGAGGTTTAGGCCTGCCCGCCTTTGACATCATGGACATGCTATTAAATTCGCCCCACCGCGACCCGTCTTAAAAAGTACCTTCTATAAATAGAAGGGACTTAAAAACGGCGCGTAAACGTGAGTCAGATGACAAAATTTAGTCCATACTTTCCATCCGAGCACATCTGACATCAGGACAAAATCTCTCCCCTTAGTGAACAAAAAAAGGTCGTTATTGGACGCAGTTTTGGTTTCTGAAATCTTATTTCATTCAACAACAACAGCAGCAACAACAACAACAACAAAAACAACAAAGCACAACCATCCAAAGAACATGGATACAAACTGAACTCACCAAGAGGCATAGATCCCCATGGGCCTGCACAGTCGCGGAGGCTCATGAGGATCTATGTCTCTTGCAGCTGGATTACGTTCACTCTTTCTCGGCCGTGGTGGGGTTAATCTGGCTCAGGAGTTAACTCTGCCTTTATGTTACTCTAGCCAGCTGCTAACAGTCTCTATCGGGTAACGAAGTCTCTGTCCGAGTTTGGCGCCATTGAAATGTCTTTTCAGAAGTCAGTTATCCAGACGTTTTCGTCTGCGAGGCGCATAGTCCCTCATGAGCCACTGCACGCAGGGGCTCATGAGAGTCAATGCGTCTCGATCGGCCTCATTTATATCATAAGACTGACGATGAAATCTGCGTTTGCGTGCAAGATTCACAAAAATCCATTATTCAGACATTCCCGTCAGCAAAGAACATGCATTCTCATGAGACGCTGCGGTCACAGGGGCTTATTAGAGTCTATGTCTCTCACTGGCCAAATGGACAGCATTTACATCGCCACATCGAATGAGTTCTCCGAGCTTAGGAGTGCGGATCCTAAGAGGCGTATCAGCTTGAATAGACACGCAAGCAGTTAACTACTTTCTAACACCTAATGCAACAACTGCCTAAAGTTATTTGTTAGTTGGACATCACGTCTTATTGTGTTTCTTTCTTTCTTCTTTTTTTTTGGGGGAAAGGGAGGGGTGGGTGGGTGGGACGGGGGAGGAGGGGGGGGGCGATAGAGGGTTGTTGCTTAGTTGTTATTTAGTGTAAAACAGAGAGATTGGGTGGTGAGGTTGAGAATGTGTGTGTCAGTGAGCTATAAGAAAGCAGCTATAAGTTGAGAATACCTGTACTTTCTGAAGGAAAGGAACCCGTCAACTGCGAATTGATTAATATATTACTGAGGTTTCTGTAAGTAAACCCATGCATAATATTAACTCCAAATGCAGGGTTTGATCAGTTATCTCGAGGGGAGGGGGTCGGGGGTGGGGTCCAATTTTTTGTTTGGGACCTTCAACCTGATACAAAAGGCCTCACCATTCGCCAAAATATCAAACAACGGGAGGAAAGGGGGGGGGGGGTTAAGCACCCCAAAAAGGAACTTTGTTATAGCATTTTAAAGAATTTTGGGTCTGGGTGGGGGGATCCGGAACCCTTGTAACGCCCCCCCCCCCCAGATCCGCCCCTGAAATGAGAAATAAAATCAAATAATGTAAATAATAAAATGGACAGAACTGAATCGAAACACTATTTTATTAAAAATAAAATTAAACAAATAAAATAAAATAAAATAAAATAAAATAAAATAAAATAAAATAAAATAAAATAAAATGAGGTGAACTAGAGGCCAATCAGCCGCACTCAGGGTAAACACTGAGCTGATTCTAATTGCACAGTTCGTTATTCAGGAACTACATTGTTGGGTGCACTCAGAAGAAAAAAAAAAGAAATAATTAATGGCTCTCAAGCCGTCATCAAATGTTGCGCAGGAACAATTCCTGTGCTGGCCTGTGATTTTGGACCTTACGGCTGTAGAGCCGTAAGGTCCAAAATCACAGACAAGCACATATTATTTTTTTCAAAACACAATAGCGGGTTCCATTTACGATCCGCGACTGTTTTTGTTTTTTGTGTGTGTGTGCACATGTTAAATTTTTGCTTTCACTGAAAGCGCAATAGTTGTCTCGTCTTTTGAAAAGTGTCTCCCTAGAGCAAAATGTTTTTTTTCCCTCCGCCCCTTGCTCCCCCTTCTCCCCCACCAAGAGAGAGAGAGAGAGAGAGAGAGAGAGAGAGAGAGAGAGAGAGAGAGAGAGAGAGAGAGAGAGAGAGAGAGAGAGAGATGATGGATGATGATGATGATGATGATGATGAATCTTTTATTCAGGATAAAGCTATTAGGCAACTCAATGCCAGCTTGTAAACAAACAGTTTTTACCAAGAAAACACACGCAGCATACAACAACAAAAAAGGAAAACATTAAGCAGCATCAATAGCGTATAGCGACACCAACAATTCAATTCAATTCAATTCAATTAAAAAACTTTATTGTTTCAGTCTGGCCGACAAATTTTCTTTCGTTGGGATCACATGACCGCGTATGGTTTCAGCCACATTATGACAATGGTGAAAAAAAAACAAAAAACAAAAAAACACAAAAAAACAATACAATACAACAGATGTTCAGTTAGCAAATGTATGGGGGGGGGGGACATCACATACTGATCAGTCATCAGGGGTCAAGTGCTAATCCTGAACCTCTTAGTAACAGGATTATGTTGTGTGATTGTATCGCGACTAATCGTCGCACAAAGAGGCGCACGCACTGGGTGTCTCTGATCCGTTACGGTCTATCACACGACAAATACGAACTAAACGTAGTTGAGACTCCGTCGTAACGTCACACATTAGACACGTTAGCTATGTCAGAAAAACGTACATGAATCTATATTGTGCAATAAGTCACCGATTTCTCAGGTACAAAATGAGTTTAATTTAAAATCGCTTTGAGTATAGCGTCAATATTGAAGGATATAGACTTGATGGCGGTTCTACGTCGCAATCAAAACTACACACGTTTCACAGTTACGACAGCAATAGAGTTCTCTAGTACTAATCAATTGATAATCATAAATTTGAGCATTTGGATGACATCAGTCCTGTATGAATGATCTCATTCGGGTTGATATATGACAGGAACAACAGTCCGACCCGGAGCCAGGACAGCCCATACCGGCGCAACCCGAGCGTCTCCCACAACCCTCCCCGGTCAGTGCCAAAGAAGGCTGTGGAAAACAATCAAAATACGCACACCAGCAAGGACCATTCAGGCAACGGGTCGGAATGTGGCGCCCGTCAGACATCAATCTTTTTTATATAATGAGAATTAATTATTTGTTTTCACGAGATGTACACTGTCTAGCAGTGAAAAGAAGTTTCGCAATTTGCATTACTAATTCAATGGGAATTTGGTTGTCACAACTAGCAGTGGGGGCCCAGGCATTAGCAGCTGAGGTCTGGGCCGTTCCGGCAGATGAAGTCACAAGAGGCGGAAAGTCAGTTGTCTGGAACATCGGTGACTGCTGTTCCGCCTGGCCTCGTGGGTTCGGGGACGAAGGGTCGACAGGCTGCTGGCCGAGTTTCGGCGGCACTGGCTGAAGAGGCCGAGTCAACTCTGAATTGTTAACCTGAGCAGGTCGCACCCCGTGGCCATGACGTGCCAGGCGGTCCGGGGGCCCTCCAGGCATGTCAGAGCCATGGGGTTTGCGTGCCAGGTAACCGGGTGCAGAGCTGAAGTTGGCATGATCTCGTGGAGCTACGTAGGGCCGGTATTCACCGTAGCGTATATTGAGGGCCAGACGTTTTGTGCCTTCAGCGCTGGGGTGCATTCTGTCACCGTCCCGGTAGAGGGCCTGGCGGGGGGCGTGGTTCTTGGTCAGAAAGGTGGCGGTGTGGTCCACGATGGCAATATCAGCCTTTCTGCAGGCCGCGTGGAGGTTGTCATTAGATTTAGCGGCGGCTGCAAACAGGGGGTGGCGTTGACCAAAGGGCGGCATGATGGTGGACGCCTGTAGAGTGGCCTGCGGGAACTTGGTGGCAAGCAGATCAATGAGCTGCAGCCACGTGTTGCATGCGACCGGAACATTCAATTTGCGGCAGCTGTTGATTCCGATATGAAAGGTGACGTGGCGTACATGTCGGACAGGCTGGCGGGTGTCAAGCCACTTGATGAGGTCGCTGACAGACAGACCTGACACCGCCATGTTCTGAACTCTAAAATCCGGAGCTGACATTTTCCGGTCATCGATGAACCTGATGACCGAGTCGCCGAGGAGTAGAGCGTGCGACTGCGGGTTCACCTTTGATTGGCACAGCTTTTCATATGGTGTCAGCAGCTTGGTGTTCACGGCGTTGGTCGAACCGGGAGTAGAGCTGTCAGCTTTGTGGTCAGTGTCACGCGCGGCCTTGCTGTCACTTAGCTGTGTGTCAAGGGGAGCGAAGCGGTTGTGGGTTTCGATGCTGAACGACGAGTGGCGAGGCACATAATTATCCTGCTGTTGAGTATGCAGGGGGCTAACAGACTGGCGAGAGTCAGGGTCTGGGGTGTTCACTGAGGTGTTCACTGAGTGATTGGTGGCCGGGGACGGGGTGCCGGGGGAGGGGGAAGGGGCGACGTGGAGGCTAGGGCTGGTTTCGCTGTTTCTTGGAAAGGTGTTACCTGGCCAAGTGCTCCTACTTGTTTTTTCAGGGTACCGATCACGGCGCTCTGTGTGTCTCTGGCAGCAGCAAGTTTTGAAACCTGTTTGGTGATGGCTTCCTGCTCCACTGTAAGTTTCTGCAAATCAGCGCACGTTGACTGTTCACCTGGTCAGGTCTTTTTCCACAACAGAGAGGCCGTGTTTCCTCTTAACCTCGTTGTCTTGCACTTGGGCTTCAAGAGCGCTTTGTTGTTGTTGCAAGGGGTGACACAGTGCGCCTTGACACTTGCCAATTCGGTCTTCACTGAATAAAGTTCCGACTGGAGTTCTTTGATGTTAGCCGCCGAAGCCTCCAGTTTCTGCTGAAACTGACACAGGAGAGCTGGCAGGGTGGCTAACTGGGCGAGAGGGAGGGGTTGTTGGGGAGGTCAGTAACAGCAATCGGTGGGAAGGCAGACGGATCACTTGCGAAGATTTTCTCGTCGTCTGATTGGGTCGAAAGACAGGTGGTGGGAGAGTGGTGGTCGGGTCCGAAGGACAGAGAGTGACAGGTGGGCGTGGCCTGATCCTGCCCAGTAGAGTTGTCATTGTTCGCAGCGGTGGCTCCACCAACCTCTGCGCAGCTGAGCGTGACGGGCGGGTCATGCTGGGTGGGGTCAGCCGGTCGGCTGGGTGGGAATGTGGTCACGTCCAAGGGTGGTGTGACGCTGGTTACATCACTTTTGAGTGGAATTGAGGAATTAGTGTCCTGAAGAGACTCGTCAGTTGTGCCGGGGGAGGGAGGTGGCAGCGCCAGCTGACCGCCAAGGGGTGGTAGAGATGAGGATTGCTGGGAAGACAACATCTTTTCAACACAGTCTTTGAGCGGTTGAAATTCTTTGTCTATCCAATCATGGCAGCGAGAGAGACAGAGACAGATAGAGAGAGAGAGAGAGAGAGAGAGAGAGAGAGAGAGAGAGAGAGAGAGACAGAGACAGAGACAGAGAGACAGAGAGAGAGAGAGAGACTGATGATGATGCTGATGATGCTGATGGTGATAGTGATGGTGATGGTGATGGTGATGATGCTGATGATGCTGAAGATGCTGATGATGCTGATGCTGATGATGCTGATGATGCTGATGATGCTGATGGTGCTGGTGGTGCTGGTGGTGCTGGTGATGCTGGTGATGCTGGTGGTGATGATGATGATGATGATGATGATGATGATGACGACGATGACGACGACGACGATGACGATGACGACGACGATGATGATGATGATGATGATGACGATGGTGGTGGTGGTGGTGATGATGGTGATGATGGTGATGGTGGTGATGATGGTGATGATGATGATGATGATGATGATGATGATGATGATGATGATGATGATAAGAAAAGAATATGTGCATTTTTTTTTTTTACGTGAGGAAAATATCACTCGTACTGGTCTGTGGTTGTGCACTTTATTGCTCTGAACGATCACAGTCGAGCCATCTCCCACGACGTCAGGTCTGTGATTTTGGATATAAGGTTCCCTTGCCAGCACACAGCCTAATTTTATCTTTTTAAGCCTCACTACCTCTGCACCTACATACCCGCGCCCAGTTAGTAATTCGGTCATTACATTGTAATCATGAGTTTCAGACCACAACAGTTCAACACTCAAACCCGATGACAATCTCAATAAGAGCATGTAAATGAAACCGAACTCTGTCGGCAAGAGGCATAGATTCTCAAGAGCCCCTGCAGTCGCAGGGGCTCATGAGAATCTATGCCTCTTGGAGATGGCAAAGACCGGTTAGCGGAGTGGTAAACGTAATTTTCGAACAGCCTCTGGCAAAAAATAGAGGGTGATGATTTTTGTGTGAAATTGCCGTGAATTCGGGTGAAAAGTAAAGGATGATCGTACGGCTAAGGCTAGTTACCGCAAGATATCGTGGATACTGGTTGCAGGGCATGTATGGTCTCACCGATTTTTGATATTGTACGAAACACATTTAAACGGTGCAAGCAGCCTACATGTGCAGATCTTTTTTTTAAATTCAAGTGGTTTAATTTTATATATTTATTTATATATATATATATATATATATATATATATATATATATATATATATAATATATATATATATATATATATATATATATATATATATAATATATATATATATATATATATATATATAATATATATATATATATATATATATATATATATATATATTTTAAATTTTTTTTTATATATATATTTTTTAACATAAATGATGTTTAGGCGGATAAACATCCAACTACCCAAACATCAACTATCCACTCTATCCAACAATCAATATGAGTCGCTCAGCAACAAAACCTGTGAAATGCGCGCAGCTTTGCTCTTAAAACAATTTCATAGACGCGCGTAGTGGTTTGTGATTTTGGACCTTACGGCCAATAGGACAGACCACTATACGCTGTGTTCTTCACTGAACTTGAGAACTGCAAATCTTCAGGGAGTGACGACTTGCGAGCCGAGATTTGGCCGTGTTGTTACACACTGAATTGTTCCGTTTTCCTTCCTTGTTTATTTTGTTTCGTTAACCCATTCACCCCTGACACACTACATCAGGAGATGGGTCGACCATAATAATTCAAGGGTAGTGCCAGATTAGCTTGGCGCCTGTCGGCGCCCAGCTAATCTGTCACTGCCCTTGAATTGTCATGGTCGATCCATCTCCTGCAACTGGTGCATAGTCATTAGATGACGCCTCTAAAATTTGGGAAATACGGCCGTCGGGCTGAATGAGTTAATCCCTTCACTACCGAGCAAAATGTGAACACGACTGTCTGCTAGAGACACAGATCCTTATGAGTCCCCCGCGCTCATGAGGATCTATGCCTCTTGCTTAGACCAATGTGGAGTCATGTTTCTTGGACGGTGTTGGCTTTTGGTCGTTAAATGAACTAAGATTTCAGAAACAAAAAATGTACGTACAGCGTACTACATGGCAGGGAAGGGGTTAAACTTTCATCCCGAAATAATAACAAGTTTGAAAGTTACAAAGTTTGAAAGTTATTGGTTTTGTTTCTCACCGATGTGATGTATGTGGTTTGTGACAGGCCGCAGTGTGTTTTACTGTGTGTACATCCGTAAAGGGGGGGGGGGGAGGGGGGCGGGGGCGTGGGGGGGGGGGGTAGACTTAGATTATGATACGAATTAACCTTAACCTAATTGCACGTGAGACGCGCGAGCGCTTCGTTTTTCTCATGCCCACGAGGCGTATGCAGTTAGGCCAGAAAGAAGGTAGTCTATTCTATATTGAACACCCTTCGGCTCCTCCGCTTGAAGGACTCGGCTGTTAAATTATCAGGCAAGAGGTATAGATCTTCGTAAGCCCCCGCAGTCTGCGGGGTCTCATGAGGATCTGTGCCTTTTGCAGTCGTTTCGATTTTTGGTTTTAGATGCACGATCGCGTGAAATTGTATTCCTACCTCAGCACCTCGCTTGAAAACAATGCCCACCCGTGTGTACATGCGCGGAAGGGTTACTTGATACTGTATTCTTAGTTTTGATTTTAAAAAAAATATTTTTGTGCCACCGCGAGGGTGATGCCAAAGGCAGGACACAGAAAATGGTCCGTACTGACAATCCCTCTTTCCAGAGGGTGTTCAGTTGAACCTACAACCGTTCAGCGCAAAGTCCGGCGCTTAACCACATGAGCTAGCATGGTCAAACTTGATAGGTTAGTTTCGGGGTTTAAAGCGCGCGGAACATACTATGAATTTTGACCTCTGTTTTGAATACTATATCCTCTAAATGACCTCAACTCTCCCTTTTTCTAAGGAGAAAAAAAAATCATCATTGCGAATGACTAAATTATTTATACAGCTGCCCGGGCGGCTCTTTTTATATGCTGCGGGAAAGGTAGTTAAGAGTTTTGGTTCATAAAAAGTTCATGCAGTTTTCCCAGTGGCATCAGTGTTCGGCGCTCTATACCCGTCACGGAACCTGAGCGATAACAGCGAAGTTTCGTTTGCGAAGAACGCCTCGCAACAACAAACGAGAGTCAAATCACAGCGGACGGATAACATTCCAAACATCTCCAAGAGGCATAGATCCTCATGAGCCCCGGGGGCTCATGAGGATCTATGCCTCTTGGAGATGTTTGGAGTGTTGTCTATGCTTATGGAACAAGCTGGTTTTCGCTCTCGTTCGTTGTTGGGAGTCGTTCGTTGCAAACGTAACCTCACTGATGGACGACCTTAACGGGTGGGTTTCGAGGGACAGGGACAGCCATTGCCAATGGAGAACGACTGACGGATCATCTCACACGACCTTTACATATACATGTACTCCATGTCTGTGGGCCAACTCAGCAGAGACGTCAGCCTGATGGCGTTTTGCTCGTCCACCGTGACTGAGCTGCGGACGCTGAAACTAAGGCCGGCGTCAGCCCGGATATCGTTTGCTTACTAGATAGTGTTTGGCTGCAGTTGAGATACGCGGTCTTTACCGTCCAGGCTGCTTCGCACACAGGTTGCTTCCCTCGATTCGTTACCACTGATCAACGGTAATTACTCGAGGGAGACAACCAGAGAGCCTGCCCCTGTAGCAATTTTAAATCTTAAACTCCCAAAACTAAATGACTTCCATTTTATAGAATGGAAGTCATTTAGTTCTGGGATTTGAAGAGTTAAGGGGCAATGCTGGTAAAACAATGATCTACTATGTGAGATAATTTGCGGTTGGGAAGTTGAACCGAATATGGCACTTTGTACAAATAGCCTACACAAAAAGTCCTGAACATGTCTCATGACAAGATTTTTTAAATTAATTTTGTTGCGGGTGGGGTGAGGGGGGGGGGTGGTGGTGGTGTTGAGGTGGGGGTGGGGGTGGGTGGTGGGGGTGGGGTTGTAAATTGTTTAACTTATTATTAGAAATAATAGTATTTGAGAGAGGGGTCAGGCGCTATTCTTCGTTTAGCTATGTACGTTGAACATTATTTTCATAGGCATTTTCCAACTCCTAAGTGTTTTGCCCACGACTGACAAGGTGGAGGGGGTGGGGTGGGGTGGGGTGGTGTCTGTGTGTGTGTGTATGTGTGTGTGTGTTTCTGTGCGTGTATGTGTGTGTGTGTGTGTGTGTGTGTGTGTGTGTGTGTGTGTGTGTGTGTGTGTGGTGTGGTGTGGTGTGTGTGTGTGTGTGTGTGTGTGTGTGTTGTGTGTGTGTGTGTGTGTGTGCGTACGTATGTGAAAGTACATTTTTGGCTCACGTGCGAAGCAAAAGTGAGTCTACGTTTTGGGCCAGCGGTCGTCCGTCCGTCGTCCGTCGTAAACTTTAACGTTGGCATTTTCTCGGAGACTTTTCAAGCCACATTCTTCAAACTTGGCCCAAGGATACTTTGTGGCGAGGCCTTTCTAAACATAGCAATTGAGTGACCTCTCACAAAGGTCAAGATCATAGGGGCTCAGGAAATAGTTAAAAAATTGCTATAGTTTTGACTTTTTTTTGGTCTTTCTCAAATACTATTCATAACTTCAAACCCAAACTTGGCACAAAGATATCTGAGGGTAAGACCTTTCCATGCATACTAATTTGGTTGATCCCTCGGTAAGGTCAAGGGTCACAAGAGCCGGCTCAGAAAATAGGTTCAAAGACCTTCCTATGTATACTAATTTAGTCGACTCTATGATATCATAAAGGTCAAGGGTCACGGGTGTTTGACAGCTATGTGAAAACTGATTAAATTTTGAGAAAACATGGATTTTGTCAAAAGGGTCACACATGTTGCATCTAATACATCTAATAAGCAATCCTTTGAAGGTAGATTCTTCGGAAAATGAGCCTAGGATGGAGGACTAACTAAAGTTCGATTGATCGTGCAGGTGGTGAGCATGATTTGTATGTTGTGCATGTGACTGTGCGTGTGTGTGTGTGTGTGTGTGTGTGTGTGTGTGTGTGTGTGTGTGTGTGTATGTGTGTGCGTGCGTGCGTATGTGAAAGTACATTTTTCCCCTTTGGCAACTTTTAAATTGTGGTCATTCAGACAACTCCAAATCATTTCCCTCCACCCCACTCCCTTCCCCCGGGTCTGCCCTGGGGGATTTGAGTGGGGTTTACTACTTTTTCGTTTCCAGGGTTACCCTGGGTAGCCCCACAGGGTGGGTTTTCCCCTCTATTTTGGTTCTGGGGGCATGTGTTTCTGTCTACCCTTGGTCCATTCACCTGTATTTTGCTTTTTAAACTTTCCCTAATGTCTGCGCTGCCTGTAGCTCTTGATAATGAATGTGTTTTGCTAAATGGTCTTAGGTTTATTTAGCGTATTAGACCGGCTGGCGACATACATTCAATATTCTGTTTAGTTTTTTTTTTTTGTTTTCTTTTGGATTTTTTTTTTCACAAGCAATGCAGGCACGTTATGAGAAAGTCTTGTTGCTGTCGGGACGTTAAGCAATGTACAACCAACAACCAACCATCCAAATCATTTCAAAAACATCAAAAATGTGCTTGTCTGCGATTTCACAAGTTCAGAATTACAGACCAGCACACGCACATAACTGTTCGTGAAAACATGGCAGTAATTGATTTGTCGTATTCACACAGGTCTACATCTTTAACAAATCTATACGTCGTCGAATGGAACCGTTTATGTGTTCTTAGAACATTTCGGCCATATGAGTCATGTTTTTAATGCAGTCAACATCGAGTATTTCTGAACGTGTCTTAACCCATTTTGCCCGGGACCCTGAAGCAGGAGATGGATTGACCATCATAATTCAAGGGTACTGTCAGATTAGCTTGGCGCCTTCAGGAAAAAAATAATAATAATTACGGTATTTATAATGCGCTTATCTTATAATAATTATAACTCTAAGCGCGCACTCACAACTCGCACACGCATGCGCACGCTTTAGACAATGACTCACGTACCACAAATAGTGAAAATTCATTACGACGGTCAGCTTGGGGTGGGGAGTGTGGTGATGTAGTGCTAGAACTGTTGAAAGAGGTGAGTTTTGAGGGCGGACTGGAAGGAGGAGAGAGAGTGTTTCTGACGGAGAGAGAGTGGGAGAGTGTTCCAGGTGGATGGACCGTATACTGAGAAGGAGCGGGCGCCGAAAGTGCTGAGTTTGGTGCGGGGGATGAGGAGGCAGTGAGGGTCGGAGGCGGAGCGGAGGGAGCGGGAAGGAGTGTAGGGGTGAAGTAAGTTGGAGAGATAGGTAGGAGCGTAGTCGTTCAGGGATTTGTAGCAGAGAGACAGAATCTTGTATTGGATGCGTTGGGGAATAAAGAGCCAGTGAAGGAGCTTGAGCAGGGGAGTGATGTGGTCGGATTTTTTCTTTCTGAGCCAAGTTAATCTGACACTACCCTTGAATCATCATGGTCAATCTATCCAGCTGGTACACAGTAGTTAGGCAACACCTCCAACATTTGAGAAATGGGACCTTCTGGGCTATATTATGTGTGTGTTGGGAAGGGGTGGGGTGTGTGTGTGGGGGGGGGGGGGAAGTGGGGGTTGGGGGGATACTGTGAGGCTAGTATAAGTGATAAGTTATTGCCCGGGTCACGGGGGTTTGCTACACTGACCCTTGTAGGCCTGAGGGAGGTCAAAGGATACATGCATTGTTGCCCCTGCGACCAATAACGTATTTGTTTGCATTCCCTCCGTGGATTCTTTACCAAAAAAATCAGTTTCGCTTATCTTGTGGTTAGTTGACAACATTGAATGTACTCCATGTTCTGCCGGTGATTCCCATTTCCGTACGAGACAGAGTGACGTACGTTTATTTTGACTTGTGTACAGAATGTTTCAAGCTGCCATGTTTACAAAACTCGTCAAAGTATGACAGTGATTCTTGATTGCTGTGTGACTCAGAAAAATTAAGACCTTTTACATAAAGTGGTCGGCATTTGACCACGTGACAACATGTGAGCGTTAGCTTGGGGCCTTGTGCTTCAAGAGATGCTTCGAAAGTGTAGCACCTTGTAATTTGTTTTAATTGTGCGTTTGGATATCTGCAGAGGAATACAACTCCGCCGTTGCCGATCCCAAGCCCGGATGAGAAAGGAGGAGGGAAACAACTACGCCAAACCTACATGGAAAAACTAAACTACGCCAAAACTGCTAGTCCCCGATCACTATTAGTGCCAGTGGGACAGTAAACCGGAACAAACAACAAAGGAATACCAAAGAACGCTTATTGTTGACAGTCGGACTGGTGCTGAGAGGGATTTTAAGGTAAGATTTTATTTTTACAGCGTTCACATGAGGTCAGAAAGTGAAAGGACCGCGTTCACTTTTTTGTTGGCTCACGTGCGAAGCGAAAGTCACACTGAGTCTACTTTTTGGGTTCAGTGGTGGTCTGTCCGTCTGCCGTCGTCTGTGCCGAAAACTTTAACGTTGGCATTTTCTCGGAGACTATTTAAGCCACAGTCTTCCAACTTGGCCTAAGGATACTTTGTGGCAAGACCTTTCCAAACATACCAATTTGAGCGACCTCTCACAAAGGTCAAGATCACAGGGGCTCAGGAAATAGGTAATAAAATAGCTATATTTTGACATAATTTATATTTATCTCAAATAGTATTCACAACTTCAAACTGGTACAAAGATGCCTGAGGGTAAGACCTTTCCATGCATACTAATTTGGTTGATCCCTTGGAAAGGTCAAGGGTCACAAGAGCCGGCTCAGGAAATAGGTTCAAAATAGCCATATTTTGACAAAAGATTTTTTTTTCTCAAACACAACTTTAAACCCAAACTTGCTACAGAGATACCTAATGGGAAGACCTATCTATGCATACTGTTTTGGTTAACCCTTCGGAAAGGTCAAGGATCACAGGCTGGCAAATGTGTGTAAAATGCCAATTTTTAATAACATTTTAGGTATTAGCAACATTTTTGCAAATTTTTCAATCAAATTTGGCACAAAGGTAGCTGATGATAAGACCTTCCTGTACATACCAATTTACTCAACTCATTCCAAAGGTCAAGGGTGGGGGAGGGGGTCGAGGGTGGTGGGGGGTGTACATATGTGTGAAAAATACTTACATTTTGAGAAAACATGGACTTTGCTGGTGCAAAAGCCAGTCATTTACTTATTGTCACAAAGGTCACACATAAGTATATCGGTTGTCCACGTGAGCCATAATGGCTTTGCCTTTCTTGTGGAAAGAATTGTAGTTACATGTATTATCAACAGTCTTGCAAACTTTTCAATCGAATTTGGCACAAAGGTAGCTGATGATGATAAGACCCTCCTGGGTGCATGGGTGCAACTCGTCCGTCTAGGAACGGAAATCCGTTTCTGAAAATATGGTCAAAAACGGACGTTCCGTTTTTGAGAATTTGAGGAGAAATTTTGTTTTCTTTTAAAGCAAACAGCGAAACGATCTTTTAACTGTGGAACTGGTTTTGGTGGAACTGGTTTTGGTAACAGCGGAAGCGCTCTTCTGAATCGGAGACAACAACCCTTGTTCTTCCTGGCACCTTGTAAACCCCGTAGTGCTAGCTAGCTCACAATGCCGCAAATGAAAGAAGGCGATTCGGTAGCGTTAGTTGACGCCAATGTGAAAAACAAATGGCGATGGGAGTGGCTGAATGAAACGGACAGCGAGAAGAATCCGCTTAGGCTCTGGTGTGTGAAACTTGACATCGGAGGAGTGTGCTATTGCATACTGTGTCATGCTCAGCTCAAATATGGATCGAACGGCAAGACAGTAATACTTCTGACAGTAATACTGCTCAGTACTACCACCACCAGTGCTAGTGTTTTTGCCAGTATTGATAAAACTGAAACCATTGCTGGTGTCAAACGAAAACAACCTTCTCCTGCAGATATCAGATGTTTTTTTTAAGAAGCCAAATATTCAACAAGATTAGTTCAAGCTGGTAGAGGTGAAAGCCACCATCATCCTGATGAATTGTTATTGGGAATGACATGATACTTTTTCTTTTTAGATGATCACTATTTTTACACTCCCAGCTTCCAAGGAGCAGTTATTTTGCAAGATGTTATAATTTCATACACAATTCTACTATTACTTAATAAGTATTTTCTAAAGGAAAGAGGAGAGAAGAAAGACAGATTGATGAAATCAATCTTGTGCATTGCTTGCTGTTTGGTCAATCTTGTGCATTGCTTGCTGTTTGGTAAGTAGCATTAAACAAGTTGAAGTATAAGAGTGTATGTCTATATCTTTGTGGATCTGTGTGTTGTTTGTATTGCTTGGTGGGATGAAAGAGGGGTGGGTTTGCTGCTTTATTTTTTCATTCACATTCACAGAGGACCTTTCAAATCTCTATAACAAATAACTCTTAAAATGCTAAAACATCATATTCTTCCGGGGGGCGCGGCCCCCCCTGGGCCCCCTTTCCCGGGCTCTGCCCCGGACCCCGCCGGGGCCTGGGCGCCCTGGACCCCTGCCTTTCAGTTTTTACACTTTTGCACAGTTGCACCCATGTGTATACTAGTTTAGTCAACTCTGTGATATCAAGGGTCACAGATGTTTGACAGCTGTGTGAAAACTGATTAAATTTTGAGAGAACATGGATTTTGCTGTTGCAGAAATCATCTTTTTATCACAAGGGTCACACATGTTACATCTAATACACATTATGGTCTGTGGGGTTAAATCAAGATCTATGCCCTTTGGAGATGGGCGGCATTTGCCTATAGATGACATTGTTTTTATCCAGGCTTACTTAAGTCAGCAACACATTATCAAGATTGATCGTGCGGGTGGTGGGCATCATTTTTATGTGACTCTGTGTGTGCGTGTGCGTATGTGTGTGTGTGTGTGTGTGTGTGGTGTGTGTGTGTGTGTGTGTAAATTGTTTAACTTATTATTAGAAATAGTAGTATTTGAGAGAGGCATTAGGCTCTATCTATCATTTAGCTATCTACGTTGAACGATATTTTCTCAGGCATTGTCCAGCTCCTAAGTGTTTCACAGTTTTGCCCACGACTGATTCTGTGTAAGTCAGTCGGGCCATTTCCGAACCTTAGTAAAGTGCAAATCCTAATATTGACAAGCCTGAGGATTGATTTCTTTTGTAATAATGATATTAAATTTAATTCTTAGCTTGATTTCTGAATGCGCGGAAAGCTTCTTGGTAATCCGACGCCACAAATGGAACTTTGATTCACAAAATAATTCCCTCCTCAACCTAAAGACAGACTGATGTAACTGAGTTCGATCGCTGCTAGCAAGAGGCAAATATTCTCATGAGCCACTGCTGTAGCAGGGGCTCATGAGAATCTATGCCTCTTGCAGAAGGAAGCGCCGGTCTGGCTGAGGGACCGTGTAATAGAACGTTGATTCACGAAGCAAACAAATACCAACGTAATCTTCTTTCGGACGCGTTGTGGTTTTTAGTTTCCCGACACCTTCCCACAATCCTGTGAGCGTCAGCCGCTCTCGTTTGCAACTACAGGTGTCTCGTAGCATTGCCTTTTATGATTCTCTTGAGCACCTGCAGTCTGCAGTGGCTGATGAGAATCTATATGGCTCTTGTGGGCAGAGTTTTCAGCCGCTGCAGTTACAGCTTTAATATAAGGAG
>BTPG01000004.1:127204034-127286534 GCA_036245525.1 Semisulcospira habei | reverse complement strand
CGATACACGCACGAAAATAAGACTCGAAGTGTGCCTCCGGTATACGGTTCCCCATCATGGTACACAATTAACCCCTTCACAGTGCACACGATTCAGCTGCAAGACTGACAGATTCTCATGAGCCCCCGCGACTGCTGTTGATTAATAGTTTTCCCTCGGCAACGAGAAAGTGTACTGAAAAGTTCAAACGGCATGTATTAGTTTCTAAATAGGACTGAAGACGATAACTAAACCTACACCCTATTTAGCTGTACAAATACGGATACTAATAGTCTACCAGACACGACGTGCGTTTAAAAGTTTAAAGCCAGGTATTATCTGTCTAAAAAAGCAACAATAATGGAGGAAAACTGCCCCGTTTCACTAATCATTATGGGTTATTTTCCGGACGCACCCGCACGAATCACAATTGAAAATTTTCTTTAACCGCTTCACTGTCAGTGGACGCAGACTGTGTTCCTGAAAACTTTGTTAACGCAAGGGCAAGGGCGAAAAAGACTCAAGGAATATGGAAGCAAAAGAGTGGTGTCAGCAAGAGGCATAAATCCTCATGAGCCCCCGCAACTGCGGGGGCCTCATGAGGTTCTATGTCTGTTGCAGTTGGATCGTGGTCACATTGCCTCGGCGGTGAAGGGGTAAATGTGTGTGTGTGTGTGTGTGTGTGTGCGTGCGTGCGTGCGTGCGTGCGTGCGTGCGTGCGTGTGTGCGTGCGTGCGTGCGCGCGCGCGCGTGTGTGTGTGTGTGTTTTATTTTTAATTTTTATTTTTACTCAGAAGGTGCCGATGTTTCTCGAATGATCTTGGTTTTCCCACATCCCACATCGATCTCTTGTATAAGGATGGTTAGTTCGGCCGGGTTTAACGTCCACGGCACCGAAGTGATAATGGACGGCCCTGACGGGCGGGTTATAGGGGACAGGGAAAACTATTGCCTATGGAGTACGACCTGAACACTGCTCAGTTTAGGCGCACTGCAACTGTGCCACTTTGATTTACCAGGACCTTTCAACGGACATGCTATGGAACAAGCCCCTCAGTCCGTACCTGGATTGCAAGTCCAGCTACCGGTGCCGGGGACTCGAACCCACGACCCGGCGATTCCCTTCGCTCTCTTGCTCCGACTCTTAACCGCCTGAGCTATTTCGAACTCTTAATCTCTTGTATAAGAAATTGCGCTACGCAAAACCTGCGAGAACATTTATGCGAGTAATGCCTGTAAACTACAAAAACTGAATCTGGCTCACAACACGAGCACGTGACACCGGAATTAATATTCATGACACGATAAGTAATGGCCGACCCGAGCCCGAGAAAGCCGGACCTTGTTACTGACGATGTGTGAGAAAGTTATTTCGTGGTAATGTCGAAACTTTCGACATATCTCTTGGAGTGTCGATGTGTGTGCCAGTCTGTGAATTTGAACCTACTGGATCTAAGCCGTAAGGTCCAAAATCACAAAACAGCGCACGGGAAATCCCAGACAAGATATAAAGTCGTTTTCTGACGTTATCGCTTGGAATGTCTAGCTAATGTCTGTGACTGCAGGGGCGGACGGATCACGAGGATCCAACTTTTCTGTTTGGGACCTTCAACCTGACACACAATGCTGCCCGACGCTAGACATTGCTTCCAGTGGCCAAAAAAATAAATCTTTGGGGCGGATTTGGGGGGCGGGGGGGGGGGGGGGGCAGGGGTTTTAGATCCCCAAACAGACCCAAAATTCTTTAAAATGTCAGAACAGTCCATTTTTGGGGTGTCTGGATCCCCCCCCCCCCCACCCCCGTTGTTTGGTATTTTGATTTTGGAGAATGGTGAGAGTCTTAACGCGCACGCGCCTTCTCTCTCTCCCTCCTCAGCCCCCCCCCCCCCCCCCACCTCCCCCCTGCTTTTCGATTTTTCGGCCTCTGGAAGCAAGGTTTACCGCCGGAGGCTTTTTGTATCAGGTTGAAGGTCCCAAACAAAAAGAAAGTTGGAATCCCCCCCCCCCCCCCCGAGGTAACTGATCCGCCCCTTGAGGGGGTAGGGGTGGGGTGGAGGTATACACGTGTGTCAGGACTCTCACCGATCGCCGAAAATTAAAACAGCGGGAAGGGGAGCGGGAGGGGTGGAGGTTTCTAAATTCCCCAGAAAGGGACTTTCTTATAGCATTCTCTAGAATTTTTGATCATCATCATCATCATCATCATCATAATCATCACCACCACCACCACCACCACCATCATCATTCATCATCATCATCATAACCATCGTCATCATCATGATGTCTGTTACTGCTCAGCCCATTCACTGTCTTGCAAAAACGTCAACGCGATCCAGCTGCAAGAGACATAGATCCTCATGAGCCCCCCCGCGACAGCGGGGGCTCATGAAGATCTATGCCTCTTCCTGAGCCCAGTTTGTGTCCACGTTCCATGGACGGCTGTGGATTTGGGTCGCTGAATAAAACAAAAATATGCGTCCATTGGGACTGACTTTCCACGTCTCCGTGGCACAATTAATGTGATAGGCGATTGTCACTAATGCGCCGGTCTGTTCTTGTTGAACTTACGCCTCCAGGCCGTAAGGTCTAAAATTTCTCGCGTTGTCATGCGACAGATGGACCGACCCACCGTGATAGCTCGAGGTTCATGCCTTACCATCTCTCTGTATCATCTGTCGCCGCAAAGCCTTGCTGACCTCTAGCGTGTTCGGCCGGGAGACGGATCGCGGATCGATGGTGGTGGGTTTAACACCTTCGCTGCCGAGAACAGGGCAGCACGATCCAGTTTGCAAGAGGCATAGATCCTCATGAGCCCCCGCAGTTGCGGGGGCTTATGAGGATCTATGCCTCTTGCTGACGCCACTCCGAAACAATTTTCCTTCGGCCGGCTTGGCTCTCTTTGGCGTTGAGTGAAGAAAGATGTCTGAGTCCACTGGCAGCCAAGGGGTTGAGCGGTAGTGCCTTGCCATATGACTCATTTAGTCCCTACGCACCACAGCAGGAGATGGATCGACCATGATATTTCAATGGTAGTGCCAGATTAGATTGGCGCCTGATGGTGCCAAACTAATCTGGCACTACCCTTGAAATATCATGGTCGACCCGTCTCCTGGAACAGGTACATAGTTGTTAAGAGACTTCTAGTATTTGGGAAATGCGCCCTTTGGAGTTAAATGGGCTAACCTGATTGAGTCAGACACTTCCTAAGAGTAGGGGAGTTGTCCAGCTCAGATGACAAAGCGTTTCACTCTTGCCCGAGAGGTTGCGGATTCGAACCCAGATGGGCTCAACATTTTTCCCCAGATCCATTTTCTGTGCCCAACCGTCTTTGAAATCATCATCGTGATGAACAAAATAGGTTAAGCCATAGACGTTTAAAGTTTAACGTTTTATCGAAGAGTAAACCATTTTCTACAGTTGTCGATTACTCATGGTTTGTTTCTGGTGTCTGACACGGCTCGGTCGATCTGTTTGTCGCGACTTAGAAATGCATACGACAGACGATGATGAAATGTTGGCCATTTACCCCTGGAAGGAAAGGGTTAATCATGCTGATGTCAGAACTCGGGCAAGTTTGTGACCCAGTTCCACCCCCCCCCCCACCCCCCCCCCCACCCCCACCCCACACACACACACACGCTCATGTACGCTGAATAATGAAAGAGCCTATGATATTATAGGGTGTTGGATGGGGTGGTGGCAGAGGGCGGGGGGAGGGGGGGGGGGGTAGGGGGAGAGGAGGAGAGAGATAGAAGGATGTGTCACAGCTTAAACCTTTCTCTGCCGAAAACAATAATGGAATAACAGCCAAGCGCAAGAGGCAAAGATCCGCATGGGTCCCCGCAGTTGCTAAAACCACGGCTGGGGACCTTGACGCTGAATGTACAATGATTTCAAAAACACAATCAGGGTCCAGTGGCTAATAAAGGGGCCAAAGCTGCCTTATCCAGGCGAGACTGATTTGGTTGCTAACACTCACCAGTACAAACGGGTTTAACTGCCGGGGCAAGGCGAATGCTACCCATCTGTAAGAGACATAAATCCTCATGAGTCCCCGCTGTCGCGGGGGCTCATGAGGATTTATGTCTCTTCTTAGTCCTGTGTTCTTTGTGCACATTTTTCGGGTCCCATTTCGTTTGTGTTCTTCACGCGAATCTCGGTCAGTGTGCAGTGGTTTCAGAGGCGATATTAATAATCACTGACAGCTTAGGGGGTAACGAATAACAATAATAATAATAATAATAATAATAATTAATCATCATAATCATACTTTAAAAAATAATGATAAATAATGATAACAAGAACAATAACAATAATAATAATAATAATAATAATAATAATAATAATAATAATAATAATAAAAATATGTAATCATCATCATCTGAACGACGACAAAACGGAAGCCATGCTGGTAGGCACTCGCCAGAAACTTTCCCAGCTCTCTCCCTCTCTCCACCTTCAACTCGACAGCACCCCCATCTCCCTCTCTGACTCGGTCAAGAACCTTGGCGTTATCCTCGATTCCTCTCTTTCCATGACCAGCTTCGTCTCCGCCACGCCCCAGGCATGTTATTTCCACCTCCGCCGCATCAGTCAGATCAGAAAATACCTCACTACCGAAGCTGCCACCAAACTCGCTGTCTCTCTCATCTTATCTCGCATCGACTACTGCAACTCTCTCCTTTCTGGCCTTCCTCACTCCACCACTCTCACTCTCCAGCGCGTCCAGAACAATGCTGCCCGCCTCGTCCTCAGAAAGAAAAAATCCGACCACATCACTCCCCTGCTCAAGCTCCTTCACTGGCTCCCCATCCCCCAACGCATCCAATACAAGATTCTGTCTCTCTGCTACAAATCCCTGAACAACTACGCTCCTGCGTATCTCTCCAACTTACTTCACCCCTACACTCCTCCCCGCTCCCTCCGCTCCGCCTCTGACCCTCTCCGCCTCCTCATCCCCCGCACCAAACTCAGCACTTTCGGCCCCCGCTCTTTCTCAGTATACGGTCCAACCATCTGGAACACTCTCCCACTCTCTCTCCGTCAGAAACACTCGCTCTCCTCCTTCCAGTCTGCCCTCAAAACTCATCTCTTTCAACAGTTCTAGCACTATATCACCACACTCCCCAGCCCAAGCTGGCCGTCCTAATGTATCTTCACTATTTGTGTTACGTGAGTCATTGTCTAAAGCGTGCGCATGCGTGTGCGAGTTGTGAGTGCGCGCTTAGAGTTATAATTATTATAAGATAAGCGCATTATAAATACCGTAATTATTATTATTATTATTTATCTTCATCATCATCACCATCATAGTTTTTAAAATAATGATAAATAATGATAGCAACAACAACAAAAACAACAAAAACAATAATAATAATAATAATAATCTCTCTCTTGGCTTGACTTCGCGAACGAAGATTCTATAGGGCTTGCCCACGTCGTCTGCAGGCATTTTCGTGGCTGCGGAGGCCAATCCGGGACAGGCAGGTTCGACCGCAGTGGCTGCAGGGGAAGGTCTGGTCAGGGTTCTGAGTTACGACAGCTCTGTTTTTTCTTCTGAGCCGCTTGTCCTTAAGGTTAGCTCTGCGAGAGTCCTCAAAGGAGACGGCTGCCTTGTGAATGGTGGAGCGCCAGGTGTCACGGTCCGCAGCAAGCGAAGACCACTGGCGGTGGTCGATTTGGCAGGCACTAAGTGACTTCTTGAGACCGTCTTTGTATCTCTTTTTTGGTGCCCCTCTGTCTCGGTGTCCAGTGGCGAGCTCGCCGAACAGAGTGATCTTGGGTAGGCGATGATCCTCCATCCTGGAGACGTGCCCCGCCCAGCGAAGCTGTGTCCGCAGCAGCAAAGCCTCGATGCTCACAGTTTCCGCCTGTTCAAGGACCTCGACGTTGGTGACATAGTCACTCCAGTGAATGCCCAGGATGGTACGCAGGCAGCGCTGGTGAAAGCGTTCGAGGAGTCGTAGTTGGCTGCGGTAGAGGGCCCAGGACTCGGAACCGTACAGCAGGGTGGTGAGGACGACAGCTCTGTACACGCTGATCTTGGTGCCTTTTTTCAGCTGTTGATTGTGCCACACCCGCTTGAATAGTCGCCCGAAAGCACTGTTCGCTTTTGTCAGCCTGTTGTCCAGCTCCTTGTCCAGCTTGGCGTCTGACGTGATGATGCAGCCAAGGTAGGTAAACTGGTGTACAGACTTCAGTTCGGACTCGCCGATGGTGATGTGGGGAGGGCGATGCTCTTCCTTGGGTGCCGGCTGATGAAGGACCTCTGTCTTTTTCAGACTGACCTCAAGTCCAAAGAGCTGGGCGGCATCTGCGAAGCAGGACGTAATGCGCTGCAAGGCTCTCTCTGTGTGTGCAACGAGGGCAGCGTCATCTGCAAAGAGCAGCTCACGAATCAGTTGGTCTAGGGTTTTCGTGTGGGCCTGCAGTCGCCTGAGGTTGAACAGGCTGCCATCGACACGATACCTGATGTACACTGCGTCGTCATCGTCGAGGTCCACTGTGGCCTGCTTCAACATCATGCTGAAGAAGATGGTGAAGAGGGTCGGTGCCAGCACGCAGCCTTGCTTCACGCCGTTGCGAATGGGGAATGGTTCTGAGAGGTCACTGTTTAGTCTGACCTGGCCTTGCTGGTCCTCGTGGAGCTGGACGATCATGTTGAGGAACTTTGGGGGACAACCTAGTCGCTCCAGGATCTGCCACATACCTTGCCTGCTCACAGTGTCAAACGCTTTTGTTAGGTCGACAAACGTTACGTACAGCCCTTTGTTCTGCTCGCGGCACTTCTCCTGAAGCTGTCTCAGCACAAAGACCATGTCGGTGGTACTCCTGTTGGCTATGAAGCCACACTGGCCCTCTGGGAGGTGGTCTTCAGCGATGGCAGGTACCAGCCGATTCAGGAGCAACCTTGCGAGAATTTTCCCGGCAATGGACAGCAGGGTAATTCCACGATAATTAGAGCAGGCAGACTTCTCTCCTTTGTTCTTGTACAGGGTGATGATGACTGCATCACGGAGATCCTTTGGTAGTGTTCCTTTTTCCCAGCAGCAGAGAAATGAACAATGAACAATGAACAATGAACCTTTATTTTCCAACGGTAGAAGTTATTGGTAACAGGACCAGTTTTCAAACTTGCCGTTGCTACATCTACTACATAAGTGACATAGACATGTAAACATACACATACCACACACTGCTGCATGCACTGCTACATTCGCTCACGCACGCACGCACCACGCACATACACACACACATACCCACACACGCACTCAGGTACGCACGCATGCACATCGCAACCCGCGCATGCACGCACGCACACACACACACACACACACACACACACACATGTACACCGCAATTCAGTACGCATGCACACACGCACGAACACTCACACACACACACACACACACACACACACACTTACACACGCACGCACTCAGGCACATACGCACAAAAACAAACACACGCTCTCGGACACGCACTCCAGACATACCTACCCGCATACGCGTACGCACAAAAGTATAAAATGAGTAAAAATACAAAGTAAAGCAATAAACAAAGAATCATTAAGTACATTAAAGTTCATACAGCAAGGGCAAATATGAATGCAGGTGCTATCTCTCCCCCCCCCCCTCTCTCTCTCTCTCTCTCACGCCGACACACACACACACATACACACACACACAGCATGCACGCACGCGCACACACACACACACACAGAGTCACACATACAGTACACACACACACACACACACACACACACACATACGCGAGCGCGCGCCCAACATATCGAGCACACACATATGAAGGCAAAAACATTATACACAGTACATGCAGTATTCAAAGGTACTCTTTGGCATTCAAATATTATGGTACGGCTATGGGAAAAAGGGACTCTCTCTCTCTCTCTCTCTCTCTCTCGCACACATACACACACATACACACACACATACATACACACACACACACACAAGCACGCACATGTACACATCTGAACACACGTGTAAGTTATCCCAATACTGTAATGATTTGATTACGTCAGAGATTCTAGGTGTTTGAAGAGGCTGTCCCTATATGAGGTGAGCGTCTTTGTGTTTCTAATTTCTGCAGGAATAGAATTCCAGAATGAACTTCCCGAGAATGACAAGCTGGTTTTGAATAAATCAATACGCGGCAGGGGTACTTTGAATTGTTGTCCATGTCTAGAAGCTACAGATGTCCGTTCTGAGAAAAAAGAACTCAAGTACAGTGGACATGATTGCTTGTACAGCTTGTACATCAATACATCTTTATTCAACTGAAAGTGCTGGGATAGAGGGATAATTTTTAAAGTTTTAAGCTTTTCGTCAGTTGAGAGTTCGGGATCGGGAAATATAAGCTTAGCAGCTCTCCTATGTAGGGAGTTCAGCCTCTTCAAATGTACATCACTAGAACCATCCCACACTGTTGATGCATAGTCTATGTGCGACTTGACATGAGCATTGTAGAAAAGAAGACGCGTATCTGTGTCAGTAATTGTTTTCAATTTTGACAACATATACAGGCTTCTGGAAACTCTTTTGCACACATTATTAATATGCAGTTGCCATTTAAGCTGATCATCTATAGTGACCCCCAAGAGGCGGTGGTGTGATACTTGCTCAATTGGGCTGCCGTTTATAGACAGACTAAGAGAGAGCGGGCATAGCTGGTGCTTTTGACGTGTGGTTATAACCATGCATTCTGTTTTTGACGGATTCAGGGACATGGAGTTGGAATGACACCAGTCGGTGACCTCGCGCAGGCTTTCCTGCAGACGCGTGTTAATTGCAGCTACATTTTTGTGAGGAGTGTGTAGTGTGCAGTCATCAGCAAACATGTCACAAGAAATATCGCGGCAACTAATATGTAGTGGAAGGTCATTGATAAATATGCAGAACAGCAATGGCCCGAGGACAGAGCCCTGAGGCACGCCGCTTTTGACGTGACCATACGAGGAGTAGGATCCATTTAACAGTACTCTTTGCTTCCTTCCGCTTAAATATGAAGTGAACAATGAGACAGCACCTGCATTGCAAAGATATGCTTGAAGTTTTGACAAAAGAATGTTATGATTTACAAGGTCAAAAGCTTTCTTAAAATCAATAAAGATCGACCCAGTTATTTGGGAGTTATTTATGGATGCTAGCCACGCATCAATAAGTCTTGTTAGTGCCGTGTGGCAAGAATGCTTGGGGCGAAAGCCGGACTGAAATACGTGCAATAGACTACGACTCTCCAAATATTGATAAAGGTGTTTGTGCACGTGTCTTTCAAGAGGTTTGGAAAGGCTGGATAATATTGAGATGGGTCTATAGTTATTAACATCAGACAGATCTTTTGATTTAGGCAAAGGGATAACCTTGGCTTGCTTCAGTTCTGATGGAAATATATTTTGTTGGATGCATAAGTTATAAATATACGTTAACGATTCTACTGTATAGGGAAGGGACAGTTTCAGGATTTTAGGACTGATCTCGTCAGGTCCCGATGATTTTTTGTTTTTCAGTGACCCGATCAGTTTTCCTACTTCATACACAGCTAGAGGCGGTATAGAGAAGGGGGGTTTGTCCTTAGTCTTCTGCTTACAGAAGTTAAGCAGGGACTCCGGGCATGTGTAAGACGTTTTTTCCGCTTGAGGGTATGATTGACTCGGCAACAGACAAAAAATGTTTGTTAAAGATGTCTGCAGTAATACTAGAAGGAATGGCTGACGATTTCTTGCTGTTACCTCGGGTGATGAGATTAACTGCGCGCCAGAGTGCGGCAGTATCTCTGTCTTCTTTAATCATTCGTTCAAAGAGAGACTTTTGAGCCCTGCGTACCATAGACTTGACACGGTTACGTTGTTTTTTGTATTCGTTAAATAGCTTGTGTCTTCTTAAGTCATTTCTCAATTTCATAGCTTCAATTATTCCTTGCGTTAGCCAAGGCGGTAACGTGTGGTTTTTTACCCGCTTTTGCCGTAAAGGGGCGTGTTTGTTAAGTACTCTTGTAAAGAGTCGATACCAAATAGTCAGAGCCTTTTCAGGATCAGTTTCGTTATTAACGACATTAAATGGTGTTTGATCAAGGTCTGCTAAAAAAGCAGACTGATTAAACTGTTTAAATGAGCGGTACGTTATAGTTGTGTGCCCGTTCTTACGATGCACTGGCAGTTTTGTTGACCAGGAACACACAGTAGGAAAGTGATCACTGATGCTGAGGTCAGGAACACTAACATTGAACACACTAAGGGGACGGTTGGTGTAAATGTGATCAATGAGTGTTGCGGTTGTTTTTGTGATCCTAGTAGGGGCCGAAACTAATTGTTCTAAGCCGGTTTGTGTGGTGATGCAATCCCACGCGGTATGGGGCTTTAACATATCTATGTTAAAGTCGCCTAGTAGCAACGCATCACAGTTAGGTAGGCCAACTTTTTCTACTGCATGCAAGAAATCGTCGTACCATTCAAACTTGGCTGATGGGTTACGATAACAAAAGCCGATGAAGACGGGTTTAGTTTTTGGAGCCCTAAATTCCAACCAAATGCACTCAACTTCCGGAGTTTCTATGTCCTCACGCCTTTTTACTAAATGTTGGACTGAGTTATGGATGTAAACGGCAAGCCCAGTCTGACCAAGTACACGAGGGTCACGTCGAGTGATGCTAAAGTTAGGTATGTGAACGGCTTCATCGCTTATGTCGGAGTTAAGTCGCGTCTCACTAAGACCAAACAGGTGGAATGGTTCAGACGAGTTTAGAAAAACATTCAAATCGGCCACCTTGTTAAAAAGATGGTAGATGTTCAAGTGACCAGTTTGAAGGCTTCCGTGTGTCTGAGCATTATGGGTCATGTTGAATTTTAACTTTCCCAAATGAAGTGCAACACAATACAAAAAATATATAAACAGAGGGAATAGGGAATAAAGTTTCAATGCAGTAAAGCGCGGCTGAAGTTATAGCACCTCGTATCAAAACGTCACAAATGGTGTCCAACACAGCGTTATCAAATGAAGATCGCTTTTGATTAATAGTGTATCCACGTATTAATGCTGCGCAAGCTGTCTAAATAAATGAACAAATGGTGTAGCCTGCGATGTGAAGTATCGTAGGCTGAACACTTGAAACCGTACTGTCACAATGAAAACTTAGCGGAGCTTTGGTAATCAAACCAAGCGGAGCTTTGGTAATCAAACCAAAGAGGTCGTGGAGCTTGTTGTGCAGTGCTGGGCCTCCATGTTTCCATATCTCTGGCAGGATTCCGTCAATGCCTGCTGCTTTGCCACTCTTGAGCTGGTGGATGGCTGTGAGGGTCTCTTCGGCGGTGGGCGGTTCGTCCAATTCAACCTTTAGTGGAAGGTGTGGGATTTGGAGGATGACTGTTTCTTGAACAGTGCGCTCAGCGCCGAAGAGGTCCTGAAAGTATTCCGACCAGCGGTTCAAGATGGAGGTATTATCTGTGAGGAGTGCCTGTCCATCAGCGCTTCGCAGGGGACTTTGTACCAGGTGCCTAGGGCCATACACTGCTTTCAGTGCTTCGTAGAAGCCCCTGTAGTCACCGTTGTCAGCGCAGAGCTGGGTCCTCTGTGAGAGTCTGGACCACCACTCGTTCTGGAGCTCTCTAAGCTTGAGCTGGAGACTGCTGCAGATGAGGCGGAAGGCAGACTTCTTCACAGGGCAGGAAGGCTGGGCTAGGTGGGCCTGGTGGGCGGCTCTTTTTTTTTTTGCTAGAAGTTCCTGGATCTCTACGTCGTTTTCGTCAAACCAGTCTTTGTTCCTCTTTCTAGCAAAGCCCAAGACTTCCACAGAAGATTTTACAATAGCAGTTTTCAGTTGTTCCCAGAGTGTTTCAGGGGAGGAGTCTGCTGGATGAACTGTGTCTTTGAGCATGCGCTGTAAATCGGCCTGAAGGGCAGCTTTCTTGTCGTCACGCTGAAGGCTGGCAACATCAAGCTTTTTCTTGGGGGGGCTCCCTTTCTTGGGTTTCAGCTTGAGGCGGAGCCTGAGTTTGCAGCGAACAAGGCGGTGGTCAGTGTGGCACTGCGCTGGGCATCACTCTGGTGAGGAGGACGTCACTGCGGTCCCTCTGACGCACTAGGACATAGTCGATAAGGTGCCAGTGCTTGGAGCGAGGATGCATCCAGGTGGTCTTTCGACTGTCCTTTTGCTGGAAAGTAGTGTTGGTGATGACAAGTTGCTGCTCTGCACAGAGCTCCAACAGTAGGCGACCATTGTCATTGCAGTTCCCAACGCCATGCTTGCCGAGGACTCCTTTCCAGGCTTCAGAGTCTTGGCCCACTCTGGCGTTGAAATCGCCAAGGATGATGACTTTGTCGTCTGCAGGGGTGCTCTGCAGGAGGCTGCGCAGGTCAGAGTAGAACTTGTCTTTTTCTGCAGGCTCTGCCAGGAGGGTTGGGGAGTACACACTGAGAAGGGTGACGTATTGCTGGTGTCTCAGTGGGAGGCGCATGGACATGATGCGGTCGGAGTGACCCGTTGGTAGGTTTTCAAACTTAGTCGCAATGTGGGTCTTCACCATGAAGCCCACGCCTGAGAGCCGTCTTTCTGATGCAGGCCTGCCTGACCAGTAGAGGGTGTAGCCAGCGCCAAGTTCTTGGAGGCTGCCTTCCTCCGGGAGGCGTACTTCGCTGAGCGCGGCGATGTCGATGTTTAACCTCCGCAATTCATGGGCAATGAGGGCGGAGCGACGTTCAGGGCGTCCGCTGTCTGCTGTGTCGAGCATGGTTCGGATGTTCCAGCATGCTACGTTGAGTCCGGTCGTGGTCGTCATGAGAGTGGGTCCATTGTTTTTTCTTGTTTTCTGCCCGCATGAGAAGATGCCCGTTGACCGCGGCTAGCCAACTGGGTTACGAGGGGATGAGCTTTGGTTAGGCCACCTTTTCTAGGCCCCTCTCCGTGTGGAGCAAGCAGTGCTGTCCCTAGAGAAGGCTGCTTGGTCGTTCAGGGTGTGCCGAGTGACGTTGTCATCCCCAGGTCAACATCAGGCGACCAATATCCTGAACCGCCTGCATGCAGGTTTGAGACTGCGGCTTCCAGTGACATCTTTCACCTGCCGTTTTGCCCCTTGCCCATCGCTACAGGACTTGGAAAGTTCAGTGTCATAGTCCGTGGGCGTTTCCTAAAGCCTGCGCGGTGGAGCTTTTTGGTGGAGTGCAGTGTGCGCAGTACTGGCCCCACCCTTTAAACCCTTGGTTCGTTTGCCATGGCCTAGCAAGCTGGGACGGTGGCATCGAGGTCCTCGGGTCGTAGGTTTTATATCAGACTGTCCTTGTCTTAGTCTCTGGCTCAAAAGCCTTCCCCGGAGACACGGGGGCTTTGATGTCAGGGGTTTCCTCCCTTAGCCTTTCCGCAGCCAAGCGGCCAAGCCTGCAAGGCAGCAGGGGACTCGTGGGGGCCGGGGTCGTCTATGTCCCGTGCAGATGTGAACATCTGCCCACTGCCCAGACGGTGACACTTACCAGAGGAGAAAAATCCAACGCCGGAACCCGGTATCGAACCTCGCACCTTTGGCATTGGAGGCAGACGCCTTAACCACTGCGCCACTTCCCCGTCTAATAATAATAATAATAATAATAATAATAATAATAATAATAATAATAATAATAATAATAATAATAATAATAATTGTTATAAAATTGTATAAAAAATAAAAAAGAAGCAGCCATCATGATGTACTGCCCTTTTTTTTTTTAAACGAATCGTGAATCACGAGGGAAGATAATGATTTACCATCACGCATCAAGAAGTCTAACAATTACGTGTCCTGACCTAACTCATCACCTCCCCCCCCCTCCCCCACCGTCCCATCCCTTCCTCTGCTCGTTTTTCGCTTAAGTCTAATCCTACCATAATTTCACATATTGATGCTAATTAGGGGACGCCAACAGATGATCCCACGTCACCTAGACTGACGTGTGAAACAAACAAGAGACTTATCCCAATACATGATTATACAATTTAGTCATTAGCACGATTTCCTGCAGGACTAGAAAATTGCGCCAAAGGTCCGAGAATCCTACACGAGTTACATTCCTTGGCAGCGGCTCTTGGAAGAGCCGCTGCCAGGGAACGTAACTCAATTACGATCCCGGGACCTGTGGTAATATAATATCTCACCCGGACATCTTACTAGGCAGGCACTGGCAGGGGATCGTGTTGGAAATTGTGCCACAGGTCTAGGCACCATACACGAGTTAAGTTCCCTGTTAGTGGCACTTTAACCTAGCGCCGATACAATTGTAACACCATCCAACTGCAAGAGGTATAGATCCCCATGAGCCCCCGCAGTTGCTGGTGGCTCATGAGGATCTATACCTCTTGCTGACACCACTTTGTATCCATGTTTCTGGGACAGCTAGAATGTTTTTGGTTAGTATTGAATTGAAGACCCGCTGCCGCCGTAACTGTTCAAAGATACACTTGTGTAACAGATGGTTACGAAACGCTACACACAGGTATAGTTATGGTTCATTTAGACACAGGACATCCAGTTCAGCACACCGTCGTCGTCTTAACATCAACTTAGTAACCTGACAATGACTCCAGTCCTTTCTAGAAATAAAACGCTATCAGTATGAAAAACAGCTGAAAATAGATTGACACGCTAACGGCGGCAGCGCAGAATAAATAAGTGCGATTACGCGTGTTCTTTTGCTGCGTATGCAAACTGTTGTTAAAGTTCATTAAGTGTGTCCCGCCGTGAGATGGCCTTAGTCTCCTGCTCGGCTTTAAACCCAAATAACTAACTAACTTATTAGGTGTGTCGACAAGGCATAACAAACACAAATTGTGCTGACACGTGTCTTCAGATTTATGCGTAATGGCCGTACTTTAACCCTTTGAATGTCGGTAGCGGTTTTAGTCGCGATGATTCCTGCAGGGATCATCGCGACTAAAACCGCTACCGACACTCAGAGGGTTAACGAAGACTTTAGAATACATGTTGCGAACGCTGGCATAGTCAGTCGCCACCAGGGAACGAATTTCGTGCAGGATTCCTGGACCTGTGATATCACACCCGAATGTTTAGCTACCCGTAACTCGCACGAGCATTTTTTTAGCCACTGGCACGAAACGTGCCGTTGACATTTAAAACAAAAGGTTAATCTAGTGCAATAACTGATTAAATGTATATAAATAATTATAAATTATGTGTTGGTGAAGTTTAAAGGTTAAAGACACCAGGACTCGATTACTCAGTAATGTCTTCATAATTATATGGCTTCCCGTTTCAGTGGCTTCATTTTGCATTGGCGTGAGGATAGCGCTCTTAAAAGGTTAGACTCAATCAACCAATAATTTTTCTTTTCCAGTGTTCCGAAATCAGCTTCCTAGAAGTCAGTTTAGTTGAACCGAGTTTAGAGGCAACAGACGGATTAGCCCGGCATTGATTGGCTCACTGGCTGGGCGATTTGGCCAATAACTGCCATCGTTAGATGCACACGCGGTCATTGTGCAGGGTTTATGTATTTGCCTATCCCATAAACAGCATCTGGACGCGTTACTTTGTGCTAAACAACTGAGAGAGCAACAAACGTGCCAGCGGCTCTGAACTCACAGGCTCAACACACATGACTCTCAGGAGTTTAACCGTAAGCGAGGGGCATAGCTTTTCAGAACACAGTGCAGTTAAACCACAAAAAGTAATCAAGAACAGACATTCACTTCTCCCCCCCCCCCCCCCTAAAAAAACCCAAACAAACAAAACAAAAGAAAACTAAAAACCCTCAGTCCAAATCAATCTGCAAGAGACATAATTATTTTCATGAGCCCGAGGGGCTCATGAAAATCTATGCCTCTTACACCTGAAAGGAATCGATAAAGAGACTCGCTGGATTTTATATTTAGTTCTGCGTTGAAAGATTACGATTCAATGTTCTCAGTTTGAGGCATACATTTTAATGACTCCTGAACCTGCAGGGGCGCATGAACATCTATGCCGCTTGCGAATGGTACGACTGAACTCAGTATTTTGACGAGCTGAGGTTTGGTTAAAAAAAAGAAAAAAAAAAAAAAAAAGAAAAGTTACGTTCATTTGGGAGTTCTTATTCGGACTAAATTAGCTGAGTGGACAAAAGGCCGTTTCATGGGTGAGAAAAAAAGTGTTCCCTTGTGTCACTCTTCACGCTTAAAGACTGTTAGCCTCTTTACTGCTGTCTAACTTATTACAGATGCACAATTTAAAAAGCAAAAGCCGCGAAACCCGTAAAACTAAACCGAACAAAACCATGGCAGACTCAACCCAACCCAACCCATCAACTAACAGGTTCGTCCACCAAAGAACAAACCAATTCAACGAAATGAAACAACCAACCAAACCAAGCAAGCAACCAACTAAACATAGGCTGTGGATCAGGCTTAAGGCCTAAATATGCTTATTTATTAATTTGTTCATTTTATTTTATTTTTAAACTTTATTTCAATATTCATCTTTTTTTTTAAAATGTAACTCATTCTGACCGCGACACACCACAGCAAGATATGGCTCGACCATAATAGTTAAAGGGTGGTGGCAGAATAGCTTGGCGTCTATAGGCGCCAAGCTATTCTGCCACCACCCTTGAACTATCATGGTCGATTTTTCTCCTGAATTGTAATGCAGTCCTCGGAGGATAACTCCAAAATATGGGTATTTCGTACCTCGGGGAACAATGAGTTAGTGAATTAATTCATTGTTTTGTTGTTGCTTAAGTCCACTTAAATTCAGCTCTGCGTACGCAAGAAGCGTGGGCCTGACTTCATATTATGGCTCCCAGGTATCGCGAAATATTGAAGCCGACACAGCGACTTTATGGCTCGCAGGTATCGTGAATGTAATACCGAGACTGACATGCGTGCATATGTATCTGGCCGAGGCCTTTCAATGACACTAGTCTCATTCATATCGACGCCCTTTCCAAACAATTTCCCAGGGACGCCGCAGACAGACCGGATGTGATCGGTACACCGAAATCAACATGACCAGCCTCATTGATATTCATGAAGTCTTTCACGTCCGGTGCAAACTGCCGGGGGAAGACTCGCCTATTTCAGTCGGTTCAAGGGTGTTACCAGATTAGCTTGGCGCCTTCCAGGCGCCAAGCTAATCAAGCACTACCCTTGAGCAAGCGCATAATATGATATTATCAAGTGACCTTACCCACGTCTTATGATTAGAATATGATGCTCAAGCATGGAAATATGACAATGGAAGTTAAGGGGATGGACACTAGCAGCGGGTGCATAAGGTGTGAGAATCTAAGGGAAATAACCTGCGTGTGACGAGCAGACGACACCGATTTGCACGCACCCTGGCGGGAGACGTGAGCTGAAATGGGCATCGCTCAATGTCGGGGAATTTTTCATTTCGATACAGAGGATCGGTTACCTTGGTAACTGTAACATCCCCACCTCCGCAATTAACTCCCCTTCTCCCTTACTCTAGTAGCACTAGAATTTACCCATCAATACCAACCCCCTCCCCCGACTCCCTGCCCATCCCCCCCCACCCCCCCAACCTGGTTTCTCTTTGTGCAATGCTGATGTATATGTAGGTCAATATTAATGTTTTATGAATAGAGAGTCCTGGAGCTGTACCAACGACAGGTTCTAGTAATGGCTTATGTCTGTTACGACGTCAATAGCTTACCCGTAAATAGATAAAGTTACTAATTCATTGATTCTCTCTCCCCCCCCCCCCCCCTCTCTGAGTCTCTCTCTCTTTGTTTTTCTGTCTGTCTAAGTCTCTCTCTCTCTCTCTCTCGCCCACTCCCATCTCCCCTGTCTTATTTTTCTCTCCTACTATACTCAGTCGGTAGTCAAATTTTTAATTAGACCTCACCTCCATGCATTGTCCAGCGACAGGTTACAAATATTAACCAATTTAACCACACGGCCGCATTTCGCAAATTTTCACTAAATTTGGGAGCTGTCGCCTAACGACTATGTGTCAAATGCAGGAGACGGATCGACCATGTTAATTAAAGGGTAGTGCCAGATTAGCTTGGAGCTATCAGTAGCCAAGCTAATCTGATGCTACCCTTGAAATTATCATGGTCGCTCCTGCAGCAGAGCTTCACGGCTAAATGGATTAACACGCTGAGCCCTGTGGTCAAATTTCCAAAATTTAGGAGTTGTCATCTGACGAGTACATGCTGGTTCAGGAGACGCCAAGCAATTCTGGCACCAGTTTTAGACTACCATGGTCAATAATTTACTGTTATAGCGTTACCGGTTTGAATTTTCAAATAATTATAGTGATAGCGAAGCTCACATTTTATCGGTCGAACTGAGCACTCGTGATTTATTTTGCGTAACGGAAGGTCAAACATAATTTAATTTACTTATACGATTTTTTTTTAAGTTGTTAATTTAACCTCAACATCAACATACATCTTTTCTAATGGTACCGATATTGTCTTACTGAATTTGATTATTTGCTTTGATTCAATGACTTATTACTTGTTGAAGGTGATAAAAAGTTTGCCTTGGAGTTGGTGTTTAGCTGGCTTTGTGTATTAGACACTCAGCCTACTTCGTGCCCAAGGGTAATGCCCGTTCGTTCTCTCTCTCTCTCCCCCCCCCCCTCTCTCTCTCTCTCTCTCTGTGGAATAAGCTCTCTAGGAAGGTAACATTTTTGGTACCTTCCTCTCTCTCTCTCTTTTTCTGGCCTCACACACACGCATTTACTTTTGCTCGCTCCTGCGCGCGCTTACACACACTCTTGTCTCTCGTGTTCAGTTTCTCTCCGAGTCTCTCTCTTATGAGTTTTTCGTTGACGTCATTTTTATTTTACTTTTTACGCACTTTTGTTCTTCCTTTTATTTTACGTCACCTCCTTCAGTTGCCCCCATTCCTTCTGCGAAAAAATATAAGTAGCGATCGATCTCTCTGTTTGTCTATTTTGACAAAGGCTATTTACCCGAAATATTAATAAATTGTGTTGTAAACGTCTTTCTAAGCGTGTTTCTTTCTCCGTTGGGTACTTCTTTGCATTTTACACGCTTGGCAGTCACCTTTTTGGTCTGGATTGCATAGTCCTTCTTCATTTCGATCGCATCATATGGGGAGTCCAGCGGCCGAGATAAATTTAGCTCTTTGATCAAGCCTTTCCTACCAAGGTCGTTTGAAAAGCATACGGGTGGTGTAAATTTTAACTTGGCCTCGTTTTGAACTTCTGACCGAAAGTTCTCGGATTCAGCATCCTGACAACATGAGCCTTTTTCGCTGATTGCGATTGATGGCATTTCCGTGCAACAGAAGCAACACTTTTGTTTTCAGTGCACAGAAACTGTCAAAGATGGGCTGACTTTGATAGCTCTTATGCAGTGCCTGATCCGCTACTCTGGAAGAAGAGCTTCGCTTCCAGCGTCAACCGCTAAATACCGACCGATCGTGATAGACAGGGTATAGAACTCAGTTGTAGCTTTGGATGAAGTCTTTCTCATCCGTTGCCAACTCAAGGGTGGTGCTTACTGGGTCGGTGCCTTGTCAGCACTGGCGCCAAGCTCATGAGACACTACCCTTCAAGTTCAGATAACTTTATTATCCAGAAAAGGAAATGGTTGATTTATCATAGGTTGATCAACAGCACCACTCTTGAAGCCTATTAGAGTGGACTCCTTCTCCGTTAAACGAAACCCCCACCCGGGTCTGCCCTGGGGGACTTGGGTGGGGTTAGGTATTTTTTAGTTCCCAGGGTCACCCTGGTCAGCCCCACAGGGTGGGTTTTTCTCTCTATTCTGGGGCATGTGTTTCTGTCTACCCTTTGTCCATTCACCTGTATTTGCCTTTTTAAAACTCTCCTTACTGTCTGCACTGCCTGTAGCTCTTGATATTGGATGTGTGTTGCTAAATGGTCTTAGCTTTATTTAGCCCCTTGTGTTAGGTTTATTTAACGTATTTGACCGGCTGGCGACATACATTCAATGTTCTGTTTATTTTTTCTTTCACAAGCAGTGCAGGCACGTCCTGAGAAAGCCTTGTTGCTGTCGGGACGTTAAGCAATGTACAATCAATCCGTTAAACGAAAGAAATGATAAACAAATATTTTATTAACAGACGATTTCCAGAAATCAGAAGCAGGTCAACATTGTCCCGTTTTTCGACGAAAACAGTTGATTAAAAGCACTGACAGAAATGCCATGTCGCATGTTTGTCCGGGTTTTCATACACTGTTTTCGTAGAAACAAGTGCAGTTTTGACCTACTTCTTAATTTCCGAACAAGTCTATTTTGAACTGTGTGTTGTTTTAGTTGTATTACTTCAAAGGCTGAGGCGGAAGAGTCTTGTAAAAGATCTTGGCTCGTTTGAATATAGATTGGGGCAGAAAACCAAAATGAAACAATACTAGGGGTCTTCGGGAGTACTATCACGATCACGGATTCACTACGACTTCATTTCGTCAGTCACGACTCACAAAACTCAAATGTTATACCATCACTGAAAACTGAGAGCCATTGCGATATAGCTTCATGAAAATCGACGATCGTCAGTTTTTCATGAGAAAAACAAAATCGTGATGACTGCAAATTTCTGCCAAGTTTCTGTCCCGGTTCACGAAATCCCAAAACTGGCTATATTGTGTCATGATCTTACGCACGACTCCCCCCTCTGCCCTAAAAGAGGACATAGTGAAAAGCACGCACATGTCCTTCCTGGATATCGCTTCTCTGAGTGACCTGTGGTGAAATTTCAGTCTTGATTTTGATGTATTCGATTCTGAATGCATACAGCTGCACTTTTTATTAATGAGTCGGCTAACAGCTTTCTAACCAGAGGCAAATGTTTTGCATTATCCGTCTTAAGACCTTGAAACTGGTAAGCAAAGGGTCCTCGGACCGCTATCGGCCGCAGTTGCCACGAGCACTGCCGTGCGCCGGCCAACTGTGGCTGACGTCAGCCCGAGAACCGTTTGCTCATGGGGATAAAATCCCCTGCTGAAGTCTGAATTCTAGAGGTATTTGAATTTGTGTTTTTTGTTGCTTCATTTATGACGACATTATTGGAATCAACGCAAGTATGCGAAAGCAATGCACCTTGATGCTGCATATCAGCTCTGTATGTGTTTATGTTTGTGTGTGTGTGTGTGTGTGTGTGTGTGTGTGTGTGTGTGTGTGTGTGCGTGCGTGCGTGTGTGTGTGTGTGTGTGTGGGGGGGGGGGGGGGGATTCGAATGTAATGCACCTTGATGCTGCATATCAGCTGTGCGTGTGCGTCTGTTTATTGTGTGTGTATGTGTGTGTCTGTGTGTGTGTGTGTGTGTGTGTGTGTGTGTGTGTGTGTGTGTGTGTGTGTGTGTGTGTGTGTGAAGAATTCGAAAGCAATGCACCTTCATGCTGCTTTTCAGCTGTGTGTGTGTGTGTGTGTGTGTGTGTGTGTGTGTGTGTGTGTGCGTGCGTGCGTGCGTGCGTGCGTGCGTGCGTGCGTGCGTGCGTGCGTGCGTGTGCGTGCGTGCGTGTGTGAGTCTGCGCTTCTGTGTTTCCGCGCTGCAAAAGATAAGAGGCTGAGTTACACCAATCTGACCTCCTGAACCATCATCTCAATATGATTTGCGACCTCAAAACACACACGTGAATTGAAATAAAATATCGGAGACAGCGTCCACCCAGTACGCAAAGGCCATCAGGCCGAAGTCGGTCGCAGTGGCCCGATGTCCTTTGCCTACTGGTCAGATTACAAGCAACCGCCCCGCGAGCAAAATGTCCTTAGGTGTGCGAGCCAACAGCGGCCGATGTAAGCCTAAAAACCTTTCGCTTACTGGGCATACGCTTTACTTGTCGACTGGAGGAGGAAACATATAATAACAAACATGTATCAGACAAAAAACATGAACAAAATGATACACGCGTTTCCTTTATTTATTTTTCTTTTGTCTGGGGGTGCACATTTCAAGCCGAATACATGTGGTATCTTCAAACGGAATACTGTTATATCATAAAGCTGATTTTGTGTATTCGTCATAGGTACGCGCATGGAGTTAACCCTTTGACTGTTAGTAGCGCTTTTGGTCGCGATGATTCCTGCAGGAATAGTTCTCGCGACCAAAAGCGCTACTAACAGCCAAAGGGTTAACTCGTTCGCTAAGTGCCGCGTGAACCTACCTAGCACGAACCCGCCCGGAGTAAAGTTTTGCCGCGTAGTTATAGCAAAAGACATTAAGTCCATTTTTGTGAAAACCGAGATTTTCGATGGAATACAATGAAAAACTCGCTTTTCACAAAACTAGACATACTGTCTTTCGCCTTTCTAACTAGTCCTTTGGCTGTCGGTGGCGCATTTTGTCGCGACAAAAAACCCGCTAAAAACAGCTCAAGGGTAGATGAAGAAAGTTTCCTCGTTAGCACGGCAGTTCACCTCTCGTTCGGCCACGTTTGCGTATACATTCCTCTGATCGAACAGGTAGTGAGGTTTTTATCCTAACACTAGTCATGTGACTGCGGTTTGCGACAGGAAGCAGTCAGGTTAACGGCCATTTCTGGACAACACCCCGATCAACCATTTACACCAATTTCCGGTAGTCGCCGACGAACCCAGACAACGGAGACAATCACGGCGGCTGAAGGGTCAGCTTCGCTATTATATACTGATCAACAAAAGAAACGCGATTTTTTTTCACCATAGCGCTTTTCTTCGTAAATATGCTTTAAACCGGGTTATTTTGACGTCATTTATTAGAAAATGTTATGAAGAGTGTGTTATGTCGTGTGCAAATAGAATGTTTAGTCTTTAAAATCGCACATCGATGAGTTTTGAACGTCATCAGTGTCACTACCATAACAGGATATTGAACGTGAAATGGGGATCATCTGCAGAGGACACAGCTGAAAGCCAACCAATCTGCAGTGTCACTAAGGTCCGTGTGCATGAAAATCAGGCCTGTTTGGTCTTGACCTACTTTTCGTTTGTCAAAGGCACCTAAATAATCAGCATGACCTACAAACATGAAAATCAAAAAGTTCTTTAGTTTTAGGTTAGCGGCCATATTTACCTGATAAAATGGATATGGGTGTATTCTTTATCTCTGCATCAGTCACTAGAGCATAAAAATGATTTGAAAGTAATTCACATTAAATCAAATAAGATTTATTAAGAAAATTATGTGCACCGGAAGTTCTGGTGGTTCTCTAATGAATTTTTCAAGTCAAATTTCATTTGAGGGAGTTAATAACATCATAAGCAATCCACACAACTTGTGTGTTAAAACATATCACAGAAAGTTTGCTTCACAGAGTGTGTCCAGTTTTGCTTATTTTCACCACTAATGAAACCCTGTGTCCTCCAAGGTAGCCAGGGGCGATAACTCATCCAATTTTTGTGTGAAGGTAGCTCAGACAGTAGGCTGAACATCTGAAGTAAGCAACAAATAAAATGTTCTTGTTTTGCTGTCAGGTCTGTTTGCGGGTACACTTACATACACTTTTCGCGTTTTTAATGGAAGTCAGTATATTATATACCCACTCCATAAAGTTTTCCCTTCTTTGACACATGTATTGATATATTGTATAACAAGCAAATTAATATTCATGAACTTGCTCGATATGCTTTCCTTCCCATAATCCATTGCAGACCAAAAAGATTCAGTCTTGGTGCTTGCCTCTGTCCGCACTGCAAAAACGCAAAATATGCTCATACTGTCACATTAGCAAGCTCCTTATGCTCACTAGTAATGAAATACTTCTTAGTGTGTACGTACGCTCGAAATTTCTTGACTTCCCATACACACACACATAAACGGAGAATAGACAGCAGCAAACACACGAATCGAATGGCCACATGCTCGCTAGTGATAGTAACAACAAGGACTAAATAAACAAACCTGCTGCCATTTCCCGTCATTATCCGTGTTCTAACTACAAGCAGACTTTACTCAACAACACGCACGATTATAGAAAGCACTGATGTCTACACAGTCAAACGAAATCTCCGCGCTGAATCATTCGACTGTCCAATGCAGGGCATGCACAGGCCAGCATTTAGACAGAGACAAACGAACATCGGAAGTGTCACACCCAGGTTTATAAATACACATAGTTAATAATGTCTGTGGTCACACCTAAGGCAGCTTATCCACCTGTTTTCTCCAACATCGGAGGCATGCGATAGGTAATTTGCGCGATGAACATGTTCAGCAGTGTCAGATTTGCTGGGTTCTGTATGTTTGGAGAATACATTTGGTGTTGGATGGTAAAGTTGCCTTCAACCTATGTGTATGTAAACTTCATGTCACGACACCTTCTTTGAAACATTTCAGAAAAGTATGACGTCAACTCCAGACTATGCGGGCCCTAGATTGTGACGCTAAAGAGTTTTTGAGGTGACGTAATTTAGTTTAGTACGTGTAGTGCACTATCAGTGGCGCTGAAGGGGTAAAGTTCGCTATGTTTCAGCGCAAATCTAAAAAAACGTGAAAATGCCCAGCGAAAATCTACACAGCTTGAGTGAATCTGGGCGTAAATCTACCCAGTGTAAATGTGTGCTGTCGCTATTCCATTGAGGTATTTTTATTTGCGTAAATTCAAACCTTTGTCGATTTATGCTGGGTGGAATCATGCTGAGAAGATTCACGCTGAGTTTATTTAGTTTTAAAAATACATGCAAAATCAGAGAAACACATTTGCACTGGGTAGATGTACGCCTAGGTGGATTTGCGCCGAGTACACTTCGGTTAGTAGCGTCAAGCTGGAAAGTTTCATGTCCAAATATAGTGGAATTGACCACTTCAGCCCCAATGGCGGTAAACAGAAGGACTCTGCTAAAGTTTTGTTTTGGACTGGGTACATACATTAAATTGAGCAACATTTTGCATGATATACGGTGCCAATAACAGGCAGATGTGATTACGAGACCCGAATCAAAATGTCCGAGTCGTAAGACGAGAACATTTGATTCGGGTCAAGTAATCACATCTGTCGGTTATCGGCACTATATCAAGCAAAATGTTGCTCAATATAATTTATGAACCCAGGCCAAACAAAACTGTGCCTAGCGTCATTCATTTTGCGGCTGATTGCGGTGTTTAGACACTCACAAACCAGAGTTTAAACAAAAACACATGAATGGCAGACGACTGCATATCGCTGTCGACTCACCGCGTAGATTTCGTCTGACTATGAAGACATCTTACTGATTCAATTCTACTTGTAACTAGATCACGCATAATTGCGGAAAATGCCAGCAGGTTTGTTTATTTAGTTCTTTTCTCAGGTTGTCGATATTGCCAGCTGACATATCGTCCATTTCAATTGTCGGTTCAGCAACTCGCACGTTTCCTGGCGTCTTTTCTCCGTTAGTATGTGTGTCTAGGATATAAATTTCGAGCGTTCATACACAATAAGAAGTATTTCATTACTGCTACACATAAAGAGTTGTTAATGTTGCGGTATAAGCATATTTCGCGTTTTCGTTTTGAAAATGCAAGTATCATCAAGATCTAGTCTTCTTGGCGCGCAAGGGATTTTGGGAAGGAAAACATATCAAGCAAGTTCATGAACTCATATTAATTTGCTTGTTATACAATATGTCAATACATGTGTCAAAGAAGGATAAACTTTATGGAGTGGGACATAATATTATATCGGGCATGAATCTGCGGGTCCCACAGTAATGCTGCCCTGGATAAATCTACCAGGGTATGAAGCAACCCAGTGTAGAAATGCACCGACGTGATGTAAATCTACCTAGGTGTCTGGGGTCAGTTGCATGAGTGAGCTTAGTCCTGTGCCAGCCACTAAGCAAGGTGCTCCACTATATAGCGGAACATCTTGCTTTGTGGCTGGCGCAGGACTAAGCTCACTCATGCAACTGGCCCCTGAGCCCGACAAGTGTGTAAATGCTTCATGGAACATCGGTTGAACAACTCTGCCCTGTGAACGCTAAAGACAGTAAGTGTATTTTTGTGAAAAGCGATATTTTCATTGTATTATAATGAAAATCACGCTTTTCACAAAAATGGACTTGCTCACTTTTACCTTCACTACAAGACAGAACTCTGCACTGAGTGGGTTTACAACAGGTTGATTCACCCTAGGTAGATTTACCCCTAAATTTAGCAAAGCTGATTCCTTCAGCATCACTATCTGACGCAAAATAAACCAGTGCCACTACTTGGCTTAAATCTGCCCAGCGTAAATCCCCTCAGCGAACATAGATTTACGAAGTAAGCACCAACACAAAATTTTACGGTTTTCATCTGCATCTCACGCTGAGGGATGTTTGGGGAGTTGAAGCCTGAGATTCATCACTGTGTGTGAATAATTTACAGGCCTACGACATTTTATAGTTCACTCCTGAGAGGAGAGTTGTGGGACGAAAAAAGTATTACTGATTATTTTGTTTTGCAGCAGCGGTCCGGTTCCGACCGGGTCAAAACGATCGTCAAAACTGTGACGTGTTTACCCGACAGATGTGCTTCCACGATAGCTCTTACCCTAATGCGCGCTTGTCTGTGATTTTGGACCTTACGGCTTCAGGCGGAGCCGTAAGGTCCAAAATCACAGACCAGCACGCTTTTTCTTTCTCCGTCATAGCAACATTAAAGTTATCTTGCTTTCTGAAATTTTAATGTGGATTCCAAAAAAACAGACTCCAGGCCTACATAAAATCACTCACAAGCACACGACGTATTTTATTTTATTGTTTTATTTTTCCTGTTCAAGAATCAATAGCATCTAGTGTGTGTGAATGTGGAATTGCTGTGCGGTGCGGTGCGTGTGTACTCTAAATTCAGAGGCAGGTGTTGCGTTTTTGAGACAGGTGTTTACAGGAGATATTTATGTGTTGTTCGCGTGTGTCAAGTTGCGTATCCGTCAATTACTATGGAGCCGTCGGGCAAGGGAATGACTGGGTTTTTCGGGACGCGAGGTATATATGACCGTCCAGACGGCAGTGACATTCCCCACATATATAATTATCCCCTTCACGGGCGAATTCAAGGCGGAATTCTAGCATCCATTCAAGGAACACGTATACAACTAGGGTCAGCAAGAAGCGAAGAACCTCATACCCCCCCCCCCCACCCCCCCCACCCGGGTCTGCCCTGGGGGACTTGGGTGGGGTTAGGTACTTTTTAGTTCCCAGGGTCACCCTGGTCAGCCCCACAGGGTGAGTTTTTCTCTCTATTCTGGGGCATGTGTTTCTGTCTACCCGAGGTCCATTCTCCTGTATTTGCCTTTTTAAAACTCTCCCTACTGTCTGCACTGCCTGTAGCTCTTGATATTGGATGTGTGTTGCTAAATGGTCTTAGCTTTATTTAGGCCCCATGTGTTAGGTTTATTTAATGTATTTGACCGGCTGGCGACATACATTCAATGTTCTGTTTAGTTTTTTTTTTTCACAAGCAGTGCAGGCACGTCCTGAGAAAGCCTTGTTGCTGTCGGGACGTTAAGCAATGTACAATCAATCAAACCCCCCCCCCCCCCCACCCACCCAACCCCTTCCACACAGAGGCGGGGACAGCTGCAATCCGTCACACGTGGATTAAGGATGTAGACAATACTGGAGTAACAGTTCCAACAATATTTTAATTCAGCGATGCGATCTCCACACAATGCAATTCCAAATGCATTAACACTGATACAAAGTCTCTTCTGCAAATATCCACACTGTCGACACAAAGTTCCTCACACAACGTACACCACACTGTTACGCTGTATCTCTCACAATGTACACCCTATACGGGCCACGTACCTATGATAACTGTGTGTCTCTACAACTGACAATGCAAGACAATGTATGAATGCGTTTCCCAACACTAATCTTTTATAGTGCACCAATTTCTAGAATAATCCAGGAAAATCATACAACGCAACCAATCAAAATAATCTACGTAACCGGAACTCAAAAATATTAATAAAAAACGAACTTTCTAGAAAACCACAATAGGCTACACTAATTTGGCTGCTCACTTCAGCTCCAAATCCTTGGTAAAATGACATCTCACAAAAGTATGGCAGGCAGTTCACAAACTAATTGGAAACTTCGAGAATTACCACGATCCTTCATAACACACACCAAAAAAAAAAAACGGCTGACGGCTTCACGCGCACAGTACACAACTTGTTGCTAAATGTCGCCAATTTACCAACGTCACACATACAAGGTCACTAGACAGTGCGACCTTTCTAGAACGTTCTGGACTAAATTTAGCGTATCATAACGAAGTGAATTCCGCTCTGTGCGACCGAAAGAAAATGTTACTAAAAAGGTACGTGAATCATAACCATGATAGCTCAAATAAATACCGGATCGTTTCCTACACACATGTATGCTCTCACAGGACACACAACCACAATGAGTTTCATGTTGACAGTCTACTACAACACTTTCGCTTTGCACGATTTCAGCATCTAAGTCAATGCGTGTTATTTGACCCACATCCTGGCTGGACTGCTCAGCTGATGACACACACACACTAAGACTGGGTCAACATCACAAGGAATGCGTGCCGCACGCGGTGTACACGCCGGTGTGCTGTCTCTGTGTAGGGCTAATGTCATTGTTTGCGTTTTAATTTCTGGTGTTGGCAGGAATAATGTGCATGGAGATGGATCAGTGTCACTTGCCTTGTCGCTTTCCTTGCTTTGTTTTCTGGCCTCCGCTTTCTGTCGGTCACTGTCATAGGGGTCCGTGGATAGTACTCACATAGTAGCTTTGACTAATGCAAATCCACTGCGCCACAGCGTGCGCGCAAGCGCCTATACCAAGCTCAAGACTAAATACAAGGGAGGAAACAAACGGCACACGCGAAAAACGATGCACTGTGATCCCAGAGCAGTTTCAACCTTCAAAGCAACCATTCTCCTCAAAGTGTACCTTAGTATGTCCTGAGATGTTTAAGCAATGTTCCACTAAAATCCTTAGGAACACATCAAAGATATAGCCGATGACGCAAGGATACTCCTATTCACGCTCTTCGCGGATGCTAAAATGAGCTTGAGAGAAACATTTTCCTCTAAATAAATCTGAATTCATTTCAGAAGCCCAAATCAGGCATTATTATGTTAAGGCACACCTTCTGCGTCCTCTGCAAAAAAAAAAAACAGAATAAAAATTATATTGAATCTGTGGCTCACAGAGAAGGTATTTGTGCACCCAGTAAATGGCCATTTCCTCAAAATTGCAAAAGAAAAAAGACAAAAATAATGTGTCAGATGCCTTCAGACATTTTTTATAGCATTGGCAGTCCATTTTCAGGCTTACATCATTAAAATAGGATGTCACAATTATTATAAACTTCACTAGATGATGTTGTGATCACTATGAGTGCTACATTGATTGAATTTGTATCCCTACCCCAAGTTGTAAAAATACACAAATTAATTATTTAAAAAATACTAAAGTTATTCCATTTCATTTTGACCTCTCTTTACCCATTAAGTTTCAATAATTTGAGCATAAAGTGCAAGAAAATGAGGAAAGTCGGCATCCTTCATGATACGTTTGTGTTGGTGAATGATAGCTTTATTCAATTTAAAATTGCCAAATTGGGAAACGTACATTGTGTTTGATGCCCTCAGAATTTTGTATACAACTGATAGGTCTTTTTTTTTTTTTAGGTTTTAATGGTTAGGATAGAGTACAGCAGTTACTCCCAATATGCTTTTATGATGCTGTGATTCATTTAGGGGCCACAGTTGCTGAATCTGCTGCCATACCCCCATTTTACCAGTACGCAAATCAACACAAAATGATCATAAAAATTGATTATATCACACTCTTCTGTTTAAATATTTTTGTTGCCTATTTTTGTTTTTAACAAAGTATGTACATTGAGCATACAATTTGTGATCATTTCAATAATTTCAACGTGATCCCTCAATTTAATTGTAATTATTTTTTGTTAAAGCATAAAAAGGGGGAAACATCTGTAAACAGGAGCTGTTGTTGAAGAACTTCCCTTTTAATAGAACAGCAAGACTGTAGAATACAGTCCAACGTTCCACACATTTTACGGACATTAAAGTGATCGGAGACATGACACCTCCCTGAGATACCATCTTCACTGAGTTTGACAAGACTTCTGAGTGTGCTGTCGACTTCAGTCATGCAATTCTGTTGAAGAGGAAGTCTTTCAGCCATCAGTACATCATGCCTCCAAATCCAGACAGTAGAAGCTTTAGCAGCAGCCCCTGTTTACAGACTCCCCCCGCCCCCTCCCCCTCCCCCTTTTATGTTCTTAATCCAGAATAGTTACAATTAAATTGATGGGTCACATTGAAATTAATGAAATGATCACAGATTTTAAAACTCAATATGCATACTTTGTTAAGAAAACTGGAAACAAAAATATTTAAACACAGGAGTATGACGTAAGCAATTTTTTGGATCATTTTGCGTACTTATGCGTACTGGTAAAATGGGGGTAGGACAGCAGATTCAGACACTGTGGACCTAAATGCATCACAGCATAATAAAATCAGGTTGGGAGTAACTGTGGTACTCTATTCTAACCAATAAATTCTTTAAAAAAGACCTATCAATTTCTGAGGGCATCGAAAACATTATTTTATTATTTTGTTTCCATTTCTCAGAAATGGCCATTTACTGGGTGCACAAATATCATCACTGTGAGCCACAGATTCAATATTTTTTCATTCTGTTTTTGCTGAGGACGCAGAAGGCATGCCTTAACATAATATTGCCTGATTTGGGCTCCTGTAATAAATTCCGATTTACTTAGAGAAAAATGTTTCTCACTGCTCACTTTAGGATCCGTGAAGAGCGTGCATGGGGGTACCCTTGCGCCATCGGCTTTATCTCTGGTGTGTTACTAAGGATTTGAGGGGAAACATGGCTTAAACATCTCCGGACATTCTAAGGTACACTTTGAAACCCATCTTATTGAATATCAGTTGTGGGGGGTGGGGGTGCACGGTAGCTGAAACTGACTTATAGAGTATAGGTACGTATTTCCCCCAGCCCAAAAAGGTCTAATTTAATGGAGTCTGGTTTAAACACTGCTCAGTTGTCAATATCTTTTCGAGTAATTCTCTTCGACTTTAGAGTAAACACGGCAGAAAACAATGGATGCACTGCAGTGCATAGGGACCTCTTTCACGGCTCTCTACTAAAGGGTTTAACGTTCAACTCTGTATGTTGAGAAAGAGGTCCGGGATACTTCCGGCCACAGCTAGAATTTCGCGGGCTTGTTCGTTTCCTACCTTGTATTTAGTCTTGAGCTTAGTATAGGCGCTTGCGCGCACGCGGTGGCGCAGTGGATTTGCATTAGTCAAAGCTACTATCCACGGACCCCTATGGTCCCTGTTGACGTGTGAAGGGGGTTTTCGTCGGTAGGTACCCTGTCTCGTGCTCGAGTCGGACGGGGGTGAACCGGTTAAGCGTAGCAATATGACAGCGTTGTCTCTGTGGCCGCCGCCGTCAATTTTGAAGGACACAACGTTGAAACCGGCCTTGAGAAGGGCGTTCAAACTTGCCTCCACAGCCAACGGTAGTCCTTCAACTGGCATTTTGACTGGATATTGGCAGCAAACAATGATAAACTGTAAGAGCTCCCCAAAAGTCCGAGAGAGAGAGAGAGAGAGAGAGAGAGAGAGAGAGAGAGAGAGAGAGAGAGAGAGAGAGAGAGAGAGAGAGAGAGAGAGAGAGAGAGAGATGATGATGATGATGATGATGATGATGATGATGATGGAGAGAGAGAGAGAGACAGACAGACAGACAGACAGACAGAGACAGAAACAGACTGGGGATGCATTTAATTAATCCACTTTCAGCTTATCGACACAAGATCAAACAAAGCAGAGCTAGTACAATAGAATTCCGTGAAACGTAATGAAGCATGATCAAATAAAACTAGTGCTTAGAAGCTAACCAGATCATTAAAACGAAAGGATTTTAAAAGAAAATAGAGACAAAGGTAAAAACAAACGAAACTGCTCAAAGAATTTTAATGCTGGTGTTTCCTCAAAAGACCATAGTAAATTTATTTCAGGTGGAAAACAATCTAACATATTTCCCTGTACATCCAATGGCTGTAAGTACATCAGATCTGTTCTGAACAACTATCATTCTTGGAAGACAAAACTATCTTCATAGTCGAGTGCTCTCTCAGGAGAAGTCTTACAGGGCAAAAAAAGTGTCACCTGTCACGAAAGATCATCATTAAAGTGGCTACAGCAGTTACCTCAATGCTTGTCTTTAATGACAGGTGATCTCTCTTAAGAGTGGTCGTTAAAACAGGTTCTGCTGTTGTCAGTCCATTAAAGAACCAGCTTTTAACCCTTTCACTGCCGTTAAAAAGTGAACGCAATGCATCTGCAAGAGTCATAGATCCTCATGTGCCCCCGCGACTGCGGGGGCTCATGAGGATCTATGCCTCTTGCCGAGACCAATTTGTTTCCGTGTTCCATGGACGATTGTGGCTTTTGGTCGTTGAATGAGCACAGATTTCAGAATCAAACTATAGGTCCAGTGGCAGGGAAAGGGTTAACTCACACCCCTTCACTGTCGAGGAAAAAACCGAACACGTCACCCACCACCAGAGGTATAGATCCTTACGAGCCGCGGGGGCTCGTGAGGATCTACGCCTCTTGCTGAAATCGCTTTGTATCCACGCTAATCTGTTGTCTGGAGATCTTTGACGTTGAATTTGCAATGATTTCAAGAAGAAGAAGAAAACAAAAACATCAGTCTGCGTTGGCAGTCGCTGACGGGGTTAACGTTTCTGCGTCAGTTGGCAGTCAAGGGGTTAATTTTTCTGCGTCAGCTGGCAATAAAGAGGTTAACTGTTGTTTAACCCCATCACAACATGCGCCCCTGAAACCACTGCACACTGACATTAGCGTGAGAAGCACAGATTTGAATAGGACCATAACTGGACACAAAAAACACAGGACTAACAAGAGACATAAATCTGCGGGGGCTCATGAGGGTTTATGTCCCTTGCAGCTGGGTAGCGCCTGCAGTCTTGTCCCCACAGTCGAGTGGTTAATTAAATTTGAATATCGTAAAGTGTGTAGGACTTTTCTACTTTTCTGCTCCTTACTTTCGAAGGAGAGTTCCCAGTCACATGGTTTGTGATTAGATTGGGTACGGAAAGTCTCAGTTCAGACAGTAAAAACATCGAAAACCCGTTTCATTTGCGAATTTTAGCACGCACAGCCAGCCATGTTGAAGGCAATTTCGTTCAAATACAACATTAATCCATGAGCGACCGCATGCAGATCTGCTATAAAAGTTAATAAAATTACGTGAAAACTCATAAAACAGCACGAACGTAATGCAGCCACTGCCACATCAAGCCCTTCATTGCCGAGAGAAAAAGTGAACGCGACCAAACTTGCAAGAGACATAAACCCTCATGTGCCCCCGCAAATGCGGATCTATGCCTCTTGTTGAAGCCATTCGGTAAAGCAATGTTTTTGGGACGATTGTGGCTTTGGGTCATTGACTGAACAAAGAAAAAAAATATGCGTCCAGTGGCAGGGAAAGGGTTAGCCGTTCAGTGCCAAGAAAATTTGAACACCGTCTAGCTGCAAAAGGTATAGACCCTCATGAGCCCCCGCAGTTGCGGAAGCTCATGAGGATCTATGTCTCTTTCTAACACCATTTTGAATCCACGTTGCTGGGACAGCTAGGGCTTTTCATTGGGTGCTGAATTAAGGAAGATTGAAACAAGATGAGGATTTCATCCCAAAGTCTACCGTATTGTTTGGAGATCACACGCGTTCCGATCAGAGTTGTTCATATTTTTAAGCTTATCTTTCTGATCCATTTCCCTCCGCTCTAAGCCAATCGCTGATGAACACGCATGCCAGCGCACACAAATAAAGACGGACACACGGCGCTTTCCGCCATCGGTACGCTCTGTGGGTTCGTGTAGCGACAGGAATTCTGAAGAATAATAGTACGAGCAGCAAAATGACGTCACTATAAGCTTGACGTCATGACATCGCTAGTCTCACGACGCTGTGTACACACTACACAGTGACGCATTTGATGTTTGACGTCACTGAGCCGAAAGGCATGCAGCCTCTTCCAGGGCTGACTGTTTTCTTCCACACAGCCTCTGCCAGGGCTGACTGTTAGATAGGAGTATATACTGGATCCAAAACTTGGAAAAACGAATTAATTATTATTTAAAAAGTTGAAGAGGTACTGACAGAGCTGGATTACGAACTCATCCAATGTCTATTTCAAAGCTAGCTATCCAAAATTCAAAATAAATAGAACGAAAATTACGGACTCAAAATATGTGGGTGAACAGAGAGAGAGAGAGAGAGAGAGAGAGAGAGAGAGAGAGAGAGAGAGAGAGAGAGAGAGAGAGAGAGAGAGAGAGAGAGAGAGAGAGAGAGAGAGAGAGAGAGATGATGATGATAATGATGATGAAACGTTTTTATTCAGGATAAAAAGTTTTAGACATAGCAATGCCTATCTTCCAAACTGTCCTGCTACTTTACACATATAAAAATACATCAGACGATACAGCAAAAGATAAAACATATGTAAGTAAAAAGACCCATCCCCCCCCCTCCCCCAACCACTCAGGAGAAAATGGAAATAATATATATGTATAATATATATAATACACACACACACACACACACACACACACACACACACACACACACACACACACACACACACACACACACAGGTATGAACCTGACATGTTAATGCAGACAGTCGAACTAATACATAATCAGCAACAGTAGAATAGTAGAAGAGTATTAGGTAATAGGAAACTTGTCACTAACTATACGAATAGTAGCATAAGGGAGCCGAACATACTATTACTTCTGAAGTAAATATTTATGGAGGCGATCTTTGAAGACGCTAATCCTACAAATTGATTTCAGGTGTGGAGGTAACATATTCCACACTTTAGCGCCTGAAAAAGACAGGCTGGTTTACAGATGTCTAATCTAATTTTTGGAAGGTAGATCGAGCTATTTCTCGTATTTTCCTATTATTGTCGGAAAATAGAGTTTTTAGATAGGGTGGGGCTTTTCCGTGCATGATCTTGTGCAGTAGAACACAGCGATTAAATTCAAACTGTTTTTTCAATGTTAGTAACTTGAGAGATTTTAATTTTTCATCAGTCGAAGTAGGACCGGGAAGTATTAATTTAATGCCCGACGATACAAGGAATTAACCTTTTTTCATGTGAACTTCGCTGCATCCATCCCAGACGTAGAACTGTAGTCACAATGCGTTTTGATATGCGCACGGAAAAAGATTTTACGCATATCAGTATTAACTATATGGCGTAGTTTTGATAACAGGAACAGATTTTTGGAGATTGTTTTGCATATAGAGTCAGTATGCGGCTCCCAGCTTAATTGGTTGTCCACTATAACGCCTAATAAGCGATGCCTATTTACTCAGTTGTTCTACAAGCTGGCTATCTAAGGAGAGTGTTAAAGGTGGAAAGCCAAGCTGGTGTTTCTGAGGTGTAGTAACTAACATGCTCTTTGTCTTTGGAATACTAATAATCATGTGATTATCACTGCACCAGCCTGCTACTTAATTAAGACTTTGTTGGAGTACCTTATTTGCGATATCTTTATCAGATGTGTGTATGGTCGTGTCATCTGCGAACAGATCACAGTTTGCGTCTAAATGAGATATGCACAGTGGCAGATCATTAATAAATAGATTAAATAATAAGGGCCAGAGAAAAGACCCCTGTGGAATACCGCAAGTTACTAAACCATCAGAGGAATATTTGCCATTTAGCAGTACTTTCTGCGTTCAGTCCCTGAGATAGGAAGATATAAAGGAGACAGTATTTGAGTCAATGTGATAGAATGGTAGTTTTTTTTTTTAGTAGGATAGAGTGGTTGACAAGGTCAAAAGCTTTTTTCAGGTCAAGAAAGATTGTACCTGATACCTTACTGGCATTTATGGCAGAGAGCCATTTATCAATTAAATGATTGAGGGCAGTTTGGCACGAATGTAGAGGTCGAAATCAGTATGGATATGTTTCTTGAGCGGTTTTGAAATACAGGATAATATGGAAATGGGTCTGTACTCGTTTAGGTTGCATAAATCTTTGCTTTTAGGAAGAGGGATTACCTTCGCTTTTTTTAGCTCGTCGGGGAAAACGCTACGTCTGATCGATAAATTATAAATAAAGGTCAGGGATTCGTCGACGTAGGGCAGAGATAGTTTTAAAATTTGACTATAATACCATCTGGACCGCAAGACGATTTGTTCTTTAAACTGGAAATAGATTTGCCTACATCTAGGACAGTCATAAGCGGTACTAAAAAATGGGTCGCAGAGAGAGAGAGAGAGAGAGAGAGAGAGAGAGAGAGAGAGAGAGAGAGAGAGAGAGAGAGAGAGAGAGAGAGAGAGAGAGAGAGAGAGAGAGACAATGACAATGACAATGACAATGAATCTTTATTTTCCAAGGATAAAAAGATTTAGGTCTGAAGACCTTTCTTCCATCTTGTCCTTGCTAAACTACTTACACAAATACTCACGCGGCCGCACGCACTGACACACCATAAGCGCCCAACAAGGCGAGTCATACTGGCTGCCCCCCTCGATCAGCTTCCGCTCGAAGGCGACAGCAGGGATACAGCCAGTGTGTACATATGGCGATCATATACAAAAACATCATAAACACATTTAATACACATAATGAGATATGCATGCGCTACCAACTAACAAGTGTACCATAAAATTTAAAAAAAACAAAACAACAACAACAACAACAACAACAACAACACCAACAACAACAACAACAACAACAATCAGATAATGAGATAAACAAATTCAAAATACTACGTCAATCTAAAAACAAAAGCAGTTTACGCTTGCATTTGTAGCAAATGCTGATGAAGCCTTGTCTTAAAAGCATTTATGGTCGTGATAGATTTTATTTCTTTTGGAAGTAAATTCCATTCTTTGGCTGCTGAATATGACAAGGCCGATTTAAAAATGTCAAGGCGGGGCCTAGGCACTACCAGGTCGTTCCTCAGTGTCGGGTACGGAGTGTGGGGAGCCTTAAAGAGAGCAGCGAGATATCCAGGTGATTTTGAAAGTGTGATCTTACGCATAAATACACATTTATTGAATAAAAAGTGCTTACGAAGGGGCAACATATTTAATTTTGTTAGTTTATCGTCGGTAGTCAAAGGGGTGTGGGAATCTTTTAGGATAAGCTTTGCCGCACGTCTATGGAGTGAATTTATTCTTTTTAAAGAAATATCGCTGCATCCATCCCATACTGTCGATGCGTAATCTAGATGGGATTTTATGTGTGCGTTATAAAACAACTGCCTGGTTGAAACGTCGGTGAATAGAACTAGTCTAGATAACAAATATAGATTTTTTGACAAAACCTTACAAATAGAATTAGTATGCGAATGCCAACTGAGCTGGTCGTCTACAGTGACACCAAGCAAACGATGTTCTCTAACTTGCGCTATTGGTTGCTGTTCAAGGAAAAGTTTGAGTGGCGGCGGGCTCAGCTGATGCTTTTGCCTTGTTGTCACAAGCATACATTCCGTCTTTGATGGATTTAGAATCATGGAATTAGTCTGGCACCAACCAAAGACTTCATTTATTGTTTGATGGAGTGAACTAGTGATTGTGGGCACGTCTGGCGCAGACACATCCAAAGTTGCATCATCTGCAAATAAGCTACAGGTAACGTCAGGCTGTGAGATATGTAAAGGTAAGTCATTTATGTAAAGTGTGAACAATAAAGGCCCGAGAATAGATCCCTGGGGCACGCCATGCATAATCAGCCCCTCAGAGGATGATTTGCCATTTACGCTGACATACTGTCGTCGGCCTTCAAGATAGGATTTAAAAAAGGATACAGCTCGGTCACTTACGCGGTAGACTGAAAGTTTTTTCGGTAAGGAGGGTATGGTTAACTAAATCGAAGGCTTTGGTAAAGTCTAAAAAGACCACTCCAGTCAACAGTCCTTTATTTATTGATGTGAGCCAACGATCCGTTAAATGTGAGAGAGCTGTTTGACAAGAGTGCCGCGGGCGAAATCCCGACTGTAAGGGATGAATAAGGTCGTGTGTGTCAAGAAAGTGCTGTAAGTGTTTGTGTATGTGCTTTTCTATGGGTTTTGAAAGTGAAGACAAGATAGAAATTGGCCTGAATTTATTGGGATCTGTAAGATCTTTGTTCTTAGGAAGCGGAATAACTTTGGCTTTTTTCAGATCAGAGGGGAATTCGCCACGCTCGATACAACGGTTGTAGATGTACGTTAAAGATTCTACTATGAACGGTAGTGATAGTTTTAACACAGCAGTACTAATTTCATCATGTCCTGAAGTGCGCTTACTTTTGAGACATTCAATCGCTTTACCGACATCATGCACTGTCATGCAAGGTATGTGGAAAGATGAACGAGAAGAAAGTTTGCCATCACAATATTTGACAAGGATTGGGGATACAAACGGTGCCTTGGACGTAGTGTTTTTGCAGCAACGACTGGGCGGCAGAAAGAAAATGATTATTAAAAGTTTCTGCAGAAATAGAGGTATGTGTTGGGCTATAGTTAGATTTTGTAAGGGCATTAAGCGCTCTCCAAACAGAGACTGTATCCTTTTTGTCATTCATTATTCGTTTAAAGAGTGACTTTTTGGCATCAAGAACTAATTTTTTTAACGCGGTTGCGTTGCTTACGGTAAGCAGGGAAATCTTTTTTTCTGTTTTAATTCATCTCTCAGTTGCATGGCATCGATCAAACCTTTGTTTAGCCAAGGCGGCAGTTGCGGGTTTTTTTACTCGTTTTTTCCCTAATCGGGGCATGCCTATCAAGAACACTGAGGAACAACTTGTACCACTCAGACAACGCACCATCAGGCTCGTAATGATGATAAACAGTATCAAAAGAAACGGAACTAAGGTCAAACAAAAAAGCCTCTTTGTTAAAATGTTTAAGCGATCTATACTTGATGGTAGTGTGCTGGTGTTTACGGATAGGTTTATCTGCTTTCACGGTCCAGTTACAGCACACAGGGTAATGGTCGCTGATTCCAACTTGTAGTACTTCCGTCTCCAACACTCGGCTCTTGTTCGTTGTATATATATGATCAATGAGTGTAGAGGACGTAGACGTAACACGAGTTGGAGATGTTATCAGCTGTTTGAGCCCAAAAAGTGTAATAGTGGACTCCCATGTAGGGTTAGCGGAAAACATGTTAATGTTAAAATCCCCTAACAAGAGCACATCTGATGTACAGTTTTTAACTTGATCTAGCATGTCAGTGAAATCATCAAGCCATACATTTGGTGCAGAGGGGTTCCTGTAAATAAAACCAACTAATACAGGGCTTGACTTGTTTTTTATTTCAACCCAAACACTTTCCACTGTGTCTGATTCAAGATCCGGTCTTCTACGGGTGATGTCTTTTATGGAATCATGAATATACACCGCAATGCCGGTATGTGTGGGGCATTGTGGGTCGCGGCGTATAAGGGAAAAATCAGGTATAGAAATGACGTCATCGCTGATATTGGAGTTAAGACGGGTTTCCGTGAAACCAAACAAGTGGAAAGGGTTGGGTTGACTCAAAAGAACACACACATCGGGAGTCTTGTTACATAGATGATAGATATTGAGATGACCTATATGAATATTAGAGGAGTCTGACATGTTGAAATGAGAAATATTGTGAACAAAACAGTTCAGAAACAGGTAATACGCACTGAGCTGCACAGGCAATAAACCTAATAAGGATCATAAGGACTGGCAGTAACGCCAAATGTTTGTCACAGTAAAGCACTGTCGTGTAATTTAAAAACAATGACGAGAAAATCGAGTTGAAACTGGATCAGTGTCCACGCAGTTTCGCAGTCTAACACCTGAAAGTCAAAAGTCCAGTTTCACAGTCGTAAAGTCTATGGCAAAGGGAAGCACAAGAGAGAGAGAGAGAGAGAGAGAGAGAGAGAGAGAGAGAGAGAGAGAGAGAGAGAGAGAGAGAGAGAGAGACAGACAGACAGACAGACAGACAGACAGACAGACAGACAGACAGACAGACAGACAGACAGACACAGACACAGACACAGAGACAGAGAGAGACAGAGACCGCTTTTGTGTCAATTCGTGTATAACAATACAATACAATACAATAATACTTTATTAATCCCTCATGGGGAAATTCACATTTTTTGCCACCGCAGGTGCTGCTTACATTCATTCACTCACTCGCTCATTCCACGAATTACAATAACAGAGCTACAAAATGGACAATGACTTAGGACGGGTGAAGCCCGTCGCCAAGGCATCTAATGGCCAGCGCCAGTGGCCTCATCCCGACCGAACCTCCCTGACAAAAACAGAAAAACTAAGACAGCCCTATGTCTCCTGAACACACAATTATAATGTTCTTTATTAAGTTCCTACTTGGCTGAAACTAGTACATAAAACAAGTTAACAACAGAAAACAAAATACCCGCGTCGATACGGAGATGATCTCCGATCTAGGCAACATAAAACTGAACAACGGTCAAACAGCACCTGGGGGCCCGTCGCCGCCATAGTACAGCGCCGGTGTTTAGACAGTCGCTCCGGCATAAACAGTCACCACCTTAATTATACTGAACTTAACTAGCATACAACTTCATAGTCATTTTAAAAGCAAAAGTAGTAGAACTACATCATTAACGTGAAAGCAGTCCAAAATTAATGGTTTCTAAAGAGTACACACGCGGCTGTTCAGTAAGAAACACAGTCACTGCGTCTGGGACGTGTCTGTCATTACATCATTCGGCTGGAATGTGGGGCCTGAAGCTTGGTACTTGCTTCGTTGAGTGCACTAGCGCAGGCAGTGATGTTGAGCGTGGCGTGCCGTAAGAGCCACTCCTGAGATGAGATGATGAAAGAGGAGGAAAGCACGTTGGTTGTATTGCCACATCATAGCGCGCGCTGTTCTTCTGATATCCGCTTGGTACAACAAGAATCAGCGTGTATCAACTCCCAGCAATGACGTGTGTGGTGCTCTGCGTCAGTTCAGCAACAATGTATAACAACAGCAACAATGTATAATGTGCCTAGCGCTTTTACGTCACCGTCACTGTCAGAAGTCGACAATTCTTAACTGTCGACATTTTTTTTTCTGCGATGAATTAAAAAAAACATTGAAAAGATACAAAGCTGGTTAACGAACTCATCCAATATCATTCTCGAAGCTAGCAGTATTCAAAATTTCAAGTGAATATAACACAAATTACGGACTCAAATTCGGGTCATCTGACATTGTATAAACGGCAACTTTTCTGTTTAATGTGTGTAATCCAATTTAAAAATACTTGAAAAGTACTCCGAGATATGTCTTGAATTTCCTAAATTTTCAGACCTATACGTACACAGACACAGGAGGAACTCGTGTCCACACACACACACACACACACACACACACACACACACACACACACACACACACACACACACACACACACACACACACACACACACGGCGTTTCCCGCCAAATGTACGTTCAACAGCGCGGTTCGGCGTAGCCTCTAGGCATGACGTAATTTAAGTCAGAGCCCCCACGGTCTGATCCCCACCCTGGTCTGCCCTGGGGGACTTGGGTGGGGTTAGGTATTTTTTAGTTCCCAGGGTCACCCTGGTCAGCCCCACAGGGTGGGTTTTTCTCTCTATTCTGGGGCATGTGTTTCTGTCTACCCGAGGTCCATTCATCTGTATTTGCCTTTTTAAAACTCTCCCTACTGTCTGCACTGCCTGTAGCTCTTGATGTTGGATGTGTGTTGCTAAATGGTCTTAGCTTTATTTATGCCCCATGTTGTAGGTTTATTTAATGTATTTGACCGGCTGGCGACATACATTCAATTTTCTGTTTAGTTTTTTTTTCACAAGCAGTGCAGGCACGTCCTGAGAAAGCCTTGTTGCTGTCGGGACGTTAAGCAATGTACAATCATCATCATCAAACCCCACGGTCTGATGTGTGCCATCCTATGTTCGCCATTACATGCTACGGAACGTGCTCCGACCAGCCTCATCTCAAAGTCTACCGTATTTTCAATACGGTAGACAAAAATGAACAACAACACACAAACACACATAAAAAAGGTCAACTGGCACTAAATGGGTTAACGTGAAAATACGCCGTCTTGCAAATGAAAACACCGCGACTATGCGGAGTCCATTTCCGTGGTAACTCGTTATGGCCGGAACCCCAGAGGCGAGGAGGTTTTGGGGCCATTAATAATGCACGTGTTTTGTGTGTTTTGCATCACCGCGTGTCAGATCACTGCACGTCACGTCCACACAGTCAGGTGAGAGAGAGAACAATAGAGACCCGAAAGACAATGAATTCAATAGAGCCGCATCAGTCATTAATTTACATCATTTTTTAATAACAAAATTTTGACCCCAATTTTACCCACCCCCCCCCCCCCCCCCCCCCCCCCGTTAATTCTGAATCAACCCTTTGATTTTTAAAAAGTGATGAGTATGACTGATGCGGCCTTATTGATCTGATTATCTTTCGGGTCTCTATTGTTCTCTCTCTATAACTATTGTCTCTGTAAACACCTAATGACCTTAATTAATTAACTAATTACGGTCATTAAGGTCCACACTGTTGTTTCTCTCAAATCAAACCAAAACTTGATAGTGCAATCTATAATAAACTAATGACTTTTTACACACCCAATAATTAGAAAATTACTCTCCTTTGTTTTCAATATTGCCAGAGTCGATTTCCGAAAAACTCACATGCTCTGTCCCGCACATAACATTTCAGTTCACGCATGACAAGACTCAATGCCAAACCCTCTTTCAATGAGTTGGGTAAAAGCTTTCACAGCGCCATTCACACGTCACGCGTGAAAAGGTCTTTATAAATGTGTTGTGCAGGGGGACCGCTCAGTGCAAACTAATGAATGACTCTGTATAAGCACGTCTCTGAACATAACAAAACATACGCGCACAAGCACAGACACGCCAGTTGCAGACCAAGATAATTCAAGGGCAGTGCCAGATTGTCATACAAGATATATAAATAGGCATACATACACACACACGGACACACTTTCTAAACAAACTTACCATATATGATATCCTACGCAAACAACCACAAAACAAACAACATGTCACTGCAATACCGCCTGTGAGGTGATAATAACTTTTATTTAATTTCACGCTTTGGCGTGTTACGCTGGGACAGCTCTTCATGTGGTGGGTGTTCAGCTTTTTAGGGTGAAAGAGACACATTTTTTTTAAAAATACAGACACTGGCATAAACAACAGATCCTCAAGAGCCTCCCTTTTTTTTTTACAGCGTTTCAGTTAGCTGTAGTTCTGGGTTTTTTCTTTATGAGTAGACTGTGAGTCTTGACTATAAACATTTGTTACAAGCCATGGCATGGCCTACCCAATACTCCCGCACTCCCTAGGACTACCTGAAAAGTTTCTCTCGTTAACCTGAATGAGGACAAGTGACGACTATTGTCTGCTGAATGGTCTGTCCTGACTGTTGCTCATGTTGCTAGGTACTGAAGTGACGCATTTATACATTAACATACATGTCTTCATAGTCACCTCACACAGAGAAAGAGGTCTGATTTAAAAGTTTATATAGATGTGCTATTACATACCTGTCTCTTTAATCCAGTGAACAGTAACATTAAAAGGCTGTAGACTTGTTTACCCTGCAGTGAGTCACGTAACACCTGCCTGTTTGCACCGAAATTGGTCTAGTCATAATTTCTGAGGAAATGTCGTGCCTATGCACGCAAGGCGTTCGTGTGTGGCAATATGGTGACAACAGCATTCTGAAAGGGTGAAAAGTTATGCTAGCTGGTTGAGAAAAACCTGCTCTGTCTGTGTGTCGCCATGCTGGGATGTTACGGGTGTACATGTATAGCAAGGTAGGCTTTATGTTTTTGTTTATGTGTATGTTAATATGCTTGTTTGTGCGTGTGTTTGTTCGTCTGTCTGTGTGCATGTGTTAGTATGTGTTTAATGTGGTGTACTGCTCAGAAATTTAACACACAGTCTGGATTTTAGTGAATAATGTAGTCAACAGGAAGGCTTTTTGTCATACAAGACATATACTCGAGAAAGGATATTAGTCGTGTTCACACATGACTGAACCGTCTGCACTGAGAATTCTAAAGGTGTGCGAGTACAGTGTGTGCGCAGTGGTAACCAGGCTCAAACATGTTTGTCTTTTCATTGCGTCAGCTTTTCAGACATTTCATCAGCCTAATTTTATTGGCTCAAAGAATTTGGCCAATCTATGCCTAGAGCTTTCTCATATATAACCCAGTGCACAGCAACGTGTTACCAATCATGACACAACCATTTGCAGAAAATGCGATATTGCAAGCTGGTATTCTTCGTAAGCGACTTACCGTTTGTAAGAAAAGAGACAGTCTTCTCAAAAATGTATTACAACTCCTGGAAAATAAAGTACAGGACTTTAAAAGTGATTTAACTGATATGGAAAATGAGATGGCAACATCTACAGCTTTTTTGGTAAAGTACAAAGATGAAGCAAATGAGGTGGCGTTTGCAAAAGAGCTGGTATTTCATGGCAAACTTGAGAACAAAATAGGGAAAATTAAAGTTCATATCAGTGGATTGGATCAAAAGATACGTCATCAAAAAAGTTCTATAGAGAGGAATGAAAAAAAAATCAAAGCTCTCAATGAAGAAATGACACGAATTGAATTGAGCCCCTCAGTTCAAAATGTGGTTGCATCTATGAATGAAATGAGAACAAAGCTACAACAGCAAAATTAACCAATGGATACAAAGTAGTTTTACAATGATAAGTTGCTTACGAAGAACCAAAATGTAATAGATTAACATTGCTCTCGGGTTTTTTATACATACCATCAATTTTGACACATCACAAGACATACTATTTAGTGTGGTGTGTTGGAAATTCACTTTCACAATGGTATGCGTTTTCACAACGCAGCCCGGGAGTGCCATATTCGAGTGTTTTTCCTAAGGTTGTACCACAGCTCAGCACACAGACACACACAAACCACATCCGAGAGCAACCTGTTTGGCTTTGACATGTGGTCTTTGGTACAAAATAGGTGACCACTAAAAAATTTTCATCCACAATGAGCTGTCAAAGGTTTCTGACCTTTCTGATGAGACTAATTAAGTCGAAACAGCTCCCCCCCGCCTTGGCTCAAAGGTAAGTGTTCCATTTTTATTTTATTTGTCTGTAACTGCGTATCCAGGCTTTTGAAAACTTATCTCAGGCTGTATGTGGTGCGGCACAGGCCGTGTGTGATAACTAGTATGTTACATCTGATGTTTTATTTGGCCCTCACTTGGTCAGGGTGTGATTTATAATTTACTGCAAAGCCAATAATCGCCAATACTGTGTCAGGTATGCTTGCTTAAAAAGACAGGGTTATTGTACATGACACCACAATTGAAATCTGTGAAACATGTCATTTATAAGCCCACTGAGAGAGACACAATATAGGTCTGGGGTAAACTCAAAAACTATTGGCTACATTTGCTGGAGTGGTGCAAACATATAAAATTACTATTCAGTGTAATTTCCTAGAAAACATGATTTTGCTTGATAACAATTATTCTTTTGTTTGTCTAATAAAAATGACAGACGGTCAAATCCAAATGTTTGATGTTACAGAATGCTTCAAAGATGTTAAGTGTTTTTATGACTTAAAAACACGTGTGTTTGGACCCAGCTTTAAACTCTCATCACCGTCAATAAGGATATACACAACATATAACGTTACTTTGGAATATTCAGATGGATTACCACGTTATGATTATGAGACTGTTGATCTTAAGACAAATGCTTTTAAAGTTTATAATGCTAACAGTGGCCACTTGCGTTGGTTTGAGGTATTGTGTAATGACATATTTGTTCAATTAAGAAAACTACATTGTTACATTGAAAGTGTTACGTTCAATAAAGTGATATTACACCTGCAGGACAAGACTTCAAGACAAACACCAGGAAAGTAGTTGACTTGTTTATCATAACTACCGATAATACAGTATTACATATGATGTGACAGTGATAATTTTTTTTTCATTTATTATTTTGACGGACAAATAAAAATGACGGACAATGCTCAAAGCCCTGGCCCATCAAACCCTGGCTCATCTGGTTTAAGAAACGTGTTTCACACAACAAACTTGCCAATAACCAATACTAACAATGTTTACGAATCAATAGAAAACTCTTTTTCTGTAATATAACAAAATCTTATCACAGGCAGTGTTAAAATTCAGGTTGTTGCAAAAATCGAATTCACTAGGGTGGGCGGTGAATTAATTGTATCGTATATATCAACAAGACAACACACTGTTAACACAAGAAGAGAATTAGAGAACGTGTTTAGAGACAGACTATTACCAGACTTCCTTCAGGCGATTGACAGTGCAAGAATGAAGGGGTCTGGCTGGCACGAAGGACATGTACATGAACTACAACTAAAGCAGTCTAGGTATCATCCTATATTAGGTAAAGCATGGTTGCCACTGCCAACAGAAGTAGTAAACAAAAAGGCTGTCGTCAACATACAGAACAATGACAACTATTGTTTCATGTGGTGTGTGCTTGCTAAACTACACTTTGTAAAAATAAAACCTGAACGTGTTTCTAACTACATCAAATTTGTAAACGAACTCGATTTTAGTGGCATTGAGTTCCCTGTTAAAATAGAGGACATAGACTTGTTTGAAAAATTAAATCCTGGTATATCCGTGAATGTGTTTGTGTGGGATAATGAGTCTGAGAACAAGTTACAACCAATTAGAGTATCACCTCTGGCTCCAACCTATGGTCAGTCAGAAGATAAACATGTTGACATGTTGCTAATCGGCGATGACAATAACTTTCACTACACAATTATCAGAAATATGTCACGTCTAATTCATGGGCATACAACGAAACACAATGGTAAACAAGAAGTTTGTAAAAAATGTTTACAAAGATTCTCCTCTATTGCAGTGGCACATAAACACGTTTTACACTGCAGGTCACCTGATGACATACAAACTGTACTTAAGTACCCAGATCCTGGTAGCCAAGTGTATTTTAAGAACTATGGGAATCAGCAAAAGTTGCCGTTTGTAGTGTATGCTGATTTTGAATCACTGGTTGTTCCATATGAAGGTCATGTTCCAGAGTCATTACCAAAGACTGTAAAGTTGAGTGACCAAGTGGTGTGTTCTTTTGGATACATTATTGTTAGGTCAGACGGTCTGCATTCAGAACCTGTTATCTACAGGGGTGAAAATGCAGCATGCCTGTTTTTAACAGAAATGAGACATCTGTATAGTCAGGTAGTACAGTATCTCACAACATGTCAGATGCCTTTGGTGATGACAGAAGAAGACAAACTAAAATTTGATACAGTTGAGACGTGTTGGATTTGTGAACAACCCCTCCAGGGTGATAAAGTTCGTGACCATGATCACATAACTGGGCGTTTCAGAGGTGCTGCACATAGCAATTGTAACTTGTTATTAAAAATAGATCCTAAGACATACAAGTTACCAATCTTTTTCCACAATCTAAAGGGATATGATTCACACATTATCATGCAGGCTGTAGACGAGTCGTACAAAAACATTAGTTGTATTGCCCAGACAACTGAGAAATACTTAACTTTTAGGTTAGATAAATTAGCATTTTATGACTCTATGCAACATTTGTCTTTAGGGTTGGCTAGTTTGGCAGAAGGACTGACTGAGTATCCAATAACGAGTAAATATTTTGAGCCAGACTTGATTAAGAAAGGTGTCTATCCATATGAGTACATTGATCACTGGGTTGTGTTTGAGGAAACAAGACTGCCACCAAAAGATAAATTTTATTCTACACTAACTGGAAAAGGTATTTCTGACTCTGAATATCAACATGCACTTGATGCGTGGGGGAAGTTGGGGTGTCAAACAATTGGTGACTACCAAGACCAGTACTTGAAAGCTGACGTTTGCTTGCTAGCAGACGTATTTGAAAGTTACCGTGAAAAGGGTTTGTTACACTAACAACTTGACCCTGCTTGTTACATTACTAGTCCTGGCATGACATGGGATGCATTTTTAAAATCCAGTAAGATATCTATAGACCTGTTGTCTGATCGTACGATGGGTGAAATGGTGGAACGTGGATTGAGAGGAGGGATTAGTATTGCAGCGAATAATTACGCCAGAGCCAACAACAAATATCTGGACGTCCATGGTGATCTTGGGTTTGACCCCTCAAGGTCAAGGTCATTCATTACGTACCTTGACGCTAATAACCTTTATGGGTTCGCGATGTGTGAGTTATTGCCCTTGAAAAACTTTTGTCTGTATGATTTGTCACAGTATGATGTAACAGGGTTAACTAACAATATTATGACTCTTGACCGAAACGACGCGAAGGGTTGGATCTTTGAAGTCGACCTGGAGTACCCACACCACCTACACGATTACCATAATGATTATCCATTAGCTGTTGAGAAAATGAGTATGACAGGAAAAAAAGAAGACACTAAACTTGTACCAAATCTAAATGACAAATTCAATTACGTTTGTCACTATCGATTGCTGCAGTTTTACATCAGACACGGGTTAGTACTAAAGAAAGTTCACAGAGGAATTCAATTTGATCAGAGTGCTTTCATGAAAGATTACATAATGAAGAACACAACCCTCCGTGCCAGAGACGGCAACACTGCATTTGACAAAGACTTCTTTAAGCTTATGAACAATGCCTGTTTTGGCAAGACAATGGAAAATCCTCATCACAGAAAAGATGTGAGACTGGTCACAACTGAATTGGGCGCAATTAAACTTACAGGCAAGCCACAGTACACAGGGTACAAAGAATTTCATTCATCATTGTATGCAGTGTCACTCAAAAAAAAGATTGTCAAACTGGACAAGCCAGTATTCATTGGTATGGCAATTCTTGAGTTGTCAAAACTGTTGATGCTTGAATTTTATTATGATTACTTCAAACCAAAGTATCCTGAGTGTCGTCTGCTATACACTGACACTGACTCTATGATCATTGATGTGCCTACTGAAGACTTTTATGAAGACATGAAAACAGAGTTACACATGTATGACACATCTGACTATCCTAAAGATCATCCACTGTTTAGCACACAAAACAAAAAGGTGCCTGGGAAGTTTAAGGATGAACTAAATGGTGTGCCAATAGTTGAGTACGTTGGACTGAGATCAAAAATGTATTCTATACTGCACCAGAAGGGAAGTCAGTCAAAAGCCAAAGGTATCAAGAAAACAGCGATAAAAAATAAAGACATACGTCATGAACATTACAAGCAAGTGTTAGATGGTGCATTGATGCCTGATTATCCAAACAAGTCACTGAGATCAAATAAACATAATCTTGAAATGATTCAAACACATAAGAAATCACTTGCAGTTGGAGACACGAAACGTGTTTTTCACACTAAGGAAAAAGCTTATGCACCTGGACATTACAGGCTCAAGTTATCTGAAGACATTTGTGATGAACTGGTTGATGAATTAATTGACGACTTAGTTACTGAAATGAGTAACGGTGTCTGAGGGAATAATCTGTAATTCTTCTCTGACAAATGCCCTTTGTGGCGCAGGGTCATACAGGTAATATATTGTTGCGCCAGGACCGTCAGGACTGGGGACTATTTTTTTTATATTGTGTACAGACGTTGACCAGATGGGGTCTGTTGCCCTGCGTCTGTCGTCGTTCTCAGCCTCACCTGGTTGATATAAATATCTTACCTGTTTGGTAAATAAACTTGTGTCTGGCGCAAGCGGTGCGGGGGTTGGGGTTGGGGTTGGTCCTGTTTTTGGCTCTGTAATTGTTTTCAATTTAATAGCATCAGCAGGCTTTGGGTGTCCTTCATTGTTCATTGCTTTTATCACATGTAGTAATCTCTTTACCCATTCAGTGTTACGCGTGACATGCATGAGTTCCTTTGAATACTGGTAACTGAAAAGTCTTTCTGACAACTGTTTGTTAAAGTTTTCAACAACTGCCTGTGATCTGTGCACACCTGGAATGCCTCGTCTGACCAGTACACCATGCTTAGCAAATAACTGATTAACTGCACCTTTGAATTCTGATCCGTCATCAACTTGTACAAGTCTGGGGTATCTTAAGGGGCCTCGACTATATATTTTTGATAAAGCAGTAGCAACTGTACTGGCTGTTTTGTCAGATATGGGTTCAGCGTCTTTATACCTTGAAGCAATGTCTACAACAGTCAGTGCATACTTGTATCGTTTCTTTCTTATTGTGTCATGTGGTAAGAACAAAAGGTCCATTTGGTGTGTGTCATTTGGGGTAGTGTTTTCAAAATGGGGTCTTGTTATTTTTCTTGGAGCAGGAAGATATATCTGCCAAATTGCCTGTCTCTGTAACCATTGCTTGACTTGATTGAGTGTTATATCTCCGCCCACAGCGGCATGTAATTTCTGAATAGCTGTTTGCCCTTTCCAGTAGCCTGATGGTGAGTAATATATTTTTGATAGTTTATTTTCGGCTGCCATTTTTTCTAGCAATGAAAACTCCTGTAAAATAAACAAATGTCATTCCCACTAGAACAAAGATTATCTCCCCGTTTCTTTGTTGTGTGCTTGGTTTGTAATAGTCACTTAGTTTCGGTTTTGGGATAGACATGTCTTCACCTGTGACAAGAAAATATTCCCTGATTGCTTCATCTGTATTTGAAAACGTATGCTGTGCGTGACCTTCAAGCCTGAGTTTTTCATTGATGAAATCAAGTTTTTCAATTCTATTCTTTTCATATTCCTGCTGGGCTTGAGCAAGTTTCTCAGATGCCTCATTGTGACGTTTCATTTCTTCTGCAGATTCTTCTCTACCCATTTTTGAAAAGAGATAGTTTGAGCCACTGAAAGCCAATGCGTTAACAACTGCCCCACCAATCATAATAGCTATCGTCGCCATATTATTTTTATTTACATAGAAACATTTTCTGGAATAATTCCCTGCTTGACAAGAAAATCTTTTGTCACAATCGACGCTGTAACGACTACAATTAGCTTAGCGCTGTCTTCGAAATCGAGTCTACTCAAGTCTGCTGATTTCATTTTGAGTAGACTTTTTCCCAGCATAGAATAAGCTACTGCTAATCCACTGATTACGGCAGAGTGATACACAAGGTTCATCAAGTTCTTTGTGTCATTCATTTCTTAGGCAAGAAAAATTAAAATAATATTTTTATTTACTGCATAAAAAATGGGTCAACGGCTTTGGGTGTTACTGGTAATGTGGCGACTTCTGGTTTTGTTTTTGGAGTGTCTGATTTTTTGGACACTGTACGAGTCTGTGGTTTGTATTTTTTGTATAATTGGTAACCTACGTAACCAAATCCGACAACAAATCCGGCAACTATATATTTTGTTGTTTCAGGGTCAGACTTAGTTGTTTGTCTCTCACTTTGATGAAGGTGTGACGGCCCTGACGGTACTGACACAGGTCCTGACGATCCTGACGGTGGATCAGTTACATGAGTCTTTTCTGTTTGTGCCTTAAGCTGTAATTTTTTTTGCCTATTATATTCAGCTAATCTTTTTCCAGCCTCAACCCTGCCTGGACTTTCAGTCTTCATCACAGTTTGAACCTGTGTCAAAACAGGGTCGGGGTTCAGTTGTGGAGTCGTCTGGGTTTCGTCCATTTTCTTCTGCAGTAAAATTTATTTTCGAAAAATCAATATGACTCCCGGTAACAAGAAGGGTTACGACAGGTGCAAGGTAATTTCCAAACTTGTAAAACATGACACATGCTAATTTGCCAATTGAACTTGAAACAATAGGATTGCTTTCAAGGTCGTGTGAAAGACTGTCACTATCCACAGGTAGAAAGTGACTCACTGCTTTTGTGTAAAGGCATACTAGAGATCGACTTAAATCACGTGTCTTTAGTGAAGCAATGTGGTTTTCATATTTTGAATGAAGCTTGATTAGCTCGTCAGCGGTGAGAGATTCTATGTCGTCTGTCATGTATTGTTTCCCGAGATAAGCCTTTGATTTGCCTGAGACAATTACAGACAAAAGACGCTGTTTCTTAGAGTCTAAGTCTTTGTTCTCTACAGCATTGATATCATTCAATAGAAGGATTTCATCAGGGTTCATTTATATTGTTATTTTAAAAAACAAAACAAAAAACAAAAATTAATTTACTAACTCATACCCTGTGGGCTGATCTGTCTTTAAAATGAGCTTTAGATGCTTAGTTGATTTCAGTTTATTTTTTACATCATCACGTTCATGTTTATTTGGTATGACATCATTCTCTCTGAGACAGTCTTCAAAGCTATCACGATCCTTGCAGTAAAACAAACAAATAAACTTTAACTGTTCTCGAAAATCTTTCAGTACAGCATTATATTTTTGAGTGAGAATCCATACACTGACATTTGCGTGTATGCCACTGAAGGCAAGTTCTGCTAGAGTGTTTCTCTTCTTGACAATGTCTTTCTCTGCTGAGCAGTCATCAACAATAAACAATGTTGGCTGTCCTTCAAATTGCTTGTAAAAATATTGTAGGTAGTCATTCAGTTTTTTCTCAGGGTCAACTAAGTATATGTTGTTGTCAGTCCAAATGAATAAACGGTTGTGATAAGCTTTGTTGTGTTTGATCGTAGGACAAAATATGACAATGTTTTCAAAGTGGTGTATGTATCTTGTTTGTAATAGGTTAAGAACAAATTCAGTTTTCCCACACCCTGTGGCACCAACAAATAAGCCACAGTGTGGGTCAAGGGTCATTAAGCTCCGGTTCATTTTAATACACAATATAATTTTAATATATGTGTCCACTTAGTCTGCTTTCTGCAATATTGAGTTGTGCATCATATATCAGGTACAAATATATGTTTATGGCTGCAGCAGTTTCAACCTTCTTTTGTATCTGAATTGTTATTCCATCACTACCATTCTCGACAGTTCGTCCTGACCCATGAAGATAATCATCATCTGTACTACGAAGGTCTAGCCACAGTGCATACTTGTTTGTAAGGTATTGTCCGATCCTAACATCATACAGATGTAGATCTTTGCACGCAATGTTTGCTGGTTTATCTCTAATCCTTCCACCCGCAAAATACTTTGTGATCTCATCGTAGTGTTGATAAGGTAACAAACCTGAAGCGTACACTTGATTAGGGCGGCCTTCAATTGTACAGGACAAATGTGTAATCTTAGGATTGTAGAATTTTTCTGAATCCCGTTTATATGGATCTGCTGGTTCAACAAACAACATAAGAATACCTTTCAGTGACCTAGCTGGTGTGCTTAAGTTTATGTTCCACATTGGGTCACTCTTGTCTTTTTGCATTAAACTATGTCTAATCACCCTGTCATAATAAATTGGCAGTCTTGACTGATACTGATTTTGAATGAGTCTGGCTAGATCAGTGTGTGTGACAATTTCATATTCCAAGGAAATGTTAGAGATCTTGTATGTTGCATCTGTGGCAGATGATTTTATAACTTTGGAGTAGTCATTGAAAGTTAGTTCAAAACTCAGATGGTCATTCAGTGCCCCTTGATAATAAGGCAGATGAGCTGTGAGGATTCAAACTCGAGTGGAATGTAAAATCTAGTTCCATATGTTTCTGCTATAATAACTTCCTTTGGTACCCCAGTAGTTGTTTTGTCTCCGGCATTGATTCGAAGTTTACCAACATTATCTGGCTGTATGCCTTGATAAATACGTTCTTCTCTTGTGAGCCAAAGGTCTTTGTAACAGTAAAATACATCTGAGTCATCAAGACTAAACACTTCCTGTCCTTCAAGTTTTACTTTAATAGTCCTAACAATTGCTCTGCCAAGATTGTCAACCAGTGTTCTGTTTACATCTGCGTCTGATGATAGTTCAATATTAAATGCTAGGCGTGCAGTGCCAGGAACAATAACGTCACTGGGACCTAGGTTTGGAAACTTAACTGTAAGTGTTTGGTTCTGGTCTATGGTACTTGGATTGTTCGTGATGACTATCGATTGTCGAATGGCCTTAACACCCAGAGGCTCACGTAGTTTTCTGTATGGGTCTAACTTTGATCCGTAAGACTGTGTCATTTTTATTATGCACAATAAAAAATAATAAATTAATAAAACAATGACAGCGGGAGGATTTAATCATGAAGATTTTGAAATGGATGACATGAATGATTTTGGTAATACAACAGATATGACAGATATGGCAGATATGACTGGTACAAGAAATATTTACAGTTTACGTCATGAACTTTTAGAAACCAAAGTGAACTCATTTTATGATCATGTTGGTGGCCGCCCAGACAACGTAGATCCTAATCAGTTTGAACTTGATGGCAAGGGTCATTTATATTTAAATACTGTTGACAAAGGAAAAGTACTATTGACTAACAAAAAAGACCCTAGTAGGTTTAGGGCTTTAAGTACAATAAAAAATGAAGGTGGTGTTGGTGCCTTGCGTCAACTTGGTATTGGTGGGTCTCCTGTCACGCCGCTTGCGCCTAGACTGGTTAGTGTTCTTCATGACACGCAAACAAAGTTGCCAACAGGGCAACAAATTGAAATGGCACCAGTAACAAGCCTACCAGAAATAGCAAACACTGTGATACAAGAAACTTCATTTACTGAAGGTCAATTAAATGATGCTATGAAAACAATAGAAGATCCACCTTTGTCAATGAGGGAGATTATGGGATTGGATAAATCACTGCAGACAATAAGAGGTGAGATGGTAAACAATCTTGCCAAACTGGGTGAACTTGATAAACACATAGAACGTGAGAAAGAGAAACTGGCTACAGCAGACAATGGGAATCTTGACACAGAAATGAAAGAAAGAATCCAACACAGATTAAATGATTTGCAGATAGAAAGATCAGGACGGTTAGAAACAATTAGTATTGGAAGACAAAAACTTAAAACCCAAGTTAACAGGATTAGAGAAACTATTCAGAAAATACTTCACGAAGACACAACTCTGGCTGAGAGATTGAAAACACTTTTCAGAGAGCAGGGTATTACAATTGCTAGTTTAATTACTGCTCTTGGGTTTTTTATCAGTACTGTTGTGTTGGCTGTTTCCGGTGCTGGTGGACCCGGTGGTTCTCCACCTCCAGCACCACCAACCCCAGGCCCCCCGGCTCCAACTGACCCAAAAGATTTACAGTCATGGGTAAAAAAACAACTGTCTCACATATCAGACTTGCTTAAAAAATTGGCTCTGAAAGCAGTGGATGCTTTGCCTGGCATAATTGGCACTGTTGTCAGTTGGCTGATTACTACTACAGCAAAGGTAGTTGGGTTTATGGCAGAACATGTGTGGGTCTTTTTGGTTACAGTAGGAGGGTTGATGGTGGGTTATTTAATGAAACAGATAAAGAAGTAATACTCCTAATCCAGTGAGACCTATTACCAATGCAGTTCTCTCTGACTCATGAGTGTCAGGGGTTGGTGTAGGGGTTACCGCTTGTATGAGTGCCGGTGTTGGGGCCGGGGCCGGGGTCGGGGCTGGGGCCGGGGGTGTTACCGTCTGTAATGATTTTAACAACTGTACATGTGTGGTTGTGGCCCCCAAGTTTACAGATTGATTGAGTCCTAATTTTTGGTCACGACCTGCAACAATGATTTCATTATTATAATTTGTTATTGTCCCCATTTGGAGTTGAAGGTCAGATGGTAACATGTATAACCCGATGCCAACTACAAAGTCAACTTTTGATCTGGCATATCTGAGAACGTCTTGATAGCGTTGTATGCTAGATGGGAGATCTACTGTTGAATTAATTGAATCTTCAAGATTTGCAAGAAACTGTTTTTGTGCTTCAAATTTACCACTTCCATTCAAAATGTTTGATTTTGTTAGTGATTGTGCACCTAGTATACACCAGACATATGTTCTGATAGACTCATTGACGCGCTCAACTCCCGCTTGAGTAAACCCGTCAGATTTATCTAAAATAAATGTGGTCCACGCGTTAGTCTGCTTCTGCTCTATTGATCCTATCCAGACTTGTGATTTTGATGAGAATGAAGTGTAACCAGGGTAATAATCTTGTGGGTATTGTCTGTGACTCATAGCATAATATAATGTACCCATACCATTGTGATCATCAAGTTTTTGTGTAAAGTCATACTTGGGACTGATGTTAAACTCATTACAGATGCGTTCAAATGCTTTCATATCCATGGGGTTGTTAAACCTGTTGAAACTGGATTCAGTTGGTAATGGTGTATGCAGTTCTGACAGTATTCGTCTTAATTGGTAGTATGTGTGGAAACGGTAGACAGATCTAATCAGTTTGTTTGAGTGATTCAAATGGTCTGTGAATGAAACACCACAGCCTGTAGTTGAACACAGTATGGCAAAGTTAAGTTGATTTTGAAACATCTGTAGTGGACTTGAGGACCACTTTCTTGCAGTAGAGTCGTCTGTTATTGGAGGGTTTAGGTAATGGTCAAATGGATTTGGTACTTTGACTTGGAATAGATCTTGTTCAGACACAGCTATATCAAGCTGATTTAGTTGAATTATTTTCTGTTCATAAGTAGGTGCAACATTATATTTGGCATTCACATTGAATTGAAATGCGTTTGTAGTGGTAATGGTTGGTGATTTAAATTCCATCCTTTTTTATATGAGATAATAAAAATGTTTATTACCTTAACAAATCTTGACACAAGCAAACCAGTGTGGTTAACTAATGGGATTGATAATCGGGATGGTAGCAAGGCTGTAGCTATCCATGAATTGTTATACACAGTAAAATGGTTTAATGTAGAGGATGATATATATAATAAAGTAAATTTAGATGGTAAGACTGAAGCTATACCACCTGGGTATTATGACTTTTGTACTATAGCTGAATGGTTTCAAAGTAATTTTAAAATTAAAGCAACTTTAAATCCAGCTAACCTACTTGTTACATTAGAATTTCTGAAACAAGATTGGTTAAAAATTTCAGATAGATTTGCATATTTACTTGGATTTTATATTGACGAAGATTGGTATAGAACAGATGATTTAGATGAAGTTATGTTTGGTATTATAACAATGAAGACCAAAAAACTTAAAATAACTGGAAAACGCCCTGTCAATTTGTCAGTACACACAGTACTAAATGTTTATTTGAAAGAACTGAACACAACTGAGAATGTACACAATGGAAAGCCTTCAACTTTGTTGAGATGCTTACCAACTGGAACTGCACCCTATTGTGAAAGTGTGGTTGTTAGATTTCCTAATTTGCAGTTTAAGAAATTAGGTTCTAGTTTCTTTGAGTCTCTGAGTATATCTGTAACTAATCAGGATGACAAACCAGTTCTTATGCATGATTTTAGTGTTGTGTTGGAAATTAAATAATTTTATTTTTGTTTATAAAAATGAGTGGTCTTGGTCCAAAGCCTAGAATCATACCAGTTGCATGCCCAGTAACAGAGTTGAAAGATTTGGCAGACGTACAGGATTTTGAGAAGGAAGGGGAAATTGGAGAAATATATGGTTTTGAACTTGATTCAAATGGCATGTACAAGAGGAAAGTAATTGTTGACATGAAAGACGGTGAAAAACAGATTCCTAAACTTGGTCAGCTACGTGATGTTACTGTACCTACTCCACCTGTAAATAATTCGCCCTACAACTTAATACATGTGGGTAGTAAGTGGGTTGTTTCACCTGTACCGGCACCACCACCCACAATTGACTGGGACATAAAGTTGGAATTTATTAGTCCTTATGTATACACTGATGATGAAGGTGCCTTAGTGTTTAGGAAGGTTGTTAATTCTGGGCCGCTGATTGTAAGTCTTGTTCCAAGCTTTGCCCCAGACGACAATAGCAGAGAAAAACTGAAAGTTGAAAATTATGAGAGACAGAGATATCTTCTTACACATAGGAAGGGTAGGTCTGATGCGAAGGTCGTGTTTGCACCAATAAACTTTCCCATCGCAAGAGAAGCGACAATAGTATTTGAAATTATCATGAGATCAGTAACTACTGCTAAAGAGGCTCAAATTGCACAAGGAATTAAACTTACATGGAATGACACAGTAACAGAATCATCAAAGGTCTTTATTGCTATTACAAAAAATAATGATGTTATTAATGTTTCGAGCAGTGTTCCAGCTGTCAAGGTGGTGGTCGACAAAGCAACTTTTGTTCGTCTAACTTACATAAACCTTGAACACATTGATCTTGTTGCATTTTATTATGCCAGCAAATTGTATACTTTTGAAGAGTTGCAAAATGTAATTGCTGATTAAATTAAAAAAAAATATTTGTCAATAAAAAAAATGGTAAACTTCTATCCGCAACTACCGACGCTTGAGCCGACTGAAACAAATGTGATGACTAAAACAACATTTGCGCCTGATCCACAGGTAACAGCTGTGCCAATTGCATCAGATAAAACATTACAGGCAGACGCATTCAGATTAAATAATATTACAGAAGCTTTTAAATATTTGGAGAGTGAGGAGGCGAAATACTCACGGTGCAAAAGACGGTATAAGACCGTTTTTAATTCTGTTCAAAACACTTCTATGGCTATTGGTGCAGTTTCAGCTTCATGTTCTGTAGGGGGTATCGTTCTGTTCACCACAGGAATTGGGAGTTTGGCTGGAATAGCAGTTGAGGGTGTTAGCATTGCTACATGCCTGGCTTGCTTTGGTTTGGAGGCCTTGAACAAGAGGTTTCACACAAAATTACAGAAACATGAAGCATTGAGTACGCTTGCTGGTGCAAAGCTGAGCAGTATGAAACTTATTATCAGTAAGGCATTAAACGATAATTTTATTGATGATGAAGAATTTAAGCGAGTCCAGGATGATTTAAATAATTACAAAAAACAGAAGTCTGAAATACAAAATAAAATGCGTAGTCAATCTCCCGTGAATGTTGAAGAACTTAAGGCCAGTTTTTTAGCAGAGGGAAAAAAGATAGGGGTACAGGAAACCACAGAAAAATTACACAATCTTTTAAACAAATAAAAATCAGATTTGGTAATCGTTTATTAATGTCATACACTTCACAGAAAAATGCCATGCCACTTACACCACTTGTGCCTGATTATTTAACCCCATCAGCACCACCACCTGAGTATTACTAAGAAAAAAAAGGTTTTTTTTTTTGTCCTTGTATCTTGTTAAATCTGTCTCAGTGTCTTTGGGACTTGAGTCAAGTTGTTGTAAGAACTTAGGGTAAGTACTTGTAAGAACTTAGGGTAAGTAATTAATAAGTTCTTATGGCAACACACTTAAAGGTTACCTCTGCAGGTTCCTAAAAGTTAGTTGCAACTTGTTAATAAGTATTAAGTTTCACTTGGCATCACTTGATCAGGTTCATGATTAGGTTTTTATAGAGACAATAGTTATAGAGAGAGAACAATAGAGACCCGAAAGATAATCAGATCAATAAGGCCGCATCAGTCATACTCATCACTTTTTAAAAATCAAAGGGTTGATTCAGAATTAACGGGGGTAAAATTGGGGTCAAAATTTTGTTATTAAAAAATGATGTAAATTAATGACTGATGCGGCTCTATTGAATTCATTGTCTTTCGGGTCTCTATTGTTCTCTCTCTCAGGTGTGGTATGCATAAACAACTATATACACTGAATTATCGGTCGTGTCCAGGCCAGAAGTCTAAGATTATATTGTCATTGAAGGCCGGCTACCACCGTTACTGTTCAAAGATACGCTTCTGTAACATATGGTTACGAAACGTTACATACAGGTCTAGCTATGGTTCATTTAGACACAGGAGAATCCAGTTCAGCACACGTCTTTATGTCAAGTGACCTGACTATGACTCGGCTCCGTTCTAGAAATACAACGCTATCAGTGCGAGAAACAGCTAAACATATACTGACACGATAACGGCTGCGCGGCAGAATTAATAAGTGGTATTACGCGTGTTCTTTTGCTGCGTGTCCCAACCCAGTGCTGTCAAAGGCGGCTCATTAGGTGTGTCGACACAGATAGTTCTTAAGTATGTCTTTAAATTTAGGTGTAATGGTACTGTAACAGGTATGCTACTGCTAGGTCATGACCACAAAACTAACAGAGTTCTCATTAGTCGCGGCGCTAATAATGTAAACAGGTACTGGTCCTGTTTCTGAATCGTAATAGGTAGCGCTATCACTGGTAGTGCACATATTCCCCTTCCTAATGCATGACTAACATTCGAAATTGTGATAGTCTAGTGATTATTTAAACGTTCACAAGCACATTTACTCTCGCTAACACTAATAGCAACACTCAAAGAAAGGTCAACGGTTAACGATACAATTTATTTCCTAAAGCTTCACATGTTTCTTGTTTCTGTCTCGTTTCTAAGGTCTAATCGCATGCAACACAATACAACTGGCATACCACATACACCCGTTTTTATTCCTTTCATACGACAAACATGAATCTAAGCGACCATGATCGATCTAAGACGAGACGAACATCTTCACATTTACGCGACGGCAAAGGAGAGGGAGAGAGAGAGAGAGAGAGAGAGAGAGAGAGAGAGAGAGAGAGAGAGAGAGAGAGAGAGAGAGAGAGAGAGAGAGAGATATGATGATGATGATGATGATGATGAAACGTTTTTATTCACGATAAAAGGTTTAACGCGTAGCAATGCCTATCTTCCAAACTGTCCTGCTACTATACACATATAAAAATACATCAGACGATACAGCAAAAGATAAAACATATATAAGTAAAAAGACACCCCCCCCCCCCCCCACCCTCAGAAAAAAGAAATAATAAAATATTTTAAAAAAAAGAATAAAATAAATTTTTAAAATAATAATAATTAATATATATATATATATATATATATACACACACACTGGTATGAACCTGACATGTAAATGCAGACAGTCGAACTATTACATAATCTGCAGCAACAGTAGAAGATTATTAGGTAATAGGAAACTTGTCACTAACTATGCGAATAGTAGCATATGGCAGCCGAACATACTATTACTATTACTTCTGAAGTAAATATTTATGGAGGCGATCTTTGAAGACGCTAATCTTACAAATTGATTTCAGGTGTGGAGGTAACATATTCCACGCTTTAGCGCCTAAAAAGGACAGGCTGGTTTTACAGGTTTAATCTAAGTTTTGGAAGGTGGATCGAACTATTTCTCTTGTTTTTCCTATTATTGTCGGGAAAAAAGAGTTCTTAGATAGGGTGGGGTTTTTCTGTGCATGATCTTGTGCAGTAGAACACAGCGATTAAATTCAAACTGTTTATTCAATGTTAGTAACTTGAGAGATTTTAATTTTTCGTCAGTCGAAGTAGGACCGGGAAGTATTAATTTAATGCGCCGACGATACAAGGAATTAACTTTTTTTTTCATGTGAACTTCGCTGCATCCACCTCAGACGATAGAACTGTAGTCACAATGCGTTTTAATATGCACATGGAAAAGAGTTTACGGATATCAGTATTAACTATATGGCGTAGTTTTGATAACAGGAACAGATTTTTTTGAGATTGTTTTGCATATAGAGTCAGTATGCGGTTCCCAGGTTATTGGGTTGTCCACTATAACGCCTAATAAGAGATGCCTAGTTACCTGTTCTACAGGCTGCTATCTAAGGAGAGTATTAAAGGTGGTAGGCCATGCTGGTGTTTCTGACGTGTAGTAACTAACATGCTCTTTGTCTTTGGAATACTAATAATCATATGATTATCACTGCACCAGCCTGCTACTTCATCAAGACTTTGTTGGAGTACCTTATTAATGGTTGCGATATCTGTATCAGATGTGTGTATGGTCGTGTCGTCTGCGAACAGATCACAGTTTGCATCTAAATGAGATATGCACAGTGGCAGATCATTAATAAATAGATTAAATAATAAGGGCCCTAGAATAGACCCCTGTGGAACACCGCAAGTTACTAACCCGTCAGAGGAATATTTGCCATTTAGCAGTACTTTCTGCGTTCTGTCCCTGAGATAGGAAGATAGAAAGGAGACAGTATTTGAGTCAATGTGATAGAATGGTAGGTTTTTTTTTTAATTAGTAGGATAGAGTGGTTGACAATGTGAAAAGCTTTTTTCAGGTCAAGAAAGATTGTACCTGATACTTTACTGTCATTTATGGCAGAGAGCCATTTATCAATCAACTGACTGAGGGCAGTTTGGCACGAATGTAGAGGTCGAAATCCTGATTGTGCTGCATGTATCAGATGGTTTTGCTCTAGAAAGTTTAGAAGATGAGTATGGATATGTTTCTCGAGCGGTTTTGAAATACAGGATAATATGGAAATGGGTCTGTACTCGTTTAAGTTGCATAAATCTTGTTTTTTGGAAGAGGCATTACCTTCGCTTTTTTTTTTTTTTTTTTTTAGCTCGTCGGGGAAAAACGTTATGTCTGATCGATAAATTATAAATAACGGTCAGGGATTCGACGACGTAGGGCAGATATAGTTTTAAAATCTGACTACTAATACCATCTGGACAGCAAGACGATTTTGTTCTTTAAACTGGAAATAGATTTGCCTACATCTAGGACAGTCATAAGCGGTACTAAAAATGGGCCGCAGGCTCTCAGTTGACTGTGGTGACGTAGTTGATGAGAGCAAGTGTAGTTTACAGGGTTAGGTGTATTTGACTTCGCCAGAGTTTGAGCAACAATTATGAAGTAAGCATTGAACACATCTGCAGTAGAAGTTATTGGTAACAGGACCAGTTTTCAAACTTGCCGAGAGAGAGAGAGAGAGAGAGAGAGAGAGAGAGAGAGAGAGAGAGAGAGAGAGAGAGAGAGAGAGAGAGAGAGAGAGAGAGAGAGAGAGAGAGAGAGAGAGAGAGAGAGAAATAAAATGAAACTTATTTCTCAACGGATGAAGTAATTAGCAAGTGTGCCATTTTTCATACTTGCCGTTACCACTCTACAAACACAGGATAATAATTGTAATACTAATAGTACCAAATTACACCCCCAAAAAATTAGTAGACTTTAAACATGAACAGACATTAAACAAAATTCATTCATTCATTCGGTCATACAAAAACAAAAGAAAAACAGAAAGTAGACGCAACGCACGCACACACATACACGCTCGCGCGCACACACAGACACGCGCTAATGATAACTTGACCTATATACGAAGCAAATCATTTGGATCTTAGTGAAAATTCACTTCAGACAGCAAAAATTATTTGGATTATAATAGAAACTTGAATTATGTAATTAGGCGATTATTATTTGTATGGACAAACCATACGGCAGCATGCACTGATTATACGATAAGCACATGTTTGATACGGATACTTGTGGTAGATTATGTATCAGCAGACAAGTACTCGAGGAGGCATTCCTTGAAAGAGGAGAGGGAGCTAGCGTGTGTTATACATGTAGGCAGTTTGTTCCAGAAAGATGCGCCTAAGAAAGATACACTGGTTTTAAATAGATCTATCCTGAGGCGAGGTGTAATAAAGTTTCGTCTTGAAGTAGAATAACCTGAACTTGCCTTGGTAAAGAGCTTACAAAGATATTCTGGGTGAATCTCATTCCAGATTTTATACATAACCACACCCTTGCTTAAGAGGTGATGCTTGCTAAGAGGTAGCATTTTCAGTTTTTCAAGTCTTTCGTCAGTTGTCATGGCTGAATCAGGCAGGATATGTTTCGCTGCTCTCCGATGCAGGGAGTTAAGCCTCTTCGAGTGTATGTCACCGCTGCCATCCTATATCGTGGACGCATAATCGATGTGGGATTTGACATGAGCATTGTAAAATAACTTGCGGGCATCAACATCGATAAAGTACTTCAGCTTTGAAAGCATAAAAACATTTCTGGCAACAGTTTTACATACAACATTTATATGCGATTGCCACTTCATCTGGTCATCAACAATTACACCAAGTAATCAGTGACTTCCGTGACCTGAGTAACGATGTCGTTATGGATAGTCAGGCTGAGTGTAAGTGGCTTGAGCTGGTGCTTCTGGCGGGTTGCTATCGTCATGCATTCCGTTTTGGAAGGATTTAAAATCATTTCATTGTTTGCGCACCAAGTGGAAATTTCGCTCAAACCCTGCTGCAAACGGCCATTTAAAGAATCAATACTCTTGTCCGGGGTGTGAATTGTGGCGTCATCAGCGAATAAATCACATGAAATTTTGTCGCTAGTCAAATGTAGAGGCAGGTCATTTATAAAGAGGCAAAACAGAAGAGGCCCTAGGACTGAACCCTGGGGAACTCCCCGTGTTACTAATCCGCTTGAGGAGTATGATCCATTGACCATGACGCGCTGCTGTCTGTCGCTGAGATATGAGGCGAAAAGTGGAGTTGTGCCATGGTGGTAAAGAGATTTCTGGCTGTAGTTATTTGAGGAAGAAATGCATTTATTGCAAAACGAACTACCGAAGTACACATTTAGCTTGGAAAGTAGAAGTCTATGGTCCACAAGATCAAAGACTTTTCGTAAGTCAATAAATACAGCGCCGGTAAATTCGCCCTGATTTATTGAGCGTAGCCACACATCAGTTAGACATGCTAGGGCCGTGTGACAGCTGTGCTTTGGTCTGAGTCCCGACTGAAGGGCATAGATTAATGTATGATTTTCTAAATATTCCAAGAGATGTTTATGGATATGCCTTTCAAGTGGTTTACTAAGGATGGACAATAGTGAGATGGGGCGATAGTTATTAACATCAGTCATATCTCTTGTTTTCGGGAGGGGTATAACCTTGGCTTTTGTAAGTTCCTTTGGGGAAATATTCGTTTGAATGCACAAGTTATAAATATAGGTTATTGTTTCAATAACATAAGGAATATCTAATTTAAGTATTTTGGGGCTGATTTCATCTGGCCCGAACGATTTCTTATTCTTCATTGAACTAATTGCCCTGCCGACTTCGAGCACTGCCAGTGGTGGAATCACGAAAGGATCAAATCCTGCAGTTCGCGTTCTACAAAAGTCAACTAGTCTGTCTGAGCAAGAGTAGGGCGGAGAACTCAAGTTGCTTCTGAAGGGACAAAAGACTCGGCAACTGAGAGGAAATGGTCGTTAAACATGTCTGCAGTCAGATCAGAAGGGATTAAAGGAAATTTGTTACACTTGCCTCCAGTCACTACGGCCATAGCGCGCCAGAGCGTGGACATGTCTTTGTCTTGTTTAATCAAGCGATCAATGAAAGATTTTTTAGCCTGTCGCACAAGAGATTTTACGCGATTACGCTCACGCTTAAATTCAGTGAAGCGCTTCTGCTGTCTCAGATCATCTCTCACCCTCATGGCTTGAATGATGTCTTGAGTAAGACACGGCGGGAGTGATGCGTGTTTGACGCGTCTCCATCGCAGGGGCGCATGTTTATTTAAGATCTTAAGAAAGATGGTATACCAAACAGACAGAGCGCTGTCAGGGTCAGATTTACTAAATACTTCATCAAAAGGTGCGCTGTTAAGATCAAACAGAAACTCGCTTTCATCAAAACTTTTAAAGGAGCGATAGGTGATATACGTATGGCATCCTTTCTTTGCTTTAGGGAGTTTAGTAGACCACGTACAGCGGATGGGAAAGTAGTCGCTGATACCAAGTTTACCGACAGACACATTATGAACAGACTGGCTTGGTTGCCATAATCTATGAGTGTGGATGTTGTTTGTGTGATCCGTGTGGGTGAAGTGATTAACTGTTGCAGACCCAACAACGTTAACGTAGAGTCCCACGCATGGTGAGGCTTTAGCATGTCTATGTTAAAAGTCTCCCATGAGGATGACATTGGAGTTGGGATTACACGCTCTATCACGCATACTAAGGAAATCATCATACCACTCAAAGTTCGCAGCAGGGTTGCGGTACAGAATGCCGATAAGAAATGATGGAGATTGGGGGGCCTTCAGCTCAAGCCACATACACTCAACATCTTTGGTTTCTAAATCATGTCGTCTACGTATAAATCTTGAATAGACGAGTGAAGATAAGCAGCTAATCCTGTCTGTCCATGGGCCTTAGGATCGCGTCCCATGACAGTACATCCAGGAACATGGATGGATATATCTGATACATTTGAACTGAGACGTGTTTCGGACAGTCCAAAAGAGAGAGAGAGAGAGAGAGAGAGAGAGAGAGGAGAGAGAGAGAGAGAGAGAGAGAGAGAGAGAGAGAGAGAGAGAGAGAGAGAGAGAGAGAGAGAGAGAGAGAGATCCACCCAAAAGCCAAATCTAAAATGAGGACCCCTTACTGCTATGGGAGATAAATGGAATGAGGACCCTGGGTAACCACTAAGTCCCTACTTCCCAACCATACTGACCCCAACCCCCTTTGACTGGGCGGAAATTCCGACCTGACTGTAACCTACGGCTGCAGTACCTAAGGGTGACTAAGAGCTAATGGAGTTGCGGCAGTTCCGACAAACTCAACTAAACAAGGACTAAGCAGGGTCTATATACCCTCCCAACCTTCTAGAACAATCTAAGATGGCTTCCTTACCTGTTCGCAAGCGCACGTGAACTGGCCGAATATAGTTCTACACTTGTCCTACTGGATGAAGCGCATGCGCTAATACTAAAACAAACGTCATACCTGTTCGGCCAACTCGTAAGAATTCGCCAAATAATAAATGACGTCAAAACACCTAGGGCGAGTTCACTACGTAAGTAGGAAAGTGAAAATACGTACTATTTGCTAACACATAATTATGACTCTAGAACTCTATCCAGCAAGTACACGTGCACAGAGCTGAACGCGACCAAATAAGAGAAGGCATAAAAATGCAAGCACTGCAGAAAAAGAGACATGGTTAAGGTTATTATTACCAACGTAGAAGAAATTAGCATCTTTTGACGACAAAAATACAGTAACCCCTTCTCTGTCACTGTATGTGCACTGTTGTTTGTTTCTGAAATCTTCGTTCATTCAGCAGCCAAAGCCACAACCGTCCAAGATACATGGATACAAATTGGTCTCAGAAATCGGCATAGATCCTCATAAGCCTCCGCAGTCGCCGAGGCTCATGAAGATCTATGTCTCTTGCAGTTGGATCGTGTTCACCTTTTTCTCGGCAGTAAAAGTGTTAAGGTCAACGGCACCGGAGTGATAATGCACGGCCCTAATGGGGTGGGGCGTGGGGTAGGGGGTGGGGGGGGGGGGGCAGGGACAGCTATTGCCTATGGAGTTTGACCTCAATACCGATCAATTCAGGCGCACTGCAAATACGCATGCCACATTAACCCATTCAGCCCTGACGCACTACAGCAGGAGAAGGGTCGACCACGATACTTCAAGGGTAGTGCCAGATCAGCTTGACGCCTGTCGGCGCCAAGCTAATCTGGCACTGCTCTTTAATTATCATGGTCGATCCATCTCCTGCAACTACTGTATAGTCATTAGATGACGCCTCCAAAATTTGGGAAGTAGGGCCGTCGGGCTGAATGAGTTAATGTACCTGGACCTTTTAACGGAGACGCTATCCACGAAAAAGCCCGTCTTTTTGCCTGGACAAAAGGAGACGGCCAAAGACGTAAAATGAAAAGAAAATTCCAAACTTTTCTGGTGTTTTGCGCCACGATCAAGTAACCGCAAATCACCTTCAAGCCTTTAGGTCAACATAATGTAGGTGATGATGATGATGATGATGATGACGATGATGATGATGACATGAACTTGATGAGGATGATGATTAGTAATACTTATACTAATAATAATGAATGCATTCTTCTTCTGCTTCTTATTGTTGTTATTATACGTTTCATTTTATTCATTTTTTTCTTGGAAGGGGGTGGTGGGTGGTGGAAGGTACATTCAACAAATTAATCTGTTCAATGACCCTTTTAATCACGTGTTACACACTGAACTTTTCCTTGAATTTTGACCTTACAGCTTACAAGAAAGACACGACATCATTCAAGAATAAACTCGGTTCAGTCCTCATTTGCTATCACCACGATTAACTCATTCGAAACGAACGGCATCCGGATGCGCGGCTTTAAGCCGCGGATCCGGATGCCGTTTTTCTCGAATGAGTTAACGCCATCAAAACAGTGATGAAAACAACCAGAACTCAAAATCCGCACGAATTTACACCATGTAGATTCACAGCTCTTTGTTAGTGGAATCACACCAACCTCAAATCTGTATTGTGGGACCCTAGCTCCATATATACTGCAGTCCTCTCCTACAAAAGAACAGACTTAACACTAAACCATCTCCTCTTCGTGAGGAAAACAGACGTAAATTACTTCAGCCAAACGTGTATAAGCTTCTAATATAGGCGACGACCATCTCATCGTGAAACAAAATGTAAATAACATTATGTAAATAATACTTTAGTTAGTTATAAGGGTTTAAGTCATTGTGCCCTAGGTACGAAATACCCTCATTTTGGAGTATTCCTCTGAGGACTGCATTGCAATTCAGGAGACAGATCGACCATGATAGTTCAAGGGTGGTGGAAGAATAGCTTGGCGCCTATAGGCGCCAAGCTATTTTGCCACCACCCTTGAACTGTCATGGTCGAGCCATGTCTTGCTGTGGTGTGTCGCGGGCAGAATGTGTTAACGCCGGGTAGGCGACTAAGGCCACCTCACGGCTGTGTAAATAATATGTAAAATATTTGAAATAATACGAAAAAACTATGTAAATAACATCATGTAAAATGTGTAAATAACATCATGTAAATAATCTGCAAATAAAAATGACATGTAAATAATACATAAATTAATGATATGTAAAACGGCTAAAGTAACGCCATGTTAATAATATGTAAATAACAACCTCATGCAAATACGTGTAAATACTATGCACACACACAAAAAAAAGACAAATCAAAAAAAAAAAAAAAAATGCAGAGAACATCAGTAAGAGGCATAACCCTCATGGGAACCCGATAATGCGGGTGCCCATGAGGATCTATGCCTCTTGCAGATGGGTGGTTGGACTTGGAGGCTCATTTGGTAGTTTAGTTCCTTGCAGTTGATTGTAGTTAGCTGCAACAATGACTTAGGACGCGGGGGCTCATGAGGATCTGTGCCTCTTGCAGATGGGTCAGTGGGGCCTCCTTGTGATAATTTATGTTCCCTGCAGATGATTGGAGTTTTGCTGTATGAGCGTCATAAAATTCTCGTAACGGGTGTGAAAATGCGGTGTTTGCTCTCTCAGTGTGTGTGATATGATCAGGCTGACCATGGGCTGAATCTCTTGTGGCAAAGCTGTCACGGGTTCGAATATGGCGACAGTGAATCATCTCAGAGTTGTGACAGTCTCAGTGAAAACGAAGCAACGCGTAAACAACAGGGCAGCGTGAAGAGACTTCTACACGCACCGATACGATACGATAAGTAGCCACGTGTAATCTTTTGTTTGTTCGTCTATTTTGAAAAGGGGTTTTCACCCGAAATTGTTTTTTCTCTTCCACCCCCACCCCCCTCCCGCCCCTTTATTCGTATTTTGGGGTGGATACATGAATATGCAGCAGAGTAAACATATCAAAATACACAGGGAAGTTCGGAAATATGAGCATCGCATGGATCCCCCCTCCCCCGCCCCGCCCCACTCCCTCCCCGCCACAATTAATAAATTTTGTTGTAACTGTCTTTTCTAAGTGTACTTCTTTCTTCTTTGGTTATTCTCTGAGACAAGGCAAGGTGAGACAAGGCAAGGCAAAACAAAACAAAACAAAACAAAACAAAGCAAAACAAGATGGGGATTTCATCCCAAAGTCTACCGACTTGTTTGGAGCTCAGATGCGTTTATCTTTAAGAGTTGTTCATATTTTTAGACTTATTATGCTGATCCATTTTCCTCATCTCTAAGCCAACCTCTGATCAACACACACGTCGGCGCACACGCACGCGACGCTTCCCGCCATTAGTACGCTCTGTGGCCTCGTGTAGCGACAGGAATCCATCTCCTTCTACTCTAACCCACCCTCTGATCCACACACACTGGCACACAGAAATAACGACACACACACGGCGATTCCCGCCATTCGTAAGCTCTGTGGTCTGGCGTAGCATACCTATTCTGAAGAAAAATAATAGCACGAGCAGCGAAATGACGTCACTTCAAGCTTCACGTCATGGCATCATTAGTCCCACGATGCCGTGTTCATAGTGACGACTCGATGTTATACGTCACTCATCGCAACACTAACATTTGACGTATCAGAGATCAACTTTGCAATTTTCTTGCTGATTTTCACGCCTAGGGCTTACAGATCACAATTTGACCTAATCCTACCCCAGAGCCTGGACAAACAGCAGGTTTATGCAAACACTGTTTATGAAAAATCTTGAGGGTATTAATGAGAAAATAGTTTTCTTTTCGTAAAAATTAAAGTTATGTTAGCTGTTTTACAAATGACTGCGAAAAAGTGGTGCAGAAAATTGTCTGATTTTCAAACCTAGGGCATACAGGTCACAATTGACCTAATCGTACCCGACAGCCGAGACAAACTGTAGGCTTATGTAAATACCGTATATGAAAAATCATGCGATTATTAATGAGACTATTGTTTTTTTCGTAAAAAAAATTTAATTGTTTTAAGATTAACCCATATAATTCGTGAAATTAATCCAGAAACGTGAATTTTTTCCAGACATATTTAATTATCACTCAAAATGTTCTAGAGGTACAATGCTGGTTAACGAACTCATTCAATATCTCCCTTTTGTCTAGCTATATGCAAAATATCAAGTACAAATAAGAACAATTACTGACTCTAGTGTGGATCAACCGGTTTTTGTGAAACGGCCATTTTCTCGCCAATGAGCATCAATAAAAAAAAAAATCAAAGAAAACGTCTCGAGATTACTCTTTCAGGGACAATATCATACAGTTTCAAGCTTGTCCGTCCTCAAACGCGGGCTCTAGTCGCTGTCACACACACACACACACACTACACACACACACACACACACACACACACACACACACACACACACACACACACACACACACACACACACACACACACACACACACACACACACACACACACACACACCGCTTTGGCGCCAAAAAGACGGTCTTTAGCAAGGTTTGCGTAGCTAGACGTGTAATTTCTGCCCCGCACGCCAAAAACGTCATGTGCATGCTCCGGAATTCGCTCCGACCAGCCCCATTAGAACAAAACTAAACTAAACAAACAAAACAGAACAAAGCTAACTCCCAAAAAAACACAAAAAACAACAACAAACAAACAAAGAAAACAAAACAACAAAAACAAAACAACAAAAAACAAAACAAACAAAAACAAAACAAAACAAACAAAACAACAAAACAAACAAACAAACGAAAAAAAACCAAACCTAACAAACAAACAAAAAATCAAAACAAAACCTACCTCCCAAAAAACAACAACAAAACAACAACAAACAAAAAACAAACAAACCAAAAACAAAACAACAACAACAGCAAAACAGCAACAAAAAACAAAAACAACAAAAAGCAACAACAATGACAAAAACAACTAACAAATCAAAACAAAGAAACGAAAGTTACTGTCAACTGCATGCGGTCAGCACTGAGTTGACAGAGATGCAGCTAGAATATCGCGTAAGCTTGACTCTAATACTTGATCTACTCTCAGACTATGGTGATTCACACTTTCGAGAGAGGAAGTGAATGGTCCCCCCGGTTATACTCTATCCTCTGCGAATCCCAAAAGTCTCTGCATTACAGTTTCATATATATATATATCTGTGTATGTCCCATTTGCAAGAGGCATAGATCCTCATGCAATTGCGGGGTCCCATGATGATTTATGCCTCTTGCCCGTAGCATTAGTGTCTGTGTTTCAGCGTTCAGTTTTCATTGAATTCTTTATTTCTCCGAGTGACCAACTTTCTTGCACGAGGATTAGATCCTAATGAACACCACATTTTGCAAGGGTCAATGCAGATCTATGTCTCTTGTTGGAAGTTCAGCCTAGGCCTTCACGCAAAATCATCAGCGACTTCTCAGTAAATGAATTTTAGGCGATAATGACGGGACTAGACTTTGGAAAGGGGTTAGATGTGTGTGGGGGAGGTTAAAAAAAGGAAGGGGAGGGGGGTGTTGGGGGGAGGTTGGAGGCGTGTACCGTGTGTGCGTGCGTGCGTGTGAGTGTGCATGCGTACGTGCCTCTGTGTGTGTGTGTATGTGTGTTTGTGCGTGCGTGCCTGCGTGGTTGTATGTGTACGCGAGTGTTTTTTCCCCCTCCCAGACAAACCAGTAAATCCTGACCATGTTTGTCGAGTAAGCTGGATTTTGTTTGGGTGCTGGTCTGTGATTTTCAGCCTTACGGTCGAAAATCATAGAGGAGCACACAATAACACTGAGTTCCCCTTTGCGCAGATGAAAGATGTGAAGACTGTACAAAAGCGTGCTGTTATTCCCTGGTGTATTTTGGCAGTCCAATTCTGTCTGCGCTTGTCACAATGTGCACCTGTGAACGTTTCTCTTCTTCAATTTTTTTAAGCCTCTTTTATTTATAGTAGAGACTTTTAGGATGGGACGCGGTGGAGCGCTTTCAACAGCACGCACATGACGTCACTCATCGACGGGTTGGACTCAAACTCTGGCAGTGAAGTAACAAGAAAAAAGTTACGTCATGTCTAGTTACGCAAACCTCGCTTTTAGAACGTACCGTATGTGTGTGTGTGTGTGTATGTATGTGTGTGTATATATATATATATATAGGGCTTGCCCACGTCGTCTGCAAGCATTTTCGTGGCTGCGGAGGCCAATCCGGGACAGGCAGATTCGACCGCAGTGGCTGCAGGGGAAGGTCTTGTCAGGGTTCTGAGTTACGACAACTCTGTTTTTTCTTCTGAGCCGCTTGTCCTTAATGTTAGCTCTGCGAGAGTCCTCAAAGGAGACGGCTGCCTTGTGAATGGTGGAGCGCCAGGTGTCACGGTCCGCAGCAAGCGAAGACCACTGGCGGTGGTCGATTTGGCAGGCACTAAGTGACTTCTTGAGACCGTCTTTGTATCTCTTCTTTGGTGCCCCTCTGTCTCGGTGTCCAGTGGCGAGCTCGCCGAACAGAGTGATATTGGGTAGGCGATGATCCTCCATCCTGGAGACGTGCCCCGCCCAGCGAAGCTGTGTCTGCAGCAGCAAAGCCTCGATGCTCACAGTTTCCGCCTGTTCAAGGACCTCGACGTTTGTGACATAGTCACTCCAGTGAATGCAGTACGCAGGCAGCGCTGGTGAAAGCATTCGAGGAGTCGTAGTTGGCTGCTGTAGAGGGCCCAGGACTCGGAACCGTACAGCAGGGTGGTGAGGACGACAGCTCTGTACACGCTGATCTTGGTGCCTTTTTTCAGCTGTTGGTTGTGCCACACCCGCTTGAATAGTCGCCCGAAAGCACTGTTCGCTTTTGCCAGCCTGTTGTCCAGCTCCTTGTCCAGCTTGGCGTCTGACGTGATGATGCAGCCAAGGTAGGTAAACTGGTGTACAGACTTCAGTTCGGACTCGCCGATGGTGATGTGGGGAGGGCGATGCTCTTCCTTGGGTGCTGGCTGATGAAGGACCTCTGTCTTTTTCAGACTGACCTCAAGTCCAAAGAGCTGGGCGGCATCTGCGAAGCAGGACGTAATGCGCTGCAAGGCTCTCTCTGTGTGTGCAACGAGGGCAGCGTCATCAGCGAAGAGCAGCTCACGAATCAGTTGGTCTAGGGTTTTCGTGTGGGCCTGCAGTCGTCTGAGGTTGAACAGGCTGCCATCGAGACGATACCTGATGTACACTGCATCGTCATCATCGAGGTCCACTGTGGCCTGCTTCAACATCATGCTGAAGAAGATGGTGAAGAGGGTCGGTGCCAGCACGCAGCCTTGCTTCACGCCGTTGCGAATGGGGAATGGTTCTGAGAGGTCACTGTTTAGTCTGATCTGGCCTTGCTGGTCCTCGTGGAGCTGGACGATCATGTTGAGGAACTTTGGGGGACAACCTAGTCGCTCCAGGATCTGCCACATACCTTGCCTGCTCACAGTGTCAAACGCTTTTGTTAGGTCGACAAACGTTACGTACAGCCCTTTGTTCTGCTCGCGGCACTTCTCCTGAAGCTGTCTCAGCACAAAGACCATGTCGGTGGTACTCCTGTTGGCTCTGAAGCCACACTGGCCCTCTGGCCCTATAGAATCTTCGTTCGCGAAGTCAAGCCAAGAAAAAGAAAAAATATATATATAATATGTTTGTTTGTGTGTGTGTGTGTGTGTGTGTGTGTGTGTGTGTGTGTGTGTGTGTGTGTGTGTGTGTGCGCGCGCGCGCGCGCGTATGTATGTAAACAAGAAAATCTCCGAAGTTTGCGTACGTGCAAGCGTGAAATTAGGGGAAGTGCTTCACTCAGGGCGTGTCTACCGAGTAGAGTCTCCGAGCATAATAAAATTGGATGTCGCATTGAGGGGTTAAACGACCGTTTATAGAAAGTCGGCTGGCGCTGGGGCTTATGAGGTTCTATGCCTCTTGCTTGCCTTATTTTATATGTGTCCGTTAGACGGCTGTCGTTGTTTTAGTTCCGTATTTAAAGCGCAGGACTGTACATGTACAGTCCTCAGAAAGAAAAATAATCTTTTGTATCTAGTATTCCAACGCTGTCAACCCCCATACCCCAACACCACCACCACCCCCCCCCCCCGCCCCCAATCCTCCCCCTCCCCTCTTCCAAATAAAACGTAGAAGCTCATATAAATGTCTTCATTTTCCCCCTTTTTATCCCTTTACTGCAAATGAACCCAGACTGAATTTCTGAAATCAACGAAATGCAATGTAAATGCAACGTAAATGGGAACATGGATACAGAGTGGTTTTAACAAGAGGCATACGATATCTTCATCAGCCCCCGCAACTGCGGGGGCTGATGAGGATCTATGTCTCTTGCAGTAGTGCCAGTTTTAAAGTTTCCTCTGAATGAACTGGGAGTTGTTACGCCTGTGGTACAGTGAAAAGTCTCTCCACTAAGAAGTCAGATAAAACACATGATTTTATTAATTGAAGACCGGGAGGGGAGGGGGGGCGGGGGGGGGGGGGGGGGGGGTCGCAGAGTTCGACGAGGTGGCGGGAACGGGTCTGAGCAAACTACTGTTGTCATCACGCGCGTACAATCAACACACTTTTGTTCTGGCGAAATTCAGTCCGGCACAGTGAGCTACCTCCCCAGTAGCAGAACGTCTTCGGGCCCACGTCGACCGCAGTGATCCCGAGCACAGCCGTGCGCGGGCTCACTGCGGCCGTCGTGGGCCCGATGACCTTTGCTTACTGGGCTAGGCCTCCAGTCCCGGGGTTGTTTTTTTTTTTGTTGTTTTTTTCCTGGAGTGACTGACGCATGTCTGACCAACGCTTGGACATAATTGACGTGTAGCCGGTTCCTGACTGACGGGTCAGCGCTAACCAATCAAAATGCGCGAATGAGACACACCCGCGTGATGCGAGAAATCGGCTATTTTGGTCCGACATTGAGGCTGGTGAGGAAGTTAACGGAGAGAGAAAAGAAATGGCGAAAACGTGTGCGTGGGGGTCTTTGCAACAGCGATTTCATATATCCTGAGCGTCTAGAATGTGGTGTAAGGTTCATACCATTCCCAAAACCCCGTCGTAGCCATGCATTTTTGGTTAAAAGGTGTCTGTACATCGCACACCACTATGTGATGGCTTGCAGCCGTATACCCTTATGACATTTCACAAATCAGTCACGTTTTGTGTTAGCTTTCAGGTGTATTTCGGGCATGTTTAAGCCTTTATTGGCTAAGGGCTGCCTTCATCAGCGTGCTGACCCATTTGTTTTTGTTGAGTAAAGCTTTGTTGTTAGATTTTTATGGAAGGTTATTTTGTGGTTCATTTTGTATTGTTCAAGAGGATGTACTGTCACTCACACTATCACTTGGAAATGCTAGTGGAGAGTGGTGGTATGTTCTTTTCATGTCGTGTCCTTAGTTTTGATTGTTGGTGGGCCAATTCCGTGCTTGTCTGTGGTGTTTCGGGGTTCCGTCTAAGTATTCGTAGCGCCCGTTGATCATGTCGTAGGCGTACAAAGCTTTGCTGTATCTTCCCTCTTTTTCAGTATATGAAGAGGTATTCTAGTTGTTTCCTTGCTCCCTTGTCTCTGCACAAGCCCATGAGGTCGACCCATTCAAAAAATATCGTAGGGTTCAATCCATTGGAGAAGATGAATGCGGCTAGTAAGATTCTTTGAAAGTGGGGGAGGTTTTTCGTCCACATGTAATTTCTTATTTTTTTCGGCCATTTGTGTGCTGGTCCTATGATTTCTTGGATGTCGCTCCAGAGTTCAAAGGTCTGGCGGTTTTTGTGTTTCTGGTTCATTCCGTTTTGTTTTCCCCGTTGTTTGGGGGGGCTTTTGTCTTGCTGCGGTTTGGACGGCGCGTAGGAATAAGATATTTTCAAAGCCAGTTGATTTATTGTTGGGAGGTCGTTCTGCTTCGTTTAATGTGTCATGGGGTTTTTTCCGTGTGGAGTCGGCTCGCGGCTTTTAATTGGATTGAGTTAGTGGTGCCGCATGTTCTTCTTCTTTGGGCTTTTTTTTTTTTCCCCCTCTCTTTCCCACTGCTAACATTGGTGGAGCCGTAGTGGTCAGTGCAGAAGTCTGTTGTGTTGATGCCCTCCGGCCAGTAGCTTTCGCACTTGAGTGGACGATTTTGACAATTTAGTCTGTTTACTAGCCACTGCAAAGTGGTGCAGCTAGTGGCGCAAACAAAATGTTGATGTGATCTCGTCGTCTCAGTGTTAGTGTACTATACTATTCTTGGCTTGACTTCGCGAACGAAGATTTTATAGGAGTTGCCCACGACGTCTGCAGGCTTGTTCGTGGCTGCGGAGGCCAATCCGAGACAGGCAGGTTCGACCGCAGTGGCTGCAGGGGAAGGTATGGCCAGGGTTCTGAGCTGCGGCATCTCTGTTTTTTCTCCTGAGCCGCTTGTCCTTAAGGCTAGCTCTGTGAGAGTCCTCAAAGGAGACAGCTGCCTTGTAAATGGTGGAGCGCCAGGTGTCACGGTCCGCAGCAAGCGAAGACCACTGGTGGTGGTCGATTTGGCAGGCACTAAGTGACTTCTTGAGACAGTCTTTGTATCTCTTCTTTGGTGCCCCTCTGTCACGGTGTCCAGTAGCAAGCTCGCCGAACAGGGTGATCTTTGGTAGGCGATGATCCTCCATCCTGGAGACATGCCCCGCCCAGCGGAGCTGTGTCCGCAGCAGCAAAGCCTCGATGCTCACAGTTTCAGCCTGTTCAAGGACCTCGACGTTGGTGACATAGTCACTCCAGTGAATGCCCAGGATGGTGCGCAGGCAGCGCTGGTGGAAGCGTTCGAGGAGTCGTAGTTGGCTGCGGTAGAGGGCCCAGGACTCGGAACCATACAGCAGGGTGGTGAGGACCACAGCTCTGTACACGCTGATCTTGGTGCCTGTTTTCAGCTGTTGATTGTGCCACACCCGCTTGAAAAGTCGCCCGAAAGCGCTGTTCGCTTTTGCCAGCCTGCTGTCAAGCTCCTTATCCAGCTTGGCGTCCGACGTGATAATGCAGCCAAGGTAAGTAAACTGGTGCACTGACTTTAGTTCAGACTCGCCAATGGTGATGTGAGGAGGGCGATACACTATCTTGGGTGCCGGCTGATGGAGGACCTCTGTCTTTTTCAGACTGACCTCGAGTCCAAAGAGCTGGGCAGCATCTGCGAAGCAAGACGTGATGTGCTGCAGGGCTCTCTCTGTGTGTGCAACGAGGGCAGCATCATCAGCAAAAAGCAGCTCACGAATCAGTTGGTCTAGGGTTTTCGTGCGGGCCTGCAGTCGTCTAAGGTTAAACAGGCTGCCATCGAGACGATACCTGATGTACACTGCATCGTCATCATCGAGGTCCACTGTGGCCTGCTTCAACATCATGCTAAAAAAGATGGTGAAGAGGGTCGGTGCCAGCACGCAGCCCTGCTTTACGCCGTTGAGAATAGGGAATGGTTCTGAGAGATCATTGTTGAGTCTGACCTGGCCTTGCTGGTCCTCGTGTAGCTGGACAATCATGTTGAGGAACTTTGGGGGACAGCCAAGTCGCTCCAGGATCTGCCACATGCCTTACCTGCTCACAGTGTCGAACGCTTTTGTTAGGTCGACACATGTTACGTACAGCCCTTTGTTCTGCTCGCGGCACTTCTCCTGTAGCTGTCTCAGCACAAAGACCATATCGGTGGTGCTCCTGTTTGCTCTGAAGCCACACTGGCCCTCTGGGAGTTGGTCTTCAGCGATGGCAGGTACCAGCCGATTCAGGAGCAGCCTTGCAAGGATTTTCCCAGCAATGGACAGCAGGGTAATTCCCCGATAGTTGGAACAGTCAGACTTCTCGCCTTTGTTCTTGTACAGGGTGATAACGACTGCATCACGGAGATCTTTTGGTAGTGTTCCTTCCTCCCAGCAGCAGAGAAAGAGGTCATGGAGCTTGTTGTGCAGTGCTGTGCCTCCATGTTTCCAGATCTCTGGCGGTATTCCATCAATGCCTGCTGCTTTGCCACTCTTGAGCTGGTGGATGGCTGTGAGGGTCTCTTCAGCGGTGGGCGGTTCGTCCAATTCAACCTTTACTGGGAGGTGTGGGATTTGTAGGAAGACTGCTTCTTGAACAGTGCGCTCAGCGCTGAAGAGGCTCTGAAAGTATTCCGACCAGCGGTTCAAGATGGAAGTATTATCTGTGAGGAGTGCCTGGCCATTCGCGCTTCGCAGGGGACTTTGTACCAGGTGCCTGGGGCCATACACTGCTTTCAGTGCTTCGTAGAAGCCCCTGTAGTCACCATTGTCAGCACAAAGCTGGGTCCTCTGTGCAAGTCTGGTCCACCACTCATTCTGGAGATCTCTGAGCTTGCGCTGGAGACTGCTGCAGACGAGGCGGAAGGCAGATTTCTTCACAGGGCAGGAAGGCTGGGCTAGGTGGGCCTGATGGGCGGCTCTTTTTTTTTGCTAGGTGTTCCTGGATCTCTACATCGTTTTCGTCAAACCAGTCTTTGTTCTTCTTTCTGGCGAAACCCAAGACTTCTGCAGAGGATTTTGCAATAGCAGTTTTCAGTTGTTCCCAAAGTGTTTCAGGGGAGGAGTCTACTGGGTCCGCTGTGTCTTTGAGCCTGCGCTGTAAATCTGTCTGAAAGGCAGCTTTCACATCGTCATGCTGAAGGCTGGCAACGTCAAGCTTTTTCTTGGGGGGCCCCCATTTCTTGGGTTTTGGCTTGAAGTGGAGCCTGAGTTTGCAGCGGACAAGGCGGTGGTCAGTGTGGCACTCTGCGCTGGGCATCACTCTGGTGAGGAGGACGTCACTGCGGTCCCTCTGACGCACTAGGACATAGTCGATAAGGTGCCAGTGTTTGGAGCGAGGATGCACCCAGGTGGTCTTTCGACTGTCCTTTTGCTGAAAAAGTAGTGTTGGTGATGACCAGTTGCTGCTCCGCACAGAACTCCAACAGTAGGCGGCCATTGTCATTGCAGTTCCCCACGCCATGCTTGCCGAGGACTCCTTTCCAGGCTTCAGAATCCTGGCCCACTCTGGCGTTGAAGTCGCCAAGGATGATGACTTTGTCGTCTGCAGGGGTACTCTGTAGGAGGCTGCGCAGGTCAGTGTAAAACTTGTCCTTTTCAGCAGGCTCTGCCAGGAGGGTTGGGGAGTACACACTGAGAAGGGTGACGTGCTGCTGGTGTCTCAGTGGGAGGCGCATGGACATGATGCGATCTGAGTGGCCCGTTGGTAGGTTTTCCAGCTTAGTCGCAATGGATGTCTTGACCATGAAACCCACGCCTGAAAGCCGTCTTTCTGATGCAGGCCTGCCTGACCAGTAGAGGGTGTACCCAGCACCAAGTTCTTGGAGGCTGCCTTCGTCCGGAAGGCGTACTTCGCTGAGCGCGGCGATGTCGATGTTTAACCTCCGCAATTCATGGGCAATGAGGGCGGAGCGACGTTCAGGGCGTCCGCTGTCTGCTTTGTCGAGCATGGTTGGGCAGTGGGAAGATGTTCACATCTGCACGGGACATAGACGACCCCGCCCTCCACGAATCGCCTGCTGCCTTGCAGGCCTGGCCGCTTGGCTGCGGAAAGGCTAAGGGAGGAAACCCCTGACATCAAAGCCCCCGTGTCTCCGGGGAAGGCTTTTGAGCCAGAGACTAGGACAAGGACAGTCTGATATAAAACCTACGACCCGAGGACCTCGATGCCATCGTCCCAGCTTGCTAGGCCATGGCAGATGAACCAAGGGTTTAAAGGGTGGGGCCAGTACTGCGCACACTGCACTCCACCAAAAAGCTCCACCGCGCAGGCTTTAGGAAACGTCCACGGACCATGACACTGACCATTCCAAGTCCTGTAGCGACGGGCGAGGGGCGAAACGGCAGGTGAAAGATGTCACTGGAAGCCGCAGTCTCAAACCTGCATGCAGGCGGTTCAGGATATTGGTCGCCTGATGTTGACCTGGGGATGACAACATCACTCGGCACACCCTGAACGACCAAGCAGCCTTCTCTAGGGACAGCACTGCTTGCTCCACACGGAGAGGGGCCTAGAAAAGGTGGCCTAACCAAAGCTCGTCCCCTCGCAACCCCAGTTGGCTAGCCGCGGTCAACGGGCATCTTCTCCTGCGGTCAAAAAACAAGAAAGAATAACGGATCCACTCTCATGACGACCACGACCGGACTCAACGTAGCATGCTGGAACGTCCGAACTATACTATTAGACAAGCGACTAATCGTTCAATTGTTTGAGGCCGCGTTGCTCGCAGTGTGCGGGGCTTGTCCGCCTGCGGCACGCGTCGGAGTGGCGGCCGGTTAGCGGCCGCAGCATCCTACTACTGTGTCTGCTGTGGGCATAGGCGTAGATAAAGCTGGGGTTCGCGTTGCGGTTATCGAAATGTTGCGATGTTAATCCGCTGCCTCTATCCAAAGGTGGAGTCGGGAGGGGTCTAGTTGGTGTGTGCCAGCTGCGCTCCATCACTCCATAGTTTTCAAGTTTTGCTTTTTAGTGGTTGGCACTGATGTACAGTTGCCATTTGCCTCTGTTGCCGTTTGCCGGATGACGTGCAGCTCTATTCCTTATTGTAGTGAAGAGAAAGGTTTCGGTTTCACAAAAATTCTTGTGTGTCTGTTTGTACTCGGAGAGACATGTAATGAATTTTTTTTTTTTTTTTAAATTTTATTTATTTTTATTTTTTATTTTTTTATATTCATGTCTGCTTTGTTTTTGGGGCTCATGCTTTTCGTGTAGTCCTGTGGTTGCCTTGGTTTGCATTCCTGTCGCTTGATGTCCCTCGGCTGTCGTTATTAAACTTGGTCAATTTTGTCTCTCTGTCTTGTTTTGTCACCCTGTTTGTTCTTCGTTGTTCGTGAGCGTTGCCAGTTTTGAGGAGATGAGTAGGTCTCCCAGGTTTTTGTGTTTTTTATAGGCAATCATGGGAGGTGTTGTGAAGATTTGTTTGCAATACTGGTCGTTTGTGATCAGTTTCCAGTGTTTCCTGAGCGCTCTAGCTAGTCCTTTCCTTTTGGGATTATACTTGGTGACTAGTACCAGGGGTGGTGATTGGTGTTTTTTCTTTTCTTTTCCCTTTCTTTTTTGTAGGAGAGTTCGTCGGGGTGTGTTGTTCACTTCCGCTGAGAGTTCTGTTAGTGTCTCTTTGCTGTATTGTCTTGCTGTTAATTTTTCGTGGAAGAAGACTGTTTGTTGCTGTCTTATTTCTTCATCGGAGCAGTTCCGTGTTATGCGAAGCGTTTCTCCTTTCACAAGGCCGTTGAAAACTGCCAGTGGATGCGCTGATTTTCGGTGTAAGTATTGGAATGTCTCGGTTGGTTTTCTGTACATTCTGACATCGAAGTGCTTGGATTCCTCAAAATTCGTTCCTTTGTAGATTGTGATGTCAAGGAAAGTTGCCTCGTTTTCACAGATTTGGTGTGTGAAGCTGACTCCTTCTGTGTGTGCGTTCGCCAGCGTGAAAAGGCTGTTGATTTCTTCATTCGATCCCCGGATAAAGATAATCCCATCATCTCTGTATCGTTTGTAAAGTATGATGGCATCCTTGTGTGGGTAGTTGTTGATGACTTCGTCCATAATTCGTGCCATTAGTAGGTCACTGCATGAGGGGGATGGGACCTGGCCCATTGCGCAACCGATGATTTGTTTGTAATTTTGTCCGTTGAAGGTAAAGATGTTGTTTTTCAGCATTAGTGCCAGAAGTTCCACTATTCTATCCCGTTTGATGCATGGTAGGGGAGGTAGTCGAAGCGTCTCAGGTAGTGCGTCGCTCGTGGCTTGCAGAAGTGCGTCTTGGTTCAGTACTGTGTACATATTTGAGACGTCATAGACACAGATTTTTGTGTCTTCAGAGAATTCCGTTTCTTCTATCAGGCGTATGAATGCAGGTGTGTCTTTCAGGTACGTCGGTAGTTTCTCCACGAAAGGGAGTAGGAAGAAGTCAATGTAATATGTTGGGGTTGCAACTTGTGAGATGATGGGTCGCCCTGGGATGCGTAGTCCATTCAGTCCTTTTTGTTCCGCTTCTCTTAGTTGCTCAGGTGTCAACTTGTGTGTTTTCGGTAATATGTATAGGTGGGCGGGGTCTCTCTTCTCTTTGGACTGTAGCAGAAACTTGTAGGTTGTGAAGTCAATCTCGCCGCTGTTGAACATCGTTTGTATCAGTCGCATCACTTCACT
>BTPG01000004.1:127189034-127199034 GCA_036245525.1 Semisulcospira habei | reverse complement strand
TCCCAGTAGGCGGTGCTTGGATACCTGTTGGATAGGTTTATCACCAAGTGAAAGTATCAAAGGGGCAGGACGTAGCTGATGCTTTTGGCGGGTTGTTATCAACATGCTTTTGGTTTTAGAAGTACTGAGGAGCATGCGATTATGCGTACACCAATCTAACACTTCATCAAGACTTTGCTGGAGGATACAATTTAGCGTCATGAGACGATCGTCTGATGTATGCAGCGTGGAATCGTCAGCAAAGAGTTCGCATTTGACCGTAGGATTTGAGATGGAAAGAGGCAGGTCATTGATGAATAAAGAAAATAAAAGAGGCCCTAGGATAGAACCTTGGGGAACACCGTGCCTCACTATACCTTCTTTCGAATACCTTCCGTTCGAGTACACCTTCTGTCGGCGGCAACTTAGGTAGGATGAGAAAAACGCAATAGAGTTCAAATCAAACTTATACACTGAAAGTTTCTTTAAAAGAATGTTGTGATCGACTAAATCAAATGCTTTGGTTAGGTCCAGAAAAACTGCACCATTTAATTTGGAATTATTGATTGATGAGAGCCAAGAGTCAACGATGTGAACGAGTGCAGTATGGCACGAGTGTTTAGGTCGAAAACCGGACTGAAGAGATAGGAGTAGGCGTTGATTCTCCAAGAATTGGAGTAGGTGCTTGTGAATGTGTCTTTCAATTGGCTTCGATAATATTGATAACACTGAAATAGGACGGAAATCGTTTGGACTTTTGGGATCTTTACATTTGGGAATGGGGACAACTTTAGCATCTTTCATGGCATCTGGAAAAATACCTTGGGTGATAGAAAGGTTGAATATAAATGTCAAGGAGTCAGCTGTGTATGGAAGTGACAATTTCAGTACCATGTTATTTATTCCATCCAGGCCACACGATTTACTGGTTAGAGTAGAAATATACTTACCAACTTCAAACACTGTCATAAGAGGTATGGAGAAGGACGCACCTGCTGCAGACTCACAGTGTGTGCGCAGTTTAGCAGAACAACTGTAACTATCACTGCAAGTGGGAAAAGACTGTACAAGGGACTCAGCGATATTTAAAAAATGGGAATTGAAGTCGTCTGGATCCATGCCTAGAGATGTAGCAGCAGGGATGGAACTTTTCCGCTTAGTAAACAAATTGATTGCATTCCAGACACTTCGGGTATCTTTACCCTCTGCGATAACTTTTTCCGCAAGCGTTTTCTGTGCTTTTCTAACTAAGGATTTTACAAAATTACGTTGTTTTTTAAAATCTGCAAATTTTTTTCTGCCGTTTTAAGTCATCTCTTATTTTCATCGCATGAATAATGTCCTTTGACAACCAAGGCGGAAGGGTAGGGTTTTTAATTCGTTTAGTCCTGAGTGGGGCATGTTTATCTAGGACCCAAAGAAACAGCTTGTACCAAAGCGTTAGGGCTTCATTGGGATCATTAGTGTTATAAATAAGGTGAAAGGGCATGTTCGATAGGTCTCGAAGAAAGTCATCAGTGTTGAATTTTTTGTAAGACCTGTAGGTGATAGTAGTGTGTTGTTTGTGCTGGGGTTTATCACGTTTAACTGAAAGATGAAAACAAGTAGGAAAATGATCACTAATGGCTACATTTGGCACATGGACGTTCTTGACAGCAGATACATGTGTAGTGTAGATGTGGTCAATCAATGTGGCGGATGACAAAGAAACTCGTGTGGGAGACCGAACCATCTGTTGCAGGCCAAATAATGAGGTGGTGTAATTCCACGCCGCATGACCAGTCGTGAGAAGGTCAATATTAAAATCGCCTAGAAGGTGTATGTCTTTGTTGTTACGTAATTGCACCTTATCCATCATGGTAACAAAATCATCATACCATGAAAATGTTGCTGAAGGGGTGCGATAAATAAAACCGATAAGTGTGGGGGAAGATTTATCGCATTTCAATTCAAGGAATAAACTTTCCACGTGACTAGACTCTAAATCCATACGGCGGGTAACGTATTGGCGGATAGAGTTATGAAGGTACACAGCTATACCTGTATGACCAGCAGATGATGCATCTCTACGGAATATAGTATAATTATGAATGGAGATCGAGTCGTCACTAATATGTTCTCTGAGTCTAAACTCCGTAAATCCAAATACATGAAAGGGTTGGGGTTGTGAAAGTAAAACAGTGGCGTCGGGCACTTTGTTGTATAAATGATAGATGTTAAGATGCCCTATTCGTAAATCTTGCTTTTGCAGCGAACACTGGGGTACAGTTGGGCTACAGGCAGGCATGATGAATGAACACGTTAGCGGATAAATGTGTACGAAATTCAAATAAGAACAAATGAATGCGTATGAACGCTAACAAAGTTAAACAAAATACAGGAGAAACTACAGAGCTGAAATTTAAGCTCTGTCACTGTCTCTGTAGGCAACGTCACTCCCCACGTCGGGGAAATAAAGTTTTGATACGTTCTGTAGGCAAATGAGTCACTGATAATATACCGTATCTGCGATATAAATACCGGCTCCTTAGCGTCACGTCCCGCGTAGGGGAAATAATGTATCGTGACGTTCTGAAAAGCGAATGAAATGAGTCACTGATCGTAGACCGTATAATATACGATAAAGACATAGGCTCTTCCGCTATAACAAGAAGAGTCTATTACCTCAGTTTTGAAAGAAAAGGAAAATGCAGGAAGATAATGATCGTCACACACTATACACAGAAGCAAATTCGGTGCACGAAATAAATCCAAAAGGCTAATCAATTAATACGCTATAGATTCAATGTCGGACACTAAACAGTTTGCCAGATTGTTAGATTCAGACGTCAGAAAATGATCACGGTGTGATGCTCCATCTACTGAGTGTGGGCAATATATGAGAGTGAAGGTGGGTGCCACACTGGGTGGCTCCGTCGACTCACAGCAGAGAAGCGAGGGAGACAACACATGGACTGATAAATACGACAATTACACATCATGGTACGCCGCGCAGGTTGTCTCCGTCGATACGCCAGAACGAATCGAGGGAGACAGTGAGCGTGGGTTGAGAATGTCACTCGTACTCAGGCAAGGGATGATGAGTAGACCACACTGTTTGTCCCCATCGATCCACCGATGAGAATCGAGGAAGGCAACCAGGGTGGGTTCACACTACAATGCACTCAGACGAGGGTCTCATAATGCCGCCCCTGATATTCTGGACAGGTGATGTAGGAAACACGCTGCGAGGTCATTGACTGGGGATAATGTGGGGTGGGGAGGAGGGGAACGTTATAGCTGAGTTCAATGGGCAGGTGACCGTTACGGTGCAAGCCTCCTAGAGGCGCCACGGGGGGTCCGTATTGCAGGGGGTCGTCACGGAGTTGGCCGCAGTCCAGGCTGGTGGGCAAAGCTAGACCGCACAGAGGGCAGGGTTGCACGAGCAGTGGACCTAAGGTTGAAAGCAAGTCGCAAGGCCCCCTCAGTGCTTGGATGGAAATTATCATACTGTCTGTAGAGCAGTTTACGTGGGGCCCCACCACGAGACAGAAACACTGGCACGTTGTCAATGTACAGAGCCCTCGCCTGATCACACGCCGCCATCAGGTTCCTGTTGGAAGGTATGATGGCATTGTTGGCGGGGTGTCGACCAAAAGCAGGCAGGACAGACGACATTTTGAGAGAGAGAGAGAGAGAGAGAGAGAGAGAGAGAGAGAGAGAGAGAGAGAGAGAGAGAGAGAGAGAGAGAGAGAGAGATCTGTGTGTGATAATTGGTGTGATATTATTTTAGTCTTTAGTAACTGACATCAAGACACATTCCAATGTTTTTATTGTTTTGTTTTTTTAATATGGAAACATACGGCAATTGAAACTATCTTATCTTATTAAGGTTTTAGACAGTGGCTAAAACCACGTAATTTAATTTTGCTAGTCTGTAATTTTGCAACTTTACGGCTTTCAGCCGTAAGGTCCAAAATCACAGACCAGCACGTAGATATTTTTTCCAACTCAAAGCCAAGGATATATATATATATATTAATAAACCCTAGACAAGAGCAGATCGATGGATACACCATCATATAGATCAAAGATTGTGCCAGAACAGCTTCGCGCCTGTAAGTTCCACCATTTTTGGCACCACCCTTGCACTATCATGATCGATATGTCTCTAGGACTGGTGTGTAGGTTTCAGAAGACAGCTTATAAATTTGGGAATTTTGGTCCCAGGCACCGACTTGCATTTGTTAATCCTTTGTGTGTCGGTAGCGCTTTTTGTTGAGGCGATTCATTCAGGAATCACCTCAACAAAAAGCGCTACCGACAGCAAAAGAACCATACTGGTCAATTTTGCGTTGAATAAGGAAATTCCATTAATGGACATTATCAGTTGTGAGAATTAGCCGCGTGCGCATTAGCAATTGTATCCTTAATGTGTGTACTCATACAATTTCCACGCTTTGCCCGTGTTACGTTTGTGGTTGTGTTATTTTTTGAGAACATGAGTGTGTTAATCAAAGGAAAGATCCGATAGTCATTTGAGTTAATTTGGAAAAAAATTACATACCTTTTTAGTATGATTCATTTTCTTTTGATTGGAAAACTGCGATCGGCTGTTGTGTAGCCGAGAATGACGCTTCTTTTCGTTACATTGTTGCCAAAGCATGGTCTGACCTCGTTTGACCTAGAACGTTCTCGAAACGGCGCGATTATTCTAGTTACCTCATCTATGACGTCAAAGCTGCTGGCAACATTTCGTAACATTTTAACAAAGGCGCCTAGATGGTAGTGGATATTTGTATTTATTTCTCGGGTATTCTTTTTTATGATAATAAATTTTGGTTACGTTTTCTTTTCTGATTGATTTTGTTGTGCGAATGTGCTGGATTGTTTTGGAAATCTGTAATAGTATAAAAGAGCGTGTTAGGAAATATGTGTGTACATTGTATGAGAGACGCAGTGTGTCAAAAGTGTTGATGCATTGTGGAGAAAGTGTATCAGTGAGTGGATAAATTTGTGGATATGGATGCATTGTGCTGAGATCGCATCGCTGCAATAAAATATTGTTGGAACCGTTACTTCAGTGTGGTCTACAACCTTGTGCCACGTGTGACGTGTTGCAGCTGAGTGAAGTTTCTTTACAAGAACCCTACCTGCGTGCGTATGGTGTGATTGTATCGTAATACGACAACGACTACCACTTAACAACCCGGCCATTGTGTTACAAGGCTAACTTACGGTGCTACGGGTTGTGCGGTCTCCCGGCCCCGCACTATTCGACTGTTTTATTGTCATGCCACATAACGACCAGCTACTGAGGCGGAGTGAAGCAAGAGAAACCCAACTGTGGCACCGCACTACCTAGAAAAGAAAAGAACGTGTCGACTCTGAGCTTATAACCCTTTCAAAACGTCACCCTGTTAACAAATTAAATTACGCCTGGCCTCTTTTTACGCAAAATAAATCACGAGTGCTCAGTTCGACCGATAATTTTTTATCGGTCGAACTCATCACTCGTCATTTATTGTACTTACTACTACTACTAATAATAAAGAGCATTTGTATCGCGCTAAAGCCCCAGGAGCAGTGGGCTCTAAAAAAAAAGTTAATCCCCATGTAGACTTTGCTAACAATGCTCTTGGCAAACTGTGCATTCATGAGAAAACATGGCATAGCAAAACCTAGTGACGTGCATGTACTGGCCTGTGATTTTGGATCTTGCGGCTCTAGGCCGCAAGGTCCAACATCACAGACCAGCACACTTGCATAAACCACACTAATTGTCTCCCTCGATCAGCTAGTTCTGTGATAAGCGTTGGCGAATCGTGGCAGACAGTCAGTGCGGCATTAAACTCTTGCTTGCGCTTGACGTGCGTGTAATCACAGAGAATAGACGATTTTTTTCGGTCAAGAGTTTCGTGCCCCTGATGGGGTCCGAGCATTAACGTCGATTCCCCCGCCCCCTCCCCTTTCCCGCCCCCTCCCCCCCCCCCACCCCCCCCCCCCCATGGGCTGTGGTGTAATATGTACAGGAACTGCTGAAACACACTAAGCTCTGACCAGATACACATAATTACGTGCCTAGAATCAATTGCATTACGCTGACGTGGCGGGCGCCTTTGAGATGAGGTTGTCATTCACAGGCTATATATCCTTAACTCATTCTACCCCAAAACCGAAATTCCCAGATTTTGAAGTTGCCCTTTGAAGGATTGTATTACGATTCTAGAGACAGATCGAACATGATAGTTCAATGGTGGTGCCAGAGTGGGCGCCAAGCTATTCTGGCACCACGGTGACCCTTGAACTATCATGTTCGATCCATGTTTCGTTGTGGTGTGTCGGGGCTGAGTGAGTTAAAGGGACCTGCGCCAGGCAAAAAAATAATAAATAATAAAAAAAATAAAAGAGAGAGAGAGAAAAAAAAAGAGAAAAAAAAGGTTATGGTACGCAACATCAGGTTCATAAATGCGCTTAGTATGTCTTACAATAATACTGGACAAAAAGAGGCTAACGGTGGGTTCACTTTCCGGTTGTCTTGGAGCTGGGAGTATGACGATCAGCAGAGATGAACATGATGACGATGCATTAAGAAGATCATAGAACTAATCAGACAGGACAACAGCGAAGCTGCACTGACACGCACAAGCTAACGCACACAGACATACACAGGCAAGCATGCCCGCACGCAACCAAGCAAGCACGCCCGCACTTGAGGGAACACTTGTCTTTAACTCATTCAGCCCGACGGTCGTATTTCCCAAATTTTGGAGGTATCATCTAATGACTATGCACCAGTTGCAGGAGATGGATCGACCATTTTAATTCAAGGGCAATGCCAGATTAGCTTGTCACCGACAGGCGCCGAGCTAATCTGGCACTACCATTGAATTATCATGGTCGACCCATCTCCTGTTGTAGTGCGTCGGGGGAAGAAAAAAAAAAGATGGTTTCTGAAACCAGCTTATACTGTACTCTGAAATGAAGGTTTGACAGACTTCTAGACATGCATGCAGATACACGCAATGGCATTGTATTTTTTGATATTTGGATTTGCTCTGCTGTCTTGATTGCCTTAGTGTTAACCCTTTACTGCCGGTGGACGCAGACTACGTTTTCGAAATCATTATATTAAACTCAATGTCAAAAGTCTTCAGACGTCACAGGAACTTGGATGCGACTGCGTGGGCTCATGAGGATCTATGTCTCTTGCAGTTTGACTGCCTTTCAGTGTTTCACGACAGCGAAGGGGTTATTCACAGTCAAAGAAAGACCACCAGTAATGTGAAATTAACCTGTGTGTGCCTTTCATGAATGCATGCACTGAGGTCTTTGTTTGTTTGAGTACTGTATTCTTGGTCGCCCTCTTAGTGTTTAGCTAATCGCAGGCAGACAGTGACCATCAGTAATTTGAAATTAAGTGTCATCTGTCTTCTACATGCATTGTGGTATTTAGTTTTGGAGGTTTCGCCGGACGACTATGTACCATTTGCAGGTCATGGAGCGACCATGATAATTCAAGGGTAGTGCCAGACTGGCGCCAAGCTAATCTAGCACTACCCTTGATTTATCATGGTCGATCCATCTCCTGCTGTTGGGCGTCGGGGCTAAATGTGTTAAATAGAAAATGAAAAACAAATTGAAACCATAATTACATAGCACCTGTGTACACGGTTAAAATAATTGTGATACACTGTGTATGTCAACAAGAGCGATTCAATTTGTTACACTTAGTAATGAACATCATAATACCGCCGTAACTGTTTAAAGATACACTTCTATAACAGATGGTTCCCAAACGTTACATACAGTGGTCTAGTTATGGTTCATTTAGACACGGGAGAATCCAGTTCAGCACTCGTCGTCTTTATACCAAGTGACCTGACTATGACTCCACTCCGTTCTAAAAATTCAACGAGGCTATCAGTACGAGAAACAGCGAAAAATAGATTGACACGATAACGGCTGCGCAGAATAATTGCGAGTGCGATTACTTGCGTGTTTTTGTTGCGTGTCCCAACTGCTTGTTAAAGTTCATTAGGTGTGCCGACAAGACCTAAAAAACAAATGGTGCCGAAATGTGTCTTCAGAGTTACGCGTAATAGTACTAAGTTAACAGACAGTTGCTCTCTCAATAGTCTTCAATCAATGGCAGAAAGTGTCACCTGTCATTAACACTTAAACTCCTAGAATTCGGTGACTTCCATTCAATAGAATGAAAGGACTTTAGATCTGGGAGTTTAAGTGTGAAAGACCAGCTTTTCGGTGGCTGAACCACCTCAATGATGGTCTTTAATGACAAGGTTGGTCGCTCGAAACAGGTTCTTTTGTAAAAGCTTGCAGGAACGCGAACATCTCAAGGAGTTTAGGGAATGATTATATTGTCTGGATAGTTCAGACAAGAGCTTATTAGGACCACTTCAGGGTAGGATTTAACCTGAGATGCCTCTGAATTGCTCTCATTAACCCGTTCAGTGCCAAGAAAATGTGAACACCACCCAACTATAAGAGGTATGGATCCTCATGCGCCCCCGCAGTTGCGGGGGCTCATGAGGACCTATACCTCTTGCTGGCGCCACTTTAAATCCGTGTTCCTTGGGACAGCTAGGGCTTTTTTGTGTTCAGTCAACTAAGATTGCAGAAACGCAATCTGCGTCAGCTGACACTAAACGGGTTAAATGTGTTGGTCTGTGATTTTGGACCTTAAAACCCTATGCCGTGAGGTCGAAGACAACAGGCCAGCACACATTTACCATAGAGCCGCATTTGAGATATATACACATGCTGCATGAATGGTATTACGCTTGCTTTCCATGCTCTGGGCGAAACTCGCATAAAATACCTGATACAGTATGATTAAAAACAAGGACTGAAATGCCACAATGTGTTCGACGCCGTTCTGTGGTCTGAAAATACGTCGCAACTTTGAAGCAAAGCGTCAGCGCCGAAGAGTTATTCTCGAGTCGAGTCATTCGGAACCAGACACCATCTTGGTTCTTCCGCTTTCGAATAAAAAGACTCCACGGCATTATATATATATATATATATATATATATATATATATATATATATATATATATATATATATATATATATATATATATATATATATATATATATATACCCACTCCAAAAGGTTTTTCCTTTTTTGACACATGTATTGATATATTGTATAACAGACAGATTAATATTCATTAACTTGCTTGATATACTTTCCTTCCCAAAAACCGCGCGCCAAGAACACTTGATCGTAGCGATACTTGCAACAGAACGCGAAATATGCTCATACCGCAACATTAACAAGCTACTTATGTGTAGCAGGAATGAAATACATCTTAGTGTGTATGAACGCTCGAAATTTATATCCTATACACACGCACGAACGGTGAAAAGACGCCAGGAGTCGCTGGACTGAGTACAAGTGAAATTGACGAGATATCAGCTGGCAATATCGACAACCCGAGAAAAGAACTAAATAAACAAACCTGCTGGCATTTTTCGCAATTATGCGTGATCTAGTTACAAGTAGAATTTACTCAGTAACACGCACGGGTATACAATGCACTGATGTCTTCATAGTCAGACGAAATTCACGGCTGAGTCGACAGCGATATGCAGTCGTCTGCCATTCATGTGTTTTGTCTGAACACCTCAATCAGCCGCAAAATGAATGACGTCAGGCACAGTTTTGTTTTGGACTGGGTACATGAGCAACATTTTGCTTGATATAGTGCCGATAACCGACAGATGTGATTACTTGACCCGAATCAAATGTCCTCGTCTTGCGCCGGACTAGGACATTTTTATTCGGGTCTCGTAATCACATCTGCCAGGCAGCCTGTTATCGGCACTATATCAAGCAAAATGCTGCTCAATCTATAAGGGTCACTCTCTAAAGCTTGTACCAAAAGTGTGATATTGACCACACAAAAATCAAACACCTCTAAATGTTATTTTTTTAAAATTTTCTTTTGTAAATAAAGATTTAAATCATCATTTTATGTCAGAAAAAAATTAATATTTGCTTTCATGCATTTGCATG
>BTPG01000004.1:127119034-127184034 GCA_036245525.1 Semisulcospira habei | reverse complement strand
TCCATCCATCCATCCAGGCAGTTGCCCCTTGTAGGGAAACAGCTGTAAATCGGAGCTGTCTCGTTCGCAACTGACAGACACGTCCTCAGGGACTCTGTGTCCCAGGGGAGTTTGAAATACGTCGTTTGTCTGATTGATGCTGGCCGCAAAAAACTCATCAACAAAACTCACGCGCTTCCCCAAGTCCCTTGATCAGCCTACCAGCGCTAACTGCTGCCCAGTAAGCCAAGTTCCTCGGGCCGTTGCCGGCCGTAGCTATCCCACGCACAGCCGTGCGTGGGCCAGCTACGGTCGACGTAGGCCCGATGATTATCTTATGTTGGACAAAATAAAGGGGCTATAATGTGCGTCATATCGTCATATCCCGCTGTTTCGTCTGGGACGAGATGCGCCGTTTGAGTCCCAAAAGAGGGTTGCTTTGTGAAGGCATATGACACTAAGTCCATTTTTGCGATATGCGAGATTTTCATTGTACTACAATGAAAATCTTGCTTTTCATTAAAATGAATTAAGTGTGTTCTGCCTTCACGTGACAGTGGGTGCTCTGCTCATAAAGTGAAAGACTGAGACGAAGAGTGCTGTAAGCCGTTAACCCCATCACTGTCAACAAGAGGAATTTGGGAAATACGGCCGTCGGGCTGAATGAGTTGAGAAAAAAATGGGCCATGATCGTTCAAAGATAGTGCCAGAGTAGCTTCCTGCCTATAGACGCCAAGCTGTTCAGGCACCATCCTTGACCTGTCATGGTGGTTGATTATTCTGTTATGGTGTGTGAGGACTAAACTTGTTAATAATCTAACTTTCGTGAATGAAACATTGCGATAATAACACCCCGACCATGGCATACAAACCGAAGTTTCAGTCCGGCTGAAGATTTGCAACTGTCTGCACAAACTATTTGGAACAAAGTCCGTTCATACAATTTTCACATTTTTTTTAATGGGGCAGAAATTCGAAAGAGAGGAAAATGGCAGTATTTTTCAGTCTGAGCAATTTAACGGTCTGCACAAAGCGAGTCATGGTCGCGATACGAAAACATGGGGACGTGACTCTACATGCAGATCGATCACATGACCATTCTTGCGCAAACGCACCCTTCGCTTCCGCTAATAGAAGCGTCATAGTGACGTTAATAGGCCACATTTGAAAAAAATCCGTCGGTAATCGAGTTTAAATCGTTTTTTTCTAGACGGCAACATCTAGTAGAAAATAGTTTTGACGAAAAGGGAGGTGCGCTTTTCTTCTTCAAGGAAACGTCTGCAGTGGCCACAAAGGAGCCGTCAAACTGCTGGAAATTCACGAAATAGGACACGCAAAGAAAAACATGCCGGCACAGACCCCCAGGCTGTATAATAAAGCCAAGCAATTGACGGAAAATTCGTTTTCAATGTGATAAATGTCTTTATGTTACGACCGTCGCGTTAACCGACGCTTCAGCAGTTTTGTCTGGAGGCTTTTTAATGAAACTAAATCTTCTACGCCAAACGCGTTTTCGAGAGATTTAAAAGAAGAAAAAAGATAAAACAGCAGCAGCAGAAAAACGGCAAAGCCAGATCTTCATCCGGTCTAGCGCGCTAAAATACGCCCTACGCCAGATCGACCAAGGGTCTGTCACGTTGGTATGGCAAAAGGCTACGTTATCTGTAGACCTCGGGATCATCATGGCGTGGAAAACAGCTACAACAGATCGACCCGGGCTCACTTTGACGTGGCAAACTTTTAAAGTTTGCCACGCCAAAGTGAACCCGGGTCGATTTAGCGTAGTGCTCATTCTGCCGTAGGCCTGTTTAGTTTTCTCTTTCGGAGGTTAAAGACCCATATGATTTCATTTCTCTGCTGAGCTGGTGATCAAAGGTTAAAGACGAAGTTTTTCAAGTCTTGTTAACCTAAAAAGAAAGAAATGGTTCACGTAGTTTGTTTCCGTTTCATTTCACGATCCATTTGAGCCATGTAGCCAAAGGGTTTGCATGTTGGAATCTACTAAGGACTGCACACAAACAACACACACTGACACGACATACAGGACAACGGACGGTTAGCTTAGCGCTTAAACGGGCACCAAGCTAATCGGGCACTGTCCTTGGTCTTTCGTGCATGGTCCAAGCCTCAATGTGATCAAGCTTTGTTCTTGAGCTATCGCGGACCATCAATCTCTCTTCAAATGGCTCTGAAAGGTAAGAAAGATAGCTACAGCCAAATTGCCATCGGCTGTCTTGGGAGAGAGTGCGTGCAAAGAACAATATTTAGTACACGACTCGTTGATTTGCGCGGGAAAATCGTTAGCTTGGAATGACAGACGTTAAATTCGTATAGGGAGGGGAGAGTGTCTTCACGAAACAGTGAAGACGACGTGAGCGCGTGTATGTGTGACGATTTCTACACTGCAGAGGTGATATCCTTCTACTCCCGCCCCCACCCCACCCCATTTAGCTCCAAGGCTACATTTTCCAAACTTTTGGTGTGTCACATAACGACGGATCGACCATGATAATTCAAGGGTAGTGCCAGATTAGCTTGGCGCCTGATGGCGCCAAGCTAATCAGGCACTACCCTTGAATTATCATGGTCGATCCGTAGTAGTATAGTGCGCTGGGGCTAAATGGGTCAGCTATCAAAAGGACAGTGTTGTGGCTCAGGAAGAGTGCCTGTACCCACCAGAGATTTACACTCCTCCTCCCATTCAATCAAAGTCCTCGTTTTTAAATAAATAAATAAATAAATAAATAAATAAATAAAGTAAAATAAAACGTACGAAAATTGTAAAAGCTGTGAAACATCTTAGAAAATCAGTCATCTGACTTTGTCTAGTCGTTCACCGTGACAACCAAGTAAGATAAAGCAATGGATTACAGTTCTTATCTTTTTATTTATATTTTTGTCACTTTTTCAGCTATTTTGGGGCTTGTCTGCTCCCGTTACAGTTAAACAATGCCCACATTTTCTTTCAGTAGACACAAATGCGTCGGCATTTTACATATATTTGCATACGTATGTAAAATGCCGAGGCCGTGTTTCTGTGTACCTGGGAAAATGTGCATACTTATATTGTTTAAAAAAACACTTCCGAACATGTGTGTGTCTGTTTGCTGTTAAAAAATAAGTTGCCAATTTATACCACACCCTTTTGTAACCACAGCCAAATGGCCAACATTTGAAAAAAGTTCTCTCAGTTACACGTTTCGCGATTACATTTGTTAAGTTGCAGCTCAAAGTTGGTGTCTGATTAGCTTGGCGCCTATTCAGGCGCCAAGTTAATCAGGCACTACCCTCAAGCAATCTCGAACAGTTGGCTCTCGAAGTGAAGTTTATAAACGGGACAGCACCGCAAAATTGCACACACGTGAAATGGCTAGCTAGAACATGATTACATTAAATTATATGAATGACTTTATTGCGCTGTGCAACTCTAAATTCAGCCCAGCACTCTCAGTGAAATTCGTGTAAGAAAAACCAAACTGAAAGTGGATTCGTAGAGTTGAAATAATGCATTTTTCACTGCATTAACTCATTCAGCCCCGACACACCACAGCAAGACATGGATCGAGCATGATAGTTCAAGGGTGGTGCCAGAATAGCTTGGCGCCCACAGGCGCCAAGCTATTCTGGCACCACCCTTGAACTATCATGCTCGATCTGTCTCTAGACAGTAATACAGTCCTTCAGAGGGCAACTTCAAAATTTGGGGATTTCGGTCCTGGGGTAGAAAACGCGGTACTTATTCTACACAAGAAAGACATTGACAGTAAGAGGAAGAAGCATTCTCAATAGTACCGGCTGGGGGTACTTTGTGTCAGAGTGCCGCGTGTATCAACTCCGCCACAATATTTTTGTTTGTTTGTTTGTTTGTTGCCAATGTAAAACGAACTTAATTTGTTTTACAGTGCGTGTATCAACGCACAGTCACTCTAAAACAAGGCGTGTCTTTTTTTACAGTTCGTGTATCAATGTACAGTATTTATTTTTTCTAATAATAATAATAATAATTACGGTATTTATAATGCGTTTATCTTATAATAATTATAACTCTAAGTGCGCACTCACAACTCGCGCACGCATGCGCACGCTTTAGACAATGACTCACGTACCACAAATACATTACGACAGTCAGCTTGGGGTGGGAGGTGTGGTGATGTTATAGTGCTAGAACTGTTGGAAGAGGTGAGTTTTGAGGGCGGACTGGAAGGATGAGAGAGAGTGTTTCTGACGGAGAGAGAGCGGGAGAGTGTTCCAGGTGGATGGACAGTAGACGGAGAAGGAGCGGGGGCCGAAAGTGCTGAATTTGGTGCGGGGGATGTGGAAGCGGTGAGGGTCGGAGGCGGACTGGAGGGAGCGGGAAGGAGTGTAGGGGTGAAGTAAGTTGGAGAGATAGGCAGGAGCGTAGTTGTTCAGGGATTTGTAGCAGAGAGACAGAATCTTATATTGGATGCGTTGGGGGATGGGGAGCCAGTGAAGGAGTTTGAGCAGGTGAGTGATGTGGTCGGATTTTTTTCTTTCTGAGGACAATGCGGGCAGCATTGTTCTGGACGCGCTGGAGAGTGAAAGTGGTGGAGTGAGGGAGACTGTAACACAAGTCTAGTCACTGTAACACAAGGCGTGTCTTGTTTTATACTGATTGTATCAATGCACAGCATTTATTTCTTCTATAGTCATTGTAAAACAAGACTTGTCAAGTATAAGACTGCGTGAATCAATGCACAGTATTTATTTCTTCAAGTCTACGTAAAACAAGACTTGTGCATCATATCAATGCGCAGTATTTATTTCGCTTAGTCACTGTGAAACAAGACATGTCTTGCTTTACAGTGCTTGTATGAATGCACAATACTTATTTCTTCTAGTCACTGTAAAACAAGACTTCGTGTCTAGAAGAAATAAATGCTGTGCATTGATACACATACCGAAAACGCAATTTATCTACCACTAGGCTGTGCTCAGTAGAAAATGCAAAAGTGTTTCAATTCGTTGCTCGCATAAAACATCTAGATTCAACATTCGGAAAAAGCCCACACACACTGTATTGTCCAAATAAATAGAAACTTTTCTTTGGCGTTATACGGAACTATACAAGGAACTCACCCGCGCACAGCTACTTACTAGCTATGTCAGTTTGAGAGTTGTTACAATGGGATAACTATCGCCTTCGTTTCCAATGCAGACCCCAAATGGTATTCGGTAGGCACAACGTTTTTTTAAAAAAAAATCTTCGCTTTCACTTCCGGGTCACCAAGTTATGCAAAGGTCAATTCCCGCAAAATCGCATTTTGCGTTTTCTGGCTGTACATGTAAATGAACCTGGACTGCATCACGAGAGAGAGAGAGAGAGAGAGAGAGAGAGAGAGAGAGCCCGAGAGAGAGAGAGAGAGAGAGAGAGAGAGAGAGAGAGAGAGAGAGAGAGAGAGAGAGAGAGAGAGAGAGAGAGAGATGAAATGAAATGAAACTTTATTTATCAAGGATAAATGATTAGGTACACAGACCTTTTTTCAATCATGTCCTTGCACACGCACTCACACAACATTCTCACGCGCGTGACTAAAACTAATAAAATTGGAAAGGCAAAACGTGATTAAAAAAATAAAAGCAAAAAAACCCACCTATTTAGCAGTCACACACACACACACACACACACACACACACACACACACACACACACACACACTAAAAACCTGATTAAACATGACCGAGAGAGAGAGAGAGAGAGAGAGAGAGAGAGAGAGAGAGAGAGAGAGAGAGAGAGAGAGAGAGAGAGAGAGAGCCGGCGGAGAGAGAGACTAGAGAGGATCCGTAAACCCCCCCTCGCCCCCCCCCACCCACCCACCCCCCTCGATTCACCTCCCCCCCCCCCCCACACACACCCACCCGCCGCACCCCAGGCCCGCCTCTTGTAGGTTACAAATTATCGATCTTACGTGCGCCACCAATGCGGAATATATGTTTCTTCAGTCTCAGGTTCTGTACCGCTTTAGAGCAGAAATAAGTTCTTTACTACATTACAGCAATTACAGAACACGAAATCCAGCCACGTGTCGAGATGGATGTGTGAAACTCAGATCAGAATATGCCTGACCTCCCTTTAAATCACGAGTGCTGAGCTCGAGGGATGAGAAGTGAGCGTCAGCTAGCATTTTATCGGTTGAACTGAGCACGAGTTGGATCAGGCATAATTTGATTTATTGATATGACTTTTTGAATCGACACATTCTGATCTCTTCCAAGGGGTGCGGAGAAACAGTTGCGTCGTTCTTACTTTGCCCCACTTCAGCGGCTGATCGTTATGTGGCATTGCAGCGAAACAGCCCACACAGCGGCGGAGACCGCATAACCTTTATCACCACACTTGTTCTGAGTCACCCTTGTAACATATGGCGGTCGGGAAATGCGTGCCAGTTGTACAAAAACTAATCGTAAACGAGTTATTCTTAATTGTTTAACGCATTCGAGACTTGCTGGAATTGGATACGCGGCCTTGTGCCGAGTATCCACATGTGGGGCAACTCTCGAAATGAGTTAACCCGCTGACGCAGAGTGTTTCTGCAGTCTTCGTTAATTCAACACCCCAAAACCCTAGCTCTCCCAAGAACATGGTTCAATGTGGTGTCAGCAAGAGGCATAGATCCTCATGAGCCCCTGCAACTGCGGGGGCTCATGAGGGTCTATACCTCTTGGAGTTGGGCGGTGTTCACATTTTCTCGGCACTGAACGGGTTAAACTAATATCGGGGTGACCCACTCATTTGTTCTTTTTGTTATTCTTTTTTTTTTCTTTCTTGTATATCTTGTTGCGTGAGTGTGTATGTTAGGGACTATATATGTGTTGTAGGATGTTGTGGTGTATGTATGTTAGTATGTCAATTGTACGGCGCCTAGAGCGAGGGGTGTCTCGACGTGAGGGGAGGGGGGGGGCACCCCCCCCCCCTGCCCCTCCCCCCCTCCCCCCGTTTTCCAAACTGTCATACAAACAAAATCCAGACCAAAATAGTGACTATCAGGCGAGCATAAATTCATAACAAAGAAAGAAACGCACTTAAAAAGAACAATTACAAATAAGTTGTATTGAAATTATTCTTTCTTGGTGCTTTCCTTTTGGAGATTTTCTTTAAAATTGTTGTAATCGTTCTCTCTACGCGTGTTTCTTTCTTTCATTTTTTTTTTGTTTTATTTTTGTTGGGGTTTTCTCAGGCATACTTAGAGTTTTCAGAAGTTACGATTTTTATTTGTTAAAACGTTTCTTCTTTCATCTCGGGACACAGCACCGCTTTTGGCACATTTTTAAAAAGAAGGGTTGATCATATCTACTTGCACTTGTCCTCCTCCCCGCCTCCACCCCACCTCCCTAACAAAACAATATTAATCGGGCACTTCTGATTCTTATATGGTGTTAATTTTCTAATTGAAAAGAATGTTCTAACTGGAGTTTCTGCAGGAGCAATCACTTTGTGTTTGACAACAACGCTATACTACCAATTACTCCTCCGTCTGAGGAACAAGACAGCCATTTATGAAAATAGTGATACTGCTCGATACACCCACAAACCTCCTCTATATGAGGAACACAGGATCACATCACAGAAATAGTCATGATCACTCATGATGTATACCTCTTACACTGGCTGACGATTACTTAGGGGTTAGTTAGTGATCAAAATCAAGGTATTTCACACCTCCCCTGTGGTGACACGCAACAATGACCACATTGGTACTCTGATGGGCACTGGTGCATGTCCACGGACACTACCTCAGAAAACAAAGCTACGCAATCTGTGTGAGACTGGAGACCCACTGTGCTTTGAGAGTGATGTGTGACGGGATTAGGAGATTAGCAATTACCTGTTACACCCGGGCCAGTCGGCTGCTCACCCCGGGCCGGGAGACACACAGCGCAGTTATTTTTTTGCTTTCTGATCACAGTTGGCGAGTCCACAGTCGTACACTTAAACCTAGATGAGGATGCAATACCATTCGTATCGCACAGAAAGAGGTAATGCTGTTCATGAGCCCTTGTGACTGAAGGGGCACACGAAACTCTGTGCTTGGCTGAGGGTCTGAGTTGGGCCCCAGTTCAGCAATGACACTTTCCCACCACTGGGGTTGATCAGCTGTCAGCGGCTTATTGCCAGATGGCTCCCTCAGTCTGAGGATGCACAGCAAGAGGCACTGATTTACATGAGCCCCTGTGAGTGCGGGGCACATGGCATTCTATGTATGGGTGAATTACTGTGACAGGTGTAAGTCAGAAGTGCCAAGTGAGGATATTTGACTTTAGGCCCTTGAACACACTCCGCTCCCCCTATCCCGTGAGATAATTGTGAAATACAACGTACCAGAAAAGAAGAACCATCAAATAGTAAAACACAACTTCCGCAAATAATCATCAAACAATTTTTTTTGGGGGGGTCAAGGCCGCTGACGGGGGGGGGGGGGATCCGGCCCCCGCCCCCCGGATCCGCCACTGAGAGCTTTTCTATTAAAAGTATAGGCGCCTTAAAAATATTATTATTATTATTATTATTATTATTATTATTATTATTATTATCATTATTTGTCAGTAAGACATCGCGGAGGGAGATGGCGCCAAGGTAATCTGGCACTACCCGTGAACTGTCAAAATAGAATCGCCCACAGTTCTTATCTTTATAGATGCTTCCCCAGTCTAAAGACGTGAAAATCTACCACAGGTTGAAAGACGAGTCCTGTTTTATTTATATCTACAGATTCAGTAATGAAGTGTAGCGTATTATAGTTGGTACCATGACGTTGAATTTTGTTATTAAACCATGGATGCGGAGGTACTTGTTAAAACAGGATTTGTAGACTCCCACCCCCCACCCCCACCCCCTCCACCCCCAATCACCCCTCGCTCCTCTTTTTTCTTGGCTTGACTTCGCGAACGAAGATTCTATAGGGCTTGCTCACGTCGTCTGCAGGCATTTTCGTGGCTGCGGAGGCCAATCCGGGACAGGCAGGTTCGACCGCAGTGGCTGCAGGGGAAGGTCTGGTCAGGGTTCTGAGTTACGACAACTCTGTTTTTTCTTCTGAGCCGCTTGTCCTTAAGGTTAGCTCTGCGAGAGTCCTCAAAGGAGACGGCTGCCTTGTGAATGGTGGAGCGCCAGGTGTCACGGTCCGCAGCAAGCGAAGACCACTGGCGGTGGTCGATTTGGCAGGCACTAAGTGACTTCTTGAGACCGTCTTTGTATCTCTTCTTTGGTGCCCCTCTGTCTCGGTGTCCAGTGGCGAGCTCGCCGAACAGAGTGATCTTGGGTAGGCGATGATCCTCCATCCTGGAGACGTGCCCCGCCCAGCGAAGCTGTGTCCGCAGCAGCAAAGCCTCGATGCTCACAGTTTCCGCCTGTTCAAGGACCTCGACGTTGGTGACATAGTCACTCCAGTGAATGCCCAGGATGGTACGCAGGCAGCGCTGGTGAAAGCGTTCGAGGAGTCGTAGTTGGCTGCGGTAGAGGGCCCAGGACTCGGAACCGTACAGCAGGGTGGCGAGGACGACAGCTCTGTACACGCTGATCTTGGTGCCTTTTTTCAGCTGTTGATTGTGCCACACCCGCTTGAATAGTCGCCCGAAAGCACCGTTTGCTTTTGCCAGCCTGTTGTCCAGCTCCTTGTCCAGCTTGGCGTCTGACGTAATGATGCAGCCAAGGTAGGTAAACTGGTGTACAGACTTCAGTTCGGACTCGCCGATGGTGATGTGGGGAGGGCGATGCTCTTCCTTGGGTGCCGGCTGATGAAGGACCTCTGTCTTTTTCAGACTGACCTCAAGTCCAAAGAGCTGGGCGGCATCTGCGAAGCAGGACGTAATGCGCTGCAAGGCTCTCTCTGTGTGTGCAACGAGGGCAGCGTCATCAGCAAAGAGCAGCTCACGAATCAGTTGGTCTAGGGTTTTCGTGTGGGCCTGCAGTCGTCTGAGGTTGAACAGGCTGCCATCGAGACGATACCTGATGTACACTGCGTCGTCATCGTCGAGGTCCACTGTGGCCTGCTTCAACATCATGCTGAAGAAGATGGTGAAGAGGGTCGGTGCCAGCACGCAGCCTTGCTTCACGCCGTTGTGAATGGGGAATGGTTCTGAGAGGTCACTGTTTAGTCTGACCTGGCCTTGCTGGTCCTCGTGGAGCTGGACGATCATGTTGAGGAACTTTGGGGGACAACCTAGTCGCTCCAGGATCTGCCACATACCTTGCCTGCTCACAGTGTCAAACGCTTTTGTTAGGTCGACAAACGTTACGTACAGCCCTTTGATCTGCTCGCGGCACTTCTCCTGAAGCTGTCTCAGCACAAAGACCATGTCGGTGGTACTCCTGTTGACTCTGAAGCCACACTGGCCCTCTGGGAGGTGGTCTTCAGCGATGGCAGGTACCAGCCGATTCAGGAGCAACCTTGCGAGAATTTTCCCGGCAATGGACAGCAGGGTAATTCCACGATAATTAGAGCAGTCAGACTTCTCTCCTTTGTTCTTGTACAGGGTGATGATGACTGCATCACGGAGATCCTTTGGTAGTGTTCCTTTTTCCCAGCAGCAGAGAAAGAGGTCGTGGAGCTTGTTGTGCAGTGCTGGGCCTCCATGTTTCCAGATCTCTGGCGGGATTCCGTCAATGCCTGCTGCTTTGCCACTCTTGAGCTGGTGGATGGCTGTGAGGGTCTCTTCGGCGGTGGGCGGTTCGTCCAATTCAACCTTTAGTGGAAGGTGTGGGATTTGGAGGATGACTGTTTCTTGAACAGTGCGCTCAGCGCCGAAGAGGTCCTGAAAGTATTCCGACCAGCGGTTCAAGATGGAGGTATTATCTGTGAGGAGTGCCTGTCCATCAGCGCTTCGCAGGGGACTTTGTACCAGGTGCCTAGGGCCATACACTGCTTTCAGTGCTTCGTAGAAGCCCTTGTAGTCACCGTTGTCAGCGCAGAGCTGGGTCCTCTGTGCGAGTCTGGACCACCACTCGTTCTGGAGCTCTCTAAGCTTGAGCTGGAGACTGCTGCAGATGAGGCGGAAGGCAGACTTCTTCACAGGGCAGGAAGGCTGGGCTAGGTGGGCCTGGTGGGCGGCTCTTTTTTTTGCTAGAAGTTCCTGGATCTCTACGTCGTTTTCGTCGAACCAATCTTTGTTCCTCTTTCTAGCAAAGCCCAAGACTTCCACAGAGGATTTTACAATAGCAGTTTTCAGTTGTTCCCAGAGTGTTTCAGGGGAGGAGTCTGCTGGATCAACTGTGTCTTTGAGCCTGCGCTGTAAATCGGCCTGAAGGGCAGCTTTCTTGTCGTCAAGCTGAAGGCTGGCAACATCAAGCTTTTTCTTGGGGGGGGGGGGGGGGGGGGGCCTTTCTTGGGTTTCAGCTTGAGGCGGAGCCTGAGTTTGCAGCGAACAAGGCGGTGGTCAGTGTGGCACTCTGCGCTGGGCATCACTCTGGTGAGGAGGACGTCACTGCGGTCCCTCTGACGCACTAGGACATAGTCGATAAGGTGCCAGTGCTTGGAGCGAGGATGCATCCAGGTGGTCTTTCGACTGTCCTTTTGCTGGAAAGTAGTGTTGGTGATGACAAGTTGCTGCTCTGCACAGAGCTCCAACAGCAGGCGACCATTGTCATTGCAGTTCCCAACGCCATGCTTGCCGAGGACTCCTTTCGACTCCTCACAGCATAGCTAAAAGTCCTAGTTGGGTCACTTTGCGGCCAGCGGTTGTAAAGAATAATATTGTCTTTAAAACAGTTGCAGACTGACAGACAGTGAACCATTATGGCTGAGTTGCAAGGATATAAATGATGTCATCAAGAGGCAAAGATCATGAGCCCCCGCGGACCCGGGGGCTCATGAAGATCTATGTCTCTTGCAGATGCGTGGGATGGCCGGTTCAGTCGCCGACTCGGGGCACTGAGAGGGTCAGGGCTGCTCGTTAGGCGGCATACATTGCTAAAAACGTAGTTAGTGATGCGACGAAATTGCATAGGCGCGAGTTGTTACGTGTACACATCTATAAAGTGCGTACACTCATCAACTAGCATACAGTACTAAAATAATGTTAGCGAAACAATCGCACAGAGCTGAAAACCTGTTAGTCTCAGTATAACGAGCACTTTTCGACTGAGCAATGCGTAAACCTGCCAAGGACAACTATCCTTAAATATAATGTACTTTAACTCAGTAGTGCATGTGTGTATCGTGGCAATAGCCTCCCCACCCTGTTCCCACATCTTTCAACACCATTAAAAAAAAAACCTAACCAACCAACCAACCAACCAACAAACAAAAACCCCCACAAAAAAACCCTAACAAACATGAGGGAATGGGGATGCGTAGCGCGGAAAGAGGGAGTGGGTGGAGGCGAAGTTATGAAAGCTAAACTGACAGTTTGTCGTAAACATTGACTCAAACGAAGGCTACAACATAATACAGTCTATAATATACTTTTAAAAGCATGTTTACAGGTATAAAGTACCCAAAATATGGTTACATAACCTACCGCAAAAGAGCTGTACATAGAACACACAAAACATTGACGCGGCAATTGCGTGATGCTTTGCTTTTCAGTCGTCTTCTGTTTAAAAGTGCAGCCATAGTGTGGTCATGGCACGTTTGCTGGTCTGTGATTTTGGACTTTACGGATGAAGCCGTAAAGTCCAAAATCACAGACTAGCACACAATTTGCGTACATCAATTATGTTTTATACGAAGTTAAGCGCGTAACTGGTCCTTGTGAGACGAAGCCTATGAAACTCACCGACAAAACAAATTAAAGCGTAGAACACACACACACACACACACACACACACACACACACACACACACACACACACACACACACACACACACACACACACACACACACACACACACACACACACACACTCTGACACACACACACACACAAGTACGTGTACTCTGGTCTGTGACTTTGGGCCTTAGTTCAAGGCCGTAAGGCCCAAAGTCACAGACCAGTGCACTTATGACACAGTACACAAAAGAGAAAGTAGTACTCACAGTTGCGTGATGTTCCTCGGCATGCTGGCTGGTATTTCGGTTATGTTTTCTCCTTTGCATGTGTAGCTTTTGTCCGCTGAGTGATTCTCCCACTGTACGCCCGTGGGGGTGGGGTAGCACGCCCCATCCCTTTCCTCCTCAGTCCCGTGGTTGTATAACCAAGATGCAGTGACCAGCAACGACACCGACGATGACAACACCAACGCCGTCACAATGACATTGCAGCCAAACGAAAGAGACATTGTTGATTGCGAACGTAGTAACCTTACTTGATGTTTCCAAAATTTTGTATAAAGAAAGTCAGGAGTATTTTTTTCTAACAGTATCACGCGCAGCAGGAAAGTGTCGATACAGATGCAGCAGGTTTTCACATCATTTACGTTTTGCGTCAGGTTTTTGTGCGTAGATTTTCGTCACATTTTTAAATGTGCAGGTTTCACGTCAGTCACGTGTTCATGTGCAGGTTTTCACGTCACTTTTTCCTGAGCAGGTTTTTACGTCACGTTTTTGTGTGCACGGTTTACATTTCTACAAAGAACCTGGACATTGACAAAGTTGACCGCAAGCTCCAGGCTGACAACATGCCGGCAGAAGTATCCAATTCCATGACAAATGGAACAAATTACACCGCTTTCACGTGGAAGTCCAGTTGCGCTGATCTCCGGGCGTAGATCCTCTAAATCTTCACGTTATTCATTTTCAAGTCTGAGTGTATGTTGTCTATGCTAAAATCAGAGCCACCATAGAGGTCGTCATCATCTGTGTGCAGGTCTGTCATTTTGGACCTTAAGAAGGCCGTAATGTCCAAAATGACAGATCAGCACACATTTACTCTCATTCATTTTGTCAAGTCCGCAGTCCATAGTAACCGCGGCGTGAGGTAGCCTTTGTTGCTTGCCTGACGTTAAACTCAATCCATCCATTCAACCATCCATCCATCAGTCAGCAATCAATCAATCAATCAATCAATCAATCAATCAATCAATCGAATACGTTTAGCGATTGTAGCTCTTCGATTTCTTTCTTTTGCCGAGTAAATAAGTGAAAGAAAATCTTTCCATTAAATGATTTAAAAAAATCGTTGCTATTCAGTTGCTGTTCACTCGCATTGCACTCGATTTTGCGTGTGTAAGTCTCAGCGGATTTTCGTTGAGTACCATTGTGCGACGCTTCGTTTGAGCCCAGAAACAAATTATTGAGAGGAAAGCGAATTGAACATAACTTATATTCAGCTCCGCCCCTCTAAAGTGCCACTTGGCGGTTGGAGCACAATAGTTCACAAGCATGGGAAGATCGTTGATGACTGGCCACCTCTTATTAACACCAGTAGCAGTAAATCGCACCGCTACCACCCGAGAAGTGACCAACTCAATGCATCGATCATCCTATGCCTGTGCAATAGTTCTGATAAGCAACATCTGTGGCCCAGGTACTTGACGTGCACAAACGTGCGCCGGTCTGTAATTATGGACCTCACGGCCTCCGGCCGTAAGTTCCAAAATCACAGACCGGCACTCATAAACTCTTGTTCACATAGGCTGAAGCGTCAGTCAATTCCGAGGTGTGTATCATAGTCACCAACGTTAAATCTGCCGTCCCACATACAAAAAAAGTAGTCACTTACTTGTATTGGCACATGAAACAAGTCTGACAACAATTCACGTACATAAAATATATCAGTCACGGGAAACACGCGCTCGCGGTATTGCGCAAATAAAACCGCTGTCAAGCAAATCTGTCTCGGAATAACCAACACACTGGCCCCGCTGCCGCGTCAAAAGCAGGCGAACCACTGACTGAACATTTCACTAATTGGAGAAAACTTTATATTCCCATTTCCCATATCCGACTGACAGCCACGGAAAGCCGCATCCTATTGGTCAACCTAGGATCTGCGCGCGGACCATTGTTCCGAGCTGTGACCAAAAGCCACGCGCGTCGCACGCGCTTACATGATTGTCTCTCTTGGCCACGCAGGTCCGAATTGTCTCCCTTCGCACGGCAACAAAGCAGTTCCTAAGGTTTCGGTTGGTAGTATATTTTAAACTGCCACATCCAAGTTTTTTTTTTTGTTTGTTTGTTTTTGGTGGTGGTGGTCAAGCCAAGAAGAAAATGCTGACGCACTAATCAAAAGATCCTTGGGCCGACATCGGCCACAGCTGATATCAGCACTCCGGCATAGGCATGTGCAGCGGATCAACCCACAGACGATGCCAGCCTGGTGAAGTTTTGCTTACTGGAGTAAATCTTAAATCTGTACCCCACGTACAAAAATAGAAACAGATAAATGTCTTACTGTGTATGTACTAATCATTTTATTATTAGAAGTACTGCAGTAATGACAGTCAATAATGTGTGCAGACAAAACATACACAGCATACATTAGATATTTTAGAGTAATTTGATTTTTCGACATTTAACCCTTTGGCTGTTGTATCATCTTCTGTTCAACGATTCCTGCAGGAATCGTCGCAACTGATGAGAAGCGCTGCTGACAGAGTTGAAAAAAGAAGATTTGTAAACGTTTTGTGTATGTGTGCGTGCATGCGTGCGTGCGTGTGAGTATATTTTGTGTTTGTGTGTGCTTTTTTTTAGTATCACATCCATACTAGAAAAAGATGTTAAAATAGAAACATCCCCAAGGGAATCGAAATCAATGTAGTGCCTAGAGTTCAGAGCGAAAGTGCCTGAAACAGTTATGTTACATTGTGATCGTCTCCCTTGCGTATGATCTTCTGCGCGGGATTCTGGCGGTGTCGTCTGCTGCGCCGGATCACCAAACTCTTTCACTTCAACAGCCAAATACTTTAAGTTGAAAATTACCTGTTAAGCACCACACACAAATGCTGGGCGGGGAACAATCCACCGAGATAGCTCAAAGACAGCGTCTGGTTACAACAGCACTAGTCTAGTCGATAGTCAAACTAATCTGGTACTACCGCTAAACAAGTACACCCTGCTCATTTTCAACAGTGTGCGCTGCAGGTGAAACAGCTGACCTAAAGCCAGCACGCGCTCGTGCGGTAATCGAAAGCGCGCGCGTGCATACAAGTAGCGCGTGCGCACGTGCTGTAAGGTTGTAGGTTAGTCAGTTCATGGTTTAACGTCCACGGCACCCGGAAGTGATAATGGACGGCCCTGACGGGCGGGTTTTGGGGGACAGGGAAATCTATTGCCTGTAGAGTACGACCTGAACACTGATTAACTTAGGCGCACTCCCGGCAGCTGTGCCACATTGATTTACCAGGACCTTTCAACGGACATGCTATTGAACAAACCCGTCTTTTTCCCCTGGATTGCGAGTCGTCAGCTACGGGGCCGGGACGGGGATTCAAACCCACTATATACTCGCTGATTCCCTTCCCTCTCCTGCTCCGACGCTTAACCGCCTGAGCTATTTCGGACTCTCGTGCTGTAAGGTTGTGGTGATGGAAGGTTAAATAATGCTGATGGTGACGGTCAGTAAAAGTGACCCATTAAGCCCTAAAACTGAAACATGGTCGACGTTGATAGTTTAAGGGTGGTGACCGAACAGGTTGGCGCCTGTATGCACCAAGCTACTCGTACACTACCCTTGAACTAGTATAATGGATCTGTAATTATGTGTGTGCATGTGTGTGGTGTGTGTTTAGGGGGATGGGGTGGGAGAGGGAAGGTGGGGGGAGGGTCGATGGGGGGAGGGTGCAAGAGCCGGGGATTGGGGGAGGAGGGGGGGCATCGATACCATACAAAGGTAATTAGTTTATGACGTCTGACAAAGCCTTAGACGAATTGTTAAGCTGCTGCGTAGTGAAAAAGACGAAGAAGCAGGAGAAATGAATCACTCTCATCAGATTTGACTGGCGCAATAAATAATCAAACAAATAAATACATCAACAAACAAGGGGAAAAAACAAACAACAACAACAACAAAAACGATTGCTGAATGACCGAATGAATGGAACGAATCAAACGAACGAAAGAACGAACGAAAAAACGAACGAACAAACAAATAAACCCAATGTGCAAAAGGCCATCGGGCCGACGTCGGCCGCCGTTGGCCCGTGCACGCCGTGCGCGGGCCAACGGCGACCTACGTCGGCCCGATGGCCTATGCGCACTGGGAGCAAATCTACCACCAGTCTCTAACAAAACTTGTGTGCAGTCTACGTCGCTTATCACAAGGTCCGTTGTTCCCAATGCGCAAAAAGCCATCGGGCCGACGTCGGCCTACGTCGTGGCCATGCGTGCGCGGGCCAACGGCGGTCTACGTCGGCCCGATGGTCTTTGCGCACCGGGAAAAAATATGACCACCAGTCTCTGACAAAACTTGTATACAGTCCAACGTCGCTTGTCACAAGGTCCGTGATACCGAAAGTCGGACATTACAACACTTTTTGATAGTCTAGCAGCTGCCCTTCGTAGACGATCAGCCGTTTACGAGATAGTGATTTTCTAGAGAGTAACAAAGGTTTGGGTATATCAAAATAAAGTCTAGTTTGAATAAAAGCAGCGCGCACTCGTTTTAAACCGCCGGAGGATGGAGACATTTTTCTGTAGCACATTTTGTTTCTAGTTCGGCTGCAGACGAAAGCAGGACTGTTGCAGCCATGTTCACAGGGGATCAGTAGTTTAAACGGGTCTCATTGTTCCTGTATTCAGTGGTAGCATGCACTATATGTCACTTAAAAGAATTTCATTATATATTAAGTAAAATTTTCACACTTAGGTATATTAAGACAAGAAACAATTACGAAAAGGCTTGCCTTGAACTCAAATGTCGTTACTCAACAATAAGGTATCCCAAATCACGTGATCAAAACATGATCCAAATTACACGCGGATTCGTTGCCGTGAATTTCGGTGTGCCGACGAGTTCTTTTTGATTTGTTCTACAGAAGCGTGTTTGTTTCCCAAAAAGGCGAACATGCAACGTTGTTTTGTGCATTTTTACGTCTTGATAAAGGTTTGTCACGTTTATTTTCATTCACTTTACCATCGCTTTGCCCGTTTCATTTCGACACCACAGCACCAAAACAAAACGCTATCTTCGAAACCTGTGTCCGAAGTGCAACATACTGCATGCTGTAAAAGAGTGCCACACCACTTGGTTTTAACTGTCATGGCTGAACAAAGTTTCGGAACTTGATTAATTATTATTATACTGTAACACTTAATTCAGTCAGTTGCACTGGCAAGCTATGTTGTGATGTGCTATCACTGCCAGTGCCAATGCAGTCTCAGTGATCACTGATGGTACAGTACACTTCACAGGTTAAAAAATACACAGCACAATATGAACACGCTTGGAAGTTCGTACAATGCTTTGTTTAAAATTAAACCCTATCTTGCTAGCAGTAGCCTACTGCAAAAAAAGGAACAATTTTGCTGCTGCATTATTTGCAGTTTGTCTGCATATAGACATTTGCAGTTTGCTGCAAGGATTCTTAGCAGCAGGCATTAGCACTGACACTCATATATATTGGGATTAAAACGAGAAAGAAAACGGAGAAAGGTAACACAGAGATGATTTAATAAATCAGTCAGTCAAGTGATCAAATGAATGCGATATAGCTAGTTAAAGGGAGGGGGGGGGGGAAGCACATACTTTATAATGTACACGTACTATTTCTTTCAGTGTTCCTATCACCCACTCATAACACCATTGGGCTCGATGAGTTCTCATGTTTTATTTGAGTGATTTACAAAATACATGTACTTGCTGCTGTTATATTATTTTCTTACTGGCTTTGACATTTCGCTGTAAGATTTACAGTACCGTACTTTAAGCCTGTCCCGACTAACGCACATGGAGGTTGACTGTATCATTGATATGTGTGTGTAGGTAGCGTTTTGTTTGAGGTGGCAGTTGTGGCCTCACCTTTAAGTTTGGTGCCCCTGTGCATGCGGCCACCAGTACTATTTACAGAACTGATGGCTGCACTATGTGCAAGCAAGTTCACGGTACCACTTATCAATGTGAACTGGGAAGCCCATTGTTTGAAGTGATCAGTGGTGGCATCATCCATGATGTATGTGTTCATTTGGCCACTGGTACTGTTTACAAAGGTGCTGTTTACAGAACTAGTGGCTGAGTATGCATATTAGTTCTGTTATTGTTATCAGTATATCAGGAGTGGCCTTGTCTCTAAGTTTTGGTGCCCCTGTGCATGAGGCCAACAGTACTTTTCACAGAACTGATGGCTGCATGTACAGTGTGATTAACTGTACACACGAGATTTGTAGGTGGGTAGCTAAAATACAGGCAGTCAATATAAGCCACTTTCTTAACCTCTAATCTCTATATATAGGTTTTACAGTCCACTAATGCCCATCAGTATACAATTGTGCGTGTCTTTTGTGGGTGTTCTGCGTTTTTTGTGTGTATTTGGCCGGGGTAGGGTTGAAAGAGGGGCGGCCGGTATGGCACCTATTACTGTGTATGTTTATGTACAAAACCTACATTACAAATAAACATAAATAAATAATTTAAATAAATAGTTATTTGGGTTTAACGCCGCGCAGGCAACTACGGCCATCTCACGGCGGTTAAATGAATAAAATAAAGTAAGTCAAAGATACCTGGGACATATGAATGCTAAGTAAAGAATAGATTATGAACATGCACAGATGTACATTCTTTTGGTGGGTGTTCTGCGGTTTTGTGTGTGTAACTGGAGTGGGGTTGGAGCGAGCGGTATGGCACCTATTACCATGTACGTGTATAAGACATAAGACATTTATTCACCAAGTAAAACGTGACAAGGATTTTTGTGTGGCATGGCGACAGTAAAATAATCCTCGCTTGTAGGGCAGTCATCATGTCATACACTCAGTTGGCGATCATCCTGTATAGAGCACTAACAGATAGATACCCGATCTTGCATCCCACTTCGATTCCTCCCTTCGAAAACTCCTAGACACCCATGCTCCTGTCACCACCTGCTCCATACCCAACCGACTCCCCTACCCCTGGCTCACTGACGACATAGCTGAGGCCAAGCGTGAGCGCCGACAAGCGGAACGCCGCTGGCGCTTATCTGAGATCACCGTTCACAGACAGATCTTCTAAACCACCAGATCCAAAGTCTGCAGAATGATCTACGACTCCAAACGTAAACATCATCAAAACAAAATCCTGGAATCCACTTCTTCCAAAACCCTCTACGCTACCATGAACACACTCCTAGGCACTTCTAAAGACTCTCCTCTCCCCAACACACACAGCAAAGAAGAACTCCCGTCCGCTTTTTCCACCTATTGTTCTGACATAATCCAAACTCTGCGCAACACACTCGATACTCTGCCTTCTCCGCCTTGCCCTCCCAACCCCCCCTTTTCCGGCACTCCCCTCTCGTTTTTCCGCTCCGTCTTTCAGGATGAAGTCCAGTCATCAAGTGCATAAAGTCCATGCCTTTCAAAACCTGCGAACTTGACCCTCTCCCAGCTTCTCTCTATCGGGACGGTCTTCCAAAAACTTTTGCCCTTCATTACCGACATCATCAACACATCTCTAGAGATTGGCTCAGTCCCCGATATCTTCAAGTCAGCCATCGTCCGTCCTCTCCTCAAAAAACATAACCTCGACCCAAACGAACTCAAGAACTATCGCTTAGTCTCCAATCTCTCTTTCCTGTCCAAGCTTCATGAGAAGGTTGTTCTCAATCAACTCAACCTCCACCTCGCCAACAACAACCTCCTCAGTCCCTTCCAGTCTGCCTATCGCAAACATCACAGCACAGAAACAGCACTTCTACATATCCTAAACGACCTGCTCCTCTCCACGGACTCGGGCAACATCTCCCTTCTTACGCTACTCGATCTCTCTGCCGCCTTCGACACTATAAATCACTCTATCCTCCTCCACCGCCTTCACCACTCCTTTGGCATCACTGACTCTGCTCACTCCTGGTTTCTCTCCTACCTCTCCGACAGACAGCAGTCCGTCACCATCAACGGCGTCTCCTCCAACCCAGTCAGGCTCTCCTGCGGAGTTCCACAGGGGTCCGTCCTGGGCCCGGTCCTTTTTACACTCTACAACTCTCCCCTGTCCAACATCATCCAGTCTCATCACATACACCACCACCTCTACGCTGACGACTACAATTACTAGACAAAGACAAACTCAACAACACTCCGTCACTACTGACTCGCACGGCTGACTGCTCTGAAGACGTGAAAAACTGGATGACAGCAAACAAGCTCAAACTGAACGACGACAAAACGGAAGCCAGGTTGGTGGGCACTCGCCAGAAACTCTCCCAGCTCCCTCAATCTCTCCACCTCCAACTCGACAACACCCCCATCTCCCTCTCTGGCCCGGCCAAGAACCTCGGCATTATCCTCGATTCCTCTCTTTCCATGACCAGCTTCGTCTCCGCCACGGTCCAGGCATGCTATTTCCACCTCCGTCGCATCAGTCAGATCAGAAAATACCTCACTACCGAAGCTGCCACCAAACTTGCTGTCTCTCTTATCTTATCTCGCATTGACTATTGCAACTCTCTCCTTTCCGGCCTCCCTCACTCCACCACTTTCACTCTCCTTCGCGTCCAAAATAATGCTGCCCGCCTCGTCCTCAGAAAGAAAAAATCCGACGACATCACTCACCTGCTCAAACTCCTTCACTGGCTCCCCATCCCCCAACGCATGCAATACAAGATTCTGTTTCTCTGCTACAAATCCCTGAACAACTACGCTCCTCCCTATCTCTCCAACATACTTCACCCCTACACTCCTTCCCACTCCCTCCGTTCCGCCTCCGACCCTCTCCGCCTCCACATCCCCCGCACCAAACTCAGCACTTTCGGCCCCCGCTCCTTCTCCGTCTACTGTCCATCCACCTGGAACACTCTCCCACTCTCTCTCCGTCAGAAACACTCTCTCTCCTCCTTCCAGTTCGCCCTCAAAACTCACCTCTTCCAACAGCTCTAGCACGGCTATAACATCACCAAACCCCCGACCCCAAGCTGACTGTCGTAATGCACTTGTGGTACGTGAGTCATTGTCTAAAGCGTGCGCATGTGTGCGCGAGTTGTGCCCGGAGTGCGCGCTTAGAGTTATAATTATTATAAGATAATAACATAATAAATACCGTAATTATTATTTTTATTATTATAGATGAACACAATATTAAACACAAATCAGTCATATGTCACAAAGCATGGAATCACGTTGTTCCATGGATGGTGATGTACTGAGGACAGCTTCTGGAAAGAAACTGCATCTGAATCGAGAGGTTCTGGCTTTCAAAGCACGGAACTGCCGGCCAGAGGGCAGAAGCTCGAAGAGATGATTGGCTGGGTGTGACAGATCTGACAGAATAGTACTGGTGGCCACATGCACAGGGGCACCATGGTGTATGTTCCTAGCCTGTATGCTGATGTGTATGTACAAAACCTACATTACAAACAAACAAAATAAATAAATAATTTAAATAAGATAAAGTAAGTCTAAGGTACCTGGGACATATGCATGCTAGGTAAAGGATAGATTATGAACATACACTGATGTGCATGTCTTTTGGTAGGTGTTCTGCGGTTCTGTGTGTGTATTTGGGTAGGGGTTAGGAGCGGGCGGTATGCCACCTATTACCATCTATATATGTGTATATTTCCTTCTTGTATGCTGATGTGTATGTACAAAACTTGCATTACAAAGAAACAAAAGTAAATAAAGAAATAATTTAAATAAATAGTTATTTGGGTTTAATGCCGAGCAGGCGACTAATGTCATCTCATGGCAGTTAAATAAATAAGATAAAGTAAGTCAAGATACCTGGGCCATATGAATGCTAACGTAAAGGATAGATTATGAACATGCACAGATGTACTTGTCTTTTGGTGGGTGTTCTGTTTTTGTGGAGTGGGGTTGGGGGTAGGCAGTATTACCATGTATGTGTATGAAACATCAGTAAATGTACAAAACCTACTTTAAAAACAAATAAAAATAAATAATAAATAAAAAATGTAAATCAAAGATGCCTGGGACATATGAATACCAAGTAAATGATATATTATGAACATGCACAGACGTGCATGTCTTTTTAGTGGGTGTTCTGTCTTTTTGTATGTGGGGTGGGTAGCGGGTGGTATGCACCTATTACCATATATGTGTACATGTATGTTCTCATAGTATTGTATGCTGATCAGATGTGTATGTGCAAACATACATCACAAACAAACAAATAAGTAAATAAATAAATAAATAATAAATTAATAAATAAAATAAGTCCGAGATACCTGGGACCTATGAATATGCATGCTAAGTGAACGATAGATTATGAACATGCACAGATGTAATTGTTGAAAAACAATTTCCTCTCCTTGGTGGCCACCACAATACTACTAGTGATCATGTGCATCAAGGAATTCCTTCCATCCATAATTAAAAGGATAATTAATAAATAAATATGTAAGTGAATACATAAATGAATCAATAATAAATAAATAAATAAATAAATAAATAAAAACATGTAATATAATGGAGAGGGCTACTATCTGTATTGTGTCTCATGCAGTCCCAATAAAGCTTGATCGTAAGAGTTCTTGTGAGTACTTGAGTGCGGATTGGTTGAATGGGTTGCAAAAACTACAATTTTTATATTTAGGTGTTTAGCTGAACATGGTGATTTAGATGGAAACGGTTCGGAGATGGATTTTACAAATCCCATCTCCACTAATAACAAAAGAGCAGACCTACACTTAGAGCCGTTAGGCTAGAAAACAGACGAACAACATGCATGTTGTATCCGGACATAAAGTCTGCAGAATGTTGAAGATGGTCGGCAGACACGTGACAATGCACAACATGCACGAAGGGAGTTTACTTTCGATATTCCTTCCTCCCACAAATGAGACCGAGTTCTATGGGAAAGGCTGTTTTCAAGACCAGGAAAAATAACGTATATGACGTTGATAAGATGTACTTTAAATTTCAAATCCAAAATAATCTCTGTTTCACTTAAGGAGCAAAGTAAAGCTGCATCAACCGTGCGCGTCTGATTGACTTCTTTCGAAGGCATCTCGCTGACCGCCATTTTGAAACTAGCGACGCGACTGCTTACGACATTAAAAATATTACTTTTTAAATTATTTCATTGTAAATATGTATGCATGTTTACTTGCTCGTGATTTTAATTTACTCACTGGAATAAACGTGTAACTTGTATGCTTGAAATTTTCAATGTTATGCACAAAATAATGTCTTGCATCTTATACGGGCCGTGTACCTCAGTCCCTCACATCGAGAAATAGCTTTCGAAAAAATCTTCTACAAAAATGTCTCCATCCTAAGGACAAATATTGTTGCTATCCATAAACTATATGGCAATCATCACTTTCGTTTCGTACCTGCAAACCATTGTTACTCTTTTGACGAACTACTTATCTCTGCAGAAATTGCTTAAGCTGCTAGACTATGAGAGGTGCCGCCAGCACTCTTTCTGTGTGAATTACTTCGCTTATAACAAACATCGGATATAACAACATAAAAGATTGGGATCTCCTGGCGATTTGTTATATCCGAAGTTTACTATATATATATATATATATATATATATATATATATATATATATATATATATATAATATATATATATTATATATATATATATATATATATATATATATATATATATATATAAAGTTAACAATATCAAAGAACATTAACGAAAATGGCAGAAACACAGTCTGACAGCCGATACTGAACGGGTTAACACATTCGAGACGTGCCGCGTACGGATACGCGGCTTTATGCCGCGTATCCGTATGCGACACGCATCGAATGAGTTAACCCCTACACTAGAATTAATGCGTACAACTGAAGCACTTAGTTTCTAAAAGTCTGTGATCGAAGCCATGACAAATTGGGTGCCGGCAAGCTCATCGGCCTGAGTTACATGCAGATGAACGAGGCCGTATAACAGGGTGAAGAAATCCACAAGTTATGTGTCTGATCGGCTCTCAGCGTCATTATGAGCTGGTTAAGGGCACATAACTCGTGGATTTCCTCGCCCTGTTATGCAGTGGAAAAGAGGTATCGATCCTCATGCTCACATAAATTTCATTGGGGATTATCAATAATGGGGATCTGTGCACCTCAGGTTCTTGCGTGTACTAGTGTTGTTCGTTGCGTCAGTTCCGGCATAAGTGAAGGCCGGGGTTCGCCCGGATCTTGTTAAGTTTCCAAACTGAATTGCACGAAAAAGGCGCCCGCACAGTCTGCTGGAGTGCTCCCCCAGTAGCAAAACGTCTTCGGGCCCAGATGGCCGCAGTGAGCCCGCGCACGGCCGTGCGCGGGCCGGCCACTACGGCCGTCGTGGGCCTGAGGACCTTTGCTTACTGGGCCCCAGACAGACCAACTCCGGTCCATGCCGGTGACATATTCTTTTTTTCTAGTCTTATGCAATGTTAAAAGAGGCCCTCGGGTAACTTTTGCTTACTATTCGTACAAAAAGCAATCCCATCGTGTTGAACGCTTTTAACCCTTTGTTTCCTAAGGCCAACTAAAATTCCCTAAATTTTGGAGTTGTCCTCTGAAGACTTGCAGCTTGAATCCAGGAGACAAATCGACCATGATAGTTCAAGGGTGGTGCCGGAAGAGCTTGGCACCTATCGGCCGATCCCTTAGGAATCGTTGTGACAGAATGCGCTACCAACAGCCAACGGGTTGACTTGTAAAATGTGCTAACTTGGGCTGCGCGGGCGATCCACCTGTCGCAACTCGGGCAAAGAGGTACAGTTGTAGGCCTATTCTGTATTTCCCGAGCTGCACTGCGCTTCAAAGATACCGTTTGTGTGCACTTTCGCAGGAAGTACTGCAAGATCATAGATGCACATGGCCAGCTGAGAATACACAGGGGCTCATGACTGTCTATGCTTTTCCCCCCGTGCCCGGTAAGCACGCATGCCCAATTTACCACAGTGATCCTTTGAGTATGACTACGGGCTTGGATGAAACGTGGGCGTTTTCTCGACAAGTACGTTAGTCTTCTGCAAGATGCTCATGAGGCATACACAGGCTTTTGAGGATCTCCGCTGGTCATGTTCCTTTGGATGTGTCTGCGGGGTTGTTTATTGTTTTCAGTGAGAGAGTCTATGTAACTCTTCTCAGATTTGTGTGTTTCGTGCAGTTATAAGACGAACAATAGAACAGCCGTGCAGCGTTGTGGTGGGTGGGACTCTAGCAATGCGTCAGTCACGCAGCTTGTTGTATTTTTTAATTAAAAAACAAACCAAAAAAACAAAACAAAACAAAAACAAGATATGAAAGCTGTCCTCGCTGTCAATGGTCTCTACCTTTTGTCTTTGACCTGATTCTGATGTTGAATTATCTCCTATTGAAAAAGTCTCGCAGATCTGCCAATGCGTCAGTCTACAAGGGGCGCAGGACATACGCGTCATTGATTTGTCAAACGTCATTTGTCATGACGTAAGTTTTAGGTTTTACGTAATTTTATATTTTACGTGATATGAGTTTCACTTTCGCTTCATAGGCTTGAGAAAATGGTGACAAAACTAGAACTTCACGGTACAATTTCAGTCTTGCTATAATTTGTGGGTCACCTGCATGCTCTTCTGAAAGCGCGTCGATGTGTGTGTGTGCATGCGCGCGCGCTCCAAATATCTCCAAGAGGCACAGATCCTCATGCGCCTGGAGATTTCGCTTTCTGTAACAGAATGATTTGAACTATGCAAAACATGGACCATCATAAACAGCAAAAACAGGTGGATCACACTGCTTAGCAAAGAAGTACCCAACGGAGAAAGAAACACGCTTAGAAAAGACGGGTACAACACAATTTATTAATATTTCGGGTAAATACCCTTTGTCAAAACAGACAAACAAACAGAGAGATCAGCCGCAACTTATCTTCATTCGTAGAAGGAATGTGGCAACACTGCTTAGCATCTAAGTTCTCACGCAGCAATTTGATTTTGTCAGTGAAAAAAATCACAAAATGCGGTCTGCGGCAGTTTAGAAGAGAGGACATCAGCAGGAAGAGCTGCAGACTTGGGTTTTCCCAACAGTTCATTTGACACTGAGAAGAACAGCTTGCTGGAAAGGGCAGCCGCGTCAAGCTTGTCCATGAAGAAATGTCTGGCAGCAGTGAGGCGCTGAGAGGTAGCATGTCTTTTACACGTGTCTAGTCAGTATACGCCTCCTCTCACTGACGCCGTGCATCTCTCACATCCTCAGCCAGCCAGGGGGCAGACGGACGGTCCCTGACACGTCTCGTTGTCAGAGGGGCATAACGGTCCAACACTTGTCGAAGACTGTCATTGTACAGGTCCACAAGATTATCCAGGAGAAGATCAGAGGTCCGGCTGCTAACATCAGCGGCAAACACTTTCACGTCGGCTTGGAAAACTGCAGGATATATGGCTCCAAGTTTCCGTGACGTCACAAGCCTTGGGGCGGGGGGGGGGGGGGGGGGGGGGGGGGCCTGGCAACGGCCACTTTACACAACAGCGTAGTGGTCCGACAGGTCCGGGTATTCTCGTACCAGGGTATGGAGACAGGATTACACCTGTGCACGTAGTAGCGGAGATGGACTACATCCCGTACGACCCACTAGGCTGCAATTTATGCTTGGCTCAGACAAAATATAAGTCAATATTGTTCATATTTAGCATTTTCTAGCTGAAAATAGATTTGCGCACCTGTAGCTAGTTGCAGAGGTAAAAATGTGGCCACAAACTGTCATTATTTGATGAAATCGGCGAGATTTCTGAGTGTGCAAAATTTGATCGTCAGATCAGATTCTGCTGCTTAGCTGCATCCACACCACACTAAATACACGTGTCAACATTTCTGTGGGCTGTACAAATGACAACAAGTGGTTAGGTTAGGGAACATTAGTGTCCTTCGAACTGAAAAAGATTATTTGATGTTGGGACTACGCTGTGCAAAAGACGATCTCGGTGGTTCAGAAATGGCCTACGGTGTGAAAGATTTGGGACTACACTGTGCACACGACAGAAACAGGAAACATCTTGTTTGAAGTACTTGCAGTGCAACTAGTACGTGTGACATTTCCAAATGCCAAAACATAAATTAACATTTTAAGTAAAGCAAATATGATATTTAGGTGAATAATGTATTATTATGTAAAATAAGTTATATTTGCAAAACAACAAAACATAAAGATGTGACCAGCTGTTCTTTTTAAAGCCCCTTCTATTTATAGAAGGGACTTTTTAGGATGGGTCGCGGTGGGGCGAATTTAATAGCATGTCATGATGTCAAAGGCAGGCAGGCCTAAAACTCTGACAACTGAAGTAACAAGACAAAAAATACGTCATGTCTGGTTACGCTAAGCTCGAAGCTGAACGTACATTTGGCGCGAAAGGCCGTGTGTGTGTGTGTGTGTGTGTGTGTGTGTGTGTGTGTGTGTGTGTGTGTGTGTGTGTGTGTGTGTGTGTGTGCGTATACGAGAATCTCAGATCATTGCTGTATGCGGAAGCTTGAAACTTGGCGAAATACTTTATTCAAGAGGTGGCCGCAGAGCGCCCCCTAGCATGTTGTAACTGGATGTCTCATTGAAGACATAAAAGACCGTTTATAGAAAGTCGGTTGACCCACATTAGAGTCCGTAATTTTTGTCATATTTACTTGAAATGTTGGATATAGCTAGTTTGGAGAAAGGCATTGGATGAGTTTGTTAGCCAGCTTTGTACCTCTTCAACATTTTCACTTGTTACGATTGTGGTTGTGTTGTTTCGTGAGAGCGTGCATGTATTGATTGTAGGAAACGATCCGATATTTATTTGAGCTATCATGGTTACGTATCACGTACCTTTTCAGTAAGATTCTCTTTCGTTCGTGCAGAGAGCGGAATCCCACTTGGCTTTGTTGCTAAGATTAGTCCGGAAGTTTCTAGCGGAGTCGCAAGGAGAATAGCGGTCGATTTTTGTGATGCGTAGATTCACTGAGAATAAACCAGATCGTTCGAGCAAAATCGCGCTGTCTAGTGACCTCGCATGTGTGACGTCAAAGTGTAGGCAACATTTTTCAACTCAGTATCAAAGCCGCTCTAATATTCATAGTCATAGTTGTTTTCTGTACACGTGAATTTAGCAGCCGGTCAGTGTGTATTATGAAAGGTCGCGAACGGTCTACCATACTCTTGTGTGACGTCATTACACACTGGGATTGGGGCTGAAATTTGCAGTCGAATTTTTGTAGACTATTGTAGTTTATTCTAGAAAGTTCTTTTTATTTAATATTTATGTGTTTCGGTTACGTGTTCCGTTCTGATTGGTTGCGCTGTGTGAAATTCCTTGGATTATTCTGGAAAGTTTTTATACTATAAAAGATTGTGCTGGGAAGCACGTGTGTACATTGTCATACATTGTCAGTTGTAGGGACACACAGTTTATCGTAGGTACGTGGCCCGTATAAGGTGTACATTGTGAGAGACGCAGCGTAACGGTGGTGTACGTTGTATGAGAAACGCATTGTGTCGCCAGGGTTGACATTTTGCAGAGGAGTCATTGTATCAGTGGTGGTGCATTTGGGGATGCATTGTGTGGATATCGCATCGCTGAAATAAAATATTGTTGGGACTGTTACTCCAGTGTAGTCTACATCTTTAAGCCACGTGTGACGGGTTGCAGCTGAATGAAGTTTCTTTAAAAGAACCTTGCGTGCGTGCGTCTGGTGTGATATCATACTACGACTACGACTCAACACGTAACATCAATAACAATTGATTCATTTTTGCAAGTTTTGGATCCACTATATACTCCCATCAAACTGTCAGCCCTGGAAGAGGCTGTGTGTGGAAGGAACAGTCAGCCCTGGAAGAGGCTGCGTGCCTTTCGAATGAGTGACGTGAAACATAAATTTCGTCACTGTGTACTCGGCGTCGTGAGACTAGCGATGCCATGACGTCAAGCTTATATATTGACGTCATTTTTCTGCTTGTGCTATTTTTCTTCAGAATTCCCGTGGCTACTCCAGCCCAAGAGCGTACTAATGGCGGGAAGCGCCGTTTGTCCGTCTTTGTTTGTGTGTGCCCGCGTGTGTGCTGAACAGAGGATGGTTTAGTGAGGAGGGAAATAGATCAGAAGGATAAGCTTAAAATATTAACAACTGTGAATGTTCCTAAGAGAAAAACGCGTGTGAGCTCCAAACAATACGGTAGACTATTGGATAAAATCCTCATCTTGTTCAATATGAGATATTTCAACATCAGGATCAGGTCAAAGACAAAAGGTAGAGACCCGTGACAGGGAGGATAGCTCTCGTATAGAAGGGATTTCATCCCATCTTGTTTAATGGTGAACTGATGTAAGACGAGTCAAAGCCTCAAACTATGGTGGGAATATATTGTATTTACGTCTGAATAAAAAGGTAAGATTTGTCTGTAACACAACTGACAGTTTCGTAACACAATTGACAGTCTCATAACGTGACTGACAGTCATCTTGTCAGTCGTGTTACGATTTACATCTGGTTCAGTACATCACAATAAAGATACATAATATCTTGTTGTTTCAGAGCTTGCAAGCTGTTCAGCTTAATATACATCTTCTTTAGGTGAAGCTTGCAACGTGACCATTAGAAAACACAGAATGAGCATACCCACAGCTCTTCCTGTCTTTGGTAACTGACTAACATCAGCTGTTAGCCGTGTTACCATAGTTACTTACGGCTAAAACAAACAAGCAAGGTTTGTAAATCCAACCGTATTTCTTCTTCTTCTTCTCTTTGTGGGAGTATTCTGCCCGGTTTAAGTGGTCCTTGGTGCACTTCTTGGCTCATGTGCGATAGCAAAAGTGTTACGTTGTAGAATCGTAGTCGTAGTATGATAAACACACCAGACACACGCACGTAAGGTTCTTTTAAATAAACTTCGTTCAGCTGCAACCCGTCACACGTGGCTCAAGGACATAGACAATACTGGAGTAACAGTTCCAACAATATTTTAATTCAGCGATGCGATCTCCACACAATGCATTTCCAAATGCACCAACACTGATACAATGTCTCTTCTGCAAATGTCCACACTACCGACACAAAGTTTCTCATGCAACGTACACCACACCGTTATGCTGCGTTTCTCACAATGTACACCCTATACGAGCCACGTATCTACGATAAACTGTGTGTCTCTACAACTGACAATGCAAGACAATGTATATATGTGCTTCCCAGCACCAATCTTTTATAGTACAACCAATTTCTAGAATAATCCAAGAAAATCATTCAACGCAACCAATCAGAATGGAACCCGTAACTGAAACTCATAAATTTTTTAATATTAATAAAGAAAGAATTTTCTAGAATAACTACAATAGGCTACAAAAATTCGGCTGCTCATTTCAGCCCCAAATCCCAATGTAAAATGACGTCTCACAAAAGTATGGTAGGCAGTTCACGACCTAGTCGGAATTTTCCAGAACTTTCACAACACACAAAAAACGGCTGCCAACTTCACACGCACAGTAAACAGCTATGACTATTTGAATGTTTATAATACAATGTAGCGAAATGTTTCTTACTCTACTGAAGACACACGTACGCGGTCACAAGACAGCGCGACCTGCTCGAAGGTTCTAATCTATACTCCGCGAATCTTCGCAAAACAAAGATCGACCGCTATTCTCCTTGCGACTTTTCTAGAAGCTTCCGGTTAAACTTAGCATAATAACAAAGTGAATTACGCTCTACACGCAAACGAAAGAAAATCTTACTAAAAGGGTACGCGAATCGTAACTATGATAGCTCAAATAAATATCGGATCGTTTCCTACGATTAACACATGTATGCTCGCACAGGACAACACAACCACAATCGTAATAAAAAGTAAGCCTATGAAATGAGCCCGTGCTCGTCTGTCCGTTGTAAACTTTAATGATGGTATTTTCCATTCAAGACACAGACTTCAAACTTGGCCCAGGCCAGACCTTTCAAAACGTACCAATTTTAGTGACCTCTCTCAAAGGTCAGGGTCACAGTGGATCAGGAAATACGTCAAAACTAGCAATATTTTGACAAAAGACATTTTTTTCCTCAAATACTACTCACAATCCGAAGCCTAACTTAGTACAACGGCACCTGATGGTAAGACTATGCATACTAATTTGTATGACCCATCGGAAAGGTCAAGGTAAAAGAGACCAAGAAATAGGAATGTCAATAGGTATGTGGATTCATATACAAATCTTTCCAACAAAATTTGAATAAAGTGGTTTTCAGACTGACTTTCTGTGGTCTCAAATTTCGTGCAAATGTGAAAAACAGTCATATCGTTCAAGGGAGGCCTAAATAGGAGTTAGTTACTGTAGGGGTTAGTCAATGAACATCCATAAGTAATAGTCTAGCAGCTGCCCTTCATAGACGATCAGCCGTTTACGAGATAGTGATTTTCTAGAGAGTAACAAAGGTTTGGGTATATCAAAATGAAGTCTAGTTTGAATAAAAGCAGTGCGCACTCGTTTTAAACCGCCGGAGGATGGAGACATTTTTCTGTAGCACATTTTGTTTCTAGTTCGCCTGCAGACGAAACCAGGACATTCGCAGCCATGTTTTCAGGGGATCAGTAGTTTACGCGGGTCTCATTGTTCCTGTATTCAGTGATAGTATGCACTATATGTCACTTAAAATGATTTCATTTATTTTTTTTAAATAAAATTTGCACACTTAGGTATATTAAGAGAAGAAGCAGTTACGAAAAGGCTTGCCTTGAACTTAAATATCGTTACTCAACAATAAGGTATCCCAAACTGATCACGTGATCAAAACAATGGCACACGCGGATTTCCCTGCGATGAATTTCGATGTACCGGCGAGTTCTTTTTGATTTGTTCTACAGAAGCGTGTTTGTTTCCCAAAAAGGCGAACATGCAACGTTGCTTTGTGCATTTTTACATCTTGATAAAGGTTGTCACGTTTATTTTCATTCACTTTACCATCGCTTTGCCCGTTTCATTTCGACACCACAGCAAAAAAAAAAAAAGAAACAAAAAAAGGCTATCTTCAAAACCTATGTCCGAAGTGCAACATGTTGCATGCTGTAAAAGAGTGCCACACCACTAGGTTGTAACTGTCATGGCTGAACAAAGTTTCGGAACTTGATTAATTATTATTATACTGTAACACTTAATTCAATCAGTTGTACTGGCAAGCTATGTTGTGATGTGCGATCAGTGCCATGCAGTCTCGATCAGTGATCACTGATGGTACAGTACACTTGACAGATAAAAAATACACAGCACAATGTGAACACGCTTGGAAGTTCATGCAATGCTTTGTTTAAAATTAAACCCTATCTTGCTAGCAGTAGCCTATTGCACAAAAGAGGAACTATTTTGCTGCTGCATAGTTTAAAGTTTGTCTGCATTATTGCAGTTTGCTGCAAGATTCTTAGCAGCTGGCATTAGCACTGACACTCATATATTTGGGGATTAAAACGAGAAAGAAAACGGAGACAGGTAACACAGAGTGATCAAATGAATGAGATATGCTTTGTGATGAACAGCTATTTAAAGTAAGGGGGGGGGGGGGAGGCACATACTTTATATTGTGCACGTACTATTTCTTTCAGTGTTTCCATCACCCATCATAACACCATTGGCCTCGATGAGTTCTCATGTTTTATTTGAGTGATTTACAAAATACATGTACTTGCTGCTGTTATATTATTTTCTTACTGGCTTTGACATTTCGCTGTAAGATTTACAGTCTCATACTTTAAGCCTGTCCCGACTAACGCACATGGAGGTTGACTGTATCATTGATATGTGTGTGTAGGTATCGTTTTGTTTGAGGTGGCAGTTTTGGCCTCACCTTTAAGTTTGGTGCCCCTGTGCATGTGGCCACCAGTACTATTTACAGAACTGATGGCTGCATGTGCAGTGTGATTAACTGTACACATGAGATTTTTAGGTCGGCAGCTAAAATACAGGCAGTCAATACAAGCCACTTTCTTAACCTCAAATCTCTATATATAGGTTTTACAGCCCACTAATGGCAAGTAATGCCCATCAGTATACAATTGTGCATGTCTTTTGTGGGTGTTCTGTGGTTTTCCTTATCAATGTGAACTGGGCAGCCTATTGTTTGAAGTGATCAGTGGTGGCATTTAAAGGGAGGGGGGGGGGGGGGAGGCACATACTTTATAATATTGTGCACATACTATTTCTTTCAGTGTTTCCATCACCCATCATAACACCATTGGCCTCGATGAGTTCTCATGTTTTATTTGAGTGATTTACAAAATACATGTACTTGCTGCTGTTATATTATTTTCTTACTGGCTTTGACATTTCGCTGTAAGATTTACAGTCCCATACTTTAAACCTGTCCTGACCATCGCACATGGAGGTTGACTGTATCATTGATATGTGTGTGTAGGTATCGTTTTGTTTGAGGTGGCAGTTTTGGCCTCACCTTTAAGTTTGGTGCCCCTGTGCATGTGGCCACCAGTACTATTTACAGAACTGATGGCTGCATGTGCAGTGTGATTAACTGTACACATGAGATTTTTAGGTGGGCAGCTAAAATACAGGCAGTCAATACAAGCCACGTTCTTAACCTCAAATCTCTATATATAGGTTTTACAGCCCACTAATGGCAAGTAATGCCCATCAGTATACAATTGTGCATGTCTTTTGTGGGTGTTCTGTGGTTTTCCTTATCAATGTGAACTGGGCAGCCTATTGTTTGAAGTGATCAGTGGTGGCATTTAAAGGGGGGGTGGGGGGGGGGGGGGGAGGCACATACTTTATAATATTGTGCACATACTGTTTCTTTCAGTGTTTCCATCACCCATCATAACACCATTGGCCTCGATGAGTTCTCATGTTTTATTTGAGTGATTTACAAAATACATGTACTTGCTGCTGTTATATTATTTTCTTACTGGCTTTGACATTTCGCTGTAAGATTTACAGTCCCATACTTTAAACCTGTCCTGACTATCGCACATGGAGGTTGACTGTATCATTGATATGTGTGTGTAGGTATCGTTTTGTTTGAGGTGGCAGTTTTGGCCTCACCTTTAAGTTTGGTGCCCCTGTGCATGTGGCCACCAGTACTATTTACAGAACTGATGGCTGCATGTGCAGTGTGATTAACTGTACACATGAGATTTTTAGGTGAGCAGCTAAAATACAGGCAGTCAATACAAGCCACTTTCTTAACCTCAAATCTCTATATATAGATTTTACAGCCCACTAATGCCCATCAATATACAATTGTGCATGTCTTTTGTGGGTGTTCTGCGGTTTTCCTTATCAATGTGAACTGGGCAGCCTATTGTTTGAAGTGATCAGTGGTGGCGTCATCTATAATGTATGTGTGCATTTGGCCACTAGTATTGTTTACAAAGATGCTGTTTACAGAACTAGTGGCTGAGTATGCATATTAGTTCTGTTATTGTTATCAGGTGTGGCCTTATCTGTAAGTTTTGGTGCCCCTGTGCATCACTGCATGAGGCCAATATTACTTTTCACAGAACTGATGGCTGCATGTGCAGTGTGATTAACTGTACACATGAGATTTTTAGGTTAGGCTAAAATACAGGCAGTCAATACAAGCCACTTTTTAAATCTCAAATCTCTATATACACATGTATATAGGTTTTACAGTCCACTAATGCCCATCAGTATACAATTGTGCATGTCTTTTGTGGGTGTTCTGCGGTTTTGTATGTGGGGTGGGGTTGAAAGCGGGGCAGTATGGCACCTATTACTGTGTATGTACAAAACCTACATTACCCAAAAACATGAATAAATAATTTAAATAGTTATTTGGGTTTAACGCCACGCAGGCGACTACGGCCACCCTCATGATGGTTAAATGAATAAGATAAAGTAAGTCAAAGATACCTGGGGCATATGAATGCTAAGTAAAGGATAGATTATGAACATGCACAGATATACATTCTTTTGGTGGGTGTTCTGCGGTTTTGTGTGTGTAACTGGAGTGGGGTTGGGAGCGAGCGGTATGGCACCTATGACAATGTACATGTATAAGACATTTATTCACCAAGTAAAACGTTATAAAAACTTTTGTGTGCCATGGCGACAGTAAAATACATCCTCACTTGTAGGGCATTCATCATGTCATACACTCAGTTGGCGATCATCCTGTATAGAGCACTAAACGATAGATAATAATAATAATAATGTACATTTATATAGTGCTTAACTTCCAAATGAATGGTGCTCACAATATTAAACACTAATCAGTCATATGTCACAAATCATGGAATCACGTTGTTCCATGGATGGTGCTGTACTGAGGACAGCTTCTGGAAAGAAACTGCACCTGAATCGAGAGGCTCTGGCTTTCAAAGCACGGAACCGCCGGCCAGAGGGCAAAAGCTCGAAGAGATCATTGGCTGGGTGCGACAGATCTGACAGAATAGTACTGGTGGCCACATGCACAGAGGCATCATGGTATGTTCTTAGCCTGTATGCTGATGTGTATGTACAAAACCTACATTACAAACAAAATAAATAAATAATTTAAATAAATAAGATAAAGTAAGTCTAAGATACCTGGGACATATGCATGCTAGGTAAAGGATAGATTATAAACATACACAGATGTGCATGTCTTTGGGTAGGTGCTCTGCGGTTTTGTGTGTGTATTTGGGTAGGGGTTGGAAGCGGGCGGTATGCCACCTATTGCCATCTAAAATTCTATATATATGTGTATATTTTCTTCTTGTATGCTGATGTGTATGTACAAAACCTGCATTACAAACAAACAAAAGTAAATAAATAAATAATTTAAATAAATATTTATTTGGGTTTAATGCCGAGCAGGCGACTAATGTCATCTCGTGGCTGTTACATAAATAAGATAAAGTAAGTCAAGATACATGGGCCATATGAATGCTGAGTAAAGGATAGATTATGAAATGACATGCACAGATGTACTTGTCTTTTAGTGGGTGTTCTGTGGTTGTGGAGTGGGGTTGGGAATGGGCAGTATTACCATGTATGTGTACGAGAACATCAGCATAATGTATAAAACCTACTTTACAAACAAATAAAAATAAATAATAAATTTTAATAAATAAAATAAGATAAATCAAAGATACCTGGGACATGAATACCAAGTAAAGGATATATTATGAACATGCACAGACTTGCATGTCTTTTAATGGGCGTTCTGTGGTTTTGTATGTGCGGTGGGGAGCAGGTGTTATGCACCTATTACCATATATGTGTACATGTTTGTTCTAATCTTGTATGCTGATGTGTATGTGCAAACATACATCACAAACAAACAAATAAGTAAATAAATAAATTAAACAAAATAATAAATTAATAAATAAAATAAGTCGGGGATACCTGGGACCTATGGATAGATTATGAACATGCACAGATGTATGCATATTGAAAAATAATTTCCTCTCCTTCGTGGCCACCACCATACCACCAGCGATCATGTACATCAAGGAATTCCTTCCATCCATAATTAAAAGGATAAATAATATATAAATATGTAAGTGAATACATAAATGAATCAATAATAAATAAATAAATAAAACATGTAATACAATGGAGAGGGCTACTACCTGTATTGTGTCTCATGCAGTACCGATAAAGCTTGATCATAGTGAGTTTTTGTGAGTACTTGAGTGTGGATTGGTTGAATGGGTTGCAAAAACTACAATTTTTATATTTAGGTGTTTAACTGAACAAGGTGATTTAGATGGAAACGGTTCGGAGATGGATTTCACTCTGCCTGGCTTGTGCTTAAGACCAGTTGGATAAGAGTTGCTTGACCAGTTACAAATCCCATCTCCACTAATAACAAAAGAGCAGACCTACACTTAGAGCCGATAGGCTGGAAAACGGACGAACAACATGCATGTTGTATCCGGACATAAAGTCTGCAGAATGTTGAAGATGGTCGGCAGACACAATGCACAACATGCACGACTAAGGTAGTTTACTTTCGATATGCTTTCCTCCCACAAATGAGATCCGAGTTCTATGGGAAAGGCTGTTTTCAAGACCAGGAAAAATAACGTATTTGACGTTGATAAGATGTACTTCAAAGTTCAAATCCAAAATAATCTCTGTTTCACTTCAGGAGCAAAGTAAAGCTGATTAACCGTGCGCGTCTGATCGACTTCTTTCGAAGGCATCTCGCTGACCGCCATTTTGAAACTAGCGACGCGAGTATGCTTACGGCATTAAAAATATTACTTTTTAATTATTTTATCGTAAATATTATGCATGTTTACTTGCTGATGATTTTAATTTACTCACTGGAATAAACGTGTAACTTGTATGCTCGAAATTTTCAATGTTATGCACAAAAAATGTCTTGCACCTTATCTGGGCCGTGTACAGTACGAGGACTGGTTCCCTCACATCGAAAAATAGCTTTCGAAAAACACTTCTACAAAAATGTCTCCATCCTAAGGACAAATATTGTTGCCATGCATAAACTATATGGCATTAGTACTTTCGTTTCGTACCTGCAAACCATTGTTACTCTTTTGACGAACTACTTAGTCTGCAAAAATTGCGAAAAGCTGCTAGACTATAACATAAGCCATTGCATGCAGCTGACATGACTTGGGTGTAACGTGTGTTGTGTTCGTTGTTCCCACAAATGTTCGTGTTGATCAGCCTCATATAAAATAGTCAACATTCCAGCCGGGGTATTTTAGCAAAGCAAAACGCATTCTGTCATAACAGACACATTTCCTTTGACTCTATCATACTTCTTTTTGCGGCATGTATCTTTATTTGACCTTTAATGGAGTTTCAGCTAGTTTATTGACAGTATATATTAAAATCAGACAGCTACATAATGAATAAGTGTAACAATTCAACGTAGACTTGGGGGGGGGGGGGGGGGGGGGGCAGCGATTTTTGCAGTGTAGTCCCACGTTCTGCACACCGTAGGCTATCTCGGCGCGACAGCGACCATTGCCTGCACATCGTAGTCCCAACATCAGGCACCCCGGCTTTTCAGCTCGAAAGAGACTAAAATTCCCTAATTTAAACACAGAATACCACTTGTACAACCCGCAAGAATGTTGACAAATGCATTTAGTGTAGTGTGGACGCTGTTTTACAGCAGAATCAGACACTGACGTTATCGATCAAATTTTGCACGGCTGGACCACCAAAAGGTCACCGATAGTTCTCAGTTCAAATTATGACAATTTCCCGCCAGCTCAGTTTCGAAATTCTGCAAAGAGCTGCAGGTGTGCTAATCTATTTGCAGCTAGCAGACGTTTAAAATGAACAACATCGACTTATATTTTGTCAGATACAAGCATACATTGCAGCCTAGTGGGTCTTTGGGGACGTAGTCCCGCACCTCCATACCGTAGTTGTGTCTACATACTCCGGCTGCGTACGGCACACGAAAGGGATACTACGAGACTGTTTTCACTGCGCACTACCACCCACAAATAGAAGTAGATCTGGACCTAACTAAGTATCAGAAAACAGTAGACGGGCCCAAAATGAAAATGGAGTTTGACATTAAAAAAACCACTACATACAAAAACTACGCACTCATCTATACAGACGGGTCCCATGACCCAACCACCCACGCAACCGGACTAGGTATCCACGTCCCCAACAAATCGGACCGGGCCATAAAGCTACCAGATCACTCAGCGGTCTTCACAGCTGAACTCACGGCCATCCTAGGAGCTTATAAGGCAATAAAGAGTGACCTACAGAAAAACAAACACATACTCATAGTGACGGACTCGCTGTCAGCAATCCAAGCGATCCAAAACCTAGACTCATTCAGAGAAGACCTAACATACCTGATTAGAGTACAAGCAGCAGAACTCGCAGATCACGGTAAAACGATCAAAATCATGTGGGTCCCCTCCCACGTGGGGATCCCAGGCAATGAAAGTGCAGACAGAGTAGCGAAGAAAGGCCTCGATCAAGAATCGACCTTCTTCAACCTACCACTGTCAGCTAACGAGAGGTCCAATGCACTCAGACCCGCCTTTCAAAAACTATGGGTAAAAAAATTCCACCAGACCAAAAGAGGGAGACGGAAAAATCTCACAAGGGTACTTAACAACATACCCACCCTTCTTCAAGGCAAGAGGAAAGACCAATCACGGCTAACAAGAGTCCGATTGGGGGGCGAAAGAGGCCTAGTCCACCCGAACCAAATAGTATGCACATGCGGCCACATACTACGGAGCACGTACTATTAGACTGCCAAAATATAGAAGAAACCAGAGCCACAATAGCAGAAAGACTGAACACGCCCCTCACGTTAGAAGGCCTCATAAACCCTGACCCTACAACATGGTCCACCACCACCAAACTCACAATACATCTGCTCAACGAGCACCCCCTAGTTAAGTACATATAAACAAACAAGGAAGGAGAGAGAAGGCAAACAACACCACCGACCCAGCGAGACCGGGACCCGGACACCCACTGGAGCACGGCCGGGCTCTCCCCAACGACCCAACCGCCCAAGGCGCGGACAGGCATGATGAAGGATAGAATAAAGCGATGCGCGCACATCAGCAACAGTCAAAATAAACCCCCCTCCCCCCCCCCCACCCCCCCCCCCCCCACCCCCCCCCCCCCCCCCCCCCCCCCCCCCACCCCCCCCCCCCCCTCCCCCCCCCCCCCGCCCCCCACCCCCCCCCCCCCCCCCCCCCACCCACCCTGGACGAAAATCAGCGAAAGCTGGAAGTCCCGATCCCTTTCTAAAATAGCATAGCATAGCACTACCACCCAGTCTAAAGTATGGCCGTGACGGTGTGTGGGGACAGTCACGAGCTGCGACAGTCCAGGGTCATTGAGCACAGTCTTTAGGCAGTTTCAATTGTCCATCAGCCGAACAGTCATCAAATTGAACTTGTTGAAGTCCTCCGAATACAGAGACATCGGCGGCACTGCTGCAAGTAAACTGCCGGGACAACAGTCCCGGGAATTCCCGAAGGAGCAGGTTGCGCTGGACAGTTTGTTAGTTTACTTGGTGGCGGGCGACAGCTGTTTTACAATCATCTTCATTTCCACACATTCAAAGGAGGAAAAGTTCATGGGTCTGAAGGACACACAAGATGACAGACAGGCCGCTCTGACAATAAAGGCAACCCCCCCCCCCCCTCCTCTCGACTGAGCCGCCGAGCGAGGGAAGGACTGAGTGACACTTATAGCCTGCAGGGGTCATGGCGCTAATGTATGCAGACAGCCGCCTAGTAGTCATTTCTAATTTTGTGAGCAGGCTCGCAGTATTTACTATCTTACTATCTGTACTGGGATGACATATTCCATTATAATTCGTTAATTTACTTCACCGTTTTATGAAACAGTTGTAAAATCAATATGTGGATGCACACCCGTACCGTCTAGCGGCTTTTTCATAAACTTGTAATAGCGAACACTGCTTGCAGACTCAGAAAAGAAAATCCAGGCCTTTGAGAACAAGTGCCTGAGGAAGTTGCTCCGCATCTCGTACCGCGAGCACAAGACCAACGAATATGTACGGAGCATCGTCACTTCCCTGGTGGGCCCACATGAACCCCTTCTGGCAACCGTGAAACGGCGCAAGCTTGCTTGGTTTGGCCACGTGACCCGACACAACACCTTGTCCAAGACTATCCTCCAAGGCACTCTCGAAGGAAGTCGTCGGCGAGGTCGTCAGAGAAAGAGTTGGGTCGCAAACATAAAAGAATGGACCGAACTCGAGATGTCAGACTTGCTTGCCACCGCCCAAAATAGAACTCAGTGGAGAGCACTGTCTGTTGCTGCTGCCTTTCAGTCTCCCCAACGCCCAGTTCGGGCAAGGGACTGATGATGATGATGATGAATAGCGATCCAATTAATAATTTAGCCGCTTAAGCCACCAGGGACGCCACCATAATCGACATGAACACACTAACTTGTGCCATAAGCATGGACCGCAACACTCAAAACATCTCCAAGAGGCATACAGCCTCATGAGTCCGGAGGGCTCATGAGGATCTTTGCCTCCGGCTTGGATTGGAGTGTTATTTTTGTTTTGCAAGCTGGTTCTACCCGCCGTCCAGTCATGACTGATTTCGCTGTCGTTCGTCAGTCAAACTTTCAAACCGGCGAACTCGCTAAACTGATACTGAACCTCGGTGAACTGACGGGAGTGCCGCGGACCAAAAAGTGACTACCGAACGTGTAAAATGCCGCAAAGAATATCCCAACAAAGAAAGAAACCCGCTTAGAAAGGACAAGTACAACATAATTTATTTAAATTTTATTGTAATTGTCCTAAGATTGTTCAGTTTATTCTTTGTTGGGATTATTTTTTTCAACAGCCTGGATGAATCATTAGACTCAGTGTACATCTGTACCCCGCAGGGTCGTCAGTCCAGCACTCAGTCATCACATGTCCAAATGCAATGTGCTTGCAGGCCTACCAGATTTGGACACTGGTCAGGGCTGGCCTCGTCTGCAAGACATCACTACCCACCCAGTTGTGTCTGATTTTGGCATGTCATTAGTTTCAAGTTCTGTCGGCGAGACTTCAACTGATTCCGGCAGAATCAAAATAGTCAGTGCAGACAGTCAGTCCAGTGAGGCCTAGATTCCCATGAGCCCTTGCATCTGTATGGGCTCATCAGCGATGACCCATACAACTTGCAGATGGCCTAAGGGTCAGTCCGAAACTCATCATTTAGTGCCGGACCGCCCATTTTGGTGTCCGGTCCGCGTATGAGTCATGGCTCCCAATTCAGTGGGGCTGTAGACATCACGTGACTGGTATATACTGCCCCCTGAAGACATTGTATTTGACTTCTTGTCCGAAGTTGCCAGTCCACCTCAGTTCAGTTATACTTTCGGTCCGCAGACCTTTTCTAGATCTCTCTACGTACAGTCAAAGCCAGCAAATACTGAAATAATTCGTCTATCACATCTTAGTCAGTATAATTATGATATCACTCCCCAGCACACAAACGACCCTCGTGCCGACATCGGCCGTAGCCTGGTGGGCCCGCGCGGCACAGGCAGTTGTGCACGGGCCCAGGCTGCGGCCGATGTCGGCCCGAGGATCTTTGCTGACGCTGGGTCAGAGCTCGATCACTTCAGCGAAAACGGTTTTTGGTAAGATGGACGGACTGGTATCATACTCGTAGTGCCTGCCGGACTACTTAGGGTGGCCAAGCGTGGCAGTGTGTCACAGTCATCGGCATGCGATCATAGCCGGTTAAGTGATCGCATTAACAGTACCATACTCGCCAGCGGCGCAGAAAGAGTTTTCATTGGAGGGCCGGGGGGGGGGGGGGGGGGAGTAATTTTGAGAAGGGGGGGGGGGGGGGGGGCTGGAGGCAGGGGTGTGTGTGTGTGTGTGTGTGTGGAGGGTGGGGGGGAGCCGAGGAACTCTTGCTTTCTACGCCGCTAATAAAAAATGTGGGGTGGGGTGGATATCCGGCGGCGGATAGTCTTCCCCATCCCTCCAAATATTCTTTTGATAACATATACTCTGCCGGCTCCCCCTCCCCCGCAACACTTTTTTTTTGCCCCCCCCCCCCCCAACATAGTCCCCGCATTTTCTTTTGATATCTTTTGGCGCCCCCCCCCAATTGCGGGGGCTCGTGAGGATCCGTGTCTCTTGCAGCTGGACTCGTCGTGCTGTAATTCTAGCCCAGCATTGTCAATGACGCTGAATCCTTGGTCAGGCGAACTTGACTTAGGACAGTTTTGACTGGCCGTAGAGGACGACGACAGATACAGAGTATAGCTCCAAGTCTATAAGGTTATGTATAGCGGACATATCCTGACGAGCATCCCCTGCAGCCACTTAGTCCCTTATACAATATCATCTGTATATTTTGGCTGGTCGTCGTTTCATTCTGATACACCCATTGCTTGAAATAAATTTGACTGATAGTTCAAGGGTGGTGCCAGAATAGCTTGGCGCCTCAGGCGCCAATACACGCCGCCGCGGTAAAACGCTGCGTATCCAGATGCGACTCGTCAGAACTAACCCAACATCCTGTGGCTGATTTTGTAAAATTTGCTTATTATCCTAAGAAGACAACTTCACAGATTAGGAGACAGATCAGATGTTTTAGTTCAAGGGTGGTGCCAGAATACCTTGGCGCCTCACTCGCCAAGCTATTCTGGCACGGGGCCCTTGAACTATCAGTCAAATTTATGTCAGTCAAACAATGGGTGTATCAGGATGAAAAGGGTTAAATACAGTTCAACAGCCCTGACTGATACACTACAACAGGCGATTGACATGATGCGCCACGATACCTGACTGATGCCGATCAAGTTATGACACTACCCGCCAGGCCACTTCACAAGGAACAGCATCGGCAATGGTCAGACCGTCATGCGGATAGCTCAAAGCCGCAACTGCGGGGGCCACTCATGAACTGAGTATGGAGTCAGTCAGTCTTGCGGTTTGATCTGTATACGTTTGAAGGGGTTAAGTCAAAACTGAGACACTGAATCGGCCCTAAGTCCACTCAGTTCTGTGACTGAAATACTCGATTTTCTGTCACGTTGATCTTCTTCAGTCAGTTGTATCATCAGCCTACAGAATGTCGGCAAGAAATCAGTCTCACTTTCCCCACAAGACTCACTGGCACTGCCTTTAGTAGGGGGGGGGGGGGGGAGGGAGGTGGGCTGTGTGTGTGTGTTATGACTGCTGACAGGGGGTACCTTCACGGATTTACCGTATGATATACTGCGGGTTTGGCGGCGGCGATCCAGTCACGAGTTTGACTCACCGGTGGGAAGACCGTTGCATAATTGGTGGGAGGGTGGGGGCGGGGGGGGGGGGGGGGGTGGGCAGTGTAGTACGGCCTAGACGAAGTAACTTAGTCGTGCCACCCTCCGGCCCGCAAAACATAACATTGAACCGGCTGAACCTGGCCGGGCGGCCGCCGGAGGGCCGGGGCGGGATGGGGCGGAGCAACCGAGTCGGGAAGAGGAGGGGCCGGTTGGGGGGTGGGGGATAGACAAACAAAAGCAAAGGAAAGCCTGAAACAAATGTAACGTAAAAATCAAAATCTCTCTCCCCCCCCCCCCCCACCCCTTCCCCCACTCGGCCCCGGCCACCGCCCGCAGGACTGGGCCGAGTGACTCTGACTCGGCCGGCTTGCAGGCTCAGTACAGGGCGGCGGGGGGCTGAAACCCCTCCATAAATGGATGAAACGAAATACAATCACGAGAACAACAACAAGAAAAAAACAACAACCCCAAAAACCCCGCTAGTCATGCATCTATTATTTTTGTTCAGATTTTCTTCTACCTGTTTACACTGATCTTCAATCCACTTATTCTTTGCCTTTTTCAAGATCAGTGTAAACACGTAGAAGAAAATTTGAACAAAAATAATAGCAAAAAGCATACCAGCTGGTGAAAGACCTGACCAGTGTAAAACGCTCCTCGATCATTCAAGATAGTGAAGGGAACTGTCTTACGAAGACCAAGACATACTGAAGAGATGGACAGAGTACTGCTCAGATTTGTACAACCACCGAGCTACAGGGGACCCAGGCATACTTGTCAACCCACCCGTGACCAACAATGGCAATTATCCCATCCTCCAAGAAGAAGTCAGAGCCTGGGCTGCAGTGAAGTCGCTGTAAAAAAGGCAAGGCAGCAGGAGCAGACAACATCCCTGCAGAGCTAGTCCAAGAAGGGGGAGAAGACATGATAAGCGCCTTACTAACAATCTGCAATAAGATCTGGCAGTCAGGGGATTGGCCCACACCATGGATCCAATCACTTATAATAACTCTCCCCAAAAAAGGCAACTTGCATCAATGCCAGAATTATCGCACGATCAGTCTTATATGCCACCCAAGCAAAGTCATGTTAAAGATCCTACTGAACAGGCTGAAGCCACAGGCAGAGGAAATCGGCATAGCTGAGCTGAGGAACAGGCAGGCTTCAGACCAGGGCGCAGCACAACTGAGCAGATCTTCAACCTGAGAGTTCTGTGTGAGAGGTACCTCCAGCACCAGCAAGACCTCTATCATGTCTTTGTGGATTTTAAGAAAGCGTTTGACAGGATGTGGCATGCAGCCCTTTGGTCATCCACCATCATGAAGCTATACAACATCAATGCCAACCTGATCAAAGTCATAGCAAACCTTTACAACAAGGCAACCAGCGCAGTCTGCTTCAACGGCAAAATAGGAAACTGGTTTAGGACTACAGTCGGAGTCGGCAAGACTGCTTGCTCTCACCTACTCTTTTCAACATCTTCCTGGAAAGAATCATGACAGACGCTCTGAAAGATCATGAAGGAACTGTCAGTATTGGAGGCCCAGAACAATCACGAACTTGCGCTTTGCAGACGACATTGATGGCCTTGCAGGAACAGTGAAGGAGCTAGCTCAGCTGGTGGAAAAGCTGGACAGTACAGCCATTGCTGCGTATGGGATGAAAATCAGTGCAGAGAAGACCAAACTGACTGATGACAAATAAACCAGTGGCATTGGCACTGACCGTCATTAGTTGGAAGCCAAAAACTGGAAACAGTTAATAAATTTAAATACTTAGGTGCCATTGTGACAGATGAGGGATCAAAACCAGAAATACTGTCCAGGACTGCGCAGACAACAACAGCACTGACAAGATTGAAGACCATATGGAAGGACAGAAACACCATACTCTGCTCCAAGACTGATCAGACTGATGCGCTCCTTAGTCCTCTCAGTGTTCTTGTATGCGGCCTGTGAGTCATGGACCCTCACAGCAGACCTTGAAAGGAGGATACAAGCCACTGAAATGAGATGAGATGCATTTTATACAGAGACTGATCACATCACGAACGAGGAAGTGCCGCGGGCAGCAGAATCAGGCAAGCCATCGGGCCCTATGAAGACCTATTAGCCATTATGAAAAAAACGCAAACTGAAATGGTATGGGCATGTCACGCGTTCAGCAGGGCTTGCCAAAACAATCCTGCAAGGCACTGTGCAAGGAGGACGAAGGAGAGGAAGACAGAGGAAAAGATGGGAGGACAATATCTCAGAGTGGACAGGACTGAGGCTGGGCGATACTATGGCAGAGAACAGAGAGGAATGGAGGGAGCTGGTTGCCAAGTCATCAGTGGTGCCCCAACGGTCGGCAAGACTACGGGATATAGATAGATAGAATAGTCATGCATCATTTTTTTTTAAAAATCCAATTCAGTGTGAGTATCTCTGGTTAGACTGACTGAGACGGAGAGCCGGAGTGAGAGAGCCGAGAGACGGAGCCCGGAGAAAGAGAGGGCATGACCATACAGCAGTCATGCGCGGTGAACTCGAAAGTACTTCCGCTTTTGGTGCTAAGGGAGGAAGGCACGTTTACTTCCAAATGAGCTTCTCATGTTTTCTCTACCTTGAAACTTTTTGAACGAACGAGCCATGTGGCACATGGACGCCAGGATAGCGTTGCTTGTTATCTGCTGCGTTTTTCTGCCAGTGCACAGCCATGTTCGCTTCGTGTGTCCGCGGCCAGCGAGCCCCAGATCAGACATTTCATTTTCTAATGAGGTCAGTGGATTTATCGATTTAGGATCGTTCAGCTATAAACATATCAAACTTTCTGCAGATGTCACGTAGTCACAAGTTTTCATGTGTGCACTTTGATTTTAGTACCATGACTACCACACTGTTCGATGAAATCTCGGTGCAAAGGCAGGAAGCCGCGCTATCGGCAGGTGCTTGTCTCTGTCGTGCTGCTGATGAAGGGATGGCCAGGAAAGGGGTGGGGGGGGGGGGGGGGGGGGACGCAGTCGTAGGTTACTTTCATGAAGATCAACAAAACATAACTCGTAGGAGTTAGAACTCTTACATGATCAGAAACAGAAAGTAATGGTTTGGGATGAGGCTTGAGGCTGGTTCTTGAAAGTTCATTCAACTTCAAGATCTATACAGATTGATGATCTAGATTTGAGTGGCTTCCGGTATGTTTCCATGGAAATATACACATTGTATGCAAGCACCCCATGGCTCTCACTGGAGTGAATTGTTAGAAATTATTTTCGGGCTTTCGTCACTTGCCCAGCCACGTTCTGACAATATAAGGTAAGAAAAACTTCAGTACACCTTGCTGCAGGGCTGCAATACAACTACAAGGGATATCTCATCTGTCAAAACAGTCAATGAAGGAATGTGTAGTTTTGTATCTGCATCAATAGTTGTCATCCGCTTTGACCACCTTTTGAGTTGTGATGTGCATATTCAAGAGTCTTATGAGTCACTACTCACTTGTAGTTGTATTAAAAAATGTAAAAAAACAACGTGCTTTCAACATTGTCTGTGTCTTTAAACATTAGAGTGAGCACTATATGGCTGTTTTCGGGTTAAGCATGTTCCCATGCTTATAAAGTTAGGGAACAAAATCAGATTGCATGGTTCTTTCACATCTTGCGGCCTAGCTGGAATTTTAATTTGGTGTTGGCACAAGGCTGCATGTGTCAGTCGTCTGCTTGGGTCCGATGGCGAGGCCGCTAAGTGTACTGTTCTCACTTGAAATGACTATTTTATTACACCACATCAGTGTACATAATTCTTGAATGAACTTAGCACATTGGTACTCAGATATTTGAGAAAGTTTTCAAGTCAGGTCAATCTTTGGTCGACTCAACACACAACTCAGTCATTTAAAATTATCAAATCATGTTAGTCTTACAATGAATCATAGAGTGTGTTGACTTCTTGCTGTTTCTGATTGGATTTTCAGTAATAGTGGAGACTTAAGCTGTAGACCACGGATTAGCAGATCATGTTGGCAGTCAGCACCATATTCTGGTATACGTCTGGTATGGTGTCAATTAAGTTGCTGAGTCAGTCTTATCATTACATGTATGATATACTGGGTGGTTCTGATAAATAGTAAATTTGTAATGAAAATAATATGTACTCATGCCTTCACTTATGTTGAATTGTTTTTTGTTTTTGTAAGTATGCACCAAAGTTCTCATTTTAAACAGTAATAATTGCAGTTGTGTCAGTTTACACTGCATCTGAGTCCAAAACAGTTAAAAAGTTAAAATCACCTCAATGCTTTTACTTTGTTTCATTCTCAAATACGTTACCATTAGAACTGAAAAGCACACGCATGACAATCTGGGGTGATCACACGGCTTTGTCATTGAGAGCAGTGATGCCAATACTCACAAAATGACGTGAGAAGAGCCAGCTGCAAAAGAATGTTCTTGCAAGGCAGTAACATGGATGTTTGCATGTAAGGGAATAAAATCTGCTGCTGGACCTATTGAACAATTATTTGTGGAAGAGCACTGAGATTCTTGCTCTTTCAAGCAAGACGTGCACATTCCACAAAAGATGAACATGAAATATAGGTTTCTTCACTGACGCCTTGTTCACACACAGCTTTTTCTTTTTGTTTCTTGTTGGTCTTGCCAATCTCCGTAATTAGCAGCAGACTTACTTACTGTCAGTGCTGGCCAGCAAATAGAATTCAATTTTGTTTTCTGGCCAAGCTGGATCTCTGACTGAAAGGCTGGCTAAATGTTTGTGCATGTACTGTACGGTGCACACCTCTTGCTAAGAGTAAGAATCGCAAGTGGGTAAGTTTCCCAATAATTCATGAGAGAACCATGATTATACAGTGTTTGTTGTCTGAAATTTCCCATTCACCTTTTCCCACACTTAAAGCCACATGGCCCACTGGAAATGGAAAGTAACATGATAAGCATGCATGATTTACACAAACTGCATACTGTTTGATACCTCGGGGGTGCATTTTAAATTCCATTCTGCCCTAGCACACTACAGCAGTTGATCGACCATGGTCGTTGAAGTGTCATTCAGAATAGTTTGGTGCCTTGTTAGTGTCATTGTCAGTGTGTTTCCTTAACTATAAGTATAATAATTATAGTCTTCAGAGGACAGTTCACAAATTTAGGGATTTTGACAATTGAGATCCATGTGTTTCGTCATTTATTTACTCTTAAACTCCCAGAACTAAATGACTTCCATTCTGTCGAATGTTTCTGGGAGTTTAAGAGTTTAAAAACTATGTGCAGTTTAGTGCTTATGTGCTTATTGAAATTTGAACTCGGGACTGAAAATGGCAGAGTGTTTTGTGACCCCAGACAGGAACTTGCCTCCTGAACAAATACAAACCAAGGAGCTCAGAAATATTTTTGAGTCTGAACAACTGATCCTCCGATTAGATGACCGTGATTTAGAGGCTGCCATAGGGCTGCTAAGAAGACAATGTTTTATGTTAGCCAAAGTCAGTTATCTTTTGTACACTCTGACAGTCTAGTATCTAATATAATATCTGGTTCTTGATGCATCTGATGTGTGTGTGTGGAGTATGCAGCTGTTTTATAATGTATGTCAGGCGAGGATACCACCATGGTTTTTGACACATCATGAAACACATAGGGCTCTGAATTTCTGTTTAACTTTAAATCTCAGATTGACATCTTGGAGATTGTGTGTTACTAACTTATCACTAAATTTGTGAACTAATCCAAAGTTTCAAAGCTTGGCTAGCATGGAGGATGAAATTCACTTGCAGAATGCTTAATGTGAGGGGATTTTTGTTGGGCAAGTCAAAGTCATGTTTCAGAGAGCCCAAATGGCAAAAGCAGAAACTGTTCAGGCTACCAGAAAAAAATTGGACTCCTAGTACTCCTAGATTTCACTTGGATAGTACTAGTAGTCCCAATGACTACTACAGTACTAGGGTCATAGAACATTTGGTCTTCACTGGGCATGAGGCATTGCTTGTATATATATATAAAATTTGTATGAATTCTCTCACGCTTTGTTACAGCCATACACTCAACCCATTTAACCCCAAGGCCGCATTTCCCAAATTTTTGAAGTGTCACTTCACAACTCGGTACCTGTTCCAGGAGATGGATCGAACATGATAATTCAAGGGTCGTGACAGATTAGCTTGGCGCCAAGCTAATCTGGTGCGACCCTTGAATTACCATGGTCGATCCATCTCCTGCTATAGGGCGCTGGGGATACACCTTTTGGCTGTGGGTAACATTTTGTTGTGATTTTCCTACTGTAATTGTAACAGAAACGCCACTTTACAGCCAAAGGGTTAAATACATACCACCCTCATTTTGAGGTACGTCTGGTGTTGATCTCTTGTCACTGTCAGTAAAAAAAAGGCATAGTCTGTCATGAACCTCTGTAGCCATGCCTGTTTCATCTTGCAGATTTTATGGGGGCTGATTGTGCGTTTTATTTGTCTGAGTGCAGACAGTGAATTCCTGTGGAGTGGAGGAGGATGCGTTTAACAAAGAGTACATGGTTATCAACCCAGGGCTGTTTACGCTTCGTTTTGAAGAGACACGATTTCACAAAAGTAAGTTGGTTTTTGTTGCTAGAACACCATTTGACCGTAAGTGGCAAAGAACCTTGTGAGGCCTTGCACCTGCTGGAACATGAGGTTTTAACTTTGTTACCTGTTGTGAACATATCCTATTTTGTAAAATTTGTATTCCTTTTTTATGGCTGGGGTTTTTTGGTGTTGATTTATCATTTTTCTGTTACAGATTCCCCATTCCGCGTGAGTCTGCATGATATTGACAGCAATGACACCTGTCTTCTCCTGGACCACATTCCCCATAACAACCACCTGCTGATCACTGATGCATGCTCCGCAAATGTGAGTATGCCACCTGTGTGTGCTGGTCTGTGATTTTGGACCTTACGGCTCTGCCAGAGCCATAAGGTCCAAAATCTCAGACCAGCACATGATAAATGTGTGTGATACCTTTGTGAGTAAAGGATAGGGTGGTGGTGATTTGGGGGTGTACATGGGTGAGGTATGTAGTCTTGTGATTACCATGTGTTTGTAGGTCTGTTTGAGACTTTACTAATACTATGTTTTCATTTCAATCACAGTGCCTAGAAACCAGGCTTTTCTGGCTCGGGCTATCATGTTTGGTTCATATCAGCCGGAAATAAAATTATGTTTAAAATGTATGTTGTTGTGCTGTGGAATGGAACAGGTTATGATAAATGCTGCACTCAGTATGAGTATAGCACACTAATGGTGTGGTGGTTATTGGAAAATTTAATTGTTTTATTTTTAGCACAAAGGCACTTTATGTCAAAGAACCATGATTATTGTGTTGCTATAACATGTTCACTGTTAAACATGACAGTGGGAGATCGATTGGCAATAGTTCAGTTATACTCAGTATAAGTTATAGTGGCAGATTAACCCATTCAGTTGTGATGCACTACAGCAGGAGATGTATCGATGATGATAATTCAAGGGTACTGCCAGATTAGCTTGGCGCCTGATGGCGCCAAGCTAATCTGGCATTACCTTTGAATTATCATCGTCGATACATCTCCTGCAGCTAGTGCATAGTCGTTGAGTGATACCTCCAAAATTTGTAAAATGTGTCTGTGGGGTTACTGGGGTAACTAAAAGGATTAACTTGGCGCCTTCGAAGATGCCTAGTCTGGTACAACCCTTGAACTAACATTGCCGATCCATCTCCCACAGCTGGTACAGTCTTTAAATGCCTCTCAAGGTGGCAAAGTCAATTTTAGGTATGGATGAGTGAATAATTTGTCATCATCACCATGGTTTTCGGCCCTAATTCTTAACCCTTTGGCTGTCCTTAGCGCTGTTTATTGAGGTTAATCGCCAGGACAAAAAGTTTTACCAACAGCTAAAGGGGTAGTTTGGCCCTTATTCTAGTGTTATTATTGCCACTAGTTTACTAGAATCACCTGTATTATTTGCGTTTCAGGCCAATCGTTACCCACTGGGCGTGTGTGGAGGCAGCACATACTACATCACAGTCAAAATCCCAGACGTCGAGTGTAACCGCTGTTACCTGCAGCTCACCTTTTCACGTCTGGATCTTCCTAACCATGGTGAGTGATAACATAACTTCGATAAACATTAATCTTTAACTCACAAAAAGGACCTTCATTCTGTAGAATGGACGTCATTTAGTTCAGGAAGTTTAAGAGTTAAACATAAATAAATTATGATCAGAAATGGTGGTGGGGGAAGTATTTCATAGTTTTGTTGAACATTCTAAATATAGCCCTCTTGCGCATGCAGTCACAGGTGCTCTGTACAGTTGCCTGCATGCACAAGTTGAACTTGGTACAGAGATACCTGATGATAAGACCTTCCTATGGATACTTATTTGAGTGATCCTTCCTAAAGGTCAATGGTCAAGAGAGGTCAGCAAATGTGTGAAAAATGCCTATTCCTTGATAGTTTGTTTTTGTTGTTGGCACTTTTGCAGACTTTTATTAACTCATTTGAGACGTCCCGCATATCCAGATGCGGCATGTCTCGAATGGGTTAAGCCTTTTAGCCCCCATGGATGCTTTTCCCAAACTTTGGAAGTGTTACTGAACGACTATGTACCAGTTGCAGGAGGTGGATTGATCATGATAATTCATGGGTAGTGCCAGATGAGCTTGGTGCCTTCAGGTGCCAAGTTCACCAGGCACTACCCTTGAATTATCATGATCAGTCCATCTCCTGCTGCAGGGTCCTAGGGCTAAATGGGTTAATTAAACTTGGCACATGGATAGCTGATGATAAAAGCTTCCTATGCATGCTAATTTGATTGTAGACTCAAGGAAGGACAATAAACATGTGAAAAATGCATATTATTTTGTTAACAAAACATAGATTTCTGAAGTCCTATGACCAACTCTTTAATTTTGCCGAGACACAGAACTTGCTCAGATCAGTGGAGTGACATTTTGGAAAGGTCATGGTCACAGAAATTATGCGGATTGCTCATGCACATGAACCACCATGAGGGCTTTGCTGTTCTTTTTTTCAGATGTTTCCTGTAATTTAAACAATGGGACTTGCCAGGGATATGTCAGCTGTGCCAACATCAGGATTAGGTTTGTAACCACTTATTTATTTTTCATTTTATTGAAGCCCTCATTGATTAGTTAGTTTATCTTGTTTGTTTATTATGATTTATTATTAAATGTATTTGTAGTGATCATTAGGTTAACTGAAATTGGGTTAATTTTAATTAGTGTCATGATCATGAGTTTTTCTAAAGTCAAGAAAAAATTAATCAAGAGAATTTAACTGCTGCGTCCAAACCAGATGTAATGTGTATTAGTTTCACTACCAGTACCAGCACAGTGTAGGCTTTTGTATTAACCCATTTAGCCCCAGTCCCTACAGTGGGAGATTGATTGACCATGATAATTCAAGGATAGTGCCAGATTGCCTACAATAAAAAGTGCCTGTGAGTGTGTGTGTGTGTAGGTGGTGTGTGGGGTGGGGGGGGGGGGGTTGGGTGGGGACTTAGATAGCCCCAACTAATTACAGCGCGACGTGAATCAACCATGATAATTCAAGGGTAGTGCTAGATTGGCTTGGCGCCTTTAGGCACCAAGCTAATCTGGCACTACCCTTGCTAATCTGGCACTACCCTTGAATTATGGTCAATCCATCCCCTGCAACTGGTACATAGTCATTAGGCAACACGTCCAAAATTTGAGAAATGGGACGTTGGGGCTATAAGGGTTAATGTGGAATTTTGTATTAATATTTATCTATTAGTGTCTAGTGGAACATTGCTGTGTTCTTCTGTAAGACGTGAACCCTTGAAACGCCACAGCAGGAGATGGATCGACTGTTGTAGTTCTTCTTCTTCTATAGCGTTCCCGAGATGTCAAGATTGGTTGTTGAGATGAAGTTCGTGGTCTGCAGTAGGTCTAGAATGGATCCCCAGAGTGTGTTGTTGTAGTTCAATGCTTGTGGCAGATTAGCTTGGTACCTTCTCAGGTGGCACTAACCTTGTACTATTATGGCTGGTCTATCTCCCACAGCTGGCTGGTACACAGTCTTTGTAGTTACCTCCTAAAATTGTGAAAATCATATTGTTTTTTCAAAATACATTACCAATGACATTAATGGGTAGCCGATGATGTCGTCATTGTCCATGACTTCTATTTGTGGGTGTGGGTGTGGCTGGCCAAGCCAATCCTGGAGCCACACTAGCGAGAGCAATGGGGGCACTGGAACGTAGCTGTAGGGAGAGTCGACGCTGTCTTTCTGCGAGCTCTGGCACTGGTGATCCATTCGCGCCGATTTTGTTCAAAGAGCGTGCAGGCTTTCCTGGTGGCGGCACGCCAGCCAGATCTGTCTTGTGCTTGTGCTTCAAGCTCCTTAACTGGGAAGACGCAGTACTTGAGGCTGTCTTTTAAGCAGTCTTTGAAGCGTTTCTTTGGCCGTCCTTGCTTCCTGTGGCCTGTTGAGAGTGCACCATACAGGAGTTGGCGTGGCATACGAGAATCATCCATGCGTATGACATGACCTGTCCAGCGAAGTTGTGTCTTTAAGATCAAGGCTTCAACACTCACTAAGCCAGCATTGTCCAGGACTTCCAGGTTTTTCACCTTGTTTTGCCATTTGATGCCCATGAGTGAGCGCAGGGATCTCATGTGGAAACGTTCAAGCTGCTTGAGGTGCTTTCTGTACAGCGTCCATGACACAGCCGTAGAGGAGGCTGGGGAGGACTACTGCCTTGTAGACTTTGATCTTGGTGGAGAGCTTGACGTTGTTATTCAACACACGAGTGCGCAGACGACCCAGGGCTTGGCTGGCTTTGCTGATGCGAGCTGCGATTTCCTTGTCGATAGTACCGTCAGAAGAGATGATGCTCCCTAGGTACCTGAACTGGTCGACAGTCTTCAGCTCGGTGCCTTCCATATACACTTTGGGTGGGGGGGCTTTTGTGCCTGGGGCTGGTTGGTGCAGGACCTTGGTCTTGTTGAGACTGATTGTGAGGCCAAACAGTTGAGAGGCTTCCGAGAACCTGTTGACGATAGTCTGGAAGTCAGGCGCCATGTGCGCCATCAGTGCACAGTCATCGGCAAACAGCGCCTCAAGGATCAGTCTCTCGATGGATGGTCTTGGTCCTGGTGTTCAATCGACGGAGGTCGAAGAGAGAGCTGTCTAGTCTGTACTTCAGGTACACTTCCTTCTCAAGGTCGCGTACTGCATGGGCCAGGACACACATGAAGAACAGGTTGAACATCACGGGGGCAAGAACACAACCTTGTTTCACACCGTTGGAAATGTCGAAGGGTGCGGATGTGTCGCCGTTTGACTGGACAACTCCTACCATTCCATCATGGAAGAGGCAGATGATGTTGGTGAAATTCCTGGGGCAGCTGACCTTTGCGAGGATGACCCAAAGCGCTTCACTGTTCACGGTGTCGAATGCTTTGGTCAGATCTATGAAGACAGCGTAGAGGTCCATGTGCTACTCAATTCATTTCTCCTGGACCTGTCTCACAGAGAAGACCATGTTGACTGTGCTGCGGCCGGGTCTGAAGCCTCACTGAGTCTCTGGGAGTGCTTCCTCAGATACAGAGCTGATCAGGCGGTTGAGGATGACTCTTGCGAGGATCTTGCCAGCAATGGACAAGAGTGAGATCCCTCGGTAATTGGCACAGTCTGCTTTGCTGCCCTTGTTCTTGAACAGGGAGACGATTGTAGCATCTCTAAATTCCTGTGGCATGTTCTCCTCTGCCCAGATGCATGTCAGAATGTGGAGGTAGGCGTCACCAATGGCATTACTATATGGAATACACTCTATAGCCTAACGATTTCAGCCCAAAGTTGTGTCCCCTGCACAACTGGGGAGGAGACACCGGGGATCCATGTATAGGAGCCCGGGTGGCCTCCCCCTACCACCCTATTCCGGCATGCATGGGGCGAAAGCTCCCCAGTTTCACTCTTAGCTCGACCGTTAGCCTTGCTCCGTGTTAGCGACCGGTTTCTTCATACTCATTCTTGGATTTTCTACGAACTTTCCTTGGCTTTGCCTCGGGTATAAATCTACTGTGTAGCGCTGACAGTCCTTCATAGGTGTGATTCTACACCTTCAGCGGACTCCTGATTGTTAGACTTGGCACCTTTTGGCTCGTCGGCCTGGTGCTTGACTTTCTGTGTACCCTTACGTTGGCGGCGGCCTCGTGGCTCGGCTTGTGACTTGTGCTCTCCTTCGTGACTGTGTGACTTTGTGGAGAGAGTATTTGGTGAACTCTTCCCGGCGGACTTTGTACGACGGACATTATGGCAGCTTCACTTATGAGAACGTGCCTTCTTTGTGGGGATTTCCAGTGGCCTTCATACGCTCACATCTCCTGCCTTCCGTGTTCGGGCTGCTCTTCCGACAGGACCTGTAACGTGTGCGCCGATTGGAGAGAGGACCGGTGGTCCCAGCTGTGGGACTTCTACAGGCGCGACCGTCCTTCCCGGCCCTAGCAGGCTCCGCGCACGATGGCGTCGCTCCGTCGGCTCGGCGGACCCCTCTGCGCTCTGTCGTCTGGGCCGTCCGGCCCGCAGGTAAGTCTCCTTCTTGTACTGTAACCACATTAGAACTCCCTCCCCGCTCCGAGGCTTCCGAGCGGGACAGGTGAGTGTTGAAGTCTCGCTCCCCACGCTCCGTTTCTTCTGAGCATGGCCTGAGCTATAGGATTTTGCTTCCCCCCCCGCTCCGATTTGCCTGAGCGGGCCCGGCGAGCAGAGCGTATGTCCATGCCCTCCCGCTCCGTCTCTTCTGAGCGGTCACGGCGCCACAAGCGCAAACACAGGAAGAGAGAGAGGTAGTAAAAGTAGAGGTTCTCCCTCACGCTTCGCGTCGACTGAGTGTGACCCGAGACGATTATTTGGACCGCCCCCCGCTCCGAATTGTCCGAGCGGGCCCAGCGAGCCGCACGTACGTCTCCCCTCCCCCCCCCCCCCTCCCTAGATCGTTTTCATGGACGACCCTTGGACTCAGGCTCCAGAAGACCGGCTCTAGGCAGAAGCTCTGCGCGGAGAAGTGACGGCCTTGCTCTGCAAGGCTGCGACAGAAATAGTCTCCTGACACAACTCGCTGGCGTTCTACAGCCGACTCTTCGTCGTCCCCAAGCCAGGTGGCAAGTGGCGAATGATCATCGACCTGTCGGCGCTAAACAAGTTCATTTCGGCACCACTTTCGGATGGAGACAGCCAGGATTCTCTGCGTAGTCGTCCGGCCGATGGACTACGCTATCAGCCTCGATGTATCAGACGCTTATCTACACGTACCGGTTCTTCCGTCTTCTCGGCGGTATCGTCGTTTTGCCTTTGGCGGAATTGTCTACCAGCTCCGAGCCCTTCCCTTCAGCCTCATCATCAGTCCTTGGGTTTTCACGAGGCTCCTCGACATGGTAATGGCCAGCTTCCGTCAGCGATCCCTGAGTCTGTCCTCCAACTACCTGGACAACTTGCTACTGCGCAATCTGATCGCCACGGCTCTCGAAGAGGACATAGACGCCCTACTCACTCTCTTGCACCGCCTCGGGTTCTTAGTCTATCCGGGCAAGTCGGATCTCAACCCTTCACACCGCTTCTTGCTCTTAGGAATGGAATTCCCGACCGACCTCAACCTGGTCCGTCTACCGTTGGCTTGGCGGCAGAAGTTCGCCGAACTCGCTCATCAATTGGAGTTAGGGTCCTCCTTCCCAGCCAGGGTCTGGTTTCTACTCCTGGGACTGCTCAGCGCGGCGGCGAACTTGTTACACTTAGGCAGGCTCTACTCTCGCCCGCATCAGCTCCACCTTCTCCTACATTGGCGCCCCTCCACCGACCTGACGGATCCGGTTCCGGTTACTCCGCTGACCCGGCCCCACCTCCAGAGGTGGGTGGACCTAGCTTGGCTCTCGACGGGCGTGCCCCTGCACTCCCCTCCGCCCCCGTGGGTCCTCTGCACCGACGCGAGCCTGTTGGGCTGGGGCGCGCACCTGTTACCGGACTTTGTCTCGGCCTCTCACCTTTGGCCTCGGGCCTGTGTGGACAAACACATCAACTGGCTGGAGTTGAAGGCGGTGTGGTTAGCCCTCACTGGCTGGCAAGTGACCCTGTCCAACCAGGAGGTCCTCGTACTTTCGGACAACTCGACAGTGGTGGCCTACATACAGAACCAGGGGGGGCACTCACTCTCCATCCCTGTGCTTCCTCCTTTACCATCTCCTGCGATGTTGCAGGGACCGGGGCATTACTCTTCAAGCCCGCCACATCCCAGGTCGCCTGAACGTCGTCGCAGATGCCCTGTCCCGCCGCGGACAGCTCCTCCACACGGAATGGTCCCTGCGCCCCGACATCTTTCGCCTGATCTGCTCGCGATAGGAGACGCCCTTAGTCGACCTGTTTGCCACCAGGTGGAACAACCAGCAATCGGCTTTGTCTCTCCCGTTCCGGACCCGCTCGCCTGAGCAGTGGACGTGCTCTCCATCCCTTGGGACGGCTTGATCGTGTATGCCTACCCTCTGTCAGTACTGGTGCCGAAGTACCCAAGGAAATTGCAGGGATGTTCCGCATTTGTCCTGTTGGTGGCCCCCTTCAGCTGGACCAAGAGCTCTAGCTACGGACCCGCCTTTCGCGCTCCCCCCCCCCCCTCCCTTGCCGTTGATGCTCAAGCAGCCCCGGCAGGCGCTCTTCCACCCGTGCCCAGAGTGACTCCTCCTACACACCTGGAGGTTGTCCGGCAAGTCCTCACCGCTAGAGGTTTCTCGGATGCTGCAGTGGCGGCGATTGCGGCAGCCCGCAGACTGTCTACCCGGAAGGTCTACGACGGCATGTGGAGAGTCTTCCAGTCGTGGTGTGCCACCCAGCGGCTACCCCCCCCCCCCCCCCCCACGAATTAACTACCCCCCAACTGGTGGAATTCTTCCTGTGGCTCTTCGACGACCAAGGCTTAGCGCCTATTACCATCAAGGGTTATCGCGCCATGCTGACGGACACTTACCGCCACTTGGGCCTCCCAGATCCAGGCGCTTGGTAAGATCTGTTGGCGCATTTTGAACTCCGACGTCCAGGCTCTCATTCCCTCTTACTTCAGTGGAACCTCACCTGGGTTCTGACGTGGCTAAATTCGGATCGCTTTGAACCCCTGCCTTTGGCACGGTTCTCGGACTTGACCCGGAAAACATGTTTTCTCCTGACCCTCGCCACAGCGTCCCACGTGAGCGAGCTTCATGCGCTCTCGGTACGCCCTGCGTGTTGCAGTTTGAGCCGTTGGCTCAGCGCAGCTTCTCACGACCCGTCCTTTTGGCCAAGAGCCGGCCTCCCTTGGCTGCACCCCAGATGCTGACCGTTTGTCCGCTGAGAGGGACGACCGACCCCATGGGTCGCATCAACAGGACCCAGTCCGGGCACTGCAGAATTTCCTGCGTCACTCAAAGCCACGCCGGTTAAGGCGTACCCGCCTCTTCCTACCTCTTCCACCAGGCAGGCCGGGTTTCTCGGCCCAGACTTTTCGTCCTGGCTGCGGTGGGTGACTCGGCCTACCAAGACCTCTCCTCGGATGGGGATAGACGGTTGCAGATCTGGGCGCATGAAGTACGAGCAGTAGCCCCCAGCGCGGCCTTTGACCGCAACTGCTCGGTTAAAGACATTGGGACGGCGGTAGGCAGGCGTGCAGACTCCACCTTCACCCGCTTCTACCTCCACAACCTATGCGGCCAGTGTGACTTCCTGCCCATGGTGGGCGACATCGCCGCGGCCCACCACTCCCTCCGCGCCACAGGCGCCATAGACACTTCTTAACTGAAATCGTCAGGAGTGCTCCTTGTGGGCCGGCGGAGGGTGTTAGGTACAGGGGATTGGGGTGTCAGCACCCTCCTCCTCTTCGCTATTCTTCCATATAGTAATGCCATCGGTAATGTATTTTGAAAAAACAAATGAATTTTTTTTCTAAAATGTATTTTAAAAAAAAATACTTACCAATGGCTTTACTCGGGTGGCCCTCCCACCTGCCCCGCTTGCCTCCTTGGCTAAGTTTTGTTGGCTAAGCGTGAAACTGGGGAGCTTTCGCACCACGCATGCCGGGATAGGGTGGTAGGGGGAGGCCACCCGGGCTCCTATACATGGATCCCCGGTGTCTCCTCCCCAGTTGTGCAGGGGACACAACTTTGGGCTGAAATCGTTAGGCTATAGAGTGTATTCCATGTAGTAATGCTATCGGTAAGTATTTTTCCAAAAAATACATTTTAGAAAAAAGATTCATTTTTTGGCTCATGTGCAAAGCAAAATTGAGTTTATGTTCAGTGGTTGTCCAATTGTCGTCAGTCCATTGTGGTCCGTAATAATAATACATGGACCACAATGTTTGTATTATTGTAACGCCACCTATCTCGTTTGTGAGAGGTTCGTAATAAACTTTAAGTTGGCATTTTCTTGGAGACTATTCAAGCCACAGTCTTCACACTTGACCCAAGGATACTTTGTGGCAAGGCCTTTCTAAACATATCAAATTCGGTGATCTTTCTCAAAGGTCAAGGTCACTTGGGAGGAGAGAATATACAAATTAGCCTTTTTTGGGACAAAAGTTGATTTTTCTCAAAAACTATTTTCCACTCCAAGCCCACACTTGGTATAGAGATATCTGATGGTGAGACCTTTCTATGCATACTAATTTGGTCAAGGTCAAAGGTCACAAGAGTTGAACAATGTTTGTAAAATGCAATTTGTTTTTAGAATTTGAGTGTCCATCAGCATTTTTGCAAACTTTTTAGTCAAACATGACACAGAGGTCAAGGAGGACAAAGGAGAGGAAGACGGAGGAAAAGATGGGAGGACAATATCTCAGAGTGGACAGGACTGAAGCTGGGTGATACGCTGAGAATGGCAGAGAACAGAGAGGAATGGAGGGAGTTGGTTGCCAAGTCATCAGTGGTGCCCCAACAGTCGGCAAGACTACGGGATATAGATAGATAGATAGATAGATAGACACAGAGGTAGCTGATGACAAGACCTTACTATACATACTAAATGAGTTGGCCTCTTGATAAGGTCAAAGGTCATGGAGGGTTGATAAATATATGTGAAAAATGCATAGATTTTGAGAAAGCGTGGATTTCGCTGATACAGAAACTTTGTTAAGACACTTGATTACTTTCTTATTTCATTGACCTATGGGAAGGGTCCAAGTCACAAAGGTGACGCTTTGTTTCCTCAAAAACATTACCGATGACATTATTGTCTGGAAGTGTCTACTACTTACTCAATTTGAGCCTAAGAACCTGTTGTGTTCCTACACAACCCGGGAGGATCAGTCATTCTACTTAGCTCATGCTGTTCAGAATGTGTGTAGACTACAGGACCTGGACCGGTTTTCACCAGTTCTTAAAGGGCCGGTCACCTTTGGATTACTGTGTTCCTTGGACTTGTGTGCTTTTGTGTTCCCTTGTGTGCTTTGGATTACGGTGCTTCGGGGAGGGGGGGGGGGAGGGGGGGGGGGGCTGTGGTTTCTGGCTCTCCTCTCCGTGGTGTTTTCGGTGGTTGAGTGCGGACTTCGAGTCGCGGACCCACCCAGGACTTCTTCCACCGACGCTCGCTGTGGGTACCATGGAGGTTCCTTCCCCCGTCCCCACAACTCGGGAGAGGTAAGGTTTCGGTCCCAACCCTCAGCTGGCCCCCGGACTGGGTGCCTGCTTCGGTTTGAGGCTTTGTTTTCGATCGTACAGCTTCACGCCGATCTCTCGTTCTCATTGGCGGGGCCTCGCAGTGCCTGCGCACGGTCGCCTGCCATGTCTGATTTATGTTGCAGTAGCCAAGTGCTCACCTGCCAGCGGTGCGGCGACTTTCAGTGGCTGAGCGATACCCACAAGTTCTGCCTTCCCTGTGCTGGATGCGCGTCTGACCACACCTGTGATGTCTGTGTAGCCTGGCCGGAACAATGCTGGTCGCAGCTGTGGGGGTTTTACCGGCGCGAGCACCCAACGCCGGCAAGTGACCGTTCGTCCTTCGTGGAGCCCCCCTCCGTGCCCGGCGCTGTACCCAGATGCGCTCGCTCTGATCTTGGGGAACGGACGACACGACGGACACTTGAGCCCAGCTCTTCACACAGGACTGCGTCATTCGTGACTCCTGCCTGGACAAAGCCCGCTGACTCTTACGGAGAGTCCGCATTAGGGCAGAGCGCCTGCCTTACGGAGGCAGGCCTGCAGAGACGCGCATTGCGCCATCATTTGTCCACTGACAGTCCTGAGAGGTCTCGCCAGGAGAAACCCACGTACTCTTACGGAGAGTCGCTAAGTCGGCAGAGTGCCCGCTTTATGGAGGCAGGCCAGCAGAGACCCATGTCCAAGTGTCCATGGACTACTGACAGTCTTGACAACTCTCGCTCAGCCAGCAACTCCAGACGCTCTTGCGCGTCCAGCGACGAACGGAGGAAGCATCCTGATGCTTTATGTGTTGGCCGTCACAGCCCCTGACCCGCCTCGTCCTCATCGCATTCGTCTCCTTCGCGAGCTTCGGACCCGCGCTCCACATCACGCTTGTCTCGGTATGCCTCCCCCCGCAGGTTACGTCGCCCATCGCCTTCACCGCTCAGGCCCCGTAATAGGACCTCGGCCGACAGGGGTCGCAGTCGCTCCCGTCATCGCAGCCGCTCCCGTCATCGCAGTCGCTCCCCTCATGGCAAGCAAACGGCTCGCTCCAGGTCCCTGCCTCCCAATTGCGCCTTGCCCCCACCCCCGCTTCGCCCTCGCCAGAGGACACGACGCTCGCTGGCGGCTACCGTTTCTTGTCGGGACATGGTCAGCGCGATATCCTCCTCCCAGACCCACCACCGGATGTCGCTCCCTGCGCGGGATGAGGAGACTCTTAGTATACTCCCGGAGGATTCAGTTTCGGCTCAGCTCAGCGTAGGCAGCCGCTCCCCCTCGCCTCGCTCTGCTGTGACGGATGATCCTGTGTCGCCTAGGACCCCTTCGACGTCGCGCACGGAAACGCTTCTCCGGATTGATGAAGCAGCTCGTCTGATCGTGGCCGCACTGCCTGAGGACGTTGCTCCCCGTCCCCCCCGCTCAAGAGGAAGGTGTCCGTCTTTGTCGACTCGGGACGTCAGCAAAAGAAGTTCCAAGTCGCTGCCTCAGCCCCCTGGCTTTAAGGATCTGAGGGATTCCTTCTCCGCTCATCTCCAGACTGATTCCCAGGAGTACTCCTTTTTCGCAGATCGCAAGTGGCCAGCTGACCTTGACATCGCCTTCCGCCAATCCTGGTATGCGGGCCATTCCCAGTCTTTCTACTGTCCTCTTCCCTCATTGGACCCTCCGGCGGTAGCGCAGCTTGGCAGCAACACTCAGCTGAGACACGCTCTCCCTCGCGGTTTGGATAAGACGGCGTCGCTAGTGCGGAACACCTTGGCCTGCATGGGTTTTCTGGAGCTTCTCACGCAAGCTTTCATCCGTCGCATCAAGGACGCCTGGCACGCTTCGCTTACACCCCTCTTGGTGATCTACTCGCCCTTGCGGTCGCGGCAAACCGGGCAGCGTATCACTCATCGGTCAACACTATGGCGGCAGCCTCCAACTGTGACCTCATGCGTTGAGATGCTGTACTACCCCTCCGCTCCCCTTGGTGGCCCCCTTCTCTTCGGTGAGACCTGGCAGAAGGTGAAGGACGGGAATTCGGACCGCTGGCCCAGCAGAGTAGCCACCTCTCGCTTTCAAGCAGCCCGCAAGGCTGTGAGTCGCGCCCTGCAGACCTCCAGAACCTCTTTGTCCTCCATTCCAGCTCCTGCCAAGGCGCCCAGGCGGGCTCCCGCCTTCGGCCGCGCTAGACCTGTTAGGACCTCTGCCCCCGCCTGGCCCAGGCCTGCCCGCCGCCCTGGGCACGGGCTGGCCCCCTGACTCGCTCCCGCTCCAGCCCCCGCTGACCGCTCCGGGGTCTCCTGTCGGGGTGATCTACCAGTTTCAGGCCCTCCCGTTCGGTCTCAACCTCAGCCCGTGGGTTTTCACTCGCATCATGGATGCCGTCGTTGCCAAGGCCAGGCAGTCATCGTCCAGTCTGACCTCCAACTACTTAGACGACCTCCTAATGAGGAATCAGTCAGTCCACCCTGAGGATGGACAGGGATGCCCTGCTCCTGTTGCTGTCGCGTTTGGGGTTCCTGGTCCACGTGGGCGAGTCGGACCTCACGCCATCTCGCCGGTTTATTCATCTCGGGATGGAATTTGCGACCGACCTCAACAGGGTGAGTTTGCCGGAGTTTCGGATCCAGAATTTGGCCTTCCTAGCCACCCAGGTAGCACAGGCGGAGTCAGTCAATGCCAGAGTTTGGCTGCAACTGCTCTGCTTGATGAATGCAGCGGCGGAT
>BTPG01000004.1:126942586-127113336 GCA_036245525.1 Semisulcospira habei | reverse complement strand
CCTGCTTGAGTAAATCCGTCACTCCTGTCCAAGACAAATGTTGACCATGCGTTAGATTGTTTCTGTTCTATTGAGCCTAACCAGACTTGTGATTTTGATGAGAATGAAGTGTAGGGAGGCCAGTAATCTTGAGGGTATTGTCTGTGACTCAAAGCATAATATAATGTACCAATGCCGTGGTGATCATCAAGTTTTTGTGTAAAGTCATACTTAGTGCTTATGTTAAATTCATTACAGATGCGTTCAAATGCTTTCATATCCATGGGGTTGTTATACCTGTTGAAACTGGATTCAGTTGGTAGTGGTGTATGCAGTTCTGACAGTATACGTCTAAGCTGGTAATAAACATGGAAACGATACACAGACCTAATCAGTTTGTTTGAGTGATTCAAATGGTCTGTAAATGAAACACCACAGCCTGTAGTAGAACACAGTATGGCAAAGTTAAGTTGGTTTTGAAACATCTGTAGTGGACTTGAAGACCACTTTCTTGCTGTAGCGACCCCACCCGGGTCTGCCCTGGGGGACTTGGGTGGGGTTAGGTATTTTTTAGTTCCCAGGGTCATCCTGGTCAGCCCCACAGGGTGGGTTTTCCTCTCCATTCTGGGGCATGTGTTTCTGTCTACCCTTTGTCCATTCACCTGTATTTGCCTTTTTAAAACTCTCCCTACTGTCTGCACTGCCTGTAGCTCTTGATATTGGATGTTTGTTGCTAAATGGTCTTAGCTTTATTTAGCCCCATGTGTTAGGTTTATTTAACGTATTTGACCGGCTGGCGACATACATTCAATGTTCTGTTTATTTTTTTTTTCACAAGCAGTGCAGGCACGTCCTGAGAAAGCCTTGTTGCTGTCGGGACGTTAAGCAATGTACAATCAATCAATCAATCTTGCTGTAGCATCGTCTGTTATTGGAGGGTTTAGGTAATGATCAAACGGATTGGGTACTTTGACTTGGAATAGATCTTGTTCAGACACAGCAATATCAAGCTGATTTAACTGAATTATTTTCTGTTCATAAGTAGGTGCAACATTATATTTGGCATTCACATTGAATTGAAATGCGTTTGTAGTGGTAATGGTTGGTGATTTAAATTCCATCCTTTTTTTATGTGATAATAAAAATGTTTATAACCTTAACAAATATTGACGCAAGCAAACCAATGTGGTTAACTAATGGGATTGATAATCGTGATGGTAGCAAGGCTGTAGCTATCCATGAAATGTTCTACACAGTAAAGTGGTTTAATGTAACGGATGATGAAAATTATTCTGTAAGTGGAACTCTTGATGGTATTGAGAAGGGTGATACTTTACGAGCCGGATATTATGACTTTTGTACTTTAGCTGAATGGCTTCAAAATGAATTTAAAATTAAAGCAACTTTAAACCCAGCTAATTTACTTGTTTCAGTTGATTTTCCGAAAAGTGGTCAGTTTTCTTTATCAATTAGTCTTTTATTATTACTTGGATTTTTTTAAAACAATAACACATCCAGATGAAGATTGGTCACAATCAGTTGGTAGTCTACTATCACCAAAAAAACCAAGAATAACTGGCAGATATCCTGTTCATTTGTCAGTACACACAGTGCTAAATGTTCATTTGAAAGAACTGAACACTACTGAAAATGTACACAATGGAAAGCCTTCAACTTTGTTAAGATGCTTGCCGACTGGAACTGCCCCATATTGTGAAAATGTGGTTGCTAGATTTCCTAATTCTCAGTTTAAAAAATTAGGTTCTAGTTTCTTTGAATCATTGTGCTTATCTGTAACTAATCAGAATGGTAAACCAGTTGTAATGCATGATTTTTATGTTGTTTTGGAAATTAAATAATTTTATTTTTGTTTATAAAAAATGAGTGGTCTTGGTCCAAAGCCGAGAATCATACCAGTTGCGTGTCCAGTAACAGAGTTGAAAGATTTGGCAGACGTACAGGATTTTGAGAAAGAGGGAGAAATTGGAGAAATATATGGTTTTGAACTTGATTCCTATGGCATGTACAAGAGAAAAGTAATTGTTGACATGAAAGATGGTGAAAGACAGATTCCTAAACTTGGTCAGCTACGTGATGTTACTGTGCCTGTTGCGCCTAATCTTGTAAATAATGTGCCCTACAACTTAATACATGTGGGTACTAAATGGGTTGTTTCACCTGTACCGGCACCACCACCCACAATTGACTGGGACATAAAGATTGAATTTATTAGTCCTTATGTATACACTGATGATGAAGGCGCCTTAGTGTTTAGGAAGGTTGTTAATTCTGGGCCGCTTATTGTAAGCCTTGTTCCAAGTTTTGCCCTAGACAACAATAGCAGAGAAAAACTGAAAGTTGAAAATTATGAGAAACGAAGATATCTTCTTACAACTAGAAAGGGTAGATCAGATACTTCTGTTGTGTTTATGCCAGCAAGCTTAGTCGTGGCTAGAGAAGCGACAATAGTATTTGAAATTATCATGAAATCTGTTGCTACTGCTAAAGAGGCTCAAATTGCACAAGGAATTAAACTTACATGGGATGAAACAGTATCAGAATCATCAAAGGTCTTTATTGCTATTACAAAAAATAATGATGTTATTAATGTTTCGAGCAGTATTCCAGCTGTCAAGGTGGTGGTTGACAAAACAACTTTTGTTCGTCTAACTTACATAAACCTTGAACACATTGATCTTGTTGCATTTTATTATGCCAGCAAATTGTATAATTTTGAAGAGTTGCAAAATGTAATTGCTGATTAAAAAAATATTTGTCATAAAAAATGGTGAACTTGTATCCACAAATACCACCTGAGCCTATTGAGCGTGATAAAACATTAAAGGCAGATTCATTTCGTTTAATGAATATTACAGAAGCGTTGAAGTATTTGGAAGAAGAACAAGCAAAATACTCGAGGTGTAAACGCCGTTACAATACGGTTTTCAATTCTGTACACAACACATCAATGGCCTATGGGGGTGGTTTCAGCCGGATTATCTGTAGGAGGTATAACTCTTTTTGCAACGGGGGTGGGAAGTGTTATAGGAATTGCTGTTGAAGGTATTGGTCTTGTCACAAGTCTAGCATGCTTTGGTATGGAAGCCATTAACAAAAGATTTTATATGAAGTTGCAGAAGCATGAAGCATTAAGTACGCTCGCAGCAGCTAAGCTGACGAGTATGAAACTTTATTATTAGTAAGGCTTTGGAAAATAATGAAATTGATGACGAAGAATTTAAGCGAGTCCAGGATGATTTGGCTAACTATAAACAACAAAAAATCTGAAATACAGAATAAGATGCGTAGTCAGGCTGTAAATGTTGAAGAGCTAAAGAAATCTTTTTTAGAACAAGGAAAAAAGATAGGCGTAGAAGAAACTATGAAAAAAGTTCGAGAACTTACAAGCAAGTAACGATAGGTTTTGGTAATCCATTATTTTTGTCATACACTTCGCAAAGAGATGTCATGCCTGCTCATTTGATGCCATCAGCCCCACCACCAGATTATTACTAAAAAAAAGTTTTCTTGTTGTCCTTGTAACTTGAGAAATCTGTCCGAGTGTCTTATGACTTGGGTTAAGAACTTATGATAACTAACGTCAAAGTTACTTGTAAGTTGTAGGTAACTTTGAAATTAGTTATCAAGTAAGATCACATTATTCTAGACAGTTACATGAACAGTAACTTCATAAGTTATTCACAGGCAAAGTTTTTTTTATTTTATTATAAAATGAACCAAGACGAATTACTTCTTCTTAATGATATCAATGCGGTAGAGAACAAAGACTTAGACTCGAAAAAACAACGCATTCTTTCTGTTATTGTCTCAGGCAAATCAAAGACTTATCTCGGAAAACAATACATGGTAGAAGACATAGAGTCTCTCACCGCTGAGGAACTATTAAAACTTCATGCTAAATATGAAAACCATATTGCTTCACTAATGACACGCGATTTAAGCAGGTCTCTTATTTACCTATACACAAAAGCTGTTAATCACTTCATACCAATAGACACTGACAGCCTTTCTCATGATCTCGAAAGCAACCCTATAGTTTCTAGTTCGATTGGCAAATTAGCATGTACCATGTTTTACAAGTTTGGCAATTACCTTGCACCTGCCGTAACTTTGATGGTAACTAGTAGTTATATCGATTTTTCAAAAATAAATTTTACTGCAGAAGAAAAAGAAGTATCAAATGGACGAGACGACTCCAGTTTTGACGCAGGTTCAAACTGTGACGAAGACTAAAAGTCCAGGCCGTGTTGATGCTGGAAAAAGACTGGCTGAATATAATAGGCAAAAAAAATTACAGCTTAAGGCACAAACAGAAAAGACTCATGTAACTGATCCACCGTCAGGATCGTCAGGACCTGTGTCAGTACCGTCACACCTTCATGAAAGTGAGAGACAAACAACTAAGTCTGACCCTGACCCCGAACCTCAAACAACAAAATATGTAGTTGCCGGATTTGTTGTCGGATTTGGTTACGTAGGTTATCAATTATACAAAAAATACAAACCACAGACTCGTACAGTGACCAAAAAATCAGACACTCCAAAAATAAAAGAAGAAGTCTCCACATTACCAACAGTGTCAAAACCTTTGGACTCATTTTACATGCAGTAAATAAATTAATTATTTTAATTTTTCTTGCCTAAGAAATGAACGACTCAAAAAATTTAATGAACCTTGTGTATCACTCTGCCGTAATCAGCGGATTAGCAGTAGCGTTTTCTATGCTGGGAAAAAATCTACTCAAAATGAAATCAGCAGACTTGAGTAGACTTGACTTTGAAGACAGCGCTAAGCTAATTGTAGTTGTCACAGCGTCAATTGCGACAAAAGATTTTCTTGTTAAACAAGGAATTATTCCCGAAAATGTTTCTATGTAAATAAAAATATTATGGCGACGATAGCTATTATAATTGGTGGAGCGATGGTTAATGCTCTGGCATTTAGTGGCTCTAATTATCTCTTTTCAAAAATGGGTAGAGAAGAATCTGCAGAAGAATTAAAACGTCATAATGAAGCATCTGAAAAACTTGCTCAAGCCCAGCAAGATTATGAAAAGAATAGAATTGAGAAACTTGATTTCATCAATGAAAAACTCAGGCTTGAAGGTCACGCACAGCATACGTTTTCAAATACAGACGAAGCAATCAGGGAATATTTTCTTGTCACAGGTGAAGACATGTCTATCCCAAAACCAAAACTAAGTGACTATTACAAACCAAGCACACAACAAAGAAACGGGGAGATAATCTTTGTTCTAGTGGGAATGACATTTGTTTATTTTACAGGAGTTTTCATTGCTAGAAAAAATGGCAGCCGAAAATAAACTATCAAAAATATATTACTCTCCATCAGGCTATTGGAAAGGAGCAACAGCTATTCAGAAATTACATGCCGCTGTGGGCGGAGATATAACACTCAATCAAGTCAAGCAATGGTTACAGAGACAGGCAATTTGGCAGATATATTTACCTGCTCCAAGAAAAATAACAAGACCCCATTTTGAAAACACTACCCCAAATGACACACACCAAATGGACCTCCTGTTCTTACCACATGACACAATAAGAAAGAAACGATACAAGTATGCACTGACTGTTGTAGACATTGCTTCAAGGTATAAAGACGCTGAACCCATATCTGACAAAACAGCCAGTACAGTTGCTACAGCATTAACAAAAAATATATGGTCGAGGCCCTTTAAGATACCCCAGACTAGTGCAGGTTGATGACGGATCAGAATTCAAAGGTGCAGTTAATCAGTTATTTGCTAAGCATGGTGTACTGGTCAGACGCGGTATTCCAGGTGTGCACAGATCACAGGCAATTGTTGAAAACTTTAACAAACAGTTGTCAGAGAGACTTTTCAGTTACCAGTATTCTAAGGAACTCATGCATGACACCCGTAACACGGAGTGGGTTAAGAGATTACCACATGTGATAAAAGCAATGAATAATGAAGGACACCCTAAGCCTGCTGATGCTATTAAATTGAAAACAATTGCAGAGCCAAAAAAAGGGCCAACCCCACCTCCAGACACAAGTTTATTTACCAAACAGGTGAGATATTTATATCAACCAGGGGAGGCTGAGAACGACGACAGACGCAGGGCGACAGACCCCATCTGGTCAACATCTGTTCATAATATAAAAAAAATAATCCCTGGTCCAGACGCAACAATATATTATCTGTATGAGCCTGCGCCTCAGAGGGCATTTGTCAGAGAAGAATTACAGATTATTCCCCCAGACACCGTTACGCATTTTTAATCATTTCATCAACTAACTCATTGATTAGTTCATCAACCAGTTCGTCAGCTATTTCTTCAGATAACTTGAGTCTGTAATGACCTGGTGCATAAGCTTTTTCCTTACTGAAAAACACTCGTTTCGTGTCCCCTACTGCTAGAGACTTCTTATGTGTTTGGATCATTTCAATATTGTGTCTATTTGACCTCAGTGTTTTGTTTGGATAATCAGGCATCAGTTCTCCATCTAATACTTGCTTATAATGTTCATGTCGAATGTCTTTATTTTTTATTGCTGTTTTCTTGATACCTTTGGCTTTTGACTGACTACCCTTTTGGTGTAGTATAGAATACATTTTTGATCTCAGTCCAACATACTCAACTATAGGCACACCATTTAGTTCATCCTTAAACTTTCCAGGCACTTTCTTGTTTTGTGTGCTAAACAGTGGATGGTCTTTAGGGTAATCAGACGTGTCATACATGTGTAGTTCTGTTTTCATGTCTTCATAAAAGTCTTCAGTACATACGTCTATGATCATAGAGTCAGTGTCAGTGTATAACAGACGGCAGTCAGGATACTTCGGTTTAAAGTAATCATAATAAAATTCAAGCATTAATAATTTTGACAACTCAAGAATTGCCATACCAATAAATACTGGCTTGTCTAGTTTAACAATCTTTTTTTTGAGTGACACTGCATACAATGATGAATGAAATTCTTTGTACCCTGTGTACTGTGGCTTGCCTGTAAGTTTAATTGCACCTGATTCAGTTGTAACCAGTCTCACATCTTTGCGGTGATGAGGATTTTCCATCGTCTTACCAAAACAGGCATTGTTCATAAGCTTAAAGAAGTCTTTGTCAAATGCAGTGTTGCCGTCTCTGGCACGAAGGGTTGTGTTCTTCATTATGTAATCTTTCATGAAAGCACTCTGATCAAATTGAATTCCTCTGTGAACTTTCTTTAGTACTAACCCGTGTCTGATGTAAAACTGCAACAAGCGATAGTGACACACGTAATTAAATTTGTCATTCAGATTGGGTACAAGTTTAGTGTCTTCTTTTTTCCCCATCATACTCATTTTCTCAACAGCCAACGGATAATCATTGTGGTAATCATGTAGGTGGTGTGGGTACTCCAGGTCTACTTCAAAGATCCAACCCTTTTCATCATTTTGACCTCGATCCATAATATATTTTGTTAATTTTTTTATGCCATACTGTGACAAATCATACAAACAAAAGTTTTTTAATGGCAATAATTCACACATCGCGAATCCGTACAAATTGTTAGCGTCCACGTACATAATAAATGACCTTGACATTGAGGGGTCAAAGTCGTCAAGATATTTATTATTTGCCTTGGCATAATTATTTGCTGCTAAACTAATGCCCCCCCTCAATCCGCGTTCCACCATTTCACCCATCGTACGATCAGACAACAGGTCTATAAATATCTTACTGGATTTCAAAAATGCATCCCATGTCATGCCAGGACTAGTGATGTAGCAGGCTGGGTCAAGTTTGTAGTGTAACAAACCCTTCTCACGGTAACTTTCAAATACGTCTGCTAGCAAACAAACGTCAGCTTTCAAGTACTGGTCATGGTAATCACCAATTGTTTGACATCCTAACTTCCCCCATGCATCAAGTGCGTGTTGATATTCAGAGTCAGAAATACCTTTGCCAGTTAGTGTAGAATAAAATTTCTCTTTTGGTGGCAGTCTTGTTTCTTCAAACACAACCCAGTCACTGATGTACTCATATGGATAAACACCTTTTTTAATCAAGTCCGGCTCAAAATATTTACTTGTTATTGGATACTCAGTCAGTCCTTCTGCTAGACTAGCCAACCCTAAAGACAGATGTTGCATAGAGTCATAAAATGCTAATTTATCTAACCTAAAAGTCAAGTATTTCTCAGTTGTCTGGGCAATACAACTAATTTTTCTGTAAGACTCATCAACAGCCTGCATGATGATGTTGTGAATCATATCCCTTCAGATTGTGGAAAAAGATTGGTAACTTATATGTCTTAGGATCTGTTTTTAATAACAAGTTACAATTGTTATGTGCAGCGCCTCTGTAACATCCAGTTATGTGATCGTGGTCACGAACTTTATCACCCCCCAGAGGCTGTTCGCAAATCCAACACGTCTCTGCTGTATCAAATTTTAGTTTGTCTTCTTCTGTCATCACCAAAGGCATCTGACATGTTGTGAGATACTGTACTACCTGACTATACAGTTGTCTCATTTCTGTTAAAAACAGACATGCTGCATTTTCACCTCTGTAGATAACAGGCTCTGAATGAAGACCGTCTGACCTAACAATAATGTATCCAAAAGAACACACCACTTGGTCACTCAATTTTATAGTCTTTGGTAATGACTCTGGAATTGGACCTTCATATGGAACGACGAGTGATTCAAAATCTGCGTATACTACAAATGGCAGCTTTTGTTGATTCCCATAGTTTTTAAAATACACTTGACTACCAGACTCTGGATACTTAAGTACAGTTTGTATGTCATCAGCTGACCTACAATGTAGAATGTGTTTATGTGCCACTGCAATAGAGGAGAATCTTTGTAAACATCTCTTACACACTTCCTGTTTACCATTATGTTTTGATACATGATTATGAATTAGACGTGACATATTTCTGATAATTGTGTAGTGAAAGTTATCACCAGAGCTTATTAGCAACATATCAACATGTTTATCTTCTGACTGTCCATATGTTGGGGCAATTGGTGATACTCTAATTGGCTGTAACTTATTCTCAGATTGATTATCCCATACAAACACATTCACGGATATACCAGGATTTAGTTTTTCAAACAAGTCTATGTCCTCTATTTTAACAGGGAACTCAATGCCACTGAAGTTGAGTTCGTTTATAAATTTGGTATAGTTAGATACACGTTCAGGTTTTGTTTTTACAAAATGAAGTTTAGAAAGCACACACCACATGAAACATAAATTATCATTGTTCTGAATATTGACGACACCCTTTTTGTCTATAACCTCTTTTGGTAGTGGTATCCATGATTTGCCTAAAATAGGATGATATCTTGACTGCTTTAGTTGTAGTTCATGTACAAGGCCTTCATGCCAGCCAGACCCTTGCATTTCTGCTCTGTCAATTGCTTCATGGAAGTCTGGTAACAATCTTTCTCTAAACACTTTTTCTAGTTCTCTTCTCGAATTAACTGTGTGCTGCCTTGTCGAGATATACGTTACAATAACTTTACCAACATCTCTGACAAATTCTATTTTTGCAACAATCTGAATCTTTACACTATCAGAAAGAAGGTTATTTTGTATGACTAAAAAAGATCTTTCTATTGATTCATAGACATTGTAAATATTATATATAGGTAAGTCAGTTGTGTGAAACACGTTTCTTAATCTTTGACGGTTGTCCATCTTTTTTATTTGTCCGACAAAAAAATAAATAGAAAATTATATAATGAAAATGGCACTTTATTGACTAAAATCTATATAATAGACAAAATTAATCACCAACTAATAAGCCACTTCATTGATATGTCTTCTGTGGTATCATTTTCAAGCTTTTGCATGTGTAATATCGTTTTACTGACAGTAATAAATTTAACATTTTTATTTTCTTTTTTTATTTGATAGTATATGTTTAAACACATAATCTTAAACCAGTCAGATTTAGCATCATAAACTAAAAAATTTGCTGTCCTATTATTATAAAGTGGAAAAGTATTAGAATATCCAAGATAAAAACTATATGTCATGTACATCTTCATCGGTGATGGGAGTTCTGAAAAAGGGCGTCTAACTTGTGTTTTTAAGTCACTAATAAGCATAAAATCCCTGAAACTCGATGTAATATCCATGAATTTACCAATAGGCCAATTTTGATCCTCTTGTCCGTCCGTCATTTTTATAGACAAACCAAAAAGATAAATTAATTTACTAACCCATACCCTGTGGGCTGATCTGTCTTTAAAATGAGCTTTAGATGCTTAGTTGATTTCAGTTTATTTTTTACATCATCCCGTTCTTGCTTATTTGGAATGACATCGTTCTCTCTGAGACAGTCTTCAAAGCTGTCACGGTCCTTACAGTAAAACAAACAGATAAACTTTAACTGTTCTCGAAAATCTTTCAGTACAGCATTATATTTCTGAGTGAGAATCCATACACTTATGTTTGCATGTCGTGCCACTGAAGGCAAGTTCTGCTAATATGTTTCTCTTTTTGACAATGTCTTTCTCTGCAGAACAGTCATCAACTATGAACAATGTTGGCTGTCCTTCAAATTGCTTGTAAAAATATAGCAGGTAATCATTCAGTTTTTTCTCAGGGTCGACTAAGTATATGTTGTTGTCAGTCCAAATGAATGAACGGTTGTGATAAGCTTTGTTGTGTTTGATTGTTGGACAAAATATTACAATGTTTTCGAAATGATGAAGGTATCTTGTTTGTAAGAGGTTAAGAACAAATTCAGTCTTCCCACACGAAGTGGCGCCACAAAATAGGCCGCAATGTGAATCGTGCGTCATTAAGTCCATTTTAAAAACACAATATAATCTGTTTGTACAAAAACACTATGCTTGCCTTTCTGGTTATAAAAGGGGTTTCAAACTAACCACTCACACCGCAAGCCTTATAATAATGACTACGAAAAGCTTGTCTGGTTTTATTTTTTCCCTACTTGGACGTCAGTGACGGTGTGTGGTCTGTGATTTTAGACCTTACACCCAGAAGCTGCAAGGTCTAAAATCACAGATAGGTCCGCCATTATCATGTTGGTTGGGTAAACAGCACGCAACACAAATGTCCGTGATCTGGTTTCAATTTAAATGCATAACAGGACAAGGCAATGTCCGTGATCTGGTTCAAACTAACAACTCACTCCCCGATTTTCTCCTCGAGTGATCTAAAACACTTGTAAAACATGGTGGGGTGTATACTAAATTGAATAATTGAGGTCTCTCCCGGGATTAAAGTTGTGGGTTTCAATTTAAAGGCATCACGCGACAGGGTAATAAATAACTGTATGAAAGGCTGATTGTCACCCACTGGAGCGAAAACAGGAAACCGTTTCACAACCAATTTTCAAGCCCAACTTTCTGGTTGTGAAAGAGATGCAATCTTGTAAACTCACATGACTACACAACAGCTGTCTCTACCTACAGGTTATGACGGCAATAACTGCACCCAACAGGAATCCGGTTTCATCACGCGACAGTCTTGAGCACAAAGGCCGATTGTTCAACAGCGCAATGTCCGTGTGCGTCGCAGCAGTCACGATGTGTGAAGTGAAAACTTTTCACAGATAAATTTTCCTCCACACAATTTTTCACGTTGGACGTTTCATTTACGAAATAACCTATATTAGAGATTTGTTCTATATTTTTGGTTTGCCCCAGAGTAAGAAAAATGACATAGTGGTTTAGTGACATACATTGAAGCGTTGACACAAAAAGGAATGCTAATTTGTTTTGTGTGTGCAGAGAGAGAGAGAGAGAGAGAGAGAGAGAGAGAGAGAGAGACTATTTGGACATAGAAGACTATTGTTTACAATGGTGGTATGAACAGGAAGTAGACACTATTTCTCAGGAAGGCCAACTCTGACAGCATTGAGTGGTGGGGTGTGGGGGTGTGTGTGTGGGGGGGTGGGTGGGTGGTGTGTATTTCTCGGGAAGATATTTTAACTAGCCTTTTGTTTCCAAGGGGTTGGGGGACCTGACTGGGCAGATAAATCTGTTAAATGAATTTGGTCAAGTGCGTTTGTTTATTTACGGAAAGGATTAAATAAATCAATTGTTTCTTAAATGGGTGTCGTTGTATTCTCCTATATACTTTCTCTTCTACTGCCCCTCGGTCGTCTTTACTCCCGACCGCTCCAGCTGCACCTCCTGCTTCATTGGCGTCCGTCCTCCGGCGACATAGATGCCCCAGTGTCTGTGCCTCAGATCCTTCGCCCACATCTGCAGCGCTGGACGGACACCTCCTGGCTCGCTTCGGGAGTTTCTCTCGCCTCACCGCCCCCTCAGCTCTCGCTCTGCGTGGATGCAAGTCTCTCCGGGTGGGGTGCACACCTGCTCCCAAGCTTCTTCTTGATGTCCGGCCTCTAGACTCCGGACCTAGCGGACAGACACATCAACTGGCTAGAGCTGCAAGCGGTTTGGCAAGCCATCATCGAGTGGGAAACGCGCCTTCGCCACCAGGAGCTACTCGTCCTGTCGGACAACGCCACATTCGTTTCCTACATTCAGAAGCAGGGCGGTACGCGCTCACCCGATCTGTGCATTCTCCTCTACCGACTGATGCGCTGGTGCGAGGACCGCGGCATCTCCCTCCGAGCTCGACACATCCCAGGACACCTGAACGTGTTGATCGACTCCCTCTCTCGGCGCGGACAGCTACTCCACACGGAACGGCCTCAGGGACAGTCAGCATTTTTGGCTGTACAGAACGTATAAGTTCACTCTGGAGCCTGAATCGTATTTTAAAGATATTTGAATAAAGGCTTGGAGTAAGTGATATCCAGACACACAAGAATCATTTTATTCGAAGCATTACTGATGGAATGAACGACTGTCCCTTTTGCCCACAAACTATCGAAGACGAAGCTCACGTTGTGTTTCACTGTCCGAAGTATATAGACTTGCGTCCGGATTTTTTTGCAACTGTAGATAACAACCGTGAAAGTGTTTTACTGACTCAGTTGTTATCCTGTGAAAATGCATGTAGAACGAGACAGTTTGCATGTTTTTTAAAAAAAATGTTTCGAGAGATGAAAAAGAGAAACAACGATATATTCCAATGATTGATTGATTACTTCTGTACCACGTGATACTGTCTTTTTATGAAAACTGTCATTTCAACTTAGAATGTCAATATACCCCAGGTTATGTTCTTGTGGTTTTGAACTGATATATGTATACGCTCTCCAAGTGAAAATGGCCGAAGTGCCAACATCAATAAAAACTCTTGACTTGACAGCTACTCCACACGGAATGGACGCTACGCCCGGACATCTTTAAGATGATCTGCGCTCACTGGGAGACACCCATGATCGACCTATTTGCCACGAGGTGGAATCGCCAGCTCCCCGTCTTCGTCTCCCCGATTCCAGACCCCCCCCTAGCCTGGGCAGTCGACGTGCTCTCCATTCCGTGGGACGGGCTCATCGCGTATGCTTATCCCCCGACGGTCCTCATTCCCAAAGTCCTACTCAAGCTCAGAGGTTGCAAGGCGGTCATGTTTCTGGTCGCCCCGTTCTCCTGGAACAGGTCTTGGACCACCGACCTCCTCAGTCTCGCCACGGGTCTACCTCTTCATCTGCCCACCTCGAGGACAATGCTCAAGCAGCCCCGCCAGCCGCTATTCCACCCATGCCCGGAGCAGCTTCTTTTTCATGCCTGGAGATTGTGCAGCAAGCCCTCACCGCAAGAGGCTTCTCGAGTGCAGCAGTGGAAGCTATCGCTTCAGCCTGTAGACCTTCGACCAGGCACGTTTATGAGGGAAAGTGGCGAGTACTCCAGTCCTGGTGCGAGGACCGACATCTCTCTCCCACCGAATTGACTACTCCACAGCTCACGGACTTCTTCCTCTGGCTCTTTGGAGACCTAGGCCTAGCCCCCATCATGATCCGAGGATACCTGTCCATGATTGCTGATACTTACCGTCACCTAGGCCACCCAGACCCTGGTGAATGCAAAGACCTAGCAGACCTGATGGTGCACTTTGGCCTGCAGCGCCCGGTTCCCCGCTCACTGATTCCTCGCTGGGACCTACCCTGGGTATTGACGTGGCTTAACTCGGACAGGTTCGAACCGCTTTCCCTGGCTCAGTTCGCTGATGTAACACGGAAGACCTGCTTCCTTTTGGCCCTAGCCATGGCGGCCAGAGTAAGCGAGCTACACGCACTGTCGGCAAGACCTGCCTGCCTCCAGTTCAGGACAGATGGGTCAGTGCAACTGCTCACAGACCCTGCCTTCCTCGCCAAGACCAGGTCTCCCTTGACTGCGCACCAGGTGATAACCATTCGGCCGCTGAAAGACGCAAGATTTCCCCGGGAGACCAGGCAGCAAGATCCTGTGCGTGCTTTACGCGTTTACCTACGCAGGTCCAAGCCCGTCCGTCGAGGACGGTCACGCCTCTTTCTGCCTTTGGCGCCAGGCAGAAACGACATAACAGCCCAGATGATATATCTTCCTGGCTACGCTGGGTCATACGGTCGGCCTACCAGGACCTTTCCCCAGACGGTGCGAAGAGGCTCAAGATACGGGCACATAAGGTTCGAGCCATGGCCACGAGCGTCACCTTCGATCGCAACTGTGCTGTTCGAGACATCGTGGCAGCAGTGGGCTGGCGGGCAGAATCAACCTTCGCCCGCTTTTACCTCGGGGATCTGTCGGGTCAGCGAGACAACCTTGCCCTGGTGGGGGGACATCGCTGCAGCGCAACACTCCCTCCCGGCGCTGAAGTCGCCGTAGGTACGAACTTAGCTGGAATTGTCGGGAGTTTTGCGACTAGTTGGATGGCTCTGTCTTAAGCCCTCAGGGGGTAAGTTAGGCGCTGCACCCTCCTCCTTTTTGCAATTCTTCCAGACAGTAATGTCATCGGTAATGTTTTTGAGGAAACAATTAAAATGTATGTTTTCGAAAAATACTTACCGATGACATTACTCAGAGGACCCTCCCACCTGCCCCGCTTGCCGTTGGTAAGCTAAGTATCACGACTGATTGGGCCACGTCGTGCGTGACCGGATGGTCAGGGGCGGGAGGCAACTCTCGGCCCTAGTCAGGGTTCCCCGAGTGCCTCCCGGGTTGTGTAGGAATACAACAGGTTCTTAGGCTGAAATTGAGTAAGTAGTAGACACTTCCAGACAGTAATGTCATCGGTAAGTATTTTTCGAAAAATACATTTTAGAGAAAAATTAATATTTATGTGGATTATTGGTCATGCATATGAGCCATAAAGGCTGTGCCATTCATGTTCTTTCTGGCTTTATCTCTTTTGCCGTCAGTAGTGTTGTTGTTTTTAGGCAAGGTGATTCCTGCAGCCAGAGGGTTAAAGATTCATGTTAAAATTATGAAAGTCATTATTAGCAGTAGACATGAATGATTTGTAAATTTTTGTTCATTTTTCCACAGGCCAAGTTCTGCAGGATTAGAAAATAACGTCAGCTCATGTGTGAAATACGAGGACAATTTGTCTGGCAACTGGCCCCACAGACCCCAGGATTACTACAATGTAAATATTATTATATTATATCCAGGTTTTACATATTTTTTTTATTAATATGCAACAGAGAAAGCGGGTCCATTACTGAGCTAGTGGCCCTCTTTCTGTTGTTGTCTAATAGACCCTTTCAAGACCGCTTTTATGCACGGAGATTGCCAAGCATGTCAGCATGCATCGCTCGTTAGACCCCTGTGTTTAGAACTGAGATGATGATTTAACCCATTTATCCCTGAGTCCCTACAACAGGAGATTAATTGATTTTGATAATTTAAGGGTAGTGCCAGATTAGCTTGGCGCCTTCAGGCGCCAAGCTAATCTGGCACTGCCCTTGAATTATCAAGGTCAATTCACCTCCTGCAACTGGTACATAGTCATTAAGTAACACTTCCAAAATTTCGGAAATGCACCCTTGGGGCTAAAAGGGTTTGGATATGAACTCTTTGTGTCTGCAAGTGAAAGATCTGTGTTTCAGCACGTGGGTCCATTCAGTCCTGAAACGCTTCAAGAAGAAACAATATGACCACGATAATTCAAGGGTGGTGCCTGAATAGCTGGGTGCCTTTTGACACCGCCTTTGAACTATCATGGTTGAAATATCACTTGAACTGTTATGTAGTCTTCACTGGTTAGCGTTTTTTCTCGTGATGATTCCTGCTGGGATCATAGTGACAATAATAGCTACAGACAGTCAAAGGGTTAGGGAATTTCTACCATAGGGCTCAGTATGTTAGACAACAATGAAGTGAGCAATTTTCTGTCAAGCGCAAGGGGTGTGGGTAAACTCGGCTAAAGAGTTGTAGAAAGACCATGGAAAATTCCTGGACATGTCACAGTGCTTCGTTCTCCCGCCAAACCACCCTGAGGAAAGAAATTCTGCTTAGCCAGCATGCAGAATTGCTGGGAGGTATTGGATGCTGGACTTCAGTTGCAGCACACTGCTGTTCCTGAAGCGCAGCAATTATGGAGTCTGACAGTGCAAGAGGCAGAGATCCTTATTAGCTCATGCAACCTGCGGGAGCTCATGTTAATCTATGCCTCTTGAATATAGATGTTTCTTGTAGACCTGAATCTGCGTTCCTTTTCTTCAGAAGTTGTAGCAGCAGTCAATGGGTGTGAATGTTGCTGGCCCATTTCAGCAGGAGACACAGATTTTCAAGACCCCCTGTGGAATGCAGCTGCTCCTTACATGCAGAAGGGAGCGGCGGGATGTTTGCTAGGGTTTCAACTTTGCAACCTTTTCTTTGTGTTTCTTCACATTCTTGGTGGAGTTGTTGCCCTTTGTTAGACACCCTCCGGCTGTTCGTGACCTTCCTGTGTTCAGGCGCAACTCATTTTCATGAAGCCTTTCCCCCATCGCTGCCTTGGTTCGGTCGGTTGTGGGGCAGTGAAGTTGATGGATGCGTTGTTTTGGCTTCTCTCATTTGCTGCCTAATGACTTCTGCTGTTTGGCAAGGCTTTGTAAAAGCCTACATGCACTAATTTGTTTTGATCGAGAAATGAGAAAAGCACAAGTGTAAATTTAATTACTGGTATTTAAATGAAAGCAGCATGAACTTTCACTACATAACTTTTCAAAATGAGCTTTGCGTTTGTGTTGATGGTCATGGTCAACTCCGGCTACCTTAAGCAGCTTCAGATCACACTCCCCCCCCCCCCCCACCCTTCTCCTTTCACCACCAATACTACTACTACAAAAACACAAATGTACTACACACTAAAGGCAAGCTGTGTGTGCCTCTTTTAGGGTGTCAGTAGCGGTTTTAGTTGCGATGATTCCTGTAGGAATCATCGCGACTAAAACTGCTACCGACACCCAAAGGGTTAAGTTTTGGTCATGTGTAACCAATATGGCATCACCCTTGAACTGTGTAGGTTGATTCCTCTCTAGTTTTAACCCTTTTTAGCCCTGCATCCCTACAGCAGGAGCTGGCTTGACCATGCTAATTCAAGGGTAGTGCCGGAATAGCTTGGCGCCTTCAGGCGCCAAGCTCATCGTTCTACCCTTGAATTATCAAGGTCAGTCCATCCCCTGCAACTGGTACATAGTTAGACAACACCTCCAAAATTTGAGAATGGGACCTTGGGGCTAAAAGGGTTAAGGTGTGTGTGAGCTAATCTGTCATCACTGTTTTTCTGTGGCAGATGGAGCTGGATGGTGTTTCTGTCAAAGTCGACCCGTTTGTCTTGTATGATCCCATGCATCAGGAGCTTCATATTGATATTCCCCGACATGGATATGCGTCAGTCTTTTCCTCTACATTTTAATTGTGCTTGATAATTGTAATAAAAGAACAGGGGCCAGCTGCATAAAGTAAGCTTAGTCCTGTGCAAGCCACTAAGCTGCTTAGTGGCTTGCACAGGATTTAGGCTCGCTCATGTAGGTTTCTGTAATCCTGAATTTACAATAGCTGAGACAGTAAACTGTTTTAACCCCTTTATTGCCTATGAACACAAATGACATTAGACAAATAACTCCATCTGTGCAAATAAGACGGTATAGTGTGAACCAACGATATGCAAAGAACTTCTCAAGCCCACTGCCTCCTGCAGTTGGGTGGTGTTCGCATTTTCTAGCATTGAAGGGATTACAGGATGTTTTTACATTTTGCAGTCAAGAAATAGAGGAGGTGCAGGTGATTTACAACAACTCTGCGATCTGGAACACTAAAGTGACGGACGACCACCGACTGAACGACAGAATAGTCCTCATATGGACTGTGCAGCATGAAGCGGATCTTTTTCACTTGCAGGTAGCCATATTTTTTTCCCTGGAGTTGCGCATCTTTCAAATGCAAGATAGCGAGCTATTCTGGTAGCACTGTTGACCCAATGCGCATTGGGCCGATGTCGGCACCTGTTGGGTGGCTGTTGGCCTGCGCACGGCTGTGGGTGGGCCAACAGCAGCTGACGTCGGCCCGATGGCCTTTTGCGCTTTGGGGAACTACCATGGTTGCTATGTCTGCTAACCCTTTGGCTGTCGATAGTGCTTTATGTTGTGATGATTCCTGCAGGTATCATTGCGACAAGAACACTGACTGCCAAAGGGTTAAACTGTCATGAATCTTTAAAGCACAACTCCCAAATTTGGGATTTTTTTAACTTAGGGGTCAGTGTGTTAACAGTTGAAGGAGTTTGTGCACTCATTTTGAACATTGCATTGTGTCCTGAGAATCTATGTTTGTTGTTGAATTAGATGGTCTGACTGCTTTTCAAACAGTCATTGTTAAAAAATCAGAAGTAGGCAAATTGAAGGCATATTGATGGAAACAGTGGAAAGAAGCCGGGGCAAACATGCCATCCAGGCTTTTAATACACTGTGTTCGGAGAAACGCATGCTGTTTTGATTTCTGATTTCTGGAAATAGTCATTTGAGGATGTTGTTTTTATATTATTGTTAAGATAAGACAAGATAAAAGAGTACTTTATTTCCATACATTTGTAAAATGTACATTAGGAATTGTTATTGTTATTATAATTATTGGCTTACGTGCGAAGCAAAGTGAGTATGTTTTGGGCCAGTGGTCGTCCTCCGTTGCCTGTCCTCCGTCGTCCGTGGTAAACTTTAACGTTGGCATTTTCTTGGAGACTATTCAAGCCACATTCTTCAAACTTGGCCCAAGGATACTTGGTGGTAAGACCTTTCTAAACATACCAATTTGAGTGACCTCTCACAAAGGTCAAGGTCACAGGGGATCAGGAAATAGGTAAAGAATAGCTATATTTTGACATAATTTTTTTTCTTAAATACAATTCACAACTTCAAACCCAAACTTGTTACAAAGATACCTGATGGTAAGACCTTTCTATACGTACTAATTTGGTTGATCCCTCGTAAAGGTCAAGGGTCACAAGAGCTCTGGAAATAGGTGGAAAATAGCCATATTTTGCCAAAAGATGTGTTTTCTCAAAGACTATTCACAACTTTAAACACAAACTTGTGAGATACCTGATGGTAAGACCTATTTATGCATGCTAATTTGGATGACCCCTCAGAAGGGTCAAGGGTCACGGGCTCAGGAAATAGGTCCGAAATAGCCATATTTTGACAAAAGATGTTTTTTTCTCAAATACTATTCACAACTTTAAACCCAAACTTCCTACAGAGATGGGAAGACCTTTCTATGCACACTAATTTGGTTGATCCCTCGGAAAGGTCAAGGGTCATAAGAGCTCAGGAAATGGGTCTAAAATAGCCATATTTTGATAAAAGATGTTTTTTCTCAAATACTATTCACAACTTAAAACCCAAATTTGGTACAGAGATACCCGATGGTAAGACCTATCTATGCATACTAATTTGGATGACCCCTTGGAAAGATCAAGGGTCACAAGAGGTTGGCAAATGTATGTAAAATGCTGATTTTTGATAAAATTGTAGGTATTCCCAAATTTTTGCAAATCTTTCAACCAAATTGTTAGCAATACAGTGAGACTTACCTGTAAGGTGAAGCTGATTGCAAATTCTTACGAATTTGTTGTAGACCGGAACTAGTACACTGGAGAAACGCGCGCTGCCTATCCCCTCAGTATTGAAAGACAGCTCATTACCACTGACGGAACCCCGGAACAAGTGCAACTTACAACGAAGTGAAAGGGCAGGGTAGAGCGCAGTGCTCTTCAACACAGTGTGGGGTGGGCAAGTGCACTAGTTCCGGTCTACAACAAATTTGTAAGAATTTGCAATCAGCTTCACCTTACAGGTAAGTCTTGCTGTATTGCTAACAATTCTTACTCATTTCCTGTATCCTGTCACTAAGTGCACTTGAGATTTGAGAGCAACAGTGGTAATGAGCGTAAAGGCTAAGTCATGCTGAAATGACAAGCAGCCTTATCTCTACTTCTTTGCCAGATACCTGTCCATCACCACCCGACATAAGGTGAGTTTCACACGCGGAACCCGGCAATAATAACGTCCATCCCGCAGCTTTCATGATGACATCTATGGAAGCACCCATATCTTATGCTGCTGAGGCGCTGGCCAGTTTGGTGTACTGAGCAGAATAATGCACAGTGTCCACCTGTGCTCTCTTTTGAGTCCATTTTAGCCACCTGGCCACAGTATTCGAGCTTGGCCTGCTGTGCGGTGCGAGGATTGCAACAAACAAACCTGTTTTGTCCGTCAGCTCCAGTCTGTCTTTTTGTTTCAAATATTTTTAACGTATGAATCACATACAAAGAACTGACTGTTGGAAAAGCATGAAATTCAGTGGGTTCCTGATGTTTTCCCCTTATTGAATGTTTTAACATCTTAGTTACATAAAATATACACTTGCGTTCTGACAAGTTAAGTGCATGTTAGCAACATTTAGCGCTCGTAGCGTTTGGCACCTCTATCCAGAGAGCAAAGCAATAAGCATTACAAGTTTAGCGTGAGTTCATTGCCGAACGTAAGTTTGTTTAGAGGCACCCACGTCTTTAGCATGTGCAACACTACATTCACATTCCATGTGCTATGGTATTTGGGAAACACTGGTTTCTCTCAGAAACACCCTTCATGAATCTCTTAATCACTTCTGCAGACCCTAGCGGCACTCCATCTACACAAATAACAGCTGAGCGCTGACCCTTCTGTAGCCATAGCATTATACTTTATAGCACAGGTCATTGAGTGCCAATGATGCAAGAAAATTGACTGCCTCGGCTAACGGCGGTGAGACATGATCCACCGATCTCTCACTCGCGTACCGTCTAGAAGGAGTGATGTATCCTTCATACAAGCGACAGGTGGCCAGTCGCCACGATAACATGGTGATGTCGGTTGCATCTGAAGAAAATCCCTCTGTATCTATCCCTGACACCTTGCAAATGATTAGTTTCAGTGTTGTGCGCAGAGGATGTCTTTGTGTCAAGTCGCTTGGTTGACATAACAAAGTATCTCTTGCTGACAGCAGTACTGATTTGCATTTGCATCAGCATTGGCCAGAAACACTCTGGTTTTGCCACGATGGTGCCACGATGGTGCCACTACCACTCCCCTGGCTTTGTCTTTGTTTATCTTTGCCAGGACCACCAGTAACAGACTCGACTGAAAGGTGGAAAACACATAGTACAATCACCCCAACCAATGGAGAAAGCATCCCCAGTGAAAGGCCCCAGGGTCTGGGAGAAAGGGTGCATACTTGGGAACATGAGCATTGATTTTGGATGCAAACAGTTACGTTCAGGGTCAATTCTCCACTCTGTATCACTGTGCAACTGTCTAAACAGACGATCTGCTATTACATTTTTGGTACATGGTACGTGTGCTGCACTCAGCCACAGTCTCCTCTGATTACACCAGAACCAGACATCCCAAGTAACTTCATTTAGCAAACTCACTTTCATTGGGCCCATCTTGTTTAAGCAAGCAACAGCCGTGATGTTGTCTGTTAGTACACGCACATGTATGTCTATCATCTCTCGTAGGAGCAATTTTAATCCAAAAAGAATAGCTTTCAGCAGTTTTTGTTTTTGTCATTTTCATTCCAAAGCCCCTTACAACAGCCCCCGGCCAGTCTGAAAGTGAGTTGTTTGTTTTCAGCGTAACGGTAGGGTCTTCCCTCTGTAGGGGAGCTTTTTGGTGTCCGATGTTATCACCCAACCATTGCAGCTCAAGAACCGCGTCTTGTGTTATGGGCATGATTTTCTTCCAGTTTCCTTTGTTTTCTTTGAGAGCTCGGGGTTTCTTTTATTTAAAGGCCCTATAATAGAGAGGGCCTAGGAGTACTTGAAAAAACTTGCTACCATCAGCCCAATGACAGAAGCTACTGCTCTAATTTTGGCTACTGGTTTTCTCATTATTTCGGAGTACGCTTCGCTCAGTTTTTGCTTACGTTCGTTCGTCAGTATCACCGACATGTCGATAGAGTCAATCACAAATCCCAAGTATGTAATCTCTTGCGTGGGTAGGAATTGAGATTTGTCCCCGTGGACCGTGAAACCCACAGCATCAAGCAGTTGAACCGTATCGATACCATTTTGAACTGTCTCCTCTTTTGTTGTGCCCACTAAGAGGTTGTCGTCAATGAAGGACGTTATTGAATGATTCAAATCATGTAGCCTTGCCAGGATTGGTTTTGTGAGTTTCGTAAACTTCCTGGGTATCAGGCCAATGCCCACTGGCGATGCTTGGAAACAATACAATTTGTCTCTCCAGCGAAATTTACTGGTATTCAGTTCGGTACTATGTACAGAGATGGAGTAGTACGCATCTCGAAGATCAAGCAATGCGAAATAGCAGTCCTTATTGACAATATTAAGTGCAGTATGAATGGTTTCCATTTTGAATTTCTGACTGGTACTCAATGTCCTTGTTCAGAAACCGAGAAATATAACCCGGTGGGTATGGTTCCGTTTTTCTCTGAGAAAAAATGTGAGACAAATTGCTCTGCTTTATTGCAAGACTCTTTAATTAATGACCCTTTTTCGTAGCAGGTCTTTGACTCCTGCTTTCATCATTTTGTTTTCTGTTTCACTGGGGTATAACTGTGTTTAGACAGCTTAGTGGCAGGTGTCTGCTCAAAAATAAGTTTCACACCTATGACCGTTTCTAGTACTTCCTGGTTAGAAGAAAGGGTTTCCCAAATGTTCAATTTTGTATCAATTTGGCCGGTTTTGAAAGACTACAAATGTTTTCCGCTCAGGTACTCATGCACCCTAGGTATGCACAGTTAAAACATATTGACCTCGTTTGTAGAGGGGAGTGACAGGTGTGCGTCTAGAACTTCCAGGGAAAACTCCCCACGCGGGTGTAGGCTTTTCCGCCCTGTAACCCGCTTTCAGCCGACCTTTCTGTGTCGGCCTAAAAAGGAGTCCTCGCCATTGGTACAGCCAGCCTGGCTCGGGTAGGCTTTGTTATGAGAGCGCACTCTTAGCTTCGAGCGCTACAACAGTATAGCCTGGGGGCACAGCCCTGTCGTTATTGTCGTTCGGTACGTTTCCCCTTGGTAGGACGAGCCCTGTTGGTCTCGACCACGTACCAGCAGGGTTTTTTTGTGTGTTGCAGTGCCCTCCTGATGACCTGCACTCAGTGTGGAGGATTCCAGTGGCCCTCGGATTCGCACAAGGTCTGCCTGCCGTGTGTCAGCTGTACATCTGAGCGTTCTTGTGACGTTTGCGCCGTCTGGCCGGAGCTCCGCTGGTCCCAACTTTGGAGCTTTTACCGAAGTGAACGCCCGACACCTGTGCCTGTTGCAAGACCTGAGGAAGTGCTGGCTGTCGTCTCCGGCGCCCCGGCCGCACTTGCCCCCGATGGCCCCAGTCTGGAAAGATCTCCACGTCAGACACAGCAAGGTAGTGTGCGGAGTCGGGAGTTCGAGGCGCTGGTTCCCAGGAGGGAACGCGCTTGGACCAAGCCTTACGCCAGGCAGAGAACCCATCTCGAGACAGAGGTCAGTTCGGAGAGACGTGCCTCGCGCCGTCCATGGTCAACCGGTCCCCACTCGTCTCCTAGGAAGGCCTTGGATCCTCCTCGGCCGCTGCGAACCCGCCTCGCCACAGAGTCCGGCTCGCGGAGACATTCTCGCACACTCACCACACCACTACCTGTGTCCAGTTCCTCCTTGCGCTCGAAGTCTGACCACCACTCTCGCGCTCCCTCGCGTGAGCGTTTTAAGGATCGTGATTCTCCTCGTCATCAGGACCATGGGCCCTCGCGCTCTACCTCTTCGCGGCGTTCTTCCCACGTTCCCCGCCGTCTGCCTCGTTCCTTCCGTTCCCCTTCCCGTCGCCCAGCCTCTCTCCTTCCTCCTCGTTTCCGTGGATCGCGGTCTCCAGCTGGCAGTCGCTCGTCTCGTCGTCGCCGCCGTTCCCGCTCCTCTAGTTCGCCGCGTCGCCATCGCGGACGTCGTTCTCCCCCGCGTGCTTCGGCGCCTTATGGCTCCCCTCGTCCTCGTCGAGCTGCTCGCTCTCAGAGTCCCGGTCGCCGTCACTCTTTGACGGCTCCCTGCGTCGTGGACGACGATTCGTTGAGTCTTCTCCCTGACGATTCGATCTCGGTTCTCCTAGGAGGTCTCAGCCGCTCCCCTTCTCCTCTCTCACCTTCGGATGCGTCGACAGCCCACGGGTTACCGGCCTCCTCCCGCACAGAGGCTCTTCTGGCTCTCGACGAGGTCGCCCACCTCATCTCCGCCACACTTCCGGCAGAGGACTGCCCTCCATCCCCCCCCCCCCCCCCCCCCCCTGAAGAGGAAGCCTTCCGCCTTCGTCGACGCGGGTAGACAGGTGAAGAAGTTCAAGACCCTCCCTCAGCCCCCCGGCTTTTGTGAGCTTCGGGATGTTTTTTCTGCCCACCTGTTGTCTGACTCGCGGGACAGCAATTTCTTCTCGGACCACAGATGGCCTCCTAACCTCGACATTTACTTTCGCCAGCAGTGGTACGCCGGCCATTCCCAGGCCTTCCTCTGCCCTCTCCCTCCGGTGGACCCAGCCGCCGTGGTGCAGGCGGGTGGGGCCTCTGCCCTTAGGCGCGCGCTCCCCGCTGGTTTGGACAAGACTGCTTCGCTTGTCAGGAATTCCTTGGCCTGCGCCGGCTTCATGGAGCTCCTTACGCAAGCCTTCCTCCGTCGCGTGGAAGATTCGTGGCACCCTTCCCTGACCCCCCTTCTTGGAGATCTTCTCGTCCTGGCTGAAGCGGCCAACCGCGCCGCTTATCACTCTTCTGTCAACGCTATGGCTGCAGCCTCCAATTGTGACTTACTCCGCCGGGACGCTGTCCTACAGGCCTGCCGGGAAATGCCTGCCGACCTGAAGATTCAGCTGCATCGTGCCCCCCTCGGGGGACCCCTTTTCTTTGGTGACACCTGGCAAGCCGTCAAGGATTCCAATTCGGACAGGTGGCCTCCCAAGTCTGTTCCTTGGCGCTTTCAGTCAGCCCGCAAGGCCGTGGGTCGCTCCCTGCGGACCGCCAGACCCGTCGCCCCGACTTCGACAGCCCAGCTGCAGTCCCTGCGTCGCCGTCGCCCCGCCTTTGGTCGCCCCGGCCAGGTTAGCGCCTCCGCCCCCGCTTGGCCCCGTCCCGCCCGTCGCCCTGGGCGCGGGTGGGCTCAGTGACTCCACCCCTCCTCCGCCTCCGCCGGCCGTCTCGGGTCCTCCAGTCGGCGGCAGGCTCGCCCTCTTCAGCGAGGAGTCGCGATTGCTGATTCCAGACGACCCGTGGATTTTAGACACGGTTTCCTTCGGCCTAAGGATCTCCTTTCGTTCCCCTCCTCCTCTGCGCGCTACTCCGGTGTGGACCGAGATCCCCGCAGACCCGCTCAAGGAGTGCGCCCTACGGGGGAAAGTCGACTCTCTCTTGAGGAAGGACGCCACAGAGGTTGTGCGCCGCACAGACTCGCTGGGATTTTACAGCCGACTTTTCGTCGTCCCCAAGCCCGGCGGCAAGTGGCGTCCAGTGATCGACCTCTCAGCTCTGAATCGCTTCATCTTGGCGCCTTCCTTCCACATGGAGACGGCCCGAGCCCTTCGTACCTCGGTCCGACCCATGGATTACGCCGTCAGCCTAGATCTCTCCGACGCTTACCTACATGTACCCTTGCATCCGGCCGCCCAGAGGTATCTGCGCTTCACCTTCGATGGAACCGTTTACCAGTTTCGCGCCCTCCCCTTCGGCCTCAACCTCAGCCCCTGGGTCTTCACCCGCTTGATGGATGCAGTAATGGCCAAGGCGCGGCAGTCGTCTCTCAGCCCTATGTCCAACTATCTCGACGATCTCTTCCTGAGGAACTGCGTCGAGTCCGTCTTGGAAGCGGACAGGGATACACTGATGCGTCTGCTGTCGCGACTGGGTTTCCTCCTCAACGTCGGGAAGTCAGATCTCACGCCCTCGCACCGCTTCATACATCTCGGGATGGATTTTGCCACCGATCTCAACGTTGTTCGCCTCCCGGATCCCCAGATTCGGAAGTTGTCCGCCCTCGCCAACCAGCTGGCTCAGCAGGAAGCAGCTCCCGCCAGAGTTTGGCTTCAACTCCTCGGACTGATCAACGCAGCGGCGGAGCTTCTCCCCCTTGGTCGCCTCTACGCCCGCCCTCTTCAGCTGCACCTCCTGCTCCTCTGGAGACCCTCCTCCGGCGACCTTACCACCCCGGTCCCGGTATCCCCCCTGGTTTGCCCTCATCTTCTGCGCTGGACCGACACGGCTTGGTTGGCTTCGGGAGTCCCTTTGTCCTCCCCCCCCCCCCCCCCCCCCGCACCTCTCCCTGTGTGTCGACACGAGCCTCTCTGGGTGGGGAGCCCACCTGCTTCCTCAATTTGCCTCGGCGTCCGGCCTCTGGCCCCCGGAGTTTGCGGACAAGCACAGCAATTGGTTGGAGCTGCAAGCAGTTTGGCAAGCCCTCTTCGTTGGGAGAGCCAGCTCAGGAACCAGCGGCTTCTCGTCCTCTCCGACAACTCGACGGTGGTGGCCTACATCCAGAGGCAGGGGGGCACCCGCTCCCCCGACCTCTGTATGCTCCTCTTCCGTTTGATGCGCTGGGCCGAGGAACGCGACATTACACTCCTGGCGCGACACATTCCTGGCCACTTGAATGTGTTGGCGGTCTCTCTCTCTCGCCGCGGCCAGTTGCTCCACACAGAATGGACGTTGCGCCCGGATATCTTCAAGATGATCTGCGCCCGTTGGGAGACTCCCTTAATCGACCTGTTTGCTACGAGGTGGAACCACCAGCTTCCCCTCTTCATCTCCCCGATTCCAGACCCGCTGGCCTGGGCAGTCGACGCCCTCTCGATTCCTTGGGACGGCCTCATCGCTTACGCGTACCCTCCGACAGTCCTCATTCCCAAGGTCCTCCACAAACTTCGAGAGTGCAACGCAGTCCTGCTTCTGGTCGCCCCGCTGGCTTGGTCCCGGTCCTGGACCACCGACCTACTCAACCTCGCCACCTCTCCTCCCCTGCGCCTTCCCACGCCCCGTTCTATGCTCAAGCAGCCCAGGCAGGCTCTCTTCCACCCTTGTCCAGAACGCCTGTCTCTTCACGCCTGGAGGTTGTGCAGCGCGCCTTCACCGCTAGAGGCTTCTCTTGTGCAGCAGTGGAGGCAATTGCTGCAGCCCGCAAGCCGTCCACCCGGCGTGTTTATGAAGGGAAGTGGCGCGTTTTGTGCTCCTGGTGCGACACCCGTCGCCTCATACCCACCGGATTGACTAACCCCCAGCTCGCGGACTTTCTCCTCTGGCTCTTCGTGGTCCAAGGTTTGGCTCCCATCACCATCAGGGGATACTTATCCATGGTCGCCGACACTTACCGCCATCTCGGCCTTCCAGACCCCGGCGCCTGTAAGGACCTCGCCGACCTCATGTCCAACTTCAGCCTCCAACGTCCAACTCAGCGTTCTCTCATTCCTCGCTGGGACCTACCTTGGGTCCTGACGTGGCTGAATTCATCCCGCTTCGAGCCACTAGCTCTCGCCTCTCTGGCGGATGTGACACGCAAGACCTGCTTCCTTCTGGCCTTGGCCACGGCGTCCAGAGTTAGCGAGCTACACGCTCTTTCTACCCGCCCAGACTGCCTCCAGTTCAGGGCAGATCGCTCCGTTCAGCTCTTAACGGACCCCAACTTTATTGCCAAGACAAGGTCGCCTCTAACTGCCCCACAGATCATCACCTTGCGGCCCCTGGGAGGGCCTGACTGCTCTCCGGAGACTCGGAAACAGGATCCCGTGTGTGCCCTACGCATTTACCTGCGCCGTACCAAAGTTACCCGTAGAGGGCGCTCCCGCCTCTTCCTGCCCATACGACAGGGCAAGACTGATATCACAGCCCAGACGATCTCCTCCTGGCTGCGCTGGGTAATACGATCTGCATACATGGATCTCTCCCCACGGGTAGCGCAGAGACTGAAGATCCGCGCACACGAAGTACGCGCCATGGCCACGAGCGTCGCATTCGATCGGAACTGCGCTGTCAAGGACATCGTGGCAGCGGTGGGCTGGCGAGCAGAATCTACCTTCGCTCGTTTCTACCTTCGGGATCTGGCGGGACAGCGAGACAACCTCGCCTTGATGGGGGACCTCACGGTGGCACAGCACTCCCTCCCGGCGCAGCAGGCGCCGTAGGTACGCACCTAGCTAGCTAGCTGGGAATTAGCAATGGGAGGACGGTCTTGGTCGCCAGTAGTACCGGTGCGGCACCCTCCTCCTATTCGTGATTCTCCCATTTGTCATGTCATCGGTAATGTTTTTGATGAAATAAATGCATTTTTCTTTAAAAGGTATTTTTTCGAAAAATACTTACCGATGACATGACACGGAGGACCCTCCCACCTGCCCCGCTTGCCGCTGGTGAGCCTAGTATCTGACTGGCGAGTCAGGTGACTCGGAACCGGATAGGCAGGTTCGGGAGACAACTCTTGGCCCCTCTGGGGGTTCCCCGAGTGCCTCCCGGGTTGTGTATGCACACAACGGGTTCGTAGGCTAGAATTTGAGCACGTAGTAGACACTCCCATTTGTCATGTCATCGGTAAGTATTTTTCGAAAAAATACCTTTTAAAGAAAAATGCATATTTTTGCAGTTTTCAGGAATTTTGTACAGCTTTTCTTGGAGATTTTTATGCGACAGCCGCTTTAAACCAAACGGGAATTAAGTAGGTCAGTTTGCCTATCTTTCTTTGACCGGTGTTCCCGCCTCTTCCAAGACACGAAAGGCTGCCTCCATATCGGCCAAAATATCATCTCCTATAATCTCCACAGTCCCATGCCCCCCTGCGTCAAGCGGTTCCCTTTCTATATTTTCTGCCTCTGCATTTCGCCGTTCCGACTCCCCACCAGCGGTGCTGGCATTTGAGGTGAAAAAACGTCTGCGTTTAGCTGAAGGACCAGTGTGGACGGTGTCTTTTGCTTTTTTCCAAAGTGTTAACGGCCTTCTCTGTGAGAAGTTGCACCGCTTTACAGAGGGCTGCAAAACTGTTCGTTTTGCTCTGAGTCTCGTGTCGGTGACACTCGGTCAGGCGGGGCCAGTGTTAACTAAAAAACTCACCTTCGCCAACGAAATCTCCTCATCCACGTCTAAGACATCGTCTGAAATCATGTCAACTCTTCTAAATCCGACATCACAACCACAATTACACAGTCCAATAATCAACACAGGGGAATATACTCCTACATTACAGGTACTGCACACACCGTACACACGACAATCAACAAACGCGGTACAAGAGTGAAAGTCGGTCACTAGGCACGGGCGGCAAGTAATGAGGGTACATCCGACCTGGTCGGCGGCTAGGCGCAAACTGAGGGGATAGGCAGCGCGCGTTTCTCAAGTGCACTTAGTGACGGGATACAGGAAATGAGTAAGAATTTGGTACAAAGATAGCTGATGATAAGACCTTCCAATGCATACTAATTTACTCGACTCATCACAAAGGTCAAGGGTCACGGGGGGTTGACAGATGTGTGAAAAATGCTTACATTTTCAGAAAACATGGATTTTGCTGCTGCAGAAGCCAGCCCTTGCCACAAAGGTCACACATGTGTAAATTGGTCATACACGTGAGCCATAATGGCTTTGCCTTTCTTGTTGTAATTGTTTTCATGTTAAGCATATGACTGTAAATTTTACCATTGCAGAAGGGCCATTTGGTTCTGAACGTCAAATGCAGCACAGAGTCACATGCAGGGAACATTTCCTTTCGCAATCAGGTGAGCGATGTTCAGAACATGCCTACTGTTGATCAAGCCAACAGGTTTAACGCATTCAGCCCCGACACACCACAGCAAGACTTGGATCGAGCATGATAATTCAAGGGTGGTGCCAGAGGTGCCAAGCTTTTCTGGCACCATCCTTGAACTATCATGCTCGATCTGAATTGTAATACAGTCCTTCAGGGGGTAACATTACAATTTGGGGATTTTAGTCCTGGGGTAGAATGTGTTAACGGTTTGCTTAGTTTTCACATTTGTCTCCTGTACAAGCTTATCTTAAACCGTTTAGCCCCAAAGCCCTACAGCAGGAGATGGTTTGACCATAATTCAAGGGTAGTGCCAGATGAGCTTGGCGCCTTAAGATGCCAAGGTCATCTGGCACTACCCTTGAATTGTCATGGTCGATCTGTCTCCTGCAGCTGGTACATAGGCATTAGCTGATGCCTCCAAAATTTTCAAAATGTGCCTGTGGGGTTAAATGGGTTAATGGTTTGCTTAGTTTCACTTTTTGCTTCATGTACAAGTTTATCTTAACCCCCTTCTCTGCTGAGAAAAAGTGAACATGAACCAACAGCAAGGGACATAGATCCTCATGAGCCCTGCAATCGTGGTCGCCCATGAAGATCTATGCCTCATGCTGACACCACTTTTGAGTCCATATTTTGGGGATGGCTGGGGCTCTGGCTTTAAATTAATGAAGATGTCAGAAACACAATCTGCGTCCACTGGCAGTGAAGGGGTTAACCCATGTAGCCCTGACACAATACAACAGGAGCATAAACAAATAGCATCTTAAATGTACAGGCACCAAGCTATTCTGGCACCACCCATTAACTGTTATGGTGGACCTATGGCTTGACCTGTAATGTAGTCTGCGGATGTCAACTCCAAACTTTAGGCTGTTTGACTTGAGGTCTCAAAAGTGTTAAAACACAAGTTTGTCTTTGCTGTACAAATTTGATTGGTTTCATTCCTACGTCACACAACCAATCTCTTTAACGCAAACGGTACTATGTGACCGCGCCACAAAAACCCTTGTTGTAGCAACTAATGGCGGACTTCTTGTACCCTCTTTGTGACTTGTCATGGATGCCAGTTTTGTTCTATAAAAGATCACCAAAACGTAAAGTAAAAAGTTACTTAGTGTTGTTAAAAACAATAGGCACTCTGTTGGATTTGTTTGCAGCACACATTTGCAGCAATAGTGCATAACAGACCACTAACAAAAGAGTCTTTGCGGAATCGAAGCACATCAGTATCCTATGCGACTATTTTATTAAAGACTTTTGAAGTCGTTTGAGGCAAACAGTCACCCACCTCTTTTTTTGCATTACTCGGACAGATGCTGGCTATGCAGATGGCAACGTCATTAAAGATCTTATACACATGTATTACTTCAAAAGTCTGTTATGTATACATGTATATTCTTTTGACGTCAGTCATGTCTGGCTTGATCCAGGTCAGAAGATTTCAGCTTGATTTCTTTTATGAAAATAGTGGAGGAATGAAAACAAATACAGTTTTGGTAGCAGGGGTTTGCTGCATGGACCCTTGCAGGCCTTTGGGAGGTCAAAGGAACCATTGTACCCCTCAGGCCTTCGTACAATGGTTCCTTTGACCCCCCTCAAGCCTGCAAGAGTCCGTGTAGCGAACCCCTGCTACCAATAACTTATACTGTTTTGTTGTTGATACAGATTTATACACCAGGTGAGTACAGACAGGCAGCGGAGGGGGAGTACACGGGCAGTGGTTGGCTGAATGACAACAGGTTCCGGGGACAGAATGCTGAAGATCTTGATGTCACCTTGCCAGTAGGACCATGTGCTCCCACACCTAGATACTTTATTGTAAGTGAAATCTGTACCAAAAGTGTTTCTTTTTTGGCTAAAGTTCTATAAAGTTCTGTTTACTGGGCCTACATCTGTCTGACATCTGTCACTTGTCATCTGTTGTCCGGGGCAAACTTTAATGTTGGCATTTTCTCACAGACTACGAAGCCATTGACTTCAAACTTGGCCCAAGGATACTCTCTGGCAAAACCTATCTAAACATGCCAATTTGAGTGATCTTGCTCGGAGGTCAAGATCACAGTGGGTCAAGAAATAGGTCAGAAATTGCGTATTTTAACAAAATTGTCTTTTATCAAAGACTATTGTCAATTTAAAAGCCAAACGTCTATGTATACCTGAAGATAAGACCTTCCTGGGCATACTGAATTGGGTGATAACCACTCAAAGTGGAATGGTCACAAGGGGTCAGGAAATGTATATAAAATGCCTACTTTTTGTGCAACATGTAAGTTTTTACTGGCACTTTTGCAAACATTTCAGTCAAACTTAGCGGAAGGGTAGTTGATATGCTCGCTAATTTGGCTGACCACTTGTAAAAGTCAAGGGTCAAGGACGGTAGACAAGGGCGTGAACAATGCACAAGACATAGGGTTTTGCAGGTACTATTGCCATTTGATTTGTTTCCTCGAAAAACATTACCAATGGCATTACTATTACTATGTACAATTTCAGCCCAGGGATCGTGTACAGCAAAGCCACCGGGGAACCACCCGAGTGAGCTGTACCAACAACATCCCTGAGTAGCTTCCCTTCGCTGAGTAGCTTCCCTTACCTCATATGGGTAAGTGCGCAACGTCCCCAGTTTTGCGCTTAGCTTCCTGCAAGCAGGTTGTCTTCAACCTATGGCTCCCTTCTACTATGAATACAACTTGATTAAAACCTTATCTTGACATGACGAGGTAAGGCCTTGGGTACTGCTCCGGCCAGGAGTCCAGGAATTTAGCGGATCGGCCGCTGCACTGCCCTGGGAATATTTATCTGGCTCGTACTTCGAAAAATTTGCAGCGCGTTTATGTCCGACCTCTTGGCCGGTCGTGTTCCTCTTACCCCGTACCTCTTCTCTGTTTGTTGCAGTGTGCAAGTTTAGACGTGCCGGCGGTGTGGAGACTTTCAGTGGCCCACTGACACGCATTCCGTCTGCCTGCCGTGTTTCGGCTGCTCTTCTTATCGGACATGCAACGTGTGTGCTCCGTGGCGGGAGCTCCAATGGTCGCAGTTATGGGGATTTTACTGCAGGGAACGACCCGCTACCCCCCAGGATCCACACTCGCAGCTGGGTAGTCTGTCCGCTAGGAACACCCGTACTGCTACTACGCCTTCTGCCATCACCGGCCAACGACGTGCGTTGTCTGATATCGTGGTGTCCATGACCCGCTCGGCCCAGCCGCCATCTCAGCGTCCGGTCTTCTCGCCCACTTTGCTCCCCCCACTCTCTGTGGGCAACGGAGCGCTATGCCACCCCTCCCCTCCCTTTTTTCCGTGCAGCTCCTCACAAACCCGGCCTTTCTCACCAAGAACAGACTCCCCTCGGCCAGGGCACAAGACCGTGATCAACCTCCAGTCTCTGCCGGACGCTTTTCAGTCCCAGGAGTCCCGCCAACAGGACCCTGTCCGGGCCTTAAAGATTTACCTCCCAAGGACGAAACCTTTCCGGAGAGGCCGATCCCGCCTTTTTCTGCCCTTGTATCATGGCAGGGCTGACATTACTGCGCAGACTATCTCTGCATGGTTGCGGTGGGTCATCCATTCCACTTACGAGGACCTCTCCCCCGCAGGGGCCAAGCGGATGCAAATTCGGGCGCATGAAGTCAGAGCTGTCTCGACCAGCCTCGCCTGTGACCGCAACTGCGCAGTACGGGACCTTGTCGCCGCAGTAGGATGGAGAGCAGAATTCACCTTTGCCTGTTTCTATCTGCGTGACCTCTCAAGCCAGCGGGACAACCTGGCCCTGGTGGGCGACGTCTCGGCGGCTCATCACTCCCTACCAGGCACCTTAGGTAACGCTTAGCTGAAATTGTGAGGTGTTGATCCCAGCCTTTTTCACTAATGTTTCCGCAGTGGCGGGGTAATTTGGCGGCGCCCTCCTCCTTTTCGTTATTCTTCCACATAGTAATGCCATCGGTAATGTTTTTTGATGAAACAAATGTATTTTTCTCTAAAATGTATTTTTTCGAGAAAATACTTACTGATGGCATTACTCGGAGGGCCCTCCCACCTGCCCCGCTCGCCACCAGTAAGCTAAGAGCGAAACTGGTGACGCTGCGCACTTACCCGTATGAGGTAAGGGAAGCTGCTCAGCGAAGGGAAGCTACTCAGGGATGTTGGTACAGCTCACTCGGGTGGTTCCCCGGTGGCTTTGCTGTACACAAGGATCCCTGGGCTGAAATTGATAGGCTAAGTGCTCCTTCCACATAGTAATGTCATCGTTAAGTATTTTCTCGAAAAAATACATTTTAGAGAAAAATATATAATTTTATGCATCAGCTCATATAAGTGACCGGTCATGGTTACAGAAGGTCAAGGTCACAGAAGGTCATATAAGTGATGTGGATCAGTCATGCACTTTAGCCATGAGGGCTTTGCTGTTCTTGTTTCATGGTTATTTTTAGTGCATTTTACATGCCAGGTATGTAAGTTGCATTACATGCCAAATATGTAAATTGCAGTTTGCACTAATGTGCTTTGAAATGTCATGTGTAATATTTTTTTCTTACTCTCTCTCCTCCTTAGCTAAGATCACTGACAGACCAAAGTAGCTTTTTAGAGTGGTGCCTCATTACCTAAGTGCCAGGGAAGACCCTCTACATTTTTGGCTCATGTTCTGGGCCAGTGGTCATCTGTCCGGCGTCTGTCTGCTGTGCGCCGTCTTCCGTGGTAAACTTAAAGTTGGCATTTTCTCAGAGACTATTCAAGCCACAGTCTTCAAACTTGGCCCAAGGATACTTTGTGGCAAGACCGTTCTAAACATACCAATTTCAGTGACCTCTCACAAAGGTCAAGGTCACAGAGGTTCGGGGAAATAGGCTCAAAATAGCTATATTTTGACATAATTTATTTTTTCGCAAATACTATTCAAAACTTCAAACCCGAACTTGGTACAAAGATACCTGATGGTAAGATCTTTCTATGCATACTAATTTGGTTGATCCCTCGGAAGGGTTAAGGGTCACAAGAGCTCAGAAAATGGGTCCAAAATACCCATATTTTGACAAAAGATGTTTTTTCTCAAATACTATTCACAACTTCAAACCCAAACTTGCTACAGAGATACCTGATGGGAAGACCCTTCTATGCATACTAGTTTGGTTGATTCCTCGGAAAGGTCAAGGGTCACAAGAGCTCAGTAATTAGGTCCAAAATAGCCATATTTTGACAAAAGATGTTTTTTTCCTCAAATACTATTCACAACTTCAAACCAAAATTTGGTACAGAGATACCTGATGGTAAGACCTATCTATGCATACTAATTTGGATGACCTTTCGGAAAGGTCAAGGGTCACAGGCTGGCAAATGTGTATAAAATTCATATTTTTGATAAAATTGAAGATATTGTCAATATTTTCGCAAATTTTTCAATCAAATTTGGCAGAAAGGTAGCTGATGATAAGACCTTCCTGTGCATACTAATTTAGTCAACTCATTGCAAAGGTCAAGGGTCGGGGGGGTTGACAGATATGTGAAAAATGCTTACATTTTGAGAAAACGTGTAATTTGCTGGTGCGGAAGCCAGCCCTTTACTTATTGTCACAAAGGTCACACATATGTATATCGGTCATCTTCGTGAGCCATAATAGCTTTGCCTTTCTTGTCAACTTTTGTAATGAAGAGCCTTGCCATGTCGCTGTGGCACGTAACAGTCTTCACTCTGCATTTATTTAATGTGCCCGATTTTTGAAAAGTAGGGCACCTTAACACATTTAGCCCCGGGACCCTGCAGCAAGAGATGGATTAATCATGATAATTCAAGGGTAATGCCAGATGAGCTTGGCGCCTTTAGGCGCCAAATTATCATGATCAATCCATCTCCTACAACTGGTACATAGTCGATAGACAATGCCTCAAAAAGTTTGGAATGTGGCCGTGGGATTAAGAGGGTTAAATACAAGTTGGGTAAAAATTAAAAAAAACTGAGGTCCAAATTGCCAAAATTCTAGAGGTTTCATCTGAACGCGGTTCAATTCAAAGGATGGGTCAATCAAGATAGGTTGAGCTGTTCTGGCACCACTCTTGAACTAGCATGGTGGATCTTCAACTTTTTTGTAGTTTTTCAGGGTTAAAACTAAAAGAGTTAAAAGGTGACAATTGTGCAATTTTAGCCCCAATGACGTATTTCTGAAATTTTGGGGATGTCCCTTAAAAAAACCAAATGTATCAGTTGCAGCAGATGGATTGACCTTGATAATTCGAGGGTAGTGCCAGATTAGCTTGGCGCCATCAGGCGCCAAGCTAATCTGGCACTACCCTTGAATTATTGTTGATCCACCTGTTGCAGTTAGTTGGGGCTAAGTGGGTTAATTTCACACACATATTAACCCCCCAACAAAAACAAAACAACCAACAACAACACATGCACACACGCAGAGTTTGGTAGTAGACAGTAAAAGGCAGCCTCTTCAGACAGCGCAAGCATCATTAGCCAGCTCTTGCCCCAGGCAGTCAGATTGTATCACACATTTTCTTCTACCTTTGTGCCTGAGGATCACAGCTACATAGTAAGGTCACTGATTTCTTCAGGGAATGGCACTGCCTCACTGTTCATTAGGCTGCCCCTTGATGTTTGAATTGGCAAACAAGTAACATTTCAGCGGGCGTAGCCCCTTTCCTGTCAGAACCTAGACAGAGCTATTTTGTTAGGTGTTATGTTCACATTGTGAAAGATGGATCATCTGATAGTTCAAGAGTAGTGCCATGCTAATCAGGCTCTGCTCTTGAGCTATTCAAGTGTCAGGCTAATCAGGCACTATCCTGGAGTGTGTGTCATTGGATTTTATTGGTGAGAGGGAAAGAGGCTGTCCCTGAAGTTTGTGTCAGGTGCAGGTCACCTTTTTCTTGTTCCCCTGGTCTTTTCTTCCCCCTCCCTGTCTGCTCTCCCTATTCCCTCCAATGACACCCCCCCCCCCCCACACACACACACACACACACAAGCACAGACCATGACTGTGTGCGTGCGCACACACAAGCACAGACCATGTTTGTGCACACACACACATAGGGTCACTCATACTCTGACCCCACCTGCTACGACACTCAATTTTTCTCTATCCCAATAGTGTTACATTCGTTTTTTTAATCTTCTTCACATTGTACAGTCATTATCTTCATTCATTCAGTCCTCTCTGCGCCGTCTGGTGCTTGAGGCGACGGCAAGGGAGCGCTACTTTTGTCTGTCAGCTGCTATTTTGGGTGCTGTTTGCAGAGTAAGGCCTCTGTTCTTGAGCTCTCGCTCCACGGTTCGGCGCCACGTCTCCTTTGGTCGCCCACGGTTTCTCTTCCCCTGTAGTGTCCATCTCAGTGCCACCCTTGGTAATGAGTCAGGTGACATTCTGCAAACGTGGCCTAGCCATCTCCATCTCCGTGTGGCGATGGTTTCAGCGATGCTGTCTGCGCCTGCTCTCTTCCGTAGTTCCTCGTTTGTAATCATGTTTGGCCAGAAGACCTTCATGATCCGTCGCAGGCACTTGTTCTGGAAGACATCCAGCTTGCGTTCCGTAGCGGTAGTGGATTTCCAGCATTCTGACCCATATAGAAGGACACTCAGCACGTTGCTCTTAAAAATACGGAGCTTGGTGTGGATGCTCAGGCTTGTGGTCCTCCAGATGGGTTTCAGCATTGCGAAGGCTTGGTTGGCTTTGCTGATTCTTGTGGTGATCTCCCTTGTGCAGTCTCCATCTGTGGTAACCTTGCTGCCCAGGTACGTGAACTCGTCCACCTCTTGCAGAGGTTGGTCATTGATGGTGATTGGGTCGCCCACTATGGTGTTCTTCCTCATGACTTGAGTCTTCCTAATGTTGACCCCGAGACCTATGGAGCTTGCTGACTGTGTCAACTGTTGTGTCTTCTGTTGCATGTCCTGATTTCTGCTTGCCAGCAGCCCGATATCATCGGCGTAGTCGAGGTCATCCAGCATTGAGGTCAGCGTCCACTGAATTCCCTGCCTCCTTCCCTCTGTGGTGCGGCGCATGATCCAATCAATTGCCATTGAGAATAGGATTGGCGAAAGAATACATCCTTGTTTCACTCCGGTTTCCACCTTAAACGGTTCGGTGAGCTGGTTGTTGTGGACGACTCTGCACTCAAAATTCTTGTACAGGGACCTGATGACGTTGACAAGTTTCTGGGGGATTCCATAGTATCGCAGGATTTTCCAAAGGGAGTCTCGATGCAGACTGTCGAAGGCCTTCTCAAAGTCTACAAAGACCACATAGAGGGATCCATTCCATTCGTTAGACTGCTCAAGGATCTGTCTCAGTACGAAAATATGGTCAATGCAGGACTTGCCTTTCCTAAAACCTGCCTGCTCCCGGCGAAGGATGCCATTCACTGCTGTCGTAATGCGTTCAAGGAGAATGCGGCTGAAGATCTTGCTGGTGAGGGATAGTAAGGTGATGCCTCGCCAGTTGTTACAGTTCCCCAGGTCTCCTTTCTTCGGAAGTTTGACGATGGTGCCGGTCTTCCAATCGCTCGGCGCTTCCTCAGTGTCCCAGATCTTTTGAAAAATCTGACAAAGAAGCTGCGGCGTTACCGTATCTTCTACTTTCAGCATCTCGGGGCACACTCCGTCATCGCCAGGTGCCTTCCCGTTCTTCAGCTTTTGAATGGCCTGCTTGACTTCCGCAATAGTAATGTTGCCGAGGTTAATGTCCAGGTCCTCCTCCGCTTCAGGAATGTCAGTGAGGGTTGGTGGGTCTGAGCGGTTCAGGATGGACTCGAAGTGTTGCTTCCATCTCTTCAGCTTCTCTTCCTCTACTGTGACATGAGTTCCATCTTCAGCTCTCACTGGAAGGTCGTGGTGTTGCCCGTAATCGCCCTTCAGCTTCTTGGTGTTCTGGTACACTGTCTTCATGTCTCTCTGTTTTGCAGCTGCCTCCGCTTCTTCTGCCAGCCTTTCTGTGTACATTCTCTTGTCTCTTCTCGCTGATGTCTTCACCGCTTGATCTTTCTCTCTGTATTCTCTTGATATTCTTTCCTTCAGTCTTGGTGATTTGGTATCCAAAAGTTTCTTCTTGATCTGTCTTCTCTCTTCTATGCGAGCCCACGTGTCTTCTGAGATCCACTCTGTCTTCCTGCTCTTTCTGTATCCTAAAACTTCCCCTCCTGTTTCCTTCATGGCTCTGTTGAAATCTTCAATAGTCAGTGCTGTCTCATCTTCCAAACACTAAATCTATTCCTGAGGGCCAACCTAAACTCTTCTTTCACTTTTGGGTCTTTCAACTTGGCCACGTCGTAGCGCTGATTTCTGGTGTCTCCTATCTTTACTTTCCTAAGCTTCAATGTCACCTTCCCCACCAGAAGACTATGGTCGCTGCCAATGTCAGCATGTCGCATCACTCGCACATCCTGCAGAGAGTGCCTCCAGCGACCATTAATGATGATGTGGTCAATCTGGTTCTGGGTCTTGCCGTCTGGTGATTTCCATGTGAGTTTGTGGATCTCCCTATGCGCAAACAGGGTCCCTCCTATGACTAAGTCATTCTCCTCGCAGAAATTGACCAGCCTCTCCCCGTTGTCGTTGATCACACCCGCTCCATGTCGTCCCATGGTCCTCTTTCTGTCTTCATTGTCGCAGCCGACCTTAGCGTTGAAGTCACCGATCAGCATCAGCACGTCATGTCGAGGGATGTCTTCCAAAACAGCTTGGAGGGCGTCGTAGAATGCATCCTTATCCTCTTCTTCCGCGTCGTCTATCGGTGCATAGCCCACAACAATAGACAGCTTTGCGTATTTGGAATTCATCCTGACGTACAGCAGGCGCTCGTTCACAGGTTTCCACTGTAGAACGGTGTTGGCCTTGCTCTTATTGATGATGACAGCAACTCCTTCTCGGTGTTCGTTGTCTGTTCTTCCAGACCAGATGATGACTTCTCCGGAGCTCAACCTCTGTCTGCCAGCACCAGTCCATCTTGCTTCTGTTACTCCCATGAGGGTTAGTTTGTGGCGGTTCAGTTCACTTACTGCTTGCGCCAGCTTTCCAGTCTGGTAGAGCGTTCGCACGTTCCAGCATCCAATTCTGATCCATCGTTTTGGCGTCAGGAGTTCCGCTATCGGGGTGGAGACGTCCTTGCGGCTTTGGTCCCCATCCGTCATAAGTCCAGTTTCCTGGTCTGCTTCGCTCCCAGCGCCGGTTGTCGCTTTTTCCCTTGTTGTCGTTTCCGTAGCAAGTTTCTTTTTACAGGGTGGAGTCGCTAGCCCCACGCCTAACCCTCCTCCTTTATCCTGACTTGGGACAGGCAGTTAAGCCCCCAAAGGGGCCTCCCTGGTGGAGTTAGTCATCATCTTATCTATCAGTTATTATGACAATAAACAGTATCTATCTATCTATCTATCTATCTATCTATCTATCTATCTGTCGATCTTCTTCTTGCTCATAAATGTATTTGTTTTCTTAACTACATCACACGACCAAACACATTAGTGCAGACGACATCATGTGACCTTGCTACAAAACACCATGTAGTGATTTTCTTATAGCTCACTTTGTGACACTTTATGACCTCGTCTTCGACTCATCGGGTGCCAGCTTGGTTTGAGAAACACACACTAAACAATGAAGCTTCTTAGCATGGATCACGATTAGACACACACTGCAGTTGTGTTTAACCCTTATCATTCGGAATACACCAATGTGTGAAATAAGTTTGACTAAAATAGTTCAAGGTTTGTGCCGGAATAACTTGGTGCCACTAGGCGCCAAGCTATTCTGGCACCATCCTTAAACTAAAGCCATTGGTCTGTAACTCCCTGCCGCAGACTGTGTGTGTGTGTGTGTGCGTGTGTGCGTCATTTTCGCCTGCGCATTGACTTATATTATAAATATGAGAAATGCTCCATATAAATACCACGTATTATTATTATTATCCTCATCTGTAAGTACTATAATGTAGCTTTCATATGGCAGTATACAAATTTGAAGCTTTTAACCTCAGTATGATATGGGTTAAGATGACAGTACCCAGTTTTCAACAGTATTTTATAATGAAGAATTGCGACTAGGAAAATGACATCATCTTCGCCAAGTCGTAAACGGTGCGCACAAGGTCAGTGTCACACGTTTGTCGCTTTACTGCCGAATACTAAACTTATGTAAGAATTCTAAGCATTTTGGGAGTTAACAGCAATCTGGTGACAATATGTTGACAGTGCGACTTGAAGTTGAAACATTCTTTTTGAAGTCAGACTGAAATGACAAGCTGCTACCAAGTATGTTTGTGCATGACCCCTTACAGCTGCAGTGTCTTGGTCAGAACATGTATTGAGGTCAAATAGGGCAAGCTGCCGCGCTTCACACCCTCATCAACTTGACAAATTTTATGAATAGGGCGGAGGAATTAAAACATACATTATTGTTAGCAGGCGCTTGCCAGACACACCCATGTGGGCCTATGGGAGGTAAAAGTAACCATTTTAGCCCTTAGGCCTACAGCCTGATGGGTACAATGGTTACTTTGACCTCCCATAGGCCCACAAAGGTCTGTGTAGCAAACCCATGCTACCAGTAATTTATAATGTTCATGGGTGAAACTTACTGAAAGAGAACAGATTGAAAGAAAGAAATTCGTAAATTCAGAATCAAACCCTTTGTTTGTAGGTAGCGGTTTCAGTAAAACCGCTACTGACCTGCTATGGGTTAAGTATTTAAAAATCAGAAACATATCTAGACTGCAAAAACCCACAGCAACTCGTGGAGAATATGACAAAGAAGAAAATTATGGATGATGCAACACACCTGCACATACTAATGGTAGGCGGCCTCTTGACCCTTGCCTGTCTGTCTGTACTTTCATAATTGTCAGCGTTCATCCAGCGTGTAACATTGTGAGTTCAGCTAGTTTTTGTCGAATTAACCCTCTAGCGCATGCATCCACCAGTACTGTATGCATTGCAGGCGTATACATGTTCAAGGGGGTTAACAGTGAAAGGAGCAACGACAGCCTTATGTCCATAAGTTAGTTAGTGTATCCTCTTCCCTGATTATTACTACCCTTCCTTGTGTTGCTGGAGGAAAAGTTTAAAAGTCATGCCAGGCATGCTTCCAGATCATTCCGTCTGCAAGAGGCATAGATTCTCATGAGCCCCTGCAGGTGCAGGGGCTCATGAGAATCTATGCCTCTTGCCATTGGGGTTTGGTCCCATTTGCATCCGTAGATGAAAGAGTTGATAAGATGAAAGAGTTGATGGGAAACACGGTAAAGTCACACCACACTTGTTAGCAGTCGACAAGGAAAAGTCACTTTGCTGAAGGCTGGAATGGATTTTGTCCTGGGGACAAGGGACCGGACCGACCTTTTGCCATTTTTGGGGTTGTTGCAAGTGCATGCAAGCTGCAGAATTTTAATGAATGTTCTTGTGATGCTGCCTTACGTGTGTTTGGACATGATGTTGCCATATTACTTTATAATGAGGCTGACCTGCTTTGTGACTGATCCATCTCGCGGTTTGGTGTCATTCAGCCCCAACACACCACAGCAAGACATGGATCAAGCATGATGGTTCAAGGGTGGTGCTACAATTGCTTGGCGCCCATAGGAGCCAAGCTATTCTGGCACCACCCTTGGTACTATCATGCTCAATCTGTCTCTAGAAAGGGAATACAGTTTTTCAGAGGGCAACTTCAGAATTTGGGGATTTCAGTCCTGGGGCAGAATGTGTTAGGTGATGGATTTAAGAGTATGAATATGACACTATCAGGTATGGGAATTGTCCGCCTAAAGGCAAATTTCCGCCGAAATGATATTGCTCAGCCGCCAAAAAAAAAAAAAAAAATTGTCCGCCCCCCAAAAAAAATTGGGGTGCCAAAAGTAACTGAGCACCGGTCATTATACACTGCGAGCCATTCGTTCAAGTGATATGCCACATGCTAGATTTATGCGTCACCTATTGTGGCTGTATGTAGTCATTACTTTACCGTGCAAGCGGGCAATACAACACTGAATGCACTCTTTTCATGCTCGCTCCAGAACGCGCCAGATTGCATGGATTTTAATCTAGATTTTAAAATTTCCGGGGGGGGGGGGGGGGGGGGGGGGGGGGGGGGGGAGGGGGGGGGGGGGGGGGGAGGGGGGGGGGGGGGAGGGGAGGGGGGGGGGGCATGCCCCCGGACCCCCCTAGTTTCAGAATTTTTTCACTTTTCTAATTCCCATGCCTGACTATTGATAGGAAGTTTGCTAGAAGAAAATTCCAGTGTCTCTGTCAAATGAACTGAATTGGTTAATTGTGTACTGTTTTGAAGGCATTCTTGCACCCGGGAGAGGGGCCCAAATTCATGCATGGGATGTTAGCTGTGACGTTCCTGGGTGACTACGCTGACATCAGGTTGGCTCTGTATGGACTGGAGAAGGAGGTCACTGCTATGACTCTTGTTGGTTCGCAGTTGCTTGGTTAGTGGACAGTCTGGTTATTCTTATTATTTAATTTTTTGGTGTGTATTTTTAAAGGAGGGGGGTGGGGGGGTGGAGGGAGTGGGGGTTCTCATGTGGTAGAGTGTTGGACTCTCATCAGAAAAGTCGTGGGTTTGACTTTAAGGGTCAGAATTTGCTCAGGTCCCATTTCTGAAATCACCTTTGTGGGGGCAAATGAAATCAAGCCCTAAATATTTAAATTTTATTTAAATTTTTGTGTGTGTACTTTTTTGGGGAGGGTGGTGTAGCACTAAGTAAAGTGAATAAGGAACCAAAAGCAAAAGGTCTTGGAAACCATGCCCAAAAAGAAGAAAATAAAATCAAACAAATTATGGTGGATACAATAAAATGCCAGGGGACCAAAGTTTATCATTAAATTTGAAGTTTGTTCTAATCGAGGACTTTACACACAAAGATTGAAGTTGGGAGCTCTGAAAAGTAATGTATGGGACCTTATTATAATCAACGGTTACAGATGTAATTAATGGAAAATATGAAGTCTTAACCCATTTAATCCCAAAACCACATTTCTCAAATTTTGGAGGTATCACCTAACGACTATACCAGTTGCAGGAGATGGTTTGAAAATGATAATTGAAGGGTAATGCCAGATTAGCTTTGCACCATCAGGTGCCAAGGTAATTTGGCACTACCTGTAGATTATCATGGTTGATCCATCTCCTGCTGTAAAGCATTGGGGCTAAATGGGTTAAACTGACTCATTCACTTGTACTTTCAGGAGCGCCGGACATTGAGTTACCAGTGCATGAGCTGAAAAACAGTATTCTGCGGATCAGTCGTGACGTCTCAAAGCAGATTCCCTACATTGATACAGGTACCTCTCATAGACCTGTCCTCTGTGACCTTTTTGCTTTCAGTAGCGCTGCAGGAATCTTGTGACAAAAAGCAAAAAGCGCTACCAACAGCAAAAAGGTTAATCAGTGAAAGATTTTTCAGAGGGGAAGGGCGTGGGGGGGGGGGGGGGGGGGCAGTGGTACTGGTAGATATGTGTGCCATTCTTTCATTTTTGTACCATACAGATTGAAGCCATAAGGTCTAGAATCGCAGACCAACACATGAACATGTTTGGAAATTAAAATTTGTCATCTGAAATGTTCATTAATTCGCATGGTACTTTTTCTTTCTTTTTCAGTCACATGAAAAAGATCCTGTCATGTTAAATGCATAAATATGTCACTTATTTTGATTTTCATTTCTGATTTCAGCCCAATTCTTAAAGGAAGTCATGATAGATACGCCTGATTTTAGAGTTGGATTGTCGGGAAACTTCGAAGAGGGAATCTTTGTAAGTGCATGCATTATCAGATCAGTCGATCACCAGACAACAAAATTAATGAAAACATAGAATAAGTGGAGTAAGATTGCTTTGGATAGGTCATGCAGTAGTACCTGTTTAGATCAGATATCTTTTTGCAAGAGAAAAGTGGTCTCAACCCTTTTCATCCTGATACACCCATTGCTTAAATAAATTTGACTATGATAGTTCAAGGGTGGTGCCAGAATAGCTTGGCGCCTGAGGCGTCAAGCTATTCTGGCACCACCCTTGAACTAAAACAGTTGATCTATCTCCTAATCTGTAATGCAGCCTTCATAGGACAAAAAGCAAATTTTACAAAATCAGCACCACCCTTGAACTAACGTATTCAAATTTATTTAAATTAACATACTGAAAATGTAACGGAGAGGGAGGCAGGTGCACAAAAATTAAACGCATTTGCGTTTGAGACAGACCCTGTAAGCTGCTGTGAAAATAGGAGCCCTGAATAGTCTCATGAGCAGCAGAATAGTGAGTGTGTGTGTGTGTGTGTTGAAGCGTTTCTTGTTTCAAAAGCTTTAAAAAAAAAAAAAAAGTTTAATTCATCGGATTGTGTTTTTGTGTAACAGTCCATACTGCGAGAAGACAACGAAGTGAAGGGCGTTGGAGGATTCCAGTTCACGAAAGGACAGTGGCTCAAGTATGAAATCTTGGTACGTTTGTGCAATGGCATTTGTTTCCTCAAAAACCTTACCGATGACATTACTGTTAGGAAGGTACACTTAGCTTATCAATTTCAGCCTAAAACCGTTGTGTACATACACAACCAGAGAGATGACTCCAGGGTGCCGTAACTAGGGACCCTGAGTAGTCTCCCATTAATCCCTATCTGGCCACGTGCCCAGTGGTGTCATGCCAGTCTTTTTGCTTAGCTTACCGGGAATGGTTGTGTTCAAGCCTTCTGGACTTTGGGTTGTGTACAGTGTGACCGGATGTGCTTTGGATTACTTAGTCTTCCGTGGATATACTTTGTTACCTTGGATTACCTTCATATTTGGATTACGTGGTTGGGGGTTTGTGCTTTGCCTTGGATTATTGTGCTACCTTGCTTGGGCTTTCTCCTCTCAGCCGGTTGCATTCCTAGTTACCTTCGTGGCAGGTTCCTCGCCGGCCTCACAGCCATGGCAAGGTAAGGCCTCGGGTTTTTGCCCTCGACCGGCACTTGGTGGGCCGGGCGGCGGCACCGGCCATGGATTTGTTTCCTCAAAATACATTACCGATGACATTACTGTTAGGGACGTGTCTTAGCTAGCACAATTTAAGCCAAATTTGGTTGTGTACCTGTAAGGCAGGGGAGGCAACAAGGGGCGCCCTATCCAAGGCCGTATCCCGAGTAGCCTCCCTTCCATCCCCATCCGGGCAATCGCTCACCAGATTCCCGCCAGTCTGTTTTTTTTAGCTATCCTTGGATGGTTGTGTACCTACTCTTCTGCGCTTGGGCTGTGTACGGTGACCGGTTGCTTCGCTTTGCATCGCTTCCGTGTGCTCTGTGCTAGCCTAAGTTACAACTGTTCACTGTGCTAGCTGGGAATTAATGTTGATAGGAGCCTGTGAGGATTTCCGTGTACTTGTGGTGCTGGCGATTTGGACTTGCATCCGGGTGCAGTGCCTGCAGGGTTCTGTGTTCACGGTTCAAGCTTGGCGTCGGCGTTTGGCGTCCTCTACTACGGGTGCTGAGGGCTTCGTCTCTACGACACAAGGGTACCTTGACTGGGCCGGTCTACACCCTGACATGGCAAGGTAAAGACGCAGTTGCTGCCCTCGACCGGCGCTCTGGGAGGGAGTTAGAGCGCCGGGCGTCGGCACACCTGTGCATTTCGCTTGTGTTCGTTTTGCCATCACCTCGCGTACGCGGTTGCGTGGCCTCCTGTCATGTTGCACTATGTTTGCAGTTTGCAAGTACGCTCCTGCACGCGTGGTGGAAACTTTCAATGGCCGAGTGACCAACATGCCATGTGCTTGCCCTGTTCCGGCTGCGCCTCCACTAAACCTTGTGCTACCTGCACCCCCTGGCAGGAGGAACAGTGGTCACAACTATGGGGCTTTTATCGCCGTGAAAAGACCGACACCAGCCCGAGAGCAAGCACCGGCCTATGCCCCCCCTACCGACTCGGTGGATGCGGTGAGACGTTTGCCCCTGGAGGTGGACACTCAGATGACTCGGGCTACAATGGACCTTTCCGAGGCTAGGGCTTCGGATAGATGGCGTGCCAGCTCCCAATCGGATGTGAGTAACCGTTTAGAGACTGGCCCACAACATGCTGACTCGACCTGCCTCCCCGCCCGAGCTGGATCGGGGATCGGTGCGGCTACTGGATTGCGACTCCAGATCTCTCCAGAGGACTCGATGTCGCAGCCGCCTTCCGCGGGCCATAGATACGAGACACTCTGAGCCATGGATGAGGCGGTGCAGCTCATTGCGGCGTGTCTTCCCCCAGAGGACTGCCCGCCTTCCCCCCCGCTTAAGAGGAAAGCTTCGGCCTTCGTCGATGCCGCACAGCAGAACAAGCGTTTCAAGTCCCTTCCATAGTCACCTGGTTTCCGGGACATGCGCGACGCCTTTTCCGCGCATCTGCAGCAGGGTGCTTTAGGCGACGGGGGATTCTTCACTGACTCCAAGTGGTTTGAGGACTTTCAGCCAGAAGTGGTATGCAGGTTACTTGCAAGCCTTCGCTTGTCTGCTTCCAGCGGTGGATGCTCCGGCGCTGACTCTTACGGGTTCCTCTCGACTCCAACACCTTCCCGCCGGCGTGGACAGGACTGCTACCTTAGTGCACAATGCCCTCACCTCGGCGGGTTTTCTGGACCTGATCACGCAAACGATGGTGCAATGGGTTGAGGAGGCCTGGAACCCTTCGCTGACTCCGCTCTTAGGCTACATCCTGGCTCTGGCAGTATCCGCCAACCGCGCAGCGTACCATACCGCAGTTAACACCATGGCCGCCACTTCTAATTGTGACCTGATGCGTCAGGATGCCTTACTGCGCGACTGCAGCCTTCCGACTCACGTGAAGACACAGCTACGACAAGCTCCGCTTGGCGGTTCTCTCCTTTTCGGTCCTACGTGGCAGGCAGTGAAGGAAGAGAACAAGGACGTTTGGCCCAACCACGCCGCTTCCACCCGCAAGGCCGTGGGTCGCACCCTGCGGACCGGCAGACCCTACTCTCGCCCGCTTACCGATCGAGGCCGACTGCCCCCTGAGCCCCGGCCTTTGGCGGCCCCCGCAAACTTCCCAACCCTGCCCCCGCCGGACCTAGGCTCGCCCGTCGCCCCGAGCGGGGCAGGGCCCGCTGACTTAACTCTCCAGCCCCCGCCGACCGTCTCCGGGTCTCCTGTCGGCGGGAGACTTGCTCTTCGCAGTAACGAGTGGCGGTCGCTGCTGCCAGAAGACCCGTGGATCCTCTCCACTGTTTCCGAGGGACTGCAGTTCTCCTTTCGGTCTCCCCCCCCCCCCCCCCCCTCCCTGCACCACTCGCCCCTTTGGACCCAGGTGCCGTCAGACCATCTCTGAGCGGACGCCTGGACGTTGCAGCGTAACATCCCCCACGGCTTGGACAAGACAGCAACTCTCGTCCGCAACGCTCTGGCCTGCACAGGTTTCTTGGAGCTCGTGACACAAGCAGTGGTCCGGCGCATCGGCGACTCTTGGCACCCATCTATCTCACCGCTCCTGGGAGACATCCTCGCCCTCGCGGTGGCCGCCAACCAGGCTGCATATCATACCTCCGCCAATGCAATGGCTGCTGCATCAAACTGCTACCTGATACGTCGAGATGCAGTCCTCCAGTCCTGCCCCGACCTGCCCGCCGTGGTAAAGAAGCAGCTTCGTCAGGCCTCGCTTGGCGGCATGCTCCTCTTCGACCCTACCTGGCAGGCGGTCAAGGACGCGAATAAGGATCTCTGGCCCAACGTTTCCGCTCCCTCCTGCTTTCAGGCAGCCCGCAAGGCCATGGGTCACGCCCTGCGGATCTCCAGACCCTCCGCTCGTCCATCCTCCGGACACGACTTTCCCCCCCTTGGACCCCAGTCTCTGACCGCTCCCGCCCCTTCCAGACCCCCGCCTCTCCCAAGCCCGCCCAACGCTCCAGGCGCGGGAGGGCCCTCAGACTTCCCCCCGCCTCCGCCCCTGCCATCCGCTTCGGGGTCTCCAGTCACTCACTCTATGCAGTGAAGCATGGTGTTCGCTCCTGCCGGACGACCCCTGGGTCCTCTCCACGATCTCAGAGGGCCTCTTGATCACCTTTCGGTCTCCCCAACTGCTGCGGCGCTCTCACGACCGATCAGCTCAATGCCGACGCCCTTCGCGGCAAGGTCGCCTCTGCTGCAGAAGGCCGCCATGGAGGTGGTCACGCGACAGGACTCACCAGCCTTCTACAGCTGCCTCTTCATGGTTCCCAAGCTCGACGGCATGGTTCCCAAGCCCTGTCATCGACCTCTTGGCTTTAAACAAGTACATCTCAGCACCTACGTTTCGCATGGAGATGGCCCAGGCTTTGATAGCAACCTTACAGCCCATGGATTTCACCGTCGGCCTGGACTTGTCGTACGCTTATCTGCACATCCCCATGCACCCCGCCTCTCGATGTTACCTGTGCTTCGCCTTCGGCGGCGTGGTCTACCAGTTTCGGGCGCTGCCTTTCGGCCTCAACCTCAGCCCGTGGGTGTTCACTCGCATCATGGACGCCGTCGTTGCCAAGGCCAGACAGTCATCCTTGAACCCAACCTCGAACTACTTGGACGATCTCCTCCTGTGGAACCAGTCGGAGTCCACCTTAGTGCAGGATAGAGACGCTCTGCTCGATCTACTAATTCGGCTTGGCTTCCTGGTCAACTTAGGCAAGTCGGACCTTGTTCCCTCCCGCCGGTTTGTGCACCTGGGCATGGAGTTTCTGACCGATCTCAACAGGGTGAGACTTCCGGAGCCTCGGATCCAGAAGTTGGCGTCCTTAGCCCGGCAGGTGGCTCAAGAGGAGGCGGTTCCCGCCAGAGTCTGGCAACTTCACTGTGGTCTCCTACATCCAGAAGCAGGGCGGGACACGCTCCCCCTCCCTCTGCATCCTCCTGTGCCAGGTCCTCTGGTGGTGCGAAGAATGCAGCATCTCTCTTCCAGCGCGACACCTCCCTGGCTACCTGAATGTTCTAGCCGACTCTCTCCGCGTGGCCAGCTCCTCCACACCGAGTGGGCACTCTGCCCGGATATCTTTCGGATGATCTGCGCACAGTGGGAGACACCCTTGATCGACCTCTTCGCGACGAGGTGGAATCGACAGCTCCCTCTCTTTTTTTCTCCCCCATTCCGGACCCCCTCGCCTGGGCAGTTGACGCGCTCTCCATCTCCTGGGATGGCCTCAATGCTTACACTTATCCGCCTACGGTGCTGGTCCCCAAGGTCCTGCTCAAGCTCAAGGGTTGCAATGCGGTGTTGTTACTGGTGGCCCCGTTCTGCTGGACCAAGTCCTGGACCACTGACCTCTTGAGTCTCGCCACGGGTCCCCCCCTGCAGCTCCCCACCCCACGCACGATGCTGAAGCAGCCCTGACAGAGTCTGTACCACCCGTGCCTGGAGCGACTTCTCCTACACGCCTGGAGATTGTGCGGCAAGCCCTCGCCGCTAGAGGTTTCTCGAGTGCGGCGGTGGAGGCTATCGCTACAGCCCGCAGACCTTCGACCAGACGCGTCTACGAGGGTAAGTGGCGAGTCCTTTGGTCCTGGTGCGCTGACCAGCACCTCTCCCCCACAGATCTGACTACCCCCCAGCTGGCCGAGTTCTTCCTCTGGCTCTTCGTCGAGCAGAGCTTGGCACCAGTCACCATCAGGGGTTACCTGGCCATGATAGCCGACACATATTGCCACTTGGGCCTCCCGGACCCCGGCGCCTGCAAAGACCTTGCCAACCTTATGGCCCACTTCGGCCTCCAGCAGCCCGTTCCTCGCTCGCTGATGCCACGCTGGGACCTACCCTGGATGCTTATGTGGCTGAACTCGGACTGCTTCGAACTGCTCCCCCTGGCCCAGTTCGTGGACGTGACCTGGAAGACCTGCTTCCTCCTGGCCCTCGCCACTGCTTCCCGGGTAAGCGAGCTGCACGCGCTCTCTGCGCGCCCTGCCTGCCTACAGTTCAGAATGGATGGCTCTGTACAGCTCCTAACCGACCCATCCTTCCTGGCCAAGACTAGGTCTCCCTTAACCGCGCCCCAAGTGATCACCATACGGCCGCTGAAGGGGTTGAACTTCCCCCGGGAGACCAGACAGCAGGATCCAGTGCGGCCTGCTCTGATCCAAGCCCAACCGGAGGGGACAGTCCTGCCTCTTCCTGCCTTTGACCCCTGGCAGACCTGACATCTCGGCCCAGACGATATCCTCCTGGCTACGCTGGGTCGTCTGGTCTGCCTACCAGGACTTCTCCCCGGAGGGAGCTAAGAGGCTGAAAATCAGGGCACACGAGGTTAGAGCCATGGCCACGAGCGTCGCCTTCGACTGCAACTGCGCTGTCAAGGACATTGTGGCGGCCATGGGCTGGCGAGCTGAATCAACCTTCGCCCGGTTCTACCTCAGGGACCTCTCGGGCCAACGGGAGAACCTGGCCCTGGTGGTGGACATCGCTGCGGCGCAACACTCCCTCCCGGCACCTGGGGTGCCATAGGTAAAGCTTAGCTGAAATTGTCGGGAGGTTGCTCCGGGGAGGGTGGGTCTGGCTAACCCGTTTACAGAGGGTAAGATTGGGGGCGGCACCCTCCTCTTCTTCGCTATTCTTCCTAATAATAATAAAATTGGTAAGGTTTTTGAGGAAACAAATGTATTTTTCTCTAAAATGTATTTTTTCGAAAAATACTTACCGATGACATTACTCAGAAGATCCCACATGCCCCGCTTGCCGCCAGTAAGCTAAGCATCTCATACTGGCGTGACACCACTGGGCACGTGACCAGATAGGGGGGGACGGGAGATTACTCGGGGTCCCTGGTTACGGCGCCCTGGAGTCGCCTCCCTGGTTGTGTATGTACACAACAGCTTTTAGGCTGAAATTGGTAAGCTAAGTGTATCTTTCTAATAGTAATGTCATCGGTAAGTATTTTTTTTAAAAAAACATTTTAGAGAAAAATACATACTTTTTATGTGTTTAGCAAAAGACCAATACCGGACTTCCACCTGCAAGAGACGTAGATTCTCACGGTCCCCTCCATGAAATGAGTACCATCTTGTCTCTTTGTTGATGTTGTTCACAGGGTCATTGTAGGGGGCCAGATGACTTGATGAATAACGCTGCTCTATCCAGCCTTTTTCATCAGCAGGAGATACATTCTCATCATTGCCTTCAGCTGGAGGGGCCAGTTGCATAAGTGAGCTTAGTCGTACGCCTGCCACTAAGCAAGCTATAGTGGAGCACCTTGCTTAGAGGCTGGTGCAGGACTATGCTCACTCATGCAGTGGCCCAGGGGCTCAGGAGAAATTACATTTCTTACGTTCGTCTGAGAATTTATGCATCTTGGTAATCAGTGTCTCAGATTAAGTCCTGAGTCAAACTGTTTGTCTCCTTTGATTCACTATCGGGGGTAACGAATCGAGGCAGACATTCAAGGGTAGTGCCAGATTACCTTGGCACCAGATGGCACCAGGCTAATCTGGCACTACCCTTGAATTATCATGGTCAATCTGTCTCCTGCAGTATGTTGAGGCAAAATAGGTTATGTCTTGACTGATTGTTGACTCTTTGGTTTTTCAGATAACATGAAGTAAATCATGAACTATTTTGTGCAGATTACGGGACTGTCTTCGGATGCCACGGATATTGCCCTACTTGGTCCAGAGGGGGTGTTTTACAATATGAGCGCCAGCGTACATCACCTTGATCAGCAGTACTGTCTGGTTGAAGGACTCCTACAGGTGTGTGTGTCACAGTGTACAAAAGGTCCTCGGCCTGACATTGGCCACAGTTGGCCCATGCACAGTTATGCACTGGCCAACAGCAGTCCATGTTGACCTGATGACTTTCCTACTGGCGTTCGTGTAGTTTGTGTGTGTGTGTGCATGTTGCATGCGCATGTGTGTTGTGTGCGCTTGTGTGTGCTGGCATGTGTGTGAGTGTTTGCATATACATACGTGGTAATACAGGTCAGCCTCAGTATGCTGCGACGACTGAAAACAATAAAGTTAGACCATTTTTTTTGCGTTCATGTTAACCCATTTAACTCCACTGCTACATTTCCCAAAATTGTAAAAGTGTCACGTAGCAACTATGTACCAGTTGCAGACCATGACAATTGAAGGGTAGTGCCAGATTAGTTTGGTGCCTGAAGGTGGGGCGGTCCGTGGCGCAGCGGTAAAAGTGCCTGCCACCAATGCTTGAGGTGCGAGGTTTGATACCTGGTTCCAGCGTTAGACTTTTCTCCTCTAGTAAATGTCACCGTTAATTCGGGCGGACTGTCGGGGGTTCTTTCTCCGGGTACTCCGGCTCTTCCTCCCCCACGACTTTGGTATCAATTTCAGCCCACTTCATCAAATTTCAAATATAAACAATTTGAATTTCCAAAACTTCAGTAGCTCGCTTGAGCTTGCCCTTAGCACCACGTGAATGTTCTGTGTTGATGTACAGTGTGTGAGTGAATAGGCGTGATTCACGTGAACGTGCTTGTTGGGTTCAGTTTGCGGTGGCGCTTTGAGCCGATAATCAATTGGGATAAAGCGCCTATTTAATGCGCTGATTTATTTATTATTATTATTACCCTTCAATTATAATGGTCAATCCATATCCTCTTGTAGGGCATTGAGGCTAAATAGGTGCTAAATTCATACTGGCTTGTGAAGAAAACACCCAGTAAGCAGAATATCCTCAGGCAGTGTGTGCGCTAACTCGGGCCTTTGCTGACTGGGTTGGTCTTTTTTTGTTTTGTTTCAGACACTTACTAGCCATTTCTTACTGAGGCTTTGGCAAGGGGAGGTGCGCTTGGTGGTGAAAACAAACTCTTCTGTCTTGCAAGGCATGGTAAGTTCACTTGGTGTTTTTGTGGTGGCCTGTGAGCTTTTACGGCATGGAAGGGTGAGAGTTGCATACCATGGAAAGACAGAAATCAAAATTCTAAATCTCTCGATAAAAGAAATTTGTGTACCTGTATTTCAGAATCCAATCCTGTCTTTCATGACAAAAAAAATACACTTGTTTTCTCAGAACTCTCACCGATGGCATTACTATTAGGAAGGTACATTTAGCTTACCGATTTCAGCCTAAGCATCCGTTGTGTACACTACACAACCAGGGAGGCGACTCCAGGGAGTCATTACCAAGAAACCCTGAATGGCCTCCCTTGCCTCTTTACCCGGTCAAGTGCTTGGAGGTATCCCGCCAGTCTTATGCTTAGCTGCCTTGTGAAAGGATTACCGGTTTCAGTCTCCGCAAGTTTCGTCGACTGGATTATCTTCTACCCCTTTTTATCCCTTGGTTGAAGCTTTACTAGGATGGGGCGAGGTAAAGCCTCAGATAATGCCATTGAGCATGCGGGATTGAGGCTGGCCCTGGCATTTTGTTTCTTCAAAAACATTACCGATGACATGACTGAATGGAAGTGTCTACTACTTACTCATTCTAGCCTAAGAGCCAGTTGTGTTAAAACACAACCCGGGAGGCACTCAGGGAACCCCGAGGGGGCCAAGAGTTGTCTCCCTATACCCACCACCCGGAAGCCGGGTACCCATAATCCCCCAGTCTAGTCTACTTAGGCGCACGATTCGGTCGTCTTGCGCTCTGCTCTAGCCTACGGACTTTGGTTTTTCGACCGGTTCTCTGGTTTCGGACTTGCTGTTGGAATGAAGAGCGGGAGATAGGATCGTTTCGTCGGCCCTGCCTGTGCTGCTGCGTGGCTTTCTCGTCCCCACTGCTTAGCGTCTACGCTTTGACCTCTGGTGAGCTGTCCGGTGAGCTTCGCTGGTCGTGCCAGGCGGTTTTGGACGTCTCCCCCCGTTCCCCTTCGGCGGAGAGGTAAGGTAGCGGGGTTGACCCTCGGCCGGTTCCCGGGCTGGGCACTGGTTTGTGCAGGTACGAAGTTTTTCGTCTTCTTCTCACTGTAATTGCGCACCCACTCACCTTCGGTGAATCGTAGCTAAGTTTCCTACGCATTTGTACCTTGGGTGTGGAGAATTCTTTTACTCCATGGCCTGATTAGCTGAGTGGCACAGCTTGGGTCACGCCTTGTCATCGCGTAGTTTGTTCGGTACCAGCGCCTGTTCTGGCCCCTTTTCTGTTTTCGCTTGCGGGATGTTTGTATAGATACGGGTGATGAATTTAAGCGCACGCTCGCATACGCAGGCATACGCTGTGGACAAGTGCTCACGTACCTTAGAGAGTGGATATACGTTCCGGCGGGCAGCTTGGGGGTTTACGCTCCTTGGCTGGGCGGGCCCCTCGTGACATGTCCACATAAAGTGGTGATTTACTGCCCCAGATGTTTTTCTTGTCTTGGTTGTCATTGCGTATTGAATTGTACAGCATGCGGCCGGTGTTGTTTTTTCCACACACGGTCACCCTTAGTAATGATGTTGGGGCCTGACTCCTTTTATGACAGGGGTTGGTACATATGTTGTTGCTCACCTTAGCGCTTGACGGCGGTGAAGCTACCTCGTTACTGCACTGCTAGATTGCAGACGTGCAGTTTGGTACCTCGCTTCCATCATGACGTATTCGTCTTTTGTGTACATATGTTGTTCCCTCGCCTCAGCGCTTGGCGGCAGTGGGCCTACTTGCTTACTGCACGGCTAGTTGTAGGCGTGCAGTTTGGTACCTCGCTTCTGTCATGACATGTTTGACTTTTGCTACATATGTTGGTTGCTCACCTTAGTGCTTGATGGCAGTGAGTCGACCTTCTTACTGCACTGCTGGCGTGCAGGCTTGACAGTCTGTTACCCCGCTTGGTGCTTGTGTGTTGTTACGAAGGCTACCTTTCGTGGCTTAGTCCCGCAGGACTCGCCCGCAGGCCTTCGGGTGTGTTATCTGTTGCAGGGATGTGCTACCCATTCACACAGATGACAGTGGCTAGTTCAGCCCCCAGGGGTCTTTCGCCTCTGCACCGGATGCCCCGCCGACCATGCTTGCGTTGCAAGCAATCGGCACCGGTTTAGGCGCCTTCCGGACACTGCGGGGTTCCGCACGACAACGGACTGACCTGGGGGAGAAGCCACACCGGATGTCGACTAGTGCGCGAGCGTGGATCGTGGAGGCCGCTGCCAGGGGGAGCACACGTGAACAGCCTCTGGCAAGGCCCGCTCGGTAAGACAATTACGCACACGTCCGACTTCTTTGGACGTTGCAGTACACTACCACCTTGAGAGGACAAGCAGCTTCTCGGCTGTAAGCACCAGCCCGGCTGCTACTGGTAGGTGTGTTCTTCATGTACAGGCAGCGCCCATTGGGACTAGGCCTGTCTTCCGACACGGGAGGTGCCTCCTACCACGTTGGGATGATTGTGTCACCTGGCCTCAGCAGCGCGGATGGCAGCATTGAAGCGTCTGCAGGCGGGAGCGACCTATGCTGTTGGTGCTTGAAGGATCCCGTTCCGCCCCGATGAAGAGGGGCATGCTGATGTCCTTCACGCAAGGCAGATGTTCCGGTGGCCGTCGGACAACCACTAGTTCGGGTCTCCTATGCGCAGGATGTGGATACGCCATCCAACGTATCCTTGGCACCGGTCGCTTGAGACCAGGACGTCCCTGTGGGAAGCCCCACACCGGGTTCAGTGGACTAGTGCACGAAGTGGGCCTGGATCGATGAGGCCGCTTCCAGGAGGGAGCGCGCCCGGACTAAGCCTTCCAAGAAGCCATGTCCACTATCGGTCCCACTTGTCTCCAAGAAAGCCCGCGGGATCCCGCTGGGGGTCCCCCTTACCGGCAAGAAAGCCCGCCTCCCTCGGAGCCCGGCTCAGAGACATCCACGTGCACGTCCAGGGACTCTAGTAAGGATGCTCGTCTCCAAGGAAGCGGAGACTACTATCGACACAGTTCCAGGCCACCTCTCGAGGGTACTCGTCCCGCTCGCGCTGCGCGGCGCCAGAGTAGGGACCACTATCGGCACCTTGGATGCTCTTCCTCTACGGATCGCCTCATTGGAGTGACCCTTACACCGCTCCAGGTCTACACTCCGCTCACTCTCCTCTGCTGGCGTGCATAGGAGTTGCCGTTCTTCACGTCCCTCCAGAGATCCTGTAGACACTCGCCGAGTGCCCTCATGTTTTGTGTGTTGCATTGGCCTACTGGTGACCTGCAAACAATGAGGAGGCTTCCGGTGGCCGTCGGATATCCATACAGTCTGTCTCCTGGGCGCTGGGTGTGCTTCCGACCACACTTGTGACGTCTGTGCTTCCTGGCCGGAGCTGCGATGGTCTAATCTCTGGAACTTTTATAGGAGGGAGCCTCCTACCCTCTCGGGTACTTGAAGATTGCCGAGACGCCTTCCACTGTGCCCCCGGCACCGGTCGTGCGAGACCAACTGGATCCGACACAGAAAACGCCACTGAGTAATCGAGGGATTAGTACACAGAGTGGGAGTTCGACCATCAAGACCGCCTCCGTTAGAGAGCGCGCCCGGACACAGCTGGTGGAAAGAACCCGCCTCTCCCAAGAGCCTGGTTTGGTGGGACGCTCGTGGCGTCCCTCCTCCACCGTCGTCCCCCACTCGTCTCTGAGGAAGCCGCCGGGATTCCGCTGGGGGTCCCCTGGCCGGCAAGAAACCCGCCTCTCCCAAGAGCCTGGTTCACAGAGACATACACGCACTCGTCCGGAGCCTCCTGGTTGTGAAGAGCGTAGACACAAGGATTCTACTCGACGTTATCGCTCTCCCTCGCAAGATCATAGGAGGACCTTCCCGCTCGGGTGCTTAGAGATTACCGAGACGCCTTCCGCTGTGCCCCCGGCACCGGACGCGCGAGACCAACTTGATCCGACACAGAAAACGCCACTGAGTATTCAACGGATTAGTGCACAGAAACCCGCCTCTCCCAAGAGCCTAGTTCGTTCCCCACTCGTCTCTGGCTGCAGGGGTCCCCTTGCCGGCAAGCAACCCGCCTCTCCCAAGAGCCTGGTTCACAGAGACTTACACGCACTCGTCCGGAGCCGCCTGTTGGCGAAGATCGTAGGCGCCGGGATTCTACTCACCGTTGTCGCTCTGCTTCGCAAGATCGTAGGAAGACCTTCTCCACTCATCGTTCGACGGATCAGGACTCCCTCGACTCAGACGGGTTTCGCCTTCTTCGCGTTCCCCATCTCGTTCGGACTCCCGTTCGTCCCGTTCCTCTTCCCATCGACCGGCCACTTCCCCTTCCCTCGTCCTCTCCGTTCCGTTCCTCCTCGTCGCAGCCGTTCTTCTCGTCGGGACCCGCCGTCGGCTCTCAGGAGACCCTCGCCGCGTCGCTCCGTCTTTCGCTTTCCCCTTCGGAGGGAGTCTTCGACCTCTGTGGTTCGCCGTCAGCGGGATTCCTTCCCTCGGAGCCCTCCTCGGTCACCGGTTCCAGACAGCGGGACTTCGACACCCTGAGTTTGACGGCTGACGACCCCTCGGACTGGTTGCTCGGACGTCTCAGCCGTTCTCCTCTCCCTCTTCTTCGGCTTCCAGTGCTGCGGTTCCGGCAGACCTGTTCTTCTGCGCGGATGGACACTCGGCCGGCGCTGGACGGGACTTCCAAGCTCATGCGGAAGTTTGCCCGGCATCGCCACCTGACTCACTGGGGGTTCTCATCCATCGTGGACACCGGGGAACCAAGGCGCAGCCCCTGCTCCCTGATGTCTAACCATCTCAACAACTTTCTTTGGGCACCCGGGGGGTGCCGGACTTCGGACAGGTGGTACCCGCTTGGCTGTGCTCGTGGCGGAGGACCTAGCCACTACACGGAGTCGGATCTACGCACCTTAGTCATCTCTAAGCCCGGCTGCTCAAGCCACGCTTCCTACTTCCGTGATTCTTCTCGAGGTCCAACCCTCCGACCTTCGGACTTCGCGGACAAGAGCGTGCTTAGCTTGGATCCGACGCGGACTACTAGGCCTTCTTCTGCTCGTGGGAGGAAGGATAGGTCACAGGAGCTTCTCCTCTCCGGCAACGCGACAGCGGAGGTGTACTTCCAGGATCAGGGCAGCTGGCGATCCGCTGACCAGTGCGTACCCCCTACCCTGGTGCTTGGGGAAAGAACTTCAACTCCCTCCGTGCGTGACGCTACCTGGACCGACGGTAGATCTGGGCCAGTCTTCCCCGGTGGGACCAGTGGCTACACACGGAATGCACCAGGACACCTTCGGAGGATCGGCGCATGAGACCTGGATGATCCTGTGGAGGGTCTCCACAACGATTTCAGTGGACTAGGGCACAGGGTGGGGTTTTGACCGACGAGGCCGCTACCCGGACGGAGCGAGCCCGGACACAGCTTTTGAGAAGCAGAGAACTCGCCTCACAGAGCCCAGTTCAGAGAGTCGCGCTTGGCGACGTCCCACGTCCAATCTCGGTACCCACTCGTCTCCAAGTAAGCCGCCGGGATCCTGCTGGGGGTCCACTTGCCGGCAGATAACCCGCCTCTCCTCGGAGCCCGGTTCGGAGAGACTTACACGCGCTCGTCCGGAGCCTCCTGTCGACTCCCCTCGTGAGGAGTCATCGCATGCTACGTCTTGCCCTTGCAGCCATACGGCGCCTGAGGGTTGTTGCCATGGTGGATTGGTTAACGAGCTTCAGGAGCTACGACTCGCCCGGTCTGCCTACAGTTCGAGGGAACAATTACGTACAGCTCCTCTCGGACCATACCTTACCTGGACCGCCGCGCCTTGGTCCACGGGTTCACCTTGCGCCCGCTTACGGGGCGCTATTCCACCAGGAGACCACGTAGCAAATCCCTGTACAAGCCTCACGTGTGCCTACGACATAGCCGTTCGCTACGGACGTACTCGCCTCTTTGCCGGTTCCGGCACCACTGACGCTACATGCCGGACGTTCTTCCTGGCTCAGCTCAGTCATACGTTCTGAATTACAGGACCCCTCCCTCAGGGAGGTTAGAGGCTACAGTTACGTTATCAAGGCACTTGCAGGGCCACGAACATCACATTCGTCAGGGACTGTACTGTCTTACACTTCGTGGCTACTGGAGGCTGGCGGGCAGGATGACTTCGCCCGCCTCGATCGCAGAGTTCTGCCAGGCCAGCGAGACTCCTCGCTCTGGTGGGGGCGTTTTGCGGGGGGCACAACTCCCTCCTGGCGCCTCAGCGCCGTAGGTATTCACCTACCTAGGGTCGTCGGGAGTTTGCGTTAGGGAGGACGGCCCTTGGGCCCTAAGGTGTGCTGGAGCGCGGCACCCACCTCCTATTCGCAATTCTTCCATTCAGTCATGTCATCGGTAATGTTTTTGAAGAAACAAATTCATTTTTCTTTAAAAGGTATTTTTTCGAAAAATACTTACCGATGACATGACTCAAACGACCCTCCCACCTGCCCCGCTTGCCGCTGGTGCGCTAAGTATCCTGACTGAGGGATTATGGGTACCCGGCTTCCGGGTGGTGGGTATAGGGAGACAACTCTTGGCCCCCTCGGGGTTCCCCGAGTGCCTCCCGGGTTGTGTTTTAACACAACTGGCTCTTAGGCTAGAATGAGTAAGTAGTAGACACTTCCATTCAGTCATGTCATCGGTAAGTATTTTTCGAAAAAATACCTTTTAAAGAAAAATGAATTTCTGTGGAATTTCGGTTTTCAATTGCCGGGCTATTTCGACTTTGGAGCTCTGTCGGAGCAGTAGTGAGCTCAGTTCCTGTGGCCTCAGGGCTCTATGCTACAGTGCACAGGTAAGGACCTACACTCATTCCAGGAGTTTCAGTACTGGCTCAGGCGTTTTCAGTGGATTTATACTGTAGAATTCGACTTGGGGCGCAAAAAGAGCGCTCGTGAGCGCAGTTGATGTGGCCTTAGGCGCCATGCGTGGTCGGGTTTCACGTTTCTGCTCTATGTTGCAGTGCACGGATGACAGCCTCCCAATTGCGGAGATTTCTGTGAACAAGAGGCACTGGGTGTCCGTGCGCCATGCTTCGTGCCTCCCCGGTGATGCTTCCAGGTGGACGGGTGAGACCTGCACTCCCGGGAAGGAGCTTGGTCCCGATGGCGGCGGTTTTTACCAGCGTGAACAGCCTATGAGGTAAAGGTTCCACCTCCCCCATGGCTCCTCCCGCGGCGCCAGTGGCATGGACAGCTGTGGGCGTGCCCCCAGGTAAGCCACCTTACTCAGTCTCTAGCGGGCTAGACAGATGCCAGTGGGCTCGCTGTGTCGAGGTGGCCCCTCGACCGTTGTACCCTCCATGCTTTACGGCCTACAGCCTTATCACTGGGAGGAAGAGAGAGAGGAAAGTGGGGGTAGGGTCTTGCATGGGTACACCTGATTAGCAACACAGAGGCGCCACTGCAGACTTAGTGGGATGTCCACTCATCGGGCATTCTGGACGCCATTGGCCCCCCGGACAGTGTGGCGAGTCCTTTCACAGGGCCGGTTGTTGCTGGCCCCGGTCAGTTGCTTGTATGGCTTGTGCTTTGTGCAGAACTTCCGCTGGCCCGAACGTACCAGCTGGTCACCACAGGCCCCCCCTCCCCCCGAGATCTTGCCCGGCCGCTATAATGAGCGGGAACAACAGACGGGGCCCTCCCACTCTCGGAAGCATGACTGACAGCGACTGAGATCACCCCTACGTGGTGAAGCCAACTTGTGCCCCCATAGGCCCTCTGCATCAGAGCGTGAACGACAGTCCGGGCCCACCTGCGCTGAGGAGCGTGAATGGCACGACAAGGCATGACTGACAGAGCGGGCCTACCCACTCTCAGGATCGTGAACGACACACCAGGCCCACCCGCTCGGAGGAGCATGAACACCACACAGGGCTAGTCTGGATGCCATCTCGTCGGGCCCTACCGTTGCCTTCTGGTTCCCGGATCTACCCTCCATGGTCCAGTCGTGCCCTCTGGGACCTTGCCCGCCCGCTCCACGGAGCGCAGCCGGCAGCGGCCTCGGTCGCCCCGCTAAGCTGTGATAAATCTTCTGGCCCTGACGCATCCACTGGGACATTGCCTGCCTGCTCCAGGTAGCGAGTGTGGCTGGCAGCGGCTTTGGTCGCCCTGCTACGGTGGTGAACAACAGCCTCTGAGCCGGACGAGCCTAGTAGGACTTTGCCCTCCCATGTCCTACCCAACCGTGGTCCAGTCGTGCCCCCTGGGACCTTGCCCGCCCGCTCCACGGAGCGCGGCTGGCAGCGGCTTTTATCGCCCTGCATCGCGGTGAACAACAGTATCTCGGGCGCCACAGTGGGGGCGCAGCAGGACAGTTCCACCACTCAGCGGGGAGTGGACTGTTCAGCAAGTTTCCCCCAGGGCACAGGGGCTAGACAGTCATACGCGGGCACAGTCGCACTCTCAGGCCACACACACCCTCGGCCTCCCAGTACTCGATGAATGCCTCGCCATGGCCTTGGATGAACCCTTGACACATTGGGAGTTCTCACCAGCCGCGTCAGGGGCGGGCTCGGCCTCTTGCCTCCCATCAGCGAAATTCGCGCTCCAGGACCCGGCAACTGGATGCTGGGCCTTTCGACCTCTCGCCCCGGCGTCGCTGGGGGGCTACACTCCACTCTCTCCACTGGACTCTGCGAGGAACTCCGCCGACGGGGCCCCGGCGCCTGCGCCCAGACAGCAGGTGAGCACTCACTCTTCATCCCGGAAGGTGTGCGGCATCAGCGGTTTCCACCTTGTCCGGCTCCCGCCTGCCGCAGTGGACTTCCCCTCGACTCAATTGTCCCTTAGTTCTCAGGGCTCTCGCCTGTTCGGCGAGCAGTCGTGTACTGCCCGGCAATTCTGCTCCGAGGATGAGGACCCTCCTTCGTTGGAGGAGGCCGCACGGTGGGTGTCGGGTTCTACCTCCGGCGGCGGCACTTGGCCCCGCTGCACAAGAGTTGCGGATTGATCAAGGTGGACGCCCTACACCAGCGCGAGCGGTTGAAGTCTCTGCCTCTGCCACCAGGCTTCCGGGACCCCTTCATCACATTCTACACGCTTCGGGAACAGTGCGTCTGGCGGGACATGAGGTTTTCTCCAATACACAGTGGCTGGCTGCAGCCATCATTGATGATAGGCCGGACTCTCCCGACCCTCCTCCCGCCCCAGCTGTCGGTGGACATCGTTCCAGGCAGTCGTTCGGTGTGTGGAGGACACCTGGGTGCCGGAGCTGTCATGGCCGCAGCGGACAACTGCAGTTGGATGCGCCGGGACATCGTTCTCAGGTCGGGCGCGCATTCCAGCACCAGTGAAATCACAGCTCCGCCAGGCTTCGCTCGGAGGCGTGCGCTGTTGGGACCACCGCACGGACGGTCAAGGAATTGGCCAGGGACTCGGGCCCAGCGTCGCTGGATCGACCACCAGATTGCTCGCCTCGGCACAGAGTTCCTGACCGACCTCTTCACGGGAGACTACCCGATGTCCGGGTCTCGGCATTCGCGGCGCTACCCCTGCAGAGATTCTGGCACGGGTGTGGCTACAGCGCCTGGGGGCTCGTGAGCGCAGCGGCGGACCTGTTACCGCTAGGCCGACTCTGCGCGTGGCCGATACACCAGCTGCTCGGGTGCCATTTCACGGGAGATCTAGAGGCCCTCGTTCTGGTGTCTCCGCTGGTCCGGCCCCACCTAAGGGGATGGATGGACCCATCTTGGTTGACGTCGGGAGTACCACTGTCCTTCCCCCTGCGCTCGGCTCCCAGACTTCAGCGTGACCGCGGTCTTTCGGCAACCGGACGTAGCGGGCAAGCACATCAACTGGATGGAGTTGACGGCAGTTCGGCTCGCTCTCTTCGCCGGGGAGACATGTGTCCTGCCAGCGGCATACCACAGGGGACACGCAGGTTCTTGTCTGAAGTTAAGCAGCGTCGGGCTCGGTTAGTACTTGGATGGGTGACCACCTGGGAACTCCAAGTGCTGTTGGCGTCATCATTTCAAGAATGAAGCAGTGGGAGGTCTTGGTTCTCTCCGACAACACAACAGTTGTGGCCTATGTCTAGAAGCAGGGCAGGACGCTCTCCCTCGCTTTGCATCCTACTATTTCGGCTGCTCGTGTGGTGCGGGGATTGCGGCATCTCACTTCGGGCGCATCGCATTCCAGGACATTTGCTTCAGCTCGCAGACTCCCGGTCTCGGCAGGTCCAACTGCTCCACTCCGAGTGGTCCCTCCGCCCCGACCTCTGTCGGATGATTTGCAAGCACGGGGAGACACCCAAGTCGGCAGCAGCTGAGGTTGCCCCGCTATGCGGTCGAAACATCCTCTGGTCCGGAAGCCCACTCGGCACCGGCCTCCACGTGGCGTGGGTGGGTAGTCCACTCAGTCCCTGACTGAGTGGGCTAGCAGAGGGGTGCCATCTTTGTCCAGGATTAGGACTTGATGTCAGCAGATATGTTGTTCAGTCTTTGTTTCTTCAAAAACATTGCCGATGACATGACTGAATGGAAGTGTCTACTACTTACTCATTCTAGCCTAAGAGCCAGTTGTGTTAAAACACAACCCGGGAGGCACTCGGGGAACCCCGAGGGGACCAAGAGTTGTCTCCCTATACCCACCACCCGGAAGCCGGGTTACCCATAATCCCTCAGTCAAGTCTACTTTGGCGCACGAACGGACGTGTTGCTCTACTGCTCTAGCCTACGGACTTTGGTTTTTCGACTGGTTCGCTGGTCTTTCGGACTTTGGTGATGGAGTATGAAGAGAAGGGATAAAGAGTTACGGGAGATGGGATCGATTCGTTGGCCCTGCCTGTGCTGCTGCTTGGCTTTTTCGTCCCCACTTCTTGGCGGCTACGCTTTCGACCTCTGGTGGCCATGGGCTGCGCGGTGAGCTTCGCCGGTCGTGCCAGGCGGGTTTGGACTTCTCCTCCCCCCTCCCCTTCGATGGAGAGGTAAGGTAGCTGGGTTGACCCTCGGCCGGTTCCCGGGCTGGGCACTGGTTGAGCAGGTACGAAGATTGTCGTCTTCTTCTCACTGTAGTTGGCGCGCCAAATTTCACAACTCTTAGCTTGGCGGGGCCCCTCGCGCCCGTGCCCACTCACCTTCGGTGTTTTGTTGCGACGCTGACCTACGCATTTGTACCTTGGGTTGGAGTATCTTCTTACTCCATGGCTTGATTAGCTTGGCGGGACAGCTTGTGTCACGCCTTGTCAACATTGCGTAGTATTATTCTGTGCCAGCTCCTGTTTCTTGCCTTTTCTGGTATCACTTGCTTGAGTGGTTGTATAGATAAGAGTGATGATTGCTGTAATTTTAGTGCGCTAATCTTGGGATGGTTGATGAATTTAAGCACACACTCAGAACTCGCATACGCATGCGTACGCTGTAGACAAGTACTCACGTACCTAATAGAGTGAATATACTGTACGGCGGGCAGCTTGGGATTTTTACGCTCCTTCGCTGGGTGGGGCCACGTGCCATGTCCCCATTAAGTGGTGATTTTACTATCCCAGTTGTTGTTCTTGCCTTTGCTTGTCACTGCGTGTTGAGTTGTTGTACAGCATGCGGCCGGTGTTCTTTTTTCCACACGCCGTCGCCCTTTAGTGATGTTTGGGGCCTGACGCCTTTTATACCGTTCTGGCAAGACATGTTTGACTTTTGGTACATATGTTGCGGTTCTCACCCTAGCGGTTGAGCGGCAGTGAGTCAACCTCCTTACTGCACTGCTGGCGTGCAGGCGTGACAGATTGGTACCTCACTTTTGTGCTTGTGTTTTTTCTCGTTACAAAGGCTAGCCGTTTCGTGGTGTAGTCCCGCAGGACTCGACCGCGTGCCTTCGGGTGTGTTATCTGTTGCAGGGACGTGCTGCTCACCCATTCACAGGGTTCAGTTCCTAGGGGTCTGTCGCCTCTGCACCAGATACGCCGCCGACCGTGCTTACGACACCTTCTCTGCTTGTGCTGAGCGGCGTGGCCATCAGCTATGGGTGTACGGCCACAAGCGATAGGCACCTGGTTAGGCGCCTTCCGGACACTGCGGGTCTTCCGCACGGCATCGGACCGACCTGGGAGAGAAGCCACACCGGACGTCACGACTAGTGCACGAGCGGGTGGATCGTGGAGACCGCTTCCAGGGGGAGCGCGCATGGACAAGGAGAGAACTCGCCTTCCTGGGTATTGTTCCAGAGACACGGCGCGCGTCGTCCCTTGTCCTTTTTGGTCCCCGCTCATCTCCAGGAAACCCGGGGGGGGGGTCCTCTTGCTGGCAGAGAGAGCCCTCCTCTTAGGCCCGCTCGGAGAGATATTTCGCACACGTCCGACGTCGTCGGGACGATACTGTACACTACCGCTATGAGGGGACTAAGCAGCTTCTCGGCAGTAAGCACCAGCCGGCTGCTACTGGCGGGTGTGTTCTTCGTGTCCAGGCGACAGCGACCAGTTGGTGACTAGGCCTGTCTTCCCGACGCTGGAGGTGCCTTCTACCACTTTGTGATGACTGTGCCAGCTGGCCGCAGCGACACTGATGGCAGCGTGGGAGCGTCACAGACGGGAGTGCTGACGCCTGTTGTGTTTCGAAGGAAAGGATCCTGTTACGTCCCAATGGAGAGGGGCCTCCGGATGTATGGCACGCAATGCGTTGTTCCAGTGGCCGTCAGACAACCACTAGGTCTGGTCTCCTATGCACAGGATGTGCCGCCGACCACGCTCGTGACGTCTGTTCCACCTGACTGGAGCTGCGATGTTCGCAGCCTTGGGGCCTTACAGACGCGAGAGACCGACGCCAGCTTGTGCTTCAATACCAGTCGATATGCCATCCTACGGGCCCTTGGCACCGAACGCTCGAGACCAGGACGACCCTGTGGAGAAGACGCCACGCCGGATTCTTTGGACTTTGAGGCCGCAGGAGGGAACACGCCCGGACTAGTAAGCCAGTTCGGAGAGTTACCGCTCTGACTGAGAGTGGCCTACTGATGACCTGCACACAATGCGGAGGCTTCCAGTGGCCGTCGGATATCCATACAGTCTGTCTCCTGTGCGCTGGGTGTGCTTCTGACCACTCTTGTGACGTCTGTGCTACCTGGCCGGAGCTGCGTTGGTCTAATCTCTGGAGCTTTTATAGGAGGGAGCGCCCTACGCCCTCTGGTGCTTTGCAGATTGTCGAGACGCCTTCCGCTGTGCCCTCGGCACCGGACACGCGAGACCAACTTGATCCGACACAGAAGACGCCACTGAGTATTCAACGGATTAGTGCACGGGGTGGGAGTTCGACCATTGAGGCCGCCTCCAGGAGAGAGCGCGCCCGGACACAGCTGTTTAAGAAGCAGAAAACCCGCCTCTCCCCAGAGCCTGGTTCGGAGAGACGCACTTGGCGTCTCTCGTCCACTTTCGGTCCCCACTCGTCTCTAAGGAAGCCGCCGGGATCCCGCTGGGGGTCCCCTTGCCGGCAAGAAACCCGCCTCTCCCAAGAGCCTGGTTTACAGAGACTTACACGCACTCGTCCGGAACCTCCTGTTGGAAAAAAAAAGCGTAGACACCGGGATTCTGCTCGCCGTTCTCGCTCTCCTTCGCGAGATCGTAGGAGGACCTTCTCCACTCATCGTTCGACGGATCAGGATTCCCCTCGCTGCAGACGGGTTCGCCTGCTTCGTGTTCCCCCTCTCCGGTGTTTCTTCAGGGAGGATGCTGTCGCTCTTCGCCTAGCTCAGACCTGTTTACCTACACGGTGGGGTTATAGCACACATTTTTGCCTTGGGGTACACTTACATGTCCATGGTTAGACACTTTTACATTATACACTTTGAGATCCGACTACTCACTGGCTTGTGATGTTTTTTACGCTTGAGGTCCAAATTACACAGTCGCAGTGTTGATTCTAGAGCGCGTTTTGCGCGATTTCTCGCAATATTATGCTCCAAATCGCAAAAAAACACCGATAGCGCGGCCGAAGAATCGCAGAAAAAAGAAACTGGACGCTTTTTTGCACGACCAGCGCGGCCGCACCGCTGCTGCGTAAAAGCCTGCTCGAGTGTCTTGGTGCAGTGTGGCCTGAGTCGAGCCAGGGCAATTTCACTATTATTCACCTGTTTAACACGAACACAGATTCCATTCACAGAAAACCAATTCACGTGTCACTCTCGCGCTGTGGAAGTACACATGACAGATCAGAGCGAACTCTAGTCTGTGATTGGCTGAATAGCCTTCGGCTGTTGTAATCTGTCTTCTCATTGGCTAGAATTTCTGTACTGTATTCATGTTGTATCATTCGTGTACCAACACAACCCTTTTACCGATGCGGAATTGTACTTCAGCCTGTGTTGCTTTTACCTGAGGATTGTAACTTAGTATGGATTTTACCTGATGGATTTACATTAAATACTCGAGCTGTACACGTTTCCTTGTGTTTTCCTAGCGAGCTGAAGGTAAGCATAGAAAGTACGATAATGTCGTGCACTTTTAACTTGTACTCATTCACGCACACGTCTTACACACTTTCTCCTTGAGGGCTGTGATCAATTTTGAGGCCATATTGGTTAACACGAAATACGGTTAACATGAAGTGATTTTCCGTGTCCCCAGAAATTTGTGTTAAGCGGACTCCACTGTATGTATGAATTATTATATGTCGTTTTAAAGTAAGCAGTGCAACGCGATTTGAGGGCCTCCCTTTTACACCTTGAGGGGCTCCCTTTTTTGATTAGAGGGAGCCTTTGGGCTCACTTTTCTGAAATCCTAGAATCAACACTGCAGTCGGTTGGAAATTCTCTGACTTCACCCAGGTGGTAAACAGGTCTGCTAGCGCTTCGGCTTCTGTCTCCAAGGCTGCACTCTGGGGTACAGTTAGGAGTTTGGCCGCGGCTTCCGGACTTCATGACCGCGCTACAGCTACCCTTCTTCTCTCGGTCCACGGATCTTCGTGCTTCACCCCCCATGGAGTTCCCGGCTGTTTGACTTCCCTCGGCAAGTCTGGCTCTCGGGTGGTCACAGGAGTTCATCTGCCCAGCCTGCTGTGGTTCCGCTCTTGGCTCTCCCGTTCGACTAGATGACCTTGCTCGTCCGTAACACCCTATGCTATGTGGGATTGGGGAGTTCCTGACCCTAGCCTTAGTTCTCCACATCAACGTCTCCTGGCGCCCTGCAGGTCGACCTGCTGCAGAAGAACCCCTGTGCTGACGACTCTGCTGGTTCAGTTCTTGGGAGTTCCTGGACTTCAGTGCGGTGAGCTGCCGGATGATGCTACTAGGACCTTGGCTTTGCTTACACTTGCCCTTGCGCCAGGCCGGCGATAAGATGCGGTCCTCGTGGGTGGTCCTCGGCTCCGCCTCCGGATCTTGGACTTCGACTTCTTCCGGATCTGCCGACCCTTGTCTCCTGGTATCCGTGCTCTCGGACTCCAGAGTGCCTCGGTTCACCTACGAAGGAGGAGTCACCGCTTCTGGAGCTGCAGTCCGTTGGACTCACCGGGGGTTCTCAACCAACTTGGACACTGGGGAACCAAGGCGCAGCCCCTTCTCCCTGGGGGATAACCATCTCGACAACTCTCTTCGGGCGCCCGGGGGGTGCCGGACTTCGGACAGGTGGTACCGCTTCGGCTGTGCTCATGGTTGGATGGCCTAGCCACTACACGGAAGTCGGATCTACTCACCTTTAGTCGTCTCTAAGCCTGGCTGCGCCAGCTACGCTTCCCACTGCCATGATTCTTCTCGAGGTCCAACCGTCTGACCTTCGGACTTCGCGGACAAGAGCGTGCTTAGCTTGGATCCGACGCAGACTTGAGGGTCTTCTTCTCGTGAGAGGAAGGAGGGGTCACAGGAGCTTCTCCTCTCCGGCAACGCGACAGCGGAGGGGTACTTCCAGGATCAGGGCAGCTTGCGATCTTCCGACCGGTGTTTACCCTCTACCCCGGTGCTTTGGTGAAAGAACTTCAACTCCCTCCGTGCGTGACACTACCTGGACCGACGGTAGGTCTGGGCCAGCCTTTTCCCCGGCGGAACCAGGGGCTACACACGGAATGCACCAGGACACCTTCGGAGGATCGGCGCGCGCAACCAGGATGACCCTGTGGAGAGTCTCCACAACGATTTCAGCGGACTAGGGCGCAGGGTGGGTGTTTGACCAATGAGGCCGCTACCAGGAGGGAGCGAGCCCGGACACAGCTTTGAGAAGCAGAGAACTCGCCTCACAGAGCCCAGTTCAGAGAGTCGCGCTTGGCGACATCCCACGTCCAATCTCGGTACCCACTCGTCTCAAAGTAAGCCGCCGTGATCCTGCTGGGGGTCCCCTTGCCGGCAGATAACCCGCCTCTCCTCAGAGCCCGGTTCGGAGCCTCCTGTCGACTCCCCTCGTGAAGAGTCATCGCATGCTACGTCTTGCCCTTGCAGCCATACGACACCTGAGGGATGTTGCCATGGTGGACTGGTTAACGAGCTTCAGGAGCTACGACTCACCCTGTCTGCCTACAGTTCGAGGGAACAATTCCGTACAGCTCCTCTCGGACCATGCCTTACCTGGACCTCCGCTCCTTTGGACACAAGTTCACCTTGCACCCGCTGACGGGGCGCTATTCCACCAGGAGACCAGGTAGCAAAACCCTGTACAAGCCTCACGTGTGCCTACGACATAGCCGTCCGTTACGGACTCGCTCGCCTCTTTGCCGGTTCCGGCAGCACTGACGCTACAGGCCGGACGTTCTTCCTGGCTACGCTCAGTCATACGTTCTGAATTACAGGATCCCTCCCTCAGGGAGGTTAGAGGCTACAGTTACGTTATCAAGGCACTTGCATGGCCACGAACGTCACATTCGTCAGGAACTGTACTGTCTTACACTTCGTGGCTACTGGAGGCTGGCGGGCAGGATGACTTCGCCCGCCTCGATCGCAGAGTTCTGCCAGGCCAGCGAGACTCCTCGCTCTGGTGGCGGCCTTTTGCGGGGGGCACAACTCCCTCCTGGCGCCTCAGCGCCGTAGGTATTCACCTACCTAGGGTCGTCGGGAGTTTGCGTTAGGGAGGACGGCCCTTGGGCCCTAAGGTGTGCTGGAGCGCGGCACCCACCTCCTATTCGCAAAACTTCCATTCAGTCATGTCATCGGTAATGTTTTTGAAGAAACAAATTCATTTTTCTTTAAAAGGTATTTTTTCGAAAAATACTTACCGATGACATGACTCAAACGACCCTCCCACCTGCCCCGCTTGCCGCTGGTGCGCTAAGTATCCTGACTGAGGGATTATGGGTACCCGGCTTCCGGGTGGTGGGTATAGGGAGACAACTCTTGGTCCCCTCGGGGTTCCCCGAGTGCCTCCCGGGTTGTGTTTTAACACAACTGGCTCTTAGGCTAGAATGAGTAAGTAGTAGACACTTCCATTCAGTCATGTCATCGGTAAGTATTTTTCGAAAAAATGCCTTTTAAAGAAAAATGAATTTTTCACTGGTCCGGTTTTTAAGGACCCAGGTCGTACCATGTTGGATTGGTCCTTAAAAATACTTGTGACTTTTTGGTCCTTTGGATCCCAAGTGTTTGCCATGCTTGGAGACCCGTGTCGGGGGAGAAGAGGATCCTGGTGGCTGAGGTTCCCTTTGGGTTGCAGCTCACTGGTGCCAACACTCCACTTTGGCCTTGACTTCTACCTAAACGGGAGGCTAGTCGTACCGGCCTAGTCAATCGGCTCTTGTCACGTTGAGCCCTATCCCACTGTTGACATGCGGGTTGTTATACGGAGCACCATGCTATAGCCTCTACTGCTGATTAGGTGCTTTACGCCAGTATTCCCCTGCATTCAACAGTGTGATAGAAGGCGGTGGCTCAAACGGTTCAATTGGGCTTACCCCCTGGAGTATATCTTCCGGGCAGTCTCCATTGTCAATCCAGACCAAAAAGGTGACTGCCAAGCGTGTAATATGCAAAGAAGTACCCAACGGAGAAAGAAACACGCTTAGAAAAGACGGGTACAACACAATTTATTAATATTTCGGGTAAATACCCTTTGTCAAAAAAGACAAACAAACAAACATAGAGATTAGCCGCTACTTATCTTCAATGGCAGAAGGAATGTGGCAACTGAAGGAGGTGACGTAAAATAAAAAAAAAAAAAAAAAAAAAAAAAAAAAAAAAAATCAAAAAAAAAAAAAAAAAAAATGAAAAAAAAAAAAAAAAAAAAAAAAAAAAAAAAAAAAAAAAAAATGATTTTTTTTTTTATTTTTTTTTATTTTTTTTTTTTTTTTATTTTACGTCACCTCCTTCAGTTGCCACATTCCTTCTGCCATTGAAGATAAGTAGCGGCTAATCTCTATGTTTGTTTGTTTGTCTTTTTTGACAAAGGGTATTTACCCGAAATATTAATAAATTGTGTTGTACCCGTCTTTTCTAAGCGTGTTTCTTTCTCCGTTGGGTACTTCTTTTCTTAGTCTCCATTGTGCGTCGGCTGGAGACCCGCCGACATTTGCACTTTCCCTTGTTGGGCTCGGTGGCGGGCGGGGACCCCCGGGGGATGAATATCTCTACTATTATAACATGGGAAAAAAAAGAAAAAAAAAAACTTGCACAGAAGCGGCACATAGCCACCAACATTGACCATGACAGTGACTCGGACTGTGAGGAAGTGATGCCTCAGGCGTCGGCCGTATGGCCTCGCTTCCTCATTGTCCATAGCAAGGTGAAGGAGAAACCTGTTATCAAGCTACATCCTTTTCTGGTGGGGGAGACTCTCATGAGCCGTGTTGGCAGGCCTGATGCCCAGCGCCTCAGGTCTGGTGACTTGCTGGTGGAGTGCCGTACCCAGGTACACTCCAGCGGGCTACTGAGGCTCTCTTCCATCTGAGACACTCCAGTAGAGGTCACACCCCACAAAACTATGAATTCATCAAGAGGCGTAATCAAAATTCAAGCTTTGGCAGAACTGTCAGAAGTTGAACTTGTACGGAACCTTAAGTCTCAAGGGGTGACTTGCGTCAGGCGCTTCGCTTCCAAGCGAGGTGGTGGGGAGATCCGTCTCCCTACCATCATCCTGACGTTTTGCACCCCCACCCCTCCTACTACCATCTGGGGAGGTTACTACTCCTTGAAAGTGAAAAAGTACGTCCCTCTCCCCCTCCGGTGCTTTAAGTGCCAAAAGTATGGCCATGGGCAGAAGACATGCCGCCAGGCAGAGGCTTCATGCGCCCGTTGCACTAGGCCCGGACACTCTGCTGAGTCCTGCACAGCCATGTGTGTGAATTGCCAGGGGGCGCATGTGGCTTCGGACAAGAAATGCCCTCGTTGGATATCTGAGTGCAAGATTCAGCAGGTGCGTGTGGAGAAGGGGCTGTCCTTTCTGGACGTCAAAAAACTGGTTGAAGGCCCTGGTGCAGCTGCGGCTGCCCCAACCTCTAACACCTCTGTGTATACTTTCAGTGCAGCGGTGGCAGGCAAGCGCCCCACCAAAGACTTTTCATGTCAAACCCCAACTTCTTGGTTGGGGGCGGAGCCTCGGCTCCTCTCGCCCCTGGAGAGTAACCCTCCTCCGGTGGTGACGAGGAGCCAGGGAACGCAGAAGGCGGACACTGCCGGTCCGGTAGTGCCGCCTTCTGTTGCCCCTAAGCCTCAGCCCCCACCCAAACCTGCTAGTTTGTCAATGCCAAAGGCTTCTGGCTCTGGTCAGCCTTCTAAGGCCGCTAACTCTAGCGGCACGAACGCTGCCCAGGACCAGAAGTCTAAGAAATCTATGGGACCGCTGTGCGCACGGGCCCAGAAGGGGAACACTGATGTCCCCCTTCAAAACAAATATGCTGCATTGGAGGAGTGAATGGAGGGGGTGGAAGTTGTCGTTACTGATGCTGCGGCAGCTCCACCCCCTTCATCTCCGAAGAACCAGAGGAGGCCCGGGAGCCGGCCCCCCTCTGTTTCTTCAACTCCATTAAAGGCAAAGGATAAAAGGGGGAAAAACTCCTTACCCCCAGATAAGACATAATCATGTACTCTCTGCTTCAGTGGAATTGCCGTGGTTTTTAAGCTAACTTTGAGGAATTACGTTTTTAGTCAAGTTCTATAACCCCTCAGTAATATCTCTTCAGGAGACTTACCTGAAGACTTCTGACCCTGTGTCCTTTAATGGTTTTAACGTTATACATAAAGGCTCTGATTCGGAGAGGCGCTCGGGTGGAGTGGCTCTTCTCATTAGTAGCCAAATTTTATGTAGCCCCGTTAGCATCGACACCTGTCTTCAGGTTGTCGCAGCTCGGGTTACCTTGAAGAAGACCATAACCATATGCAGTATTTACCTGCCACCATCCCTGCGGGTCTGTAGTAATGATATTTTTAACTTAGTAGATCAACTGCCCCCTCCCTTTATTCTCATGGGGGATTTTAACGGTCACACTCACCTTTGGGGTAGTGACCACTATGATGGCAGAGGTCAGATGTTAGAAGATGTTTTTTCTCAACTTAACCTATGTGTCTTTAACGATGGCTCACCTACATACTCTAACTCGGGTTCAGGATCTAATTCTGTTCTAGACTTCACTGTGTGTGATCCTTCTCTCATGCTGGACTTTGACTGGAAGGTTTACGACGACCTGTGTGGTAGTGACCACTTCCCAGTAGTCCTGTCATCGGTCAGCTGTGAGGAGGATTCGCCAGTGGGGTGCTGGAATCTCAAGAAGGCTAACTGGCCTCTGTTCGCCTCCCTCTGTCAGTCTCGTCTTACAGAGGAGGTGGTCATGTCAGCTGAAGAACCTTTTTCTTGTTTTACTTCTATTTTGTTGGACGTAGCAGGTGAAACCATCACTAGAACTTTCACATCACTCCCTCGGAAGCCGAGAGTACCATGGTTCAATGAAGAGTGCCGCAAGGCCCCAAAAATGTGCAAATCTGCTCAGCTACGTGCTTTTCGTAATCCGTCGCAAGCAAATATTTTAACATTTAAAAGACAGTGGGCGAAAGCCCGTTACATTTTTAAACGCGAACGCCGTGCTTCCTGGAGACGCTTCGTCTCATCTTTATCATCTAGGACTCCATCCCAAAAAGTCTGGAAGGCTGTTCGAGGAATTAGGGGCAGGGGTGGCTCGGCTTCTGTCGGCCATCTTAGAGATGGTGCCAGTTTGGTCACGGATAAAAAGGCTGTGGCCAATTTGCTTGCCTCCACCATTGCCCATAATTCTTCAACAGAGCATTATTCACCTTTCTTCCAGAGAGAAGGAGAAGCGAGAATCTTGTACTTGTGATTTTATATCGGATAACTCGGAAGACTATAATGCCCCTTTTACGTTTTCAGAATTGCAGCAAGCCATGCAGAAATGTACTGACTCTGCTGCTGGACTAGATACCATCCACTATCAGCTCCTAACACATCTGCCTGAGGATTCACTCCTTGTACTTCTCAAGGCCTTTAACCATATCTGGATAACTGGTTATTTTCCGCCATCTTAGCGCCAGGCTGTAGTTGTGCCAATCCCCAAACCAGGTAAGGATCCTTCCGACCCGGGCAACTACCGGCCAATAGCTTTGACATCATGTTTATGTAAAACTATGGAACGCTTGGTCAACGCCTGACTGGTGTGGCATCTTGAGTTACGCTGTCTCCTCACAGACCTCCAGTGCGGTTTCCGGCGCTTCCGTAGTACAACTGACCATCTAGTGCGCTTTGAGTCTTTTATCCGAGATGCTTTTGTCAACAAGCAGCATGTCTATGCAATTTTCTTCGATGTTGAAAAGGCATATGACACTACCTGGAAGTATGGTATAATGTCTGATTTGTCGGACATGGGTTTTAAAGGGCACCTACCCGTTTTTATTCACAATTTTTTGTCTAACCGGGTGTTCCATGTCCGTGTGGGCTCCACCCTCTCCGACTCCTTTGAACAGGAGTGGGTGTCCCGCAGGGCAGCATTCTATCTCCTGTTTTATTTAGCATTAAAATAAATAACATTGTAAAGGCCATCAAGGATGATTCTGAATACTCTTTGTTTGTGGACGACTTTGCTTTGTGTGCACGAGGTCGAGGACTTGCGTCCCTTGAGAGGCGCTTGCAGCTGTGCGTTGATCGCATCCAGGGGTGGGTGTCTCTCAACGGATTCAAGTTCTCGCCCTCCAAGACAGTCTGTGTGCATTTTACTAACCAGACGAAATTTTTTCCAGAACCTATCCTGAGCATTGCTGGAGTGCCAATTAAGGTGGCCGAAGAGGCAAAGTTTTGGGGGGTCATCTTTGACAAAAGATTGACCTTCTGCAACCATGTTAACTACCTTAGAACCTCTTGTCAGAAGGCCCTCGACATTCTTCGTGTCGTTGGTCGTACTGACTGCGGTGCAGACCGCATTGTCTTACTTCGACTGTACCGGGCCCTTGTTCGGTCCAAACTGGATTACGGCTCTGTGGTATATGGCTCAGCTTCCAAGTCTGTTCTACAGCGTCTGAACACAATTCACCATCAAGGTCTGCGCATATGTCTGGGAGCCTTCAGGACATCTCCAGTTCCTAGTCTGTATGCCGAGGCAGGGGAGCCTTCTCTCAGGCTCTGCCGCATCCGCCTCATGCTCAGCTACGTTCTGAAGCTGAAGGCCCATCCAGACAATTCTGCCTATGATTGTGTTTTTAACCCGTCGTTTGCAGAGGTTTACGATGCCCGTCCAGGAGCTGTCCGTCCATTTTCCTTCCGTGTCCGACCTCATCTGCATGCGGCCGGAGTGGACTTGGACAAAGTTTCGGCATCTCTGCAACACATCACTCCATCCTGGCTACTACCAGTTCCTGACATCTTGCTGGACTTGACCATCCACAAGAAGGATTGTACTCCACCAGCCATATACCAACAGAGCCTCAATGAACTCCTTTCAATTTTTCCTGGCTATTGTCGTCTTTATACGGATGGGTCCAAGTCTGAGGATGGGAGAGTGGCTGCGGCTGCAGTGTCCTCTCGCCATCCTAGACGCCCATTTAAGCTCCGCCTCCTTGACCATTCCTCTGTATTTAGTGCAGAACTGCAGGCAATTCTGCTAGCACTCAAGCATGCCTATCAGTCTTGGGAAAGGAACTTCCTGATTCTGTCTGACTCTCTTTCTGCCCTGCAGGCCCTTCAGGGCACGGGGGATCAGAGCACCCACTGCTGGTGCAGATTAGAGAGCTCTACGCAGACTTGATGAAGGAATATTATGACATCATTTTTATTTTGAGTCCCAGGCCATGTGGGCATCGAAGGCAACAGAATCGCAGATTCTGCTGCCAACAGTGCCCGCAATGACACTGTCCCTGACACACAGACTGTTTATAGTGATTTTAAACCTGTGATTAGTGCGTACATAGCTCACGAGTGGCAGTCCGAGTGGGACAAAGAGGAAGGGAACAAGCTGCATGAAGCTCTTCCTACAGTGTCTGACAGTCTACCTTTCCGCTGCGGCAGCCGCCGTGAGGAAACTGTCCTTAATCGGCTTCACATCGGGCACACGTATGTTACGCACTCTTACTTACTTAAACAGGATGAACGTATATGGTGTTTTGCCTGTGATGAGCAATTTTCTGTTCGACACTTTTTGTTGTATTGTGCTGATCTAATTGACACGAGATATAAACACTTCACAGCAGACTCCTTGAAGGTTTTGTTCCGGGATGTTCCCCCGGACAAAATCTTCAATTTCTTGAGAGAATGCATTATTTTTAACAAGATCTGAGCATTCATAGACTATGTGAATTTTTTAATTTGTCCTTTTTGAGAGTCTGTAGACGTCTCTTTTAAAGACATGCGACATTTTAGCCTGACATTTTTAAGGTATATTTACATCTTGTCTTAAGACCTTGCTTTTAGTCTGGCTGACGAGATTTTTACCTATCCCGCCGTGAGATGGCCTTAGTCGCCTGCTCGGTGTTAAACCCAAATAACTAACTCTGGTCCGGAAGGGGCCCACTGCGCACGACAGGCCCCCCGGGACCTTGCCCACCCGCTCTGGTCAGCAGCGGCTGAAGTTGCCTCATTACGCAGTTAAACTATACTGTGACCCCCATAGGTCCTCTGAGACCATGCCCACCCGCTCCAAGGAGCACGGTCGGCAGCGGCGGAAGTCGCCTCGCTACGCGGTGAAGATATGTTCTGGCCCCGATGTATCTACCTGGACCTCGCCCGCTCGCTCCACGGGGACGGGGCATCAGTGGCGGGAGCCTCACCACTCAGCGGGCAGCAGACACAGCTCGGCGGGGGCCTCTCCCAGAGCACTGGAGCCAAGGGGCCAGACGGCAGTGCTTGGCACCTGTCACTTCAGGGGCTACATGTCTATGGTGGCAGACAGGTACCTTTGGGGGCATGGACCTCGCCAATATTTTTAACAAGATCTGAGCATTTATAGACTATGTGAAAAAAAATTTATTTGCCCTTTTTGAGAGTCTGTATTCGTTTCTTTTAAAGACATGCGACATTTTAGCCTGACATTTTTAAGCTATATTTACATCTTGTCTTAAGACCTTGCTTTTAGTCTTGCTGACCAGATTTTTACCCATCCCACCGTGAGATGGCCTTAGTCGCCTGCTCGGCGTTAAACCCAAATAACTAACTAACCAACCATCCTGGACCCCCTCATGTGGGCGGTGGACGCTCTGTCTCCTGGGAGGGCCTCGTGGCCTACTCTTATCCTCCCTTGGTGCTGGTGCCCAAGGTGCTCCTCAAGCTACAGGGTCGCAACACGGTCCCACTGTTCGTCGCACTGTTCAGTTGGAACAGGACATGGACGACAGATCTTGAGCCTCACCACCAACCCTCCTCTCTGGCTCCCCACGCCTCGTACGATGCTGGAGCAGCCCAGGCAGAATCTCTTCCAGCCTTGCCCGGAGAGACTTCTGCTTCATGCCTGGAGGTTCTGCGGCAGGCCCTCACAGCGCGAGGTTTCTTGGATGCAGCAGTGGAGGCGATCGCGGCAGCCCGCAGACCATCCACCCTCCGGGTGTACGAAGGAAGTGGAGGGTCCTACAGTCCTGGTGTGAGTCCCAGCACCTCTCCCCCACGACTTTGACCACACCTCCACTGGCCGAGTTCTTCTTGTGGCGGTTTACTGAGCAAAACTTTGCCCCGATCACCATCCGTGGTTACCTCTTGATGGTGGCACTCATCGGCACTTAGGCCTACCAGACCCAGGAGCGTGCAAGGACCTCTCAGACCTGATGTCCCACTTCGCACTGCAGCGGCCAGTTGCTCGTTCTCTCGTTCCACGCTGTTACCTCCCGTGGGTGTTGCCTTGGTTGAACTCCAGTCGGTTCGAGCCTGCCTCGCGGATGTGACTAGGAAGACCTCCTCTTGGCCAGCGCCACAGGGGCCAGAGTGAGCGAGCTGCATGCCCTTTTGGCGGACCCAGCCTACATGCAGTTCAGGACCGACGAATCAGTTCACCTTCTGACCGATCCTTCCTTCTTTGCCACGAATAGACTCCCTGTGGCGGTGCCCGCCCATTACAGGGTTCAGCCAGTCGCAGACATCACGACTGCAGGACCTGGTTCCGGCGTCGGACTTTTCTCCTCTAGTAAGTGTCACCGTTAATTCGGGCGGACCGTCGGGGGTTCTTTTTCCGGGTACTCAGGCTCTTCCTCCCCCTCCACTTTGTTATCAGTTTCAGCCAACTTAGTAAAATTTCAAATACAAACGATTTCCAAAAACAACTTCAGTTGCTCGCTTGAGCTGGCCCTTAGCACCACATGAATGTTCTGTGTTTGTTTACGTACAGTGTGTGAGTGAATGCGCGTGATTCACGTGATCGTGCTTGTTGGGTTCAGTTCGCCGCTACATTCTGCGCATTGAGTTATATAATAAATATGAGAAATACGCCATATAAATACCATGTAATAATTAAGAGTCTACCTTGCGCAGAGTGAAGCCCTTCAGGAGAGGCCGCTCCTGCCTTTGCCTACCCTCGGCCCCAGGCCGAGCTGGCATTTCCGCCCAGACGGTCGCATCCGCTCCACTTACTTAGATCTCTCCCCACAGGGGGCCAGGAGAATGCAGATACGGGCTCACGAAGTCAGAGCGGTCGCTGCCAGCGTCGCATTCGACCGCAACTGCGCAGTCAGAGACATCGTTACAGCAGTCGGGAGGCGGGCAGAGTCCACCTTCGCCCACTTCTATCCCCGAGACCTCTCTGGCCATCGAGAGAACCTGGCCCTCGTCGGAGACCTCTCGGCAGCGCAACACTCCCTCTGAGCGCCTCTGGCGCCACAGGCACCTCTTAGCTAAAATCGTCCGGAGATTGCCCCTTGAAGCTAATCTTTTAGCCGTGGCGGGGGTTTTGGGTGGCACCCTCCTCCTTTGCGCTATTCTTCCATGTAGTAATGCCATTGGTAATATATTTTGAGGAAACAAATGTATTTTTCTCTAAAATGTATTTTTCCGAAAAATACTTACCGATGGCATGACTTGGAGGACCCTCCCACCTACCCCGCTTGCCGCCTCTATGCCAAGTGTAAGACTGGCGGGAATGCATGGCTCACGAGACCGGATGGAGGGATGGGAGACTATCCGGTCACTTGGATACAACTCTCTGAGTTACGGCCCTTGTCGTGTAGGTACACAAAGGGTCTTAGGGTCTTACAGGGCTAGAAGGGGGGTGGAGGATGCCTCTGTTCTTCTTCTTGATCTTGTCTTAAGTCATCTCGATAAAGCTGGAACATTCACTAGAGTACTTTTCATGGATTTTTCTTCAGCCTTTAATATGTTACAGACGCACCTGCTTCTTTCTCGTCTTTTTTATCTTCATGTTAACTCGGAACTCGTTCTTTGGATAAGGGCTTTTTTGTGTGACTGGCCACAGAGGGTCAGCGTGGGTGGATGCATGTCTAGTGAGCGGGTTTTGAACACTGGGGCGCCTCAGGGGTGTGTCCTGTCTCCTGTACTCTTTTCGATTTACACCAATGAATTAATGTGCAATACTCATATTCTCACCCTTATCAAATTTGCAGACGACATGGCTTTGGTTGCACGCCTCAAAGACGAGCATTCACTCTCTCAGTACTTTGAATTCATAAAATTTCTCACTTTTTGGTTTGACTCAAGCTTTCTGGAATTAAATGTTCAATAAACAAAGGAAATCTGTTTTGAGGAGGGTCGGGCACGGGACACATCCCTGGTGCGGCCAGTTATGATAAACCATGAAGCTGTGGAACAGGTTGATTCTTTTAAGTACCTTGGCACTGTTCTGGATAAAAAAGTTAGTTTTAGTCTTCATGTTGACAGTGTTTGCAGAAAGGCTAATCAGAGATTGTATCTTTTGAGGAAATTGAAGTCCTTTGACGTTGATTCAGTTATTTTAGAAATAGTGTACAGATCTTTAATTGAAAGCATTCTCACTTTTAATATACTCATAGCATGGTTTGGAAACCTGACTGTAAGGGATAAGGCAAAGTTGACACGTGTCGTTGTCATATTGGCAGGCAAAATCGTTGGCCATGAGCAAAGAGCTCTTTCTGGACGAGTTGTTTTGTAAGAGAAAAGCAGGCAAACTTATCCGTGACCTCACCCACCCCCTTCATGACGCATTCAAAATGTTGCCCTCCGGTAGACGATTGTGTGCTCCGTTGGCAAAATGTAGCGTGTACAAGCGCTCCTTCATTTTTACCGCCATCAGTATCCTAAACTCAAAACAACTGTGATGATGGCCCATTCTTCTCTTCATCCCTTCAGCCTAACCCACCATACCATTTCCTCCCTTTGTTTTAATTCCCCCCCCCACCCCCCACCCCCCACTTCTTTTAGCGTGTGTGTATGCTGATAAGGTGTGAGTGTATGTTTGATATTGTGATGCTTGTATTTTTGTTGTACATATTATTATTATCATTATTTATGCAGAGATGTTTACCCTTTATGATTTTGGAGTAATTGCTTACGATTTTTGGCATAGATTACGCCACTACGATTTTTTTCACACTATTACGATTATTTAAAACAAAAACTACAATTTTTGAAATCATATTCCAATTTGCTTTTTTTCTTAGAAAGTGATGATCAAACAAAATCCTACTTCAAAACATAACCGGGTCCATGACCAGATCCAACATTAGTACATAAAATAATAATTTATATGATTTCCTAATTTATCATTAATATTAGTTGCCTTTTAAATCTAGAAATAAAGTAAATGTTGGAGTTAGTCAAATTAAAACAATAACAAGGGGAGTAAGCACACTAGGACAATTTGCTCGATTACGTCCCTTTATTTAAACCAATCTGTCGGTGTCTGCTTTCCCTTGGTTGGACCTAAGTGCAATGATCAGAAAATTTCGCAGTGTGCAAGTTTTAAAAAAAAATTTAAACAATTAAGTCATTATTTAACCCATTACAGAGATGTGCAAACTATATGTGTCCTGGTTAGTGACGTGTGTGTGTCATTTTTATTTTTGCGCTCGTGCTAATATAAAAGGCACAATATAAAAAAACAGTGCAGAAATAATAGGTAACAATAGTAATAGTATTACTGAAATTTTAATAGTATTTCTGAAATTTCAAATAGCTATTACTGAAACTTCAAATTGAGGGTAGGCATGCCGGAATTAACACAGTGATTGTTTTTTTCTTTTCACTTGTATCTCATTTCGACTGCAAATAAAAACTGCAAGGCTTTGTAAGAACTTGTTGAGTGAGATTGCGTTTGAGAACGATCAAATGTGCTGACAGAAAGCATTACTCTTTTTACCCAAGATTACTCTTTCTGGCATAGCCCATTACTCCATTTTTTTTGGGGGGTAAACATCTCTGTTTATGTCACTTGATTTTTTTTTTTTGTTTTATTTAATTATCCTTCACCAGTGCTGCAAAGAAAAATTTCCATATAAAATCTTTTTTATCTGGACAATAAAGTTTTGAATCTTGAATCTTGAAATCGGGTAAGTTAAGGGGTATATTCCATATTGTAATGCCATCGGTAAGTATTTTTTGAAAAAAATAGATTTTAGAGAAAAATACATTTTTTTCTAAAAGGTATTTTTTTCAAAAAATACTTACCTATGGCATTACTCGGAGGTCTCTCTTTCCTGCCCCGCTTGCCGCATTTGAGCTAAGGCAAAGACTGGCCATTACTGCCAAGCACGTGACCCGATAGGGAGGCAAGGGAGGCCACTCAGGGTTTCTTGGTAACGACTCCCAGGAGTCGCCTCCCTGCCTCCCTGGTTGTGTAGTGTACACAACAGATGCTTAGGCTGAAATCGGTAAGCTACGTGTACCTTCCTAATAGTAATGCCATCGGTAAGCATTTTTCAAAAAAATACATTTTAGAGAAAAATACATATTTCATGTCTTGAGTGCAGAAGCCCCCAAATTTGTGCTTATCACCACCGGTGCCCATAGCTGACTCATTGACCCTGGCCTGCTTCTCTGTATTTTCACAGTTACCAACTTTCATCTATGATCAATTTTTGTCAAGTCAATGCCTTTCAGTTGTTGATTCAGTACAGTTAGTTCATGTTATTACTGTCTATATTTTCAGCTGACCCCTCCAGGAAGGGTTTATTGTCGTGAGGCCATCGATACAGCCTGTTTTGTGGTGGACATGACCCCTGAAGGTTGGCCAGTGCGCGAGGGTCAGGAGAAAGTACCGCCATCTGGCAAAGCTGCCTTCATTCTTGATAGAGCAGGTGGACTGCAGTATAGGTATGGAACTTTTCATTTTCAATATTCCCCATATACTTTTTCTCTCAGGGTCAGCATGTTTGCTAAAAATAGGGTCTTAAATCTTAAATTCATCATCTGAATTCTGAAGACTGTACTGGCAACCTTGTGCGGCAGAACAATTATTATCATGGGTGACTTTCTTCAGTCCTGGAGACTAATTCAACTTTTTCAGAATCCCAGAAAGCTGAATTTCAGCCTTTTGGTTAAGATAGACCAGCCCCTCAGCCAGCCTGTTCTATATGCAAGAGGCATAAATTCGCATGAGCCCCTGCATCTTCAGGGGGACATGAAAATGTATGTCTCTTGCTGGCCATGGATTATGGGGTGTAGTTAGTCCACGGACCCTTTTTTTTCAGCCTTTAAAATTTTCACTTTAGAATGACTTTACTTGATCTGCTGATGACGCATTGCTAACCAAATATATTCTAAAACTTGTGCGGCAGTAAAGCTCTACAAATTTCTCTATGTCATATCGCATGTGCTTTTCAGATGCAGAGCTGTGCATAATTGGGAACACTTATTCTGTCATGGCGCTCACTGTTTGTGTGCTACAGCTGATATCGATCCAAGAATTATTGCTTTCTATGATAATATAAGTTATTGGTGGCAGGGGTTTGCTACACGAGGCCTGAGGGTTACAGTGGTTCCTTTGACCTCCCTCAGGCCTAAAAGGGTCCACGCAGCAAGCCCTTGCTACCAATAAGATACTTGTTTTTATTCCTCCACTAATTTCATAAAAGAAATCAAGAAGTAATCTTCCGACCTGGATCAAGCCAGACATGACTGACGTCAAAGGAATATACATTTGTACATAATGGACTTATGACGTAGTTTAAAATATTTCATGACGTTGCCATCTCCAGTAGTGTGCCTGTTGCTTCAAACAGCACTAAGTAACTTTGTACTGTAGAACGTTTTGGTGATCTTTTATAGAACAAAACTGGCATCCAGCACGCGTCAGAAACAGGGCTGCAAAAAGTTGGCCATTAGTCGCAACAAGGGTTTTTGTAGCGAGGTCACATGGTACGGTTTGCGCTAAAGAGATTGGTCGTGTGACGTAGGGATGAAAGTAACTTTTTTTATAGCATTGAACTCTGAGAATACATCGTCGATGTGAGTTGTTTTCTTTAGGGAATGTACCTGATCAGGGCATAGATGGACCAGAGTAGTTATGCCAAACTATTTGGCACAACACTTGAACTATATTGGTCTTGATGTCATCTATCAGGACTGAATGGCTTAACCCATAGAACCCTGAAAGACTGCAACAGGATGTGGGTCGACCATGATATTTCAAGGTTGGTGTCAGAATAGCTTGGCGCCTCTAGGCGCCAAGCTATTCTGACACTAACCTTAAAATGTCATCGTCGATCTGTCTCCAGAACTGTGATAGAGACCTCGGAGGATATCAACAAAAATTTGATAGTTTCATCCTCGGGGCGTAAGGAGTTAAGCTATTTTGTTCTGAATATGAATGTCCATGTAAATTTAAAACAAAAATTGCAAAGTACTAATTGATTGTGTATGTTGTTGCAGCATCGAGGTCGACAACATAGCAGGTCAAACGGGTCACTTTGAGGTGCAAGTTCGTGACAGAGACGAGTTGATCTTTAACCACATCCTGAGTGCAGCAGAAGACAAACCCAATGTGTATGAGGCTCACGTGAGTGCTGCCAACATCCTTCTTGTGCACGCGATTTACAGTGCCAGTGGCAGCATGCATATGGGGGACATGCAGAAAACCAAGTTTACTAACGCCCTCAAACTAAGGACAGTTTCTAAATAGTAAATTTCTAAGTTACTTTCAGTTTCGTGAGGTACTCGCTAGGTATATGCCGTTTGAAATTGGAGCACAGAACGTTTTTCTCAAATATCTCCACAAAAAAATCACTTTTTCTGTACCACTTTAAGAACAAAATTGAGTGCCAATTGACCAAATATGGAATATTTTTACTGAACTCCTATGATTTGTTGGTTTTGCTCTACAGTCGTACAGATTTGGTGAAAAGAACAAGCCATTTTCAGTACCCTAAATAGAACCCCAGCAGATTTCAGTATCAAGGTCAAGCATTCAGACTTCATGTATGCCTGCGCTGTTTCAGGTTTGAAAACTTGGCCAATTCATATGAAAATGGATCTTCTTATACTGTGCTTAATATATCTGGGGCACATTTAGGGTTGTAAAATCAGTCATTTAATGAAACAATTTTGAATTATTACAAGAGCATAGCAAAACTGACACATTGTTGGAGTTTCTTAGAAGTAAATGGTATTAGGTCAACTGTCACTGAATTATATTTGTTCTAAGATTGGTATAGAAAAGAGGCTCTTTGCGGAGATATTTGCGAAAAACATGAGCTCTGGGGTCAAATGGCCTATACCACATAAGAGTTGTTGAAGATGGATCATGGTATTTCAAAGGTAGTATGTGAGAAGCCTGGTGATAGGAAAAAGTGCCGAACCTACTTGGCATTACCATTGTGTGGATTTTCATAGCAGGAAGAGTTAGACCTGATTGTGAAAAGAAAAACAAAAAGTGAATAAGTGAAAAAGAAAAAAGGAACAAAACAAATTACCGCATTTAAGAAAACAACAACAAACAAACTAACCATTATTATATTCACAAACTGCTGTCTTGCACTATAACTCTTAAATTTCCAGAACTAAATGACTTCCATTCAATAGTTTAGAAGTCATTTTGTTCTGGGAGATTAACTCATTTAGCCCCACAGCCGTAGTTCCCAAATTATAGAGGTGTCAACAAATGACTATGTACCAGCAGCAGGAGATGGATCGACAATGATAATTCAAGGGTATTGCCAGATTAGCTTGGCGCCTTCTGGCACCAAGCTAATCTGGCATTACCCTTGAATTATCAAGGTCGATCCATCACCTGCTGTAGGGTGTAGGGGCTAAATGAGTTAAGAGTTAATACTGGATTTCAGGCTGTGATGTAGTTATTTATTTCACGATCTGTTTATTTTCATTTATCAGGGCCGCATGGAAATGACTCCGAGCTTGTCAGCCCAGTTGGCTGGTGGTCGAATCAAACTTCTCGCATTCCCGACATCCCTTCAGAAAGATGGACAGGGCCTAGTTGGAACATTGCCCCCCATCCATCGACATCTGTGTGTGCAGCCAACTGTGAGTGAGACTTGGAAGATGGGTGTACTTGTCAGTGATTTGGACCTTATGGTCCTTACAGCTGTCTAAAATCAGAGAGCAGTAGACCGAGTTTTATTCTGTGGTCTTGAGTCGTAAAGTTGAAAATCACGCACAGCAGCGAACATCTGGTTTGAGCAACCATCTTTTTTTTCAAGAAAGAAAACATGGTCTTAAAAGACAGGTGCTCTCTCAAGAGAAGTCTGGAGGGGCAAAGAGCGTCACCTGACATTAAAGACCATCATTTAGATGGCTAAAGCCACCCAAATGATGGTCTTTAATGACGCGTGATCTCTCGTAGGGGTGGTTGCTCAAAAGAGGTTCTGCTATACTGATGATAGAATCTACTCTGATTTCTGGTCATCACTGTGAGATCCCTTTTGCAGCTTACACAAAATTAAACGGAGACATTAAGTCAGTCTGATTTTCTTGCAGACACATGTTGTGGGAGAGGGTCAAGGTCTGTGGTCGCCGGATGCTGCCCCGCTGGCTCAGATCAACGCTATAGTCGGAGACACACTAGTTTTCCACTACAGCGGCAACGTCACTCTCTACTCCATGCCTTCCAAGGTCAGAGATTGTAATGATCCAGCCAGCAACAGGCCTTTTGGCCAGTGTCTGCCTTAGTTGGCCCTACTTTTAAAGGGCATCTATGGAGATTTTTTTTGCCAGCTACCGGTAATGGATTGGCCATGATATAGTTTAACCCATTTAGCCTGAATGTGCTACAGCTTGAGATGGATTGATCATGTTAATTCAAGGGTAGTGCCAGATTAGCTTGGCGCTGATAGGCGCCAAGCTTATCTGGCAGTACCCTTGAATTATCATGGTTGGTTTCTCTCCTGTAACTGGTACAAAGTCATTTGAGGACACCTCCAAAATTTGGGAAATGTAGCTTTGGGGTTTAATGGGTTAAGACCAGTATTAGATTGACATGGCACATAGGCCTCCAGATTTGCCGTGCCTGAACGGTTATGGACAGTCGGTCTCCTGAAGGTGCCAAGCTAATTCTGTGCTGTCCTTGAACTGTCATGGTACGTCTATCTGCCGCTGTAGTTTGTCAGGTGTGAATTAGCCTCGTATGATGAAATCAAATGAAAGTGCCTTTCACGCCAGCTTACTCTTCTGCCGCTGTGTTTCCATGCTTTTCCAGGCTGCCATGGTCATTGTGTATTTGAAAATGCCATGCTTGAAGGCCGTCGTCTCTCGCGGCAAGCTAACCTGGGGAACAGTGGGACCTGTTTTGCGCTACCACCTTTACGAGAGATCAACTGTCATTGGAGAACATCATTTAGGTGGTTGTAGCCACTTGAATGATGGTCTCCAATAACAGGGGACACTGCTGTTCAAGAGGTCTCTTTAGAGAACACATGTCTTTTAACCCATTTAGCCCCGAGTCCCTACAGCAGGACATGGATTGACCATGATAATTCAAGGGTAATGCCCGATCAGCTTGGTGCCTTCAGGCACCAGACTAATTTGGCACTACCCTTGAATTATCATGGTCAATCCATCTCCTGCAACTGGTACATAGTCATTAGGCAACACCTCCAAAATTTGAGAAATGGGACCTTGGGGCTATAAGGGTTATGACCACATGCTTTTGTTCTTGCATAAAAGGTGGTTGATCAAAAAAAAAAAAGTTTCTGTTGTATTGTGGTGCGTTGCCCTCCTGCTGTGGTTTATCAGGTGTGAGCGAGTTATTATACATCATGAAATAAAATCACCTTTTTTCCCTGGCTCATAAGCTTATTATTTATTTCTCAAATCTGTACTTTTCAGGAAACCATGATAAACTGCTTATTTGAAAATGCCACGCTTGAAGGCCACGTACCAGCTAATGGGTCAGTGATCACGTACATCAAGCCACTGAACATTTCCACAAAGTTGTATTTCACGTCAGAGGCAAACTGTAATGACTCAACACCTCTACAACTTGCAGTAGTTGTTAGAAATGCAGGTAAGATCAAATCTTATGCTTTGGTTCATTATCAATAAAATACTGGTCACCCTTATTCCAGTGTTATTTCAGTGAACAATCAGCTTGGACTGCATTATTCGTGTTGGTGCTCTTGTGGATCTGAATTTACATATAAATTAACCCTTTGTGTGTTAGCGTTTTTTGTCGTGATAATTCATCACAACAAAAAACGCTAACAACACGCAAAGGGTTTATAATTTATATAAATATCATTCATGTGCAGATTTCTTAACGTGGTTGCTTTCCTTCTGTATCACAATACTATTCATGCGCAGAGTAATTAGTAGGTGCTTTACTTTTATATCACAGTAATGTTCATACTCAGACTCCTTGTGGTGGATTCCTTTTGTTATAATGGAAAGTAACTAAGGATGAACAATATTGTGATATATTGCTGGGTCCAGTTGCTTGAGTGAGCTTAGTCCTGCACCAGCCACTTACTGTCTGGTGCAGGACTAAGCTCACTAATGCAACTGGTGTCTGCAATAAAAGTGACCTTTATTTCAGACTCAATTTCTGATGATATAAACACCCCCCTCCAAAAAAAACAAAACAAAAAAAAAAAAAAACGAGCAAGATTATAATAGGACAGCAACAGCAAACAGATACAACTGTGGTTTGTTTCTTTTTTCTTATTTTCATTTTGAAACATGTTGCTAGCACATACGTTAGAGTTGGCTGTTTAACCCATTTTGCACTGAGTCTCTACAGCAGGAGATGGATTGGCCATGATAATTCAAGGGTAGTGCCAGATTAGCTTGGCACCTGAAGGTACCAAGCTAATCTGGCACTACCCTTGAATTATCATGGTCAATCCATCTCCTGCAGTTGGTACATAGTCATTAGGCAACACCTCCAAAATTTGAAAAATGGAACCTTGGGGCTAAAAGGGTTAGTAGCTCATGCACTATGTCTCCAATATTTTTGTGTCTCGGTAGCCCTTCCACCTGTTCAAGATTCCTCCGAGGACATCTGCGGATCACTGGTCTTCTCCGATCTGCGACAAAAGCGTCTAAGTGCGTACTCTGGACCCCAGCCCACTGGACCTGCAGTTGCGGGCCTTGTTCTTGGATCAGTTGTCGCTCTTGGCTTCTTTTTCTGGGACCGCCGATTGAGGCAGAAATCAGACTTGGCAGTGCCGAGCAACCGATTCCAGAGATTTTGAAATCAGATGAACAGTGATTGGTGAAGGATAGTAGGAAGTACCAGCAGATAAGTGCTGGCAGTACCTTACCGCGGATTTTCAGGCCACGCCAAGCAACAGAAATTGCAAAGTGTTGTTGAGGGAAGGTAAAAAGTACACGTAGGTATGACATGGCGATGCCTTACACAGTAAGCAAGATGTCTTTGGGCTGGCATCTGCCACAGTTTGCCTGCATGTGGCTGTGCATGGGTCGACTGTGGCTGACGTCAGTCTAAGGACCTCTTAATGAATTAGCTTGGATCTGAACGCTAGCTTTTCTCCCTGTTGGTTTTGGGGTTTCTGAGTGTGAATTGTGGTTTTTAAATCATGGACATGCACATTGAATAACTAAATTAACCTATTTAAACGCCACTCTTAACTGCAGAAGATAGATCAACCATGATAATTTAAGGGTAGTTACAGATTAGCTTGATGCCATCCGGTGCCAAGCTAATCTGGCACTACCCTTGAATTATCAGGGTCGATCCATCTCCTGCAACTGGTTCATAGTTGTGAAGTGACATCTCCAAAATTCAAGAATAGTGGCTGTTGGGTTCAAACGGGTTAATCCTTTCCTGCGTGGCGCCACCAGAACTGTTTACAGTGCCTGTGGCTGCATGCACAAGGGAATTAAGTTAAGCACCCTAGACTGACAAAAGATTCCAAAGACTTTGACTCGTGCAGGATGTATTGGTGAGAGAGTTTCTGAGTGTGAAAGTTTTGAATCGTGGACACTAGATCAAACTATTCAGTATTGAATTTGTTGTGTGAAGTGATGTTGTTTTTCTGAGATGTAAGGTCTTAAAGGGTCGGATCCCGAAGGTGTACCTTCAGTTTAGCGGCAGAGCAGACGGCATTATGCCCTCATGCTGATGGCTAGGATTCAAATGATTCATCAAAACTGCACATGTGTTTATATTATACCGGCTGATGGTTTAATGTACAGACCAGCATACGTAAAGGTCTTTCATGCAAAACCACCAATACTAAAAACCACCAAAGAAAATCCTGTACACAGTCGAAGCATAGCGTAGGCTGAAACATGTCCGTACTTCACCAGCTAAGTATAAAAAACTGGCGGGAAAGCTATGCGCATGACCGGATGGGGAGACAGGGGAGGCGACCCGGAGTCCTTGGTAACGACTCTCTAAGTGGCCTTCCAGGTTGCGTAGCGTACACAACGGAAGCTTAGGCTGAAATTGGGTAGGCTAAGTATCCCTTGCTATCAGTAATGCCATCGGTAAGTATTTTTTGAAAAAATACATTTTAGAGAAAAATATATATTTTGGAACTTGCCATGCTCTGCATTTCTAAAACTTACAGGGTTGTGCATCTTGCTAAAAGTAAGCCCATTACAACCTCAGGTGGAATGTTTTAAAATTTGCTTATTGCCCTACATTACAGATTGGGAGACAGATCAACCATTTTAGTTCAAAGGTGGTGCCAGAATAGATTGGCGCCTCAGGCGCCAAGCTATTATGGCACCACCCTTGAACTATCATAGTCTAATTTATTTTAAGCAGTAGTGTATCAGGATGAAAAGGTTTGATAATTCAGAGGTTTTTAGATTTGTGACCATGAGTTACCTTGTTTTTCTCTGAAAATGTATGTGTCTCTCTAAGAATGATCTGTATAGTACTGGAGATGTAAAAAGCTGCTGTATAATTGTTAACCCCCGTGTGCATGCAGCCACTGATGCTGTTGACAATACCAGTGGCTGCCTGCACACGAGGCTTTTATGAAGTATACTTGTATAGTCCGTTTGAGCAAATAACGTTTGAACGCAGATGATTTCAAGAACATCATCACCAGCCTTGGTCCTAATTTATGTCCCAAAGGCATTCTCAGACAGACCTTGATAGTCGGTAGGCAAAGATTCACCTCTTTTGGCATTCTTCTTCTGCTTTTTCACACTGGAGATCTGTCACAGTCCTGCAGGGAAATGGTTTCATCAGATAGCATTTCAGAGAGAATGATCATCCCCAACCATGACGTAATCACAGGTTTGTGTTGTCCTGGCAGAGGAACTTGTGGTGGAATGCCAAGCGAATTCCCGTCATGACAACGATGGTTTAGCCACTGCCCTTGGGAAATGTTTAACATGACCCATTTAATTCATTTGAGATGTGCCTCCTCCAGATATGCGGCTTATGCCGCATATCTGGAGGTGGCACGTCTCGAATGAGTTAAACCTAAAACATACCCTAATCAAGCCCCACTAAGAGACACTGACACATTTATTTCTGTACACGTCATGCTGTCCATGGTGAATGTTCAATGCCTTGGTCTTCCAATGCATCTGATCCATGCATATTGTCACAGATTCAGCATCAGTGATGCAGGTTTCTGGTCACTGAGGCCTGAACATGGTTTATATTTCAACTTATAACTAGGTCTTATAACTAGGTCCTGTCCATGATCTCCTGAATGTGTTGTGGCCAAACTGTTACTAGTGTTAGGTGTGAAGCCAACTGAATTCGAAAAATTAATTAGGACCAAGTTTGGTGATCCCTTTTTGTTCTTAGTGTCGTCCTGAAATGTCTTTTTCAAAAGTTTATTGGGAAAAAAACACGAGGCAAGCTTTGCTCAGACAGACAACAAACATGACAATGAATCAAAGTGTGTTGTGAGAAACAACATATCAGTGAAATGAATCTCCTTTGTATGTGCCATTTTGTAACATGCATTGACATAAAAGTGACTTGTACATTCCCCCCCCCCCCCCCCCCCCACATGATATTGTCAATTTTTATGTGTAGAATTCAGTATTGAAATTTTTCTTTTGGAGACCAAAATCTTACCTCATCGATCTGTTTTTGTCATTTTGTAGAGTTTTCTCATTGCTGATGTGTGTGTTTGTGCACAGGATGTAAATTATCACTCATGATATTGTAGGTTTGTATTCTTAGCCTGTCTTAGGCTTATATACATTCCATTCATGTTCTTTTTTTTCTTTTTTCCCACATGAAAATTGGCACATTCTAAGTCTGGCTGCTCCTGTAGGGAGGTTAGAAAAGTTCAGTCAAGTTTCAAGCATTATAGTGCAGTTGAACACATTGAGCTTGAATTCCAAACTTAGGAGTTGCCCTTTCAAGACTACAAGTCAGGAAGCAGATTGACCATGACAATTCAAGGGTGGTGCCAGAATAGGGCGGCGCCCACAGGCACCAACCTATCCTGGTACCGCCCTTGAACTGTCATGGTCATTCCTCATGTAGTGTGTCTCATTGGGTGTATGTTGTCTCCTCTTTTTTTTTTTTGGCTTGCAGCACAGACATTTCCTAAGTAAGTCTTTGTTACTGTCAGGACCTTAAGCAAAGTACAAACTCCTCTGGCCCTTCTGTGACAGGATGTCAAAGGTGGATTGAGAGATAGCTGAAAGGCGCCTGTCAGCATCTGGGTTGAGCAGCTGTAATAAAATAATAATTACAGTATTTATAATGCGCTTATCTTATAGTAATTATAACTCTAAGTGGGCACTCACAACTCGCGCATGCATGCGCACGCTTTAGACAACGACTCACGTACCACAAATAGTGAAATACATTACGACAGTCTGCTTAGGGTGGGGAGTGTGGTGTTATAGTGCTAGAACTGTTGAAAGAGGTGAGTTTAGAGGGCGGACTAGAAGGAGGAGAGAGAGTGTTTCTGACGGAGAGAGAGTGGGAGAGTGTTCCAGGTGGATGGACCGTATACTGAGAAGGAGTGGGGGCCGAAAGTGCTGAGCTTGGTGCGGGGGATGTGGAGGCGGAGAGGGGCGGAGCGGAGGGAGCGGGGAGGAGTGTAGGGGTGAGGTAAGTTTGAGAGATAGGCGGGAGCGCAGTTGTTCAGGGATTTGTAGCAGAGAGACAGAATCTTGTATTGGATGCATTGGAGGATGGGAAGCCAGTGAAGGAGTTTGAGCAGGGGAGTGATGTGGTCGGATTTTTTCTTTCTGAGGACGAGGCGGGCAGCATTGTTCTGGACGCGCTGAAGAGTGAAAGTGGTGGAGTGAGGGAGGCCGGAAAGGAGAGAGTTGCGGTAGGCGATGCGAGATAGGATGAGAGAGACAGCAATTTGGTGGCAGCTTCGGTAGTGAGGTATTTTCTGATCTGACTGATGCGGCGGAGGTGGAAGTAGCATGCCTGGGCCGTGGCGGAGACAAAGCTGGTCATGGAGAGAGAGAAATCGAGGATAACGCCAAGGTTTTTGGCAGAGTCAGAGAGGGAGATGGGGGTGCTGTCAAGTTGAAGGTGGAGGGGAGCTGGGAAAGTTTCTGGTGAGTGCCTATCAGGATGGCTTCCGTTTTGTCGTCATTTAGTTTAAGCTTGTTTGCTGTTATCCAGGTTTTCACGTTTTCGTAGCAGTCAGCCGTGCGATTCAGTAGTGACTGAGCGTTGTCAAGTTTGTATTTGTCTAGTAGTTGTGAGTCGTCAGCGTAGAGGTGGTGGTGTATGTGGTGAGACTGGATGTTGTTGGACAGGGGAGAGGTGTAGAGTGTGAAAAGGGCCGGGCCCAGGACGGCCCCCTGTGGAGCTGTGGTTATTGTTTGCATGGTTTCCACTCACTTCTATATGGCATGTTGCACAGAGGTATCCACCATGGTATTTAACATCTACCTGTCACACATCCGATAATTGTGAGGGCTCAAACCAATTAAAATGAAACAAAATTTAATAGTTTGATTGATTTTAAATAATGGCAGGGATATGTCCAAATCATATAAAGAGTAGAAGTGTAATGACTTGACGGTAGTGCCAAAGTACATGTAGTGCATGATCCAGTGAAGTGGTGCAAAGATCCGATAATCATGATGAACTTCTTGTGAAATGTGGTATTGAAGAGGTAGATTGTCGATGGGCCAGATGAAAGTTCCTGTGAAGTGTAGTATCAACAAGGAATAAATGATGCTATAGTCCTGTTGAAGTTGTGCTGAAATGTAGTATTGGTGAGGAGTAGATGATCTGATAGTCCTTATGAATTCCAGTGACCGATGAAGTGTAGAGATGATTTAGAGAATTTCAATGAATCATATCCATGTCCCACATGGTGTCCACTGTCCAGCTGCAAACGCAAACTTGCACAGCTGACTAGAGCCTCTATCAGCATGACACATACAAGAATGGATTTTCAAAGAATACTAAGAGTTCATATTAAAATGTTTCTATGTAGTTGTTAGATGTGGCTTGCGCTTTATAAATAAAGGAGGCTACAATAAAAATGTACCCTATGTAGGCCCAGCATTTTTGCGCAGACAGTAAAGCCCCTTCTCTTAGAAACATGGCTGTAGTTTTTAATTTTGACGTAGATGATATTGTGTGAAAATAAAATGCGTCAACCATTAAAAAAACTCTCCACATACAACTGATGTAACGACATATATAATACAGAAGTTTCTAATTGTACATATAAACTGTTACTGAGAAATATCAAACACATATCAGTAGAAGCACAAATACGTAACATTGCCTGCTGCAACGAGCTTCATCTAAGCAGGGGAAGAGTCAACTGATGTAGAGGTGGGCAAGTATGCTGTAGGTGTTGATTCGGTCTTTTGGGGCAATGAGCTGTATTTCAGAGCAGATGAATTATTGGCATATCTACCATTTTAATTTTTTTTTTTTTTTTTTGTAGTTGATTAACATTAGCATTTAAACTGCTGTCTTCCCAAACCTAGTTGGACACGTGGAAGAAACCTCCTGGTGCTCCAGTAAATGTCAGATTATTTTCCCATAGATGGCGTTTAGAGATAAACCTTGGCAAAGTGGTTGGAAGGGTCTTACAGTAGGTGGGGTCCTGCTGACCGCAGTGTTGACGTGTGTCTGCAAGCATCGGCCGATAGCTCCTGATGGTCACTTGCATGAGGACCTTCTCGTGAAAGAGGCATGGAAAAACTGGGCCATCTTAACCCTTTTAGCCCCGGGACCCTGCAGCAGGAGATGGACTGATCATGATAATTTTGGGGTAGTGCCAGATGAGCTTGGCGCCTGAAGGTGCCAAGCCCATCTGGCACTACCCTTGAATTATCATGATCAGTCCATCTCCTACAACTGGTACATAGTCGTTAGGCAACACCTCCAAAATTTGAGAAATGGGACCTTGGGGTTAAGGGTCGAGTTGCCACCCGGGTTTAGTTGCATGAGTGAGATTAGTCCTGCACCAGCCACTAAGCAAGTTGTGGAGCACCTTGCTTAGTGAATATGCAGGACTAAGCTCGTTCAAGCAACTGGCTCCACAGGGGCTGAATACTACTAGGGTGGCACCCCAAGAGAAGAACATTCCACTTACCTTGATATGCCTTTAGAGTGGAGGACCTTTGACTTGAGTGGCTGCAATTCTAGCCACTACTTCACTGGGGCAGTGTTGTCGGGCAATGGCATACCTAGCAACAGCCACACATGTAAGGCCAGTCTGTATGGACATGGATGGAACAGGGTCGACCTCGGCTGCCTCAGAAATGTCGGCAGCTTAGGTCGACCTTGTTCCATCCATGTCTAGCTGGAGAGAATACACAAAAAAAGGAGTTGGGGGGGGGGGGGGGGGGGTGTACTCAGTGTCCATAAGGCATGTGCTCGGGTCAGTGCTCTGAAGGGAGGAGGAGCCAAGTCAGCTCTTTTTTCTTTTTCTAGAAATTGTCTTTCCATTTCAGATTATCCAAAGCTCTTTACCTTCTTCATCCCTTGTGTGCAAAGAAAGACTGTGGTTGGCTTGTGTCCTGACCTTGCAGGCAGAGTGAGATAGATGTCTGCCTGCATGGCCCAGGGGCCAGTTGCATGAGTAAGCCTTAGTCCTGCATCAGCCACTAAGCAAGGTGCGACGCTATAGCGGCGCACCTTGCTTAGTGGCTGGTGCAGGACTACGCTCACTCATGCAGCTGACCCCTGGCCTGTCTGTCCTGTGACTAAGGTACACACATAAAGCAGGTCTCCTCTGATGTGCACCCTGGGCACAGGAGACATGGGTATGGGCAGGAACCACTGGGTATTCCAGAGCCGTTGCGGTTTCTTTGAGCTTCAGCTTTCTGACTTAACCCTTTGGCTGTCGGTAGCACTTTTTGTGTTGTGATGATGTCTGCAGGAATGTCACAACAAAAAGTGCTGCTGAAGCCAGTGGGTTACAAGTAAACCCCATTGTGCATGCAGCCACTGGTACTGTAAACAGTACCAGCCACTGGTACTGTAAACAGGACCATCACACATATTGTGCACAGTCCCAGTGCTTTGCATGCACAAGGGTTTTGCACTAAAATACTTTTGGTTGCATGCACAAAGGGGTTAACGCATTTGAGACATGCCACTAAGTCGAGTATCCGGAGGAAGCATGTCTCGAATGAGCTAAGGTGTTGGCTTGGAGTTTGCCTGATGATACCATGGAAATCGCATTGAAAACAAAATAGAGCAGAACTTACAGTTGCTTCTGGACCATACTTGGTTCATGGCGCCCTGCAAAAGTACCATACACTCTGTTTCTAGATTTAGTTCTGCAGGTCTGCTGTGCTTCCTGCACGACTGCGTCCTTCCTGTTGGCCCTATGGCTTGTTGGTAGTATTTTTGGTCAAGTCATCTTGAAAAAAACCTCTACCGACAGCCAGAGGTTAACAGTTTGCGTGTTGGTAGCGGTTTTTGCTGTGAATCATCGTGACAAAAACTTCTAACAGGTTGAGAGCATTTGAGTGAATAATGAAGGTTATACGAGTCTTGTCCTTACCATACATGTCACTCTTTGTTCCACTTCGCTGTGAGATAGTCTTTGATGCTTGATAGCGCCTAGAGCTTTTTTCTTTTTTTTATTCAAAGTATAGGCACCATAAAAATATGCATTATTATTATTGAACAGCGTTGCACATAATCAATTAGTCTGCCGAGATGGGCACATCTGAGTTGCACATTTCACATACTGGAATTGCCTTTGGCTGCTTTGTGTTATAAGTGAGCACCTTTTCCCTTTTAGCACCGGATCCCTAAAGCAGATGGTTGACAATGATAATTCAAGGGTAGTGCCACATTAACCTGTCACCTGAAGGCGCCAAGCTAATGTGGCACTACCCTTGAATTATCATGGTCAAGCTATCACTTGCAAATGGTACGTAGTCATTGGGCAACACCTCCAAACTTCGAGAAATGGGGCCTTGGGGCTAAAAGGGTTAACGATGAAGTGTTAAGTTTGTGAGAACAGTATAATGTAGTTTGCCATCAGATCATCCAGATAATGGTGGGCAGCTGCAGCCATGATAGGTGCAATGTCAGCTGCACATGCAGTTGGCCTGTTTTACAGTGTATTGTCATGATAAAAAATGTTAAGTTTCAGAAGCCAGTGCAGTACAGTTTGAAGTCAGATCCTCCAGCTGGTGATCGGCAGCTGTCAGCTGTGAAAAGTGCATGTGAGCTGCACATTTAGTTGTCCAGTTTTGTACAATGTATGTTTTTGCATTGTCAGTGTCACTGTCATGATAAAAATGTTAAGTTTTATACTCTAGTGCAATATAGTTGGTCAGATCATCCAACTAATGATTGGCAGCTGTCAACCGTGAAAAGTGCTCATGAGCTGCACATGGAGTTGTCCAGTGTGTACGTTTTTGCATTGACAGTGTCATGATAAAATGTTAAGTTTCATACACCACTGCAAAATAGTTGAAGTCAGATCATCCAGCTAATGATCGGCAGCTGTCGGCTGTGAAAAGTGCACATGAGCTGCACATGTAGTTGTCCAGCGTACAATGTACGTTTTTGCATTGTCAGTGTCATAAAATGTTACGTTTCATACTCCAGTGCAATATAGTCAGAAGTCAGATCGTCCAACTAATGATCGGCAGCTGTCAGCTGTGAAAAGTGCATGTGAGCTGCACATGTAGTTGTCCAGTTTTGTACAATGTACGTTTTTGCATTGTCAGTGTCATGATAAAATGTTAAGTTTCGTACACCAGTGCAATGTAGTTTGAAGTCAGATCGTTCATCCAACGATCAGCCGCTGTTGGATGTTATAGATGAACATGTGTCGCATGTCATGTACTGGAATTATCTGGATGCTTTTGTATTTTAACCCATTATATCCTGAGGCTGATTTTGTAAATTTTTCCTAATAAGGCTACATACATATTAAGAGATAGATTAACTGTTTTAGTTTAAGGGTGGTGCCAGAATAGCTTGGCGCCAGCGGCGCCAAGCTATTCTGGCACTACCCTTGAACTATCAGTTAAAATCATTTCAAGCAATGGGTGTAGGAGGATGATAAGGGTTAAATGAGCTGCTTCATGATGTAGTGTTGTTCGTGAGGACAGTGTAGAGTAGTTTGAAGTCAGATTTTCCATAATGATGGGTGGCTGTCGGCGATGATAGGTGTACGTGTGCGGCACATGCAGTTGGCCGGTTTTGTACAATATTACATCTTTGCATTGTAATGATGGGTGCACGTGGGCTGCACATGCAGTCGTAAGGTTTCATAGGAGATAGTGCATGTAATGTACGTTTTTACATTGTCGTGATAAGGTGTTAGACGCCAGTGCAGTATAGCTTGAAGTCAGATCATCCAGATAATGATCGGCTGACGTCAGCCGTGATAGGCAACTGTCGGCCATGTTGCTTAAGCTGCACATGCAGTTGGCCGGTTTTGTACAGTATACGTTTTCGCATTGTTATGATAAAGTGTTAAGTTTTGGACACCAGTGCAGTTTAGTTTAAAGTTAGATTGTCCAGCCAACGATCCTGCAGACCTGCCCACCGTTACGATTTTCCGTATTTTGTTCCTGAAAATTGAAGGCAGAAGGCTGTGTTCCTGAAAGTACGGGAATTATACGAGCATTCCGGAAAATGAACATTTGTCTAGAAGTTATTGTTTTTTCCGCGCCTATTGCTTGCGATGTAACATTTGGCAGAAGTTACCGATGATTCCCCCAAACCCGAGTGAAACCGAAGCCACTTGCGATGATTCCCAAATGAAACAAAAGCCGCTTACGAGCATGCGCCGTCTGTCTGTTTTACGGCATGCTGTGGCCACCATTTGATTTTTCCTGGAAATTTTGCTGTGTTCCTGATTTTTGGAGCTGATGTTCCTGATTGTCACTTTGGAAGGTAGGCTAGTCTGGATCCTGTGTACCAGTTGCAGGGATTGGATTGACCATGGTAATTCAAGGGTTGTGTATGATTAGCTTGGCGCTTAATGGCGCCAAGCTAATCTTACACTACCCTTGAATTATCAAAGTTGATCCATCTTTTGCAACTGGTACACAGTTGTTAGTTGACACCTTCAGAGTTCTTGGGGTTAAATGGGTTAACCCCATTGTGCGTGGAGCCACCAGTACTGTAACCAGTACAGATATTTTGTAGACAGTACTGATAGATGTGTGCACAATAGGTTAAAATCTGATGGTTCAGATAATGTCAATCTTGACTGGTGCACATGACCATCACATCATTGTCCAGTGTCTTTGTGACAAGTGCTTAGTTTCTGGCAACAGTGTAATATAGTTTGAAGTCCCATTGTCCAGCTAACGTCTGGTGCTGTCGGTCATGATGGACATAGCGGAGTTGCACTAAAATCTGTTGTCTTAAGTGTCTTTGCAATAAGTGTTTTACTTTGTGGTGAAATATATTACCTCAGGCACATGCAGCCACCAGTACTGTAAACAGTGCCATCACACACTCTGCAGACAGTACTGGTGGCTGCATGCATGAGGGAGTTAAATTCTGGTGGTCCAGATAAGTTTTGACAGCAGTCAGCCATGATGGATGCACTTGAGCGGCACATGGTAGTGACTAGTCTAGTCTGAGACTAAGGGTTTGTACTTTATGATCAGAATGTGCATAGTCTAGGTTGAAATCAGATTGTCCATATCGTGTTTGGTGGCCATCAGTCATGACAGGTGCACTTGAGCTGCACACGCCATTTGTCAGTCTGGTATGTCTAATATGACAATATTGCTTTATAACCAAAGTTTAACCCTTTGGCTGTTGCTAGGAGTTTTTTTCATGATGATTCTGACAGGAATCATCGTGACAAAAACTGCTACCGATATCCAAAGGGTTAATATTGGACACTGTGAACCATGACTCATCAGTAAACATAACCTGAGTCCACTGGAGTCTGTTCCACCTCACATGTTGACGACACCAATCAACCCGGGCTCTGTGATGAGCTGGAGTGAGGGGTATTCTCACTGCTGCTCTGCATGAAGCCAGGCCAGTTTTGCGGAGATGTCGGTAGACTGTGCTTCTGCTGACGTTAACGTTTGCAGCTTGCATCAGTTGATGTCGCAAAGTTGTTGACGTGACAGTTCGGTCGCGCAGAGCCGCCACACAGAGGTATCTGTCCTCCCTTCTGCTGGTGCAGCGCGGGCATCCTGAGCAGTGTCATCATTCTGCCCTTCCAGTTTCTTGGAATCATGCCAGCAGCCTCTGGATCACTGAATGCGACACCAAGACTTCTCCCAACTTCTCGTCCGGAAATTCCATCCTGCAGCCATGCTAGCGCCCGGCCTTGATCTACTGGCGTTGGGCTTCGTCGTGGTGGCATGGTTAGGAAAGTGACAGTTATGCCCTACTGTACTGGTATTTGTAGCGAAACAGAAGTGCACCGTGTTCATGACTGATCCCTTTAGCACGTGCATCACGACTTTACCGAGTTTTTCCACCTGCCTGCCTTTGGTACGCTTGCCAATATCGCACAGCTTTTCACAAAAACTGACTATGTTTCACGTGCATTTGACATGTTCGTGAAACTTGATGAATTGTTGTCTATTGTTCCCTGTACAGTGGACAGTCTAAGGACAAGTGGACAAGTGAGCGTCTTCATGGTGAAGTGTTACGCTTGTGTGGACAGTAGTGTAGTTTGCAGTCAGATGTTCCATAATGATGGAGAGCTGTCAGCCATGATAGGTGTACATGAGCTGTACGTGCAGTCGGCCGGTTTGAACAGTGTGCATCTTTGAGATGAGTAGTTTACCTTATGACTAGAATGTAATATTGTTTAACCTATTTAGCCTCGACCCACTACAGAGGGAGATGAATCGACCATGATAATTCAAGGGTAGTGTAAGATTAGCTTGGCGCCTAATGGCGCCAAGCTAATCTTACACTACCCTTGAATTATCAAGGTCGATCCATCTTTTGCAAATGGTACATAGTTGTTAGTTGACACCTTCAGAGTTCTTGGGGTTAAATGGGTTAACCCCTTTATGCATGCAGCCACCAGTACTGTAACCAGTACGGATATTCTGTAGACAGTACTGATAACTGCATGCACAATAGGTTAGAATCAGAAGGTTCAGATGTCAGCCTTGACAGTCATCGTGACCATCACGTCATTGCCCGATGTCTTTATGACAAGTGCTTAGTTTCTGACAACAGTGTAATATAGTTTGAAGTCCGGTTGTCCAGCTAATGTCTGGTGGCTGTTGGTCATGATGGACGTACGGGAGTTGCGTTTGCCTCTTTTGTCTTAAGTGTCTTTGCAATAAGTGTTTTACTTTGTGGTAAACTCTACTTACTCCCTGGCACATACAGCCACCAGTACCGTAAACAGCACCATCACACACTCTGCAGACAGTACTGTTGGCTGCATGCACGACGGGGTTAAATTCTGGTGGTCCAGGTAAGTTTTGACAGCAGTCAACCATGACAGATGTACTTGAACTGCACGTGGTAGTGAGTAGTCTAGTCTGAGACCAAGGGTTTGTACTTTATGATCAGAATATACCTAGCAGGTCCCCCAGGAACCTCCCTCGGCAGTAGAAAATCACCGTTTTTCCGGTGGGGGCCCCCTCGAGGAGCTCCCCGAACGCGGATGCCTGCTTGGGGTGGAGCTTGGGGTTGACGGTGTAGTCTAGGCTGACCTCTCCAAAGGCTACCACCATTGCTCGCCTTGATAGCCTTCTTTGGGTGCAGCCCCACTGTGACAGCCAGGTGTAGGTCCTGATGAATCTCCCCGCAAGTCCTGCTGGATACCCTCAAAAGGAAGTGGTTCTCCGGGTCACAGAAGCTGGCGACCGCAGCCACCAGCCGGACCTTAACCGTCTCCTCAGGAGGGCACTCTGCCAGGACGCTCAGTATGGAGTCTGACTTGGTGACCATGTTGTGGGGCTGACAGCGACTGGATGCCAAACAGTCCAAGTGTAAATGCGTATCAAAGACTGCAGGCACTCCAGTTGGCTCCAAAACAGAGGGAGATCCACTGCAGGGGCCCTGCCTGGTGCTCCCTGCCAAGGCATGCCCCTCTTCTTTACATACGAGGACCGGGGAGGGCTCAGGTACGGGTTTCGCTGGTGGGGCGCACCTCGTGGTTGCTTAGGGAGGGCTCCAGCACAGCTTCTGCCGTTGGGGCACACTTCCCTGCCCCAGCCTTCCTGTCATCACTGGTCACACCTCCTCCAACTCTAGCATTTCCCATGCTGCACGCTTCACCAAGGACGGCTTCCGATGGCGGTGCCAGTCCTGCCCCTGCTCTCCTTGATTGCCTCAGGCTTCGGTATCGTAACTTCCTCTTCTTGCTCTTTGTTGTTTTGGCGACAGGGCCATGAGGGAGCTCGGCCGGTGGGTGGGGTGGGGGGGGGGGGGGGGGGGGGGGCTGTGGAAGCAGACAAACATGAGGGTGTGCTGGTGGTGGGTCTGGGCCAGAAGGAGGCCCCCGGCCCGGGCTGGGTGATGAGGCTGATGCTGAAGGAGGTGGTCGACTGGGGCCGTACTTGGAGGGGGAAGCCCCGCTGGGCAGTCTCGGCTCTGACAAGGAGGGAGATCATCACTCGGCAGTGGCACATGGGTGCCAAATGGGTCATAGTTTGAAATCGGATTGTCCATATCGTGTTTGGTGGCCATCAGTCATGCCAAGTGCACTTGAGCTGCACGCGCCATTTGCCAGTCCGGACAATGTACTGGTATGTCTAATATGACAATATTACTTTATGACCAGAGTTTAACCCTTTAATATTCATATTGTATAACATCTTTGTGCATGAAGCCAGTACTTGTGGATGCATGCACAAGAGGGTGAAATTCTGATGGTTCAGATAATGTTTGATTGCTGTCAGCCATGACCGGTGCACACTAACAGCACGTGGCAGTGTCCAGTGTCTTTGTGATGAATGCTTAGTTTCAGGAGACACTGTAATACAATTGTATTAGTTTAAGTCTGGTCGCCCTGATAACTCTGGATGGAGCCTGTAGGTCAACCGTGATAGATGCATGTGAGGTGCACACGACTTTGCCTGTGGCCGTTGGACCAGTGCATGTCTTTAAGAGGGAGTGTCTATTTTCTGACCAGAATATAATGCAACGATAGATGCTCATCATTATCTTGTGGCATTATGTCTTTAAGTTTTGCATAGGGAGTGTCTTTGTGATGAAGTGATTTTAGTTTCCGACGACAGTGTATTATAGCAGTGTGTTTATCCAGATGACATAGCAGTTGTCAGCCATGACAGGTGCATGTGAGCTGTACATGATGCTGTACATTTGTACATTTATCCTGATGAGCAAAAGAAATGTAATATCATTCAAGTCATTGGAAACACGTAAATGTTTCCGATGACTCGAATAATGTCACCTTTTGCTTATCAGCACACATTGTGAAGTGTCTATTTTATGATCAGAGTCTGATACACTGGAGATTGAATTCTGATAATTCAGATAACATTTGGCAACTGTTGGTCATGATATTATATACTTGTAAGCATCACATGATATTATTTCGGCCATTTGTACACCGAGTGTCTTATGATCGGAGTACAATGTAGTTTGAAGTCTAGTCATTTTGCTAATGGGTGGTTATCAGCCATGATAGGTGCACGTGAGCTGCATGCGGTATTGACCATTTGCTGGAGATTGTGTTTTCTTTAGGGTCAGACTATGATATAAGAGTGTGGTTTGATGTCTCATGGTCAATATGACACTGATGGATGCCAGCCATAACAGGTGCACGTGAGCTGCACTTGTCACTTGCCAGTTTGTATGATGAGCATCTTAACCTTTTACATCCTGACGCTGACTTTTTAAAAACTTGCTTATTGCCCTATGAAGGCTGTATTACAGATTACAAGATCAAATATTTTAGTTCAGAGAGGTGACAGAATAGCTTGGTGCCCTGGCAACACCCTTGAACTATCATAGTCAAATTTATTTCAAGTAATAGTCTATTAGGATAAAAATTGTTAATGATGAAGGGTTTAGTTGCAAACATGAAATAGGAGCCCCCCCCCCCTGTTGATATATTTATAAGGGCACCCGACACACAAACTTTACTTTTGACAGCAGAAATAAAGAAATAAACATGAAAAACTGTATCTCCATCCATGGCAGTGAACACAAATTACAAATTGTGTTCTTTTAACCATTTGACTGCTACTTACGATGTTTTATGGGAGACGCGTAGTTAGAGTCTTAACACAGTGGTATTGTCAGTAGCAGTAATGGGGTTAATCATCGAACCCCATAGCTGCACTTCCCAGATTTTGGAGGTGTCACCTAACAACTATGTACCAGGTGCAGGAGATGGATGGATTATGATAATGCAAGAGTAAGGCCAGTGTTACGTGGTAGTCATAGTCCTAGTATGATGCAATCGCACCAGACGCACGCATGTAGGGTTCTTGTAAAGAAACTTCACTCGGCTGCAACTCATCACACGTGGCACAAGGTTGTAGACCTCACTGGAGTAACGGTTCCAACTATATTTTATTGCAGCGATGCAATCTCCGTACAATGCATCCACAAATGCACCAACGCTGATACAGTTTCCTCTACAGTGCATCAACACTTTTGACTCACTGCATCTCTCATACAATGTACACACATTTGTTTTCTCAAAACTCTTACCGATGGCATGACTAATAGGAACGCATGCTTAGCTTACGAATTTCAGCCCAAAAATTCGTTGTGTACACCTCACATACCAGGGGGGGGGGGGGGGGGGCGACTCTTGGGGTCGTTACCAGGACGCCTCGAGTAGCCCCCCCCTTGCCTCCCTATCCAGTCACGTGCCAGGCCGTTTCCCGCCAGTCTTTTCACTTAGCTCACCAAGACCGGTCGCGTTCAGCCTGCTTCGCTTCGGCTGTGTACGGTGGGATTACTCGGAAACTTCGTGTGGATTTACTAATTTCATGTGTGCTTACCCTTCGAGGTTTGATGTGCATTCCTTTGGATTTATGTGAGAGAAAAAAAAAAAAAAGAGAGAGAGAGAGAGAGAAAAGGAGAGAGTGAAAGAGTGACTGTGTAAAGCTCGGAGGTTTACCGTGGGTGGCGGAGTTACTTGGTGGTTCCTTGGAGAGGATACCGACCCACCCATGACAAGGTAAAGCTTCGATGAATGTCCCCACCGGCATTGCCGCTGATGCGTGCCATGTCAGACATTGTGGGCCTATCGTCACGTACGGCACTACTACCCCCCCAGGGCCCCCCCCCCCCCCCACACACACACACACACATTGCCTAGAACCCTACCGCCTCGTGCTAGGGCAGTCAACGACCGATGGGATAACAGTCGTCACGGACAGGCACCAAGTCCCCTACTCCACCCTTTGGTGGCCGAGATGCCGGCACGCCCACGACGGGACTTGGTCCCTAGGCGCTACCAGGCAGCGGGACCGATACACTCATGCTCAGGGGAGCCTGATAGCAGTCGAAAGGACGCACCACAGGTACAGGCAACATAGACCCTACCCCACCCTTCGGTGGCTGAAATGCCGGTCCGCCCACGACGGGCCAGGCAGCGGGTACTCGCTCCCCACGCTCAGAGAGCCGTCGGCCACACAGCCATTGGCCGGACAAGCGCCGCAATCGGGCGCCAAGATCCACAGGCCGTCACCCAGAAAGGGGGAAGCTTGCCAGCCACCAGCGGGAAGAACTGCCCCGCTTCCATGACTGATCCTGACGCTTCTTACGTCCGACAGACTGGTTCCGGACAGTCGCCAATGAGACTCCCCTCCTCGTCGTATCCAGTCCTCTATTACCCCGTCTCTCCGCTCGAGGAGCAGCGAAAGGCGCAGCCAGCGGTCCCGGTCGCCGCACCACTCGGCGGGGAAGCACCTCGTGCATGGGGGACTTGCAGCGCCACCAGGAGAGGACCACACAGGGGAGGGCCGAGTCTCGCGGCATTGTCAGCGGCAGGACCTTCCCAGTAGAGTTCGCCCGTCTAACTCGTCCATCGGGCATGGCGAAGGAAGAAAAGAGAGACAAAATAGAAGTCAGGAGCCTCATCATAGCGACAGCCTTTGATGCTGGCATCACGATGCTTCGGGCTCCCGCTCCGCCTCTACGGGTAGGAAAGCCTCGACTCCGCCCAAGCGCCCGCTTTCGGCTCGACTTCGTCCCTCTGCGACGTCCTCGCGGAGCTGATTGACGCGTCATTCTGCCTCGCGGGATCGGCACCCGGCTCGCCCCCAGCGGCGGGGCCTCGCAGACAGTGGCCAGTCGTCAGTCTCATCCCCACGTTCCCGCTCTAGCCAGCCCCCCCCCCCCCCCCCCCCCCCACCCGGGCTTCGTCTCTTCGCGGGAGCAGGCGCTTTTCTCCCCCCACACCTCCATCTGCGCGCAGGGACCTCCGCTCTTTTCCGCGGTCCACAGGGATCGCTTGGAGGGCGCATGAGGATCTATTCCTCCTGGAGATGCGTGCATGTTTGTGTCGGAGAGAGAGCCGCGCGCGTGCGATTGAGAGAATGATGTCATATTTAGAGTATTATGTCAGTGTCTGTGTGGTGACGGAGTTGCCTCTTTTATGTCACCGCCACTGTCTGACTTTCTCTATAAATAAAGTTTTTTTTAGTGTTTTAATTCTTTTTTGAAAAGAATTAATTTTTACTAAATAAGTTGAAAGGATACAAAGCTGGCTAACGAACTCATCCAATGTCTTTCTCCAAACTAGCTATATGCAAAAGTCCAAGTAAATATGACGAAAATTACCGACTCTAATCTGGGTCAACTGACTTCCTATAAACGGTTGTTTATGTCTTCAATGAGACATTCAATTACAATATGCTCGGAAGCTCTCTTAGCCAATGCTCGGAAGCTCTCTTAGCCACCCACTTAAAAACGTATTTCGCCAAGTTTCAAGCTTGTGTGTACGTGTACAGAAATATCGGAGATTCTCTTGTTTACATACATACGCACATACATACAATTACATACATACGCAAATACAGCGCATCGCATCTAATGTACGTTCGGCAGCGAGGTTAGCGTAACTAGACATGACGTAATTTTTATCTTGTTACTTCAATTGTTAGACTGAGGTTTAACATGCCCGCCTTTGACAACAAATAAGGCCCGATAGTTCAGGGCTGGTGCTAGAATATCTGTTCTGGCGCCACTTTTAACCATCATGGTCTGTCTGTTGAACTGTAGTCTTCAGATGGCAGCTCCTTAAGACGCAGTAACCCATTTAGCCCTGACGAACTGCAGCAGGAGATAGATCGACCATGATAATTTAAGGTTAGTGCCGGATCAGCTTGGCACCTAACGGCACCAAGCTGATCTGGCACTACCCTTGAATTATCATGGTCGATCCATCTCCTGCAACTGGTACATGGTTGTTAGGTGACATCTCCAAATGTTTGGAAATGTGGCTTTGGGTTATCAGGTAAATTTCGGACTTACGTAGGGCTAGACAAGATTAAAGGACCATCCTCCTTTGTGCATGTATAAACTTGGCATTTAGAAATAACCCCATTTTATTTATTTTTTCAGTACAAAAAAAATGATGGTTCACTCGTTGATGGTTGGTAATGCCTTTTCGCATGATGATTCCTGTCAGAATCATAATGACAAAAGTGCTACCAACAGCCAAAGGGTTAATGTATTTGTAATATTTGTCTTTGTGCATTGGCTAATCATTTTGATAAGAATTTTGTTCTGTCCATTTTGTAATTACCAGATTTTTTTTTTCTGTCTGTAGTCATCTTTCAGTTGCAGCCCCTCTGTGTTTCGGAGTACCCCAAGGGTCAGTCCTTGGGCCTGTGCTCTTCATTATGTATATGCAGCCCTTGTCGGGCGTCATAGCTGCACACCCAATTTCTCACCACGCGTACTCTTACTGTGATGACGACACACAGTTGTATAAATCTAGTAGCCCCCCACCCCACCCCCCCACCCCCTTGCACCCTCTACCAGCGCCTCGGTGGCACCTGGACCCCGGCCAATTTCCTCTTTTTTTAAATTCAGACCATTACAAGCCCTGCTGTATATCTTGTTGCGTGAGGGTGTATGTTAGGGGATATATGTGCTGTAGGGTGCAAGATGTGTGTATGTTAGTATGTCATTTGTATGGCGCCTAGAGCTTTCCTATCGAAAGTATAGGCGCCTTAAAAATATACGTCATTATTATTTTGACGTTTTCTAAATTTTGTATTTATATATTTGCTTTTGATGTCGTAACTTTGGGATTTACCATGTTAAATTTATTATGTACATTTTTGATGTGTTCCCAAAATGTGAAAAATAAAATGTTGTGTTCACGTAATATGGATTCTTTGGTTAACAGTTTTACATATATATATATGATAAATGAGTGAACTAATCTTAACCCCTTCACTGCCAGTGAACGCAGATTGTGTTGCTGAAATCTTTGTTAACCCTTATCATTCGAAATACACCAGTGTGTGAAATAAGTTTGACTAAAATAGTTCAAGGGTAGTGCCAGAATAGCTTGGCGCCTCTAGGCACCAAGCTATTCTGGCACCACCCTTGAACTAAAGCCATTGGTCTATATCCTTATCTGTAAGTACTATAATGTAGCTTGCATATGGCAGTGTACTAATTTGAAGCTTTTAGCCTCGGTATGATATGAGTTAATACAACACTAGGGAGTCCCATCCGTCAAAGGAACATGGAGATATAAAAGAGGTGTCAGCAAGAAGCATAGATCCTCATGAGCCACATCTGCGGGGGCTCATGAGGATCTATGTCGCAGTTGGATTGTGTTAATCACGAACAATGCTACTTTATTTGTGGGCAAGCAAAAGGTCCTCATGCCCAATGGCCTCTTGCTCACTGGGGATCAACATACCAATGGCTCATATAAACATGTCACCTCTGCCATGAGTAAAATAACGTTTTTTAATCCATTGTGCGTACGCAGCTGTTTTAAAACTAAAACTGCTACCGACACGCAAAGCGTTAAACATAAGAACCAAAGCCGTATTGTCCAAAACGACAGATGAGCACATGATCACATGCACTCCTGCTCTTGCATTCACACAGACGACATGCACTAAAACAAGTATAATAACAAAATAATAATCCAAAAATGAGCTGTCCAAAATAACACACCGGCACACAGTCACGTCTGACAAAAGACAGCGAGTCATGTTTTGTGAAAAATGATTTTTTGTTCTAAAATTTTTTGGAAAAATACTTACCGATGGCATTACTATACCAAACATTCTCTGCAAAGGATACTCCATTTCTCGACAGATGCTCAGAAGAAACAGAAAGTGGATCTCTCAGAGCAACTATTGAAAATGTTTAGGACAAGTGGCCCCCATAGGACAAAGTGACTGGCTGCACACAAGAACAGTTGGTACAATGCCCGTCGCATTCACACTCTGTGACCACGTCTAGCTCTTACCAATGCAGCGGTTCATTTGCACTGGCTGCATGACTGCATGTTGCACATGGCAACTCGTCACCAGTGCTGACTCCAGAGCCATTATGATTTTGGCGATATGCAGACTGCGAGAGAGACTTTATTCAGCTGGATGATGATCATCCAACCTAAGAACTTCTCTCTCTCTCTCTCTCTCTCTCTGCACATGCAGGGTTTTAGATCAAAGCTTCCCGAGAGAAATGTCATCTTGTAATCGCAGAGTGTTATTGTCCGCATACGCACATGTATTTCATTGCAAAAGTCCAAATGGCGCTGCTGAACTTCTGTTCTGATGAGCAGCAGAACATCATTCAAGAAGGTTGGGTCTGTACTGACTACTTCTCTGGAAAATTCAATGAAAACATGAACTCCCTTTTCATTACCACAGTGCGTAATGGCACAATCGCCGCAATATAGCAGTGGTTTATCTGTATCGAGCAAGTTTTTTCAAAATGTCCCTTTGAGTAATGTCAGGATAATGAATACATCTTGCATAAAGCTGGATGCCTTCCCGTAGGTTTCCAAATGCTTGCCTGTTTTTCTCTGCTGAAACCACTTTCAGCGCACAGCTGATTCAGATCTTTCAGTTTCTCGCACAATGTAACACACTTACTCCAGAAAAAAATCTTCTTGTCCAAAAGCCTTTCATATGCAAACTCTGAACAATCTTGAAATTCACGCTGAAAATGCCACTCGCGAACAGTTTGATTTTCTCCCAGGATGTAGTTTCGTTATGATCTGTTCTGTACTGGCTGTACATAATTTCATTCAGATGAGTCTCAGCGGTTAATGAATATTTAAAAAAAGAATATATTAATCTCTTTTATATGAATGTTAGCCCTTGCAACTTTTTGATAAAGTTCAGATATTGAATTAATAGTCAGATGTTTTTTTTTTTTTTCAAATGTCCTTCCGGCAGCACACGTGTTCGCAGACGGCGGTGAACCGCAATTCAGTACACAATATTCCACCTCCTTTGCGAGCTGAGCACAGCGTTTTTGTTTTTGAAGACGTATGCTACAAGCTCACTGAACTGAAGATATAATTTTCCATCCTTGTTAAGCAATGCACTCTGGGCCTTTAGGGACTGCAGGATATTATCCCTCCTTAACGTGACAGTGTCTGAAGCGCAATAACTCTTTTTAAGAGTAATATAAACTGGTCAAAAACCCACCCACACTTGACTGTCTTCCTCTATAAAACTTTGAAGGTTGTGTGGTGAAGCCATGCTCGTGCCGAACGTAGATGAACCGGCCTAGACACACATTCAATGGCATTTAATAACATGTCAGGAAACCTGCAACATGTTCTTGACTGGATGAAAGAAGTTAAGGCTTTAATGATAAGACTATGATGTAATAATACAGAGGGAATGTTAGATCCTCATGATTGCAGATTTAAAAACAAAAACAAGAACCCAGGGTTGGTAACTTCAGGTTTCCACATCGAATGCCGGCCAAATAATTGGTCAACTGCTAAGATCATACATACTGAAAATCGGCAGCGATGAAACTCCCGCGGCACTAAACTCCGTAAACACTGGTCCTGTTTTAAATAGTAATGCCTAATGTAGAAACTGACTTGGCTGGGATCTTTTGTTCCAGCTAAATCGGTTGCAAAATTTATCTATAAATGCATACACAGTAACATGATAATCATACTTTGAATAAAATAACAATTTTTATTTACACAAATAAATATGTTTATAAAAATCGGACCACCCGAACCGGCCCTTACCTACATTTTTGCGCCCTTGCCGTGTGTCAAACAATCCAAAGCTCGTCGAAATGAAGGAAAAACTTAATTAATTCCCACGCGCATATGCACAAAGAAACTGTTCGGCATACTCTGTGTGAATTCATGAACACACAAGAATTCGTGAACACACAAGAACGTGTTTTCATGAGAGAAAGTAAAAGAAAACGGACTACATAGTCATAGAACCAGTCCACAGCGGCATCCTCATACGTAGGATCAGAATCAACATCAATGGCCCAACGAGAGACTCAAATTTAATGCAGCCTTGGGTGCTGATGAGGATGTATGCCTCTTACAGACGGAAGGGATTTTGAATTGTTCTGCACCGCGAAGATGGGGACCATGCATGAAGTATCAGTTTACATTTGCTCTAAAGAGAGGCGGCAAGAGGGGGCAAGTGTTATCTATCACCGCTGACAGCCTCCCTTCCTAATTTTTAGGATGCACTTTGTTCATTGAGGACTAACTGTATATGGAATACACTCTATAGCTCAACGATTTCAGCCCAAAGTTGTGTCCCCTACACAACTGGGGAGGAGACAACGGGGATCCATGTATAGGAGCCCCGGGTGGCCTCCCCTTACCACCCTATCCGGGCATGCGTGGGGCGAAAGCTCCCTAGTTTCACACTTAGCCAAGGAGGCAAGCGGGGCAGGTGGGAGGGCCATCCGTGTAATGCCATCGGTAAGTATTTTTTTTTTCCAAAAATTACATTTTAGAAAAAAAATTCATTTGTTTTTTCAAAATACATTACCGATATCATTACTATATGGAAGAATAGCGAAGAGGAGGAGGGTGCCGACACCCAACCCCCTGTCCCTAACACCCTCCGCCGGCCCAAGGAGCACTCCCGACGATTTCAGCGAAGAAGTGCCTGTGGCGCGCAGAGGGAGTGCTGGGCCGCGGAGATGTCGCCCACCATGGCCAGGGAGTCACGCTGGCCGGATAGGACGCGGAGGTAGAAGCGGGCGAAGATGGAGTCTGCCCGCTCGCCTACCGCCGTCCCAATGTCTGTAACCGAGCAGTTGCGGTCACAGGCCGCGCTGGGGGCTACTGCTCGTAATTCATGCGCCCGGATCTGTAACCGTCTATCCCCGACCGGGGAGAGGTCTTGGTAGCCCAACGAGTCACCCACCACAGCCAAGACGAACTGTCTGGACCGAGATACCCAGCCTGCCAGGTGAAAGTGGGAGGAAGAGGCGGGCACGCCCTAGATGGTGTGGCTTCGAGCGACGCAGGTAATTCTGCAGTGCCCGGACTGGGTCCTGTTGACGCGACCTGTGGGTTCGGTTGTCCCTCTGAGCGGAAGTACGGTCAGCATCTGGGGTGCAGCCGAGGGAGGCCGGCTCTTGGCCAAAAGGACGGGTCAGTGAGAAGCTGCGCTGAGCCATCGGCTCGAAGGGCAAACACTCGTGGCGTACGGAGAGCACATGAAGCTCGCTCACGCGGACGTCGTGGCGAGCGCCAGGAGGAACACGTTTACCGGGTCAAGTCGGCGAACCGTGCCAAGGGCAGGCGTTCGAAGCGGTCCGAATTTAGCCACATCAGTGCCCAGGTGAGGACCCACCGAGGTAGATTGATTGATTGTACATTGCCTAACGTCCCGACAGCAACAAGGCTTTCTCAGGACGTGCCTGCACTGCTTGTGAAAAAAAAACTAAACAGAACATTGAATGTATGTCGCCAGCCGGTCAAATACATTAAATAAACCTAACACATGGGGCCTAAATAAAGCTAAGACCATTTAGCAACACACATCCAACATCAAGAGCTACAGGCAGTGCAGACAGTAGGGAGAGTTTTAAAAAGGCAAATACAGGTGAATGGACCTCGGGTATACAGAAACACATGCCCCAGAATAGAGAGAAAAACTCACCCTGTGGGGCTGACCAGGGTGACCTTGGGAACTAAAAAGTACCTAACCCCACCCAAGTCCCCCAGGGCAGACCCGGGTGGCCACCGAGGTAGAGAGAACGGGAGACAGGACGTTGGAGTTCAAATGAGCCAAAAGGTCCGAAGGTCTTTGTAAGGGCCGGATCCGGTAGGCCAGGTGGCAGCAAGTGTCTGCGAACATGGCGCGGTGACCCTAGACGGCAAAAGGCGCTAAGCCTTGGTCGTCGAAGAGCCATAGGAGGAATCCGCCAGTTGGGGGTGGGGGGGGGGGAGCCGCTGGGGGGGGGGGGGGGGGGGGGGCACCACGACTGGAAGACCCTCCACTTGCCTTCGTACACATTCCTCATAGTCTGCGGGTTGCTGCAATCGCCGCCACTGCCGCATCCGAGAACCTCTAGCGGCGAGGGCTTACCGGACAACCTCCAGGCTTGAGCATCGTGGGCGGGGTGGGGAGCTCTAAGGGCGGGTCCGTCGCTAGAGCGAGCAGATCCGAGGTCCAGCTCTTGGTCCAATTGAAGGGGGGTCACCAGGAATAAAACCGCGGAGCAACCCAGAAGTTTCCGCAGAACTTCAGCACCAGCACAGACGGGGGGTAGGCATACGAGATCAGTCCGTCCCAAGGCATGGAGACAAAGTCCGGTAAGAGGAGTGTGCCCCAGCCGGACTGGCTCTCATCGGTGCAGCGTGACCACCGGGGCGGAGGGGAGTGCGGGGGCACGCCCAACGCCACCTACGCGAGATCCGCCCACCTCCGGAGGTGGGGGGCGGGACAGCGGGGTAACCGGAACCGGATCCGACAGGGCGCCAGTGTAGGAGGAGGTTTAGCCGCAGCGGGCGAGCAAGAGCCAGCCGAAGGGTAACGAGTCCGCTGCCGTGCTGAGCAGTCCCAAGAGCTGAAGCCAGACCCTGGCCGTGAAGGAGATCCTTAACTCCTTCCGCCGAGTGAGGTCAGTGAACTTCTGCCGCCACGCCAAGGGCCGACGGACCAGGATGAAGATGGTCAGGAATTCCATCCCTAAGTGCAGAACGGCGCGAAGGGGAGAGATCTGACTTGCCCGGGTTGACTAAGAACCCAAGGCGGTGAAGGAGAGAACGCTGGGCGTCTTTGTCGTCTTCGAGAGTCACGGCGACTAGGTGCGCAGCAGCAAGTTGTCCAGGTAGTTGGAGGACGGACTCAGCGATCGCTGGCGGAAGCTGGTCAACACCGCGTCGAGAAGCGGCGTGAAGACCCAAGGACTGAGGTTGAGGCCGAAGGAGAGGGCTCGGAAATGGTAGACGATCCCGCCACAGACAGAACGTAGGTACTGGGATGGATGAATCGGTACGTGAAGAACGTGTCTGAAAGCTCGAGGCTGATAGCGAAGACCATCGGCCGGGCGGCTGCGCGTAGAGTCCTGGCTGTCTCCCTCCGAAAGTGAGGCGCAGAAATGAACTTGTTAAGCGCCAACAGGTCGATGATTGGGCGCCACTTGTTCCCTGGCTTGGGGATGACAGAGAGGCAGCTGTAGAACGCCGGGGAGTCGTGCCAGGAGACTACTTCTGTCGCTGCATTGTTGAGCCAGGCCTTCCCGTCTCCATGCAGCTTGATGATGATGTACATTGCTTACGTCCGACAGCAACAAGCTTCAGACGTGCCTGCACTGCTGTGAAAAAAAATAACAGAACATGATGTAGTCGCCAGCGTCAATACATTAAAAACCTAACCATGGGCCTAATAAAGCTAGACCATTGCACACCATCCAATCAAGAGTACGGCAGTGCGACAGTAGGAGAGTTGAAAAGGCAATCAGGTGAATGGACAAGGGTAGCAGAATCTGCCCAGAATAGAGAGAAAACCCCCTGTGGGGCTGACCAGGTGACCCTGGGAACTAAAAATCCTACCCCACCCAAGTCCCCAGGCAGACCAGGTGGGGATCCATGCAGAGCGTCTGCCTTGAGCCGGTCGTGTGGAGCCTGGGTCCACAAGGGGGGGGGGGGCGGCGTAAAGGTGGGGGGACTGGAAAGATAGCTGCAGGCCTGAGGAAACAGTCGAGATGATCCCAGGGTCGTCTGGGAACAGCGAGCTCCCGTGGACACCGAAGAGGGCCAGCGGATCGCAGGGGGCGAACCACGGCCATGCAGGAAGCACGAAGGCGAGACAAATAGGAGCCAAAGGCAGGCCGAGGCCACCAACTTAGAAGCTTCCTTCACCAACTGCCAGTGTCCCCGAACTGCTTTGAACCTCCGAGCATTGGCGGAACTGAGACTTCACAGTCTTGGGGAGATGCGAGCAGAGTCGCAGGAGAGTGCCCCGACGCCAGAGTTCACAATTGGCGGCCACCGCCAAGGCGTTAGAAGAAGAGTGGTAGGCAGCCCGGTTAGCCGCCACAATGATGGAATGGACGTCGTGGAGCGGAGACGCAGACTCCAAGTCCCAAGTGTCCTCCAAACAGAGCAGCACAGCTTGTGTAGCCAACTCCAAGAAGCTGGAACAAGCTAGTGAATTCCGCACTAGACGCGATCCTGTCTAGTGGGCGAGGCCAAGCATACTGGACCACCCTGCGACCGCCCGCCTGGTCGCTGGCTGCTGAGTCCACCGAGGGAAGAGGGACGGCGAAGGCCTGGGAGTGTCCCGTGTACCAGTCCTGGCAGAAGCTCAAATTGACACCCGCTGGCCACCGCGAGTCAGTGAAAAAAACGTTGTCGCCAAAGCTGTCCTGACGGAGCTGCGCCGAGAAGGCCCACGTGAGGTCCCAGAATTCGGCCGGTTGCAGGAGCGACTTGCGATACTGAGTAGGCCTCCTGGCAACAACCATGGCGGACGCTTGCCTCTTCACTGGGGGCGAAGGCGGGCAGAATTCTGGCGGGAGGTAGGAAGAGAAGACGGGAGGCCTCTACAAGAGCACTGAAGGTCTGAGAGCCGAGCAAAGGTCCGTCATCTCTGGAAGCGGTGGAAAGCGACGAAACAGCTGAGCGAGGGGCGGGGTAGCCGGCGGGAGAGTCCCGAAGGAAGATCGCCGAAGCGGAATCCCCAGGGTGTAAGCTGAGAATGTCCTGATCCAAGTCCAAAGATCGCCTGTCGCGCGGAGTCACAAGGAGGGGCGACCGACTATGAGAGTGCTGGTCCGCCGAAGGTGACGGGCCGCGCCGCGGCACCAACGCGTAACAGGCGGAGCTGCCCGCGAAGCCTGTCCAGAAGGGCAACGCGGGGAGTGAGGGACCGCAGTCTAGCGACGGCCAGAGGCCAAGTGTGGTTATGGACGCCCCCCACACGCCGCCAGGCGGTGGGAAGGGGGGGGGGCTGCCCGTGTCGACTATGACGCGAGGTCGGCAAGGGGAATGCGGGTACCGTGAAGCGCGCTCCGTACGAACGAAGGGAGGCGGAAGGGAACCCTGGCTCCCCGAGCCCGCTCGGGAGACCACGAGCAGGGGGGAGAGCTTAGCATCCAAATGGTGGAATAGATCCCGAGAGTTCGAAACTAAGTCACTCCGGGCTCGCCTGGAAAATCGGGGCGGGGGGTGTGGTGGGGGGGGGGGGGACGTTAAAGTGGCTCGCCAAGCCCGCTCAGAAACAACAAAGCAGGGAGGGAGTAAAACATGGGCTCGCTGGCCCGTCTCAGAACTCTCAGAACGAGGAGAGAGCGTATTTAAGTCTCTCCGGGCCCACCTGGAAAATATACGGGGCGGGAGGGAGGGGGGCGTACGTGCGGCTCGCCTGGCCCGCTCAGGCGGAGCAGGGGGCGGCCCAAATAAAGGACTCGGGTCACATTCAGTCGAAACAGAGCGTCAGGGGGGAACCTCTTGTTTTAATACCTCTCTTATTTCGCTTCTCAGAACTCTCAGAACGTTGAGAGAGCGTACTAAGGTCTCGCCGGGCCCGCCTGGTCGTTACGGGGCGGGGGGGCATACGTGTGGCTCACTGGGCCCGCTCGGACAATTCGGAGCGGGGGGGGGGGGGGAGGGGGGAGGGGCGGCGGCCCAATCATTGGTCTCGGGTCACACTCAGTCGAAACGGAGCGTGAGCATCTTAACTTATAACCTCTTTCTCTACTTCTCTTTGCACTATGCTTGAGCAAAACTCGCCGGGACCGACCTCCTTCGGGGAAGACTGGGCCGCCTGCTTGGACCGGGATGGAAGGTCGCGGCGATAGAAGTCCCAAAGATGTGACCACCGGTCCTCTCTCCAATCGACACACACTACACCAGTCCTCCGAAGAGCATCCCGAGCACGGGAGGCAGGCGCCGAGCGTGTCCGAGAGCCACTGGAAATCCCCACAAAGATGGCAAGTTCTCAACCGCGAAGAAGCCAAAAAGTCCGCCACACACAGTCCATCGGGAAAGCTCACTGAAGAGCCTAGAACTCACTCCCCGAGGCAGAATGCGAACGAAGAAGTGTCCCGTAAATCACCAGTCAAACACGAAGCCCGAGTTCCAAGCACAGAGGTCACAGAAAGTCAAAGCCCAGAACGAGACCGTTCTGAAAAAATCACACCTCCGAGTCCACAGAATTCGTATCACTCACAGTCTTGAACCCTCGCGCTGGGACCATATGGCGTTGAGGCGCGTCCCCTGGGTGGTGGATAGGGGGTCCCTCGTGAGAGGGGTGCACCGAATGAAATAAGGTGCCGTGAACCAACATGGTCTAAGGGAAGGTGACCCCGACAGAAAACCCCTGGTCCTCCTAGTAAGGGGGTTGGGCGTGGGGGTAGCTTCCCCACCCTGCAAAAAAGGAAATAGCTACAAAAACGCCGACGAAAAGACTAACAGTAATTCCTTTCCTGGAGGAGATAGGTTCTTCTACTAGAACAACGAGGAAGACAAACAAGAGTTCTACGACCGACTCCAGAGTGCCGTGGACAAATGTGCGGAGCAAGACATCACCATCGTCATGGGCGATTTTAATGCCAAAATAGGGGAGGACAACACCGGATACGAAGAGGTGATGGGGAGACAGGGACTAGGCTCAGAGATGAGTGAGAACGGGGAGAGGTTTGTAGACTTTTGTGCTCTAAACCGACTTGTCATTGGAGGCAGCATCTTCCCACACAGAAGAATACACAAAGCAACTTGGTCTCACCTGACCATACAACAGAGAACCAAATAGACCATATCTGCATTAGCAAGAAATTTAGAAGATCCCTTCAAGATGTTCGAGTGAGGAGGGGAGCAGATGTCGCCTCAGACCACCATCTGCTTACCTTAAGAATGAAGCTCAAGCTAAAGAAAAGCCGCACAGAGACAACAAGAAGACAGCGCTATAATGTAGGCCTCCTGAGAGAAACTGGAGTTAGAGAAGAGTTCAAACTGGTGCTGTCCAACCGGTTTCAAGCACTACAGGAGCTAGTAAATGAAGAGGAGGCGGTCACCACAGAGCAGCAGTGGAAGGCAGTTAGAGAGGCGCTGAACTCAACCTGCAAAGACACTGTAGGGTTCAGGAAACACCACCACAAGGACTGGCTGTCGGCACAGACCTTGAAGAAGATAGAAGCGAGGAAGCAGAAGAAAGCAGCGGTCAACAACAGTCGCACGAGAGCAGCCAAAGTAAGGGCACAGGAGGAATACTCGGAAGCCAACCGCGAGGTGAAGAGGAGTATCAGGGCAGACAAGAGGGCCTACACAGACAGCCTGGCAGCAGAGGCAGAAAAGGCAGCAGGCAGCGGCAACATGAAACGGCTCTACGATATTACCAGAAGATTGTCGGGTAAGTATGGCCATACAGAAAGACCAGTAAAAGACAAAGAAGGCAAGCCTATTGCAGACAGAGCAGACCAACTCGACAGATGGGCCGAGTATTTTGAAGAGTTACTGAACAGACCTAGCCCACCCGACATCCAGCCGGCAGAGACCGACCTACCCATCAGCTGTGACAGACCCAGCCGGGAAGAGATCAGAAGAGCTGTGGCATTTTTGAAGAATGGCAAAGCAGCAGGGCCAGATGGCATCCCAGCGGAGTCTCTGAAAGCAGACCTAGAGACAACAGTGGAGATGCTGTACCCACTGTTGGGAAAGATCTGGGAAGAGGAGGTGATGCCAGCTGACTGGAAGGAGGGGTACCTAATCAAGCTTCCCAAGAAAGGCGACCTCAGCAAGTGTTCCAACTACAGAGGAATCACCTTGCTGTCAGTACCAGGAAAGGTCTTCAACAGGATCATCCTAGAGAGAATAAAGAGCTCCGTTGACCCCCAGCTGAGAGACCAGCAAGCGGGATTCAGGAAGAACCGATCATGTACAGACCAGATCGCCACTCTCCACATCATCGTGGAACAGTCTCTGGAGTGGAGCTCCCGCTGTACGTCAACTTTGTGGATTATGAGAAAGCATTTGACAGCGTGGACCGAGAGACTCTGTGGAAACTCCTACGACACTACGGTGTACCCACAAAGCTCGTCCGCCTGATCAAGAGCAGCTATGATGGCATGACATGTCGCGTGATCCACGAAGGGCAGTTCACCAGGGAGCTCCAGGTCAGAACTGGTGTCAGGCAGGGGTGTCTGCTGTCTCCGTTCCTCTTCCTACTGGCCATAGACTGGGTCATGAAGATGACCACAGAGCACAGACGAAGTGGAATACAGTGGACACTGTGGACACAGCTTGACGACCTCGATTTTGCAGACGACTTGGCATTAATAATAATAATAATAATAATAATAATAATAATAATAATAAGCGCATTAAATAGGCGCTTTATCCCAACTGAAAATCGGCTCAAAGTGCCGCCGCGAACTGAACCCAACAAGCACACTCACGTGAATCACGCGCATTCACTCACACACTGAACGTAAACACAGAACTTGTGTAGCCAACTCCAAGAAGCTGGAACAAGCTAGTGAATTCCGCACTAGACGCGATCCTGTCTAGTGGGCGAGGCCAAGCACTCGTCAACAAATGCAGGACAAGACCACAAGGCTTGCTGACATCTCATCCCAAGTGGGCCTCACCATTCACAAACAGAAAACAAAGACAATGAGGCTGAACACAACCAGGGAAGAACCAATCTTGCTTGCTGGCACCCCGTTGGAGGAGGTGGAGTCCTTCACCTATCTCGGGAGCATCATAGACAATAAAGGCGGCACTGATGCAGATGTCAGAGCACGAATCGGTAAAGCCAGAGCAGCCTTTCTCCAGTTAAAAAAAAGTGTGGAGTTCCAGAGAGCTGTCACAACACACCAAAGTCCGGATTTTCAACTCCAATGTAAAAGCAGTTCTCCTATATGGAGCAGAGACTTGGAGATTGACAAAAACCACAGTCAACAGAGTACAGACCTTCATGAACAGTTGCCTTAGAAGAATTTTGAAAATCCACTGGCCAGAGAAGATCTGCAACGTCAGACTCTGGGAGAGAACAGAGCAGATAACAGCAGAGAATGAAATTGGGCGAAGAAGATGGGGATGGATCGGTCACAGCCTGAGAAAGCCAGCTTCCAGTATCACTAGGCAGGCATTGTCATGGAACCCCCAGGGAAAGAGGAAAAGAGGCAGGTCGAGAAACTCCTGGCGTCGAGACCTCCAAGCAGACATCAAGAGACTGGGAACCACCTGGAGTAGAATCAAAGGAGAAGCACAGGACAGGAGTTCCTGGAGGTCTCTCGTCGACGGCCTATACCCGGGTAGGGGTGACAGGCGTAAGTAAGTAAGTAACAGTCTTGAACACGAATAAAGTTCGGAGCATGTCTCAAAGACTAACGAGGCAAAGCCAAGGAGAAAGTTCACAGTAAAATCGATAGCACAAGTCTGAAACCGGTCGTAAACAGAGAAGGCTAAATACTCGAGCGAGAGTGAAACTGGGGAGCTTTCGCCCCACGCATGCCCGGATAGGGTGGTAAGGGGAGGCCACCCGGGGCTTCTATTCATGGATCCCCGGTGTCTCCTCCCCAGTTGTGTAGGGGACACAACTTTGGGCTGAAATCGTTAGGCTATAGAGTGTATTCCATATAGTAATGCCATCGGTAATATATTTTGAAAAAAACAAGCGAGATTTTCATTCTAATAATGAACATTTTGCTTTTTTGAAACATCGACTCACTGTCTTTCTGCCTTCGCTGGGCAGATATGCATGGTCTTTTGCCTGCTTTCAAGTACACATGGCACAAACAAACACAAAAACAAACTAATTGTGTGGTGGTCTGTCAATTTGGCCCTTAGGACTCCCAGTCACAAGGTCCAGAATTAAAGACGAGTACATGACCTTATGCATTCTCTTGCTTTCACAAGTGACACAAAAACAAAGATAATATTAATAACCCAATACACACATAGAAAAACAAAGACAAAATGAACAACACGCGACCAACACATACAAAGCATTAACCTATTTAGCCCCAACACTCTAAAGCAGGTGATGGATCAACCATGGTAATTCCAGGGTAGTGCCAGATTAGCTTGGTGCCTTATACCAGGCGCCAAGCTAATCTGGCACTACCCTTGAAATATGAGTAACCCATCCCTGGAACTGGCACATAAGTGACACTTCTAAAATTTGCGAAATGCAACCTTGATTTGCCACACACTCATGCACAAAAACAAAGATAACTTTAACAATTTATACATTTAATCACTGTATGACACGACATCATCTCCGCCCCCTCCCTTCCCATCACTGTCCCCTGCCTTATCCCAGTCCTTCATCTTTGCTCCCATCATGAAATCATCACGCAGAATACTCCATGAGCCTGCCTTTCCATCCGTCTCGTCCTCTCTTCTTGAAGCCTGAAAAACAAAGGACATTGTTTCTAAAATTGTAATGTATACATACTAAGGGTAACACAAACACAAACTTTGTCGTGATCCTATGATGCCAAATTGCAGTCCATGAAAAATACAAAGCGTAAAGTACGTGACGCGCTCCACATGCGTGGAGTGTCACGTACTTTATGCTTTGTATTTCTCGTGGACTGGCGATTTGGTGTGAAAAGGAAGGGATCCAACTGTTGTCCCTTGGTATCTATGCGGTCTCTGGTTCAAGTGTAAATAAGGCACCATGTGACCTGAGGATTCCCTCTTTTCACACAGTGCCATATTCAGTTAGTGTCTGAGCATTTGCAGCCAGAATTTTGCAACTGTTTGGACATTTTTTCATTGGAGAATGTCAAATATGGTGGAAATACCAGACCCGAACACTAGGCGTAGGCGCACAATTATCATTAGCAGAGACAAAGTTTTGAGGAGATTAAACCTAGCAAGTCTAAAAATAATGCTGATTCGGAAAAAGAGTATCCATGTGCAGCCGAGGTTGATGCACGTGTTGCCGGTTCACCTGATGCAAAGTCAGTGACATATATGGGAATCTTCACAGGTGTGTGATTTTTTTTGTTTTAACGTGCATGTAACACTGTCTCAAATATCCCATCGGTCACTAGAAAAAAAAAAATTAGCAAATATTCTATAATTTCACTGAATTCTTTATGATCACTCCAAAAATTTGATATAATGCAGTTTAGGAGAAGGAGGCGTTTAAAGACGAGAAGTGTATAGTGGCTGGTCAGCCAGAAAATGACTGGCACTGGGAAATGCTGCGCTGTAGAATGTCTGGCGCTGAAAGGGTTAAAAAAAAAAAAAAAAAAAGCAAGATAGCACTCAAAGTGAACGTTTATCAAGTTAAACTTGTTGAGGTAGTGTGACAATTTAACCCATTTAGCTCCGAGTCCCTACAGCAGGAGATTGATCGACCATAATAATTCAAGGGTAGTGCCAGGTTAGCTTGGCGACTTCCAGCACCAAGCTAATCTGGCACTACCCTTGAATTATTATGTTCAATCTATCTCCTGCAACTGGTACATGGTCTTTAGGCAACACCTCCAAAATTTGAGAAATGGGACCTTGGGGCTAAAAGGGTTAAGGTGGCTGAAAATTCAAAGCATTTGCTGTATTCCTGCAGCTTCTGAAACTCAACAGTCAAATGTTTACTGCCGAGCCAAACTTGGCTGCCTATTTGTACCTTGTTTTTGTCTGACTTGGATTTGGAGCTGAGACTCTGAGGCATTGTTCCGTCCAATAATGTCAAGAAATTTTTCTTGTTGGCCGAGCCGAGGACCTTCTCTCGCCGCCGTTCAGAGGAGCCAACTTCCGCCAGTTTCTCTCCCAACATGCTCTGCTGCTGACGCACTGCGTTGAACAGCTGTACCACACCTCTGGAAAATAATGCACGGTAATTAAGGTTGTCTTGAATTATTTTAAAAGGACTTATATAAGGCCATATTAATATGCATTTTTCTCTAAAATACATTTTTTCGAAAAATACTTACCGATGGTATTACTAATAGGAATGGTTCTTGCTAGTCTAATTTTAGCCCAAAATTGTTGTGTACGAGCATGGCCATGATGGCAGGTGTGGGGCGCCATAGCCTAGGCGGTAACCCGCTTAGCCTCCCTTCCAACCCAACCGCGCATGCGCCCAGCTTACCAGTCAGTTTCTTAGCGGACCAGTGGCAAGCGGGGCAGGTGGGAGGGACCTTCGAATAATACCATCCGGTAAGTATTTTTCGAAAAAATTTATTTTAGAGAAAAATGCATTTGTTTCCTCAAAACACATTACCGATGGTATTACTAATAGGAAGAATCCCGAAGAGGAGGCGGGTGCCGCTATAACGCCCCTACCCCACGCCATCAAGGCTACTAGAGCTGCCCTCCCGCTAATTTTAGCAAAGATACTTGCGGCGCCTAGGGTGCCGGGAGGGAGTGGTGCAGCGCCACGATGTCCCCCACCACCGAAAGGTTCTGGCGCTGGCCGGAGAGGTCCCTCAGGTAGAAGCGTGCGAAGGTGTCTCCGCTCGCCAACCCACGGCCGCCCCAATGTCTCTGACAGCACAGTTGCGGTCGAATGCTAGGCTTGCGGCCATGGCTCTGATCTTGTGTGCCCTGATGTTCATGCGTTTGGCTGCATCAGGGGCGAGGTCCTGGTAGGCAGATCATATCACCCACCGGAGCCAGGAGGATATCGTCTGGGCCGAGATGTCATTTCTACCTGGGGACAGAGGGAGAAAAAGGCGGGTGCGTCCCCTGCGGAGCGGCTTGGTCCGGCGCAGGTATACGCATAAGGCCCTCACCGGGTCCTGTTGTCTGGACTCCCGGGTGGAGCCTGGGTCTCTCAATGGTAGTATGGTGACCAACTGAGGGGCAGCCAAAGGTGATCGGGTCTTAGCCAGAAAGGCCGGGTCGGGTAGCTGTTGAACCAAACCGTCTGTCCGGAACTGCAAACAAGCGGGGCGTGTTGAAAGGGCGTGCAGCTCGCTGACCCTGGAGCCTGACGCGAGCGCCATAAGGAAGCAGGTCTTTCGCGTCACGTCTGGTAGGCTCGCCAACTGGATCGGCTCGAAGCGGGCGGAGTTGAGCCAAGTAAGCACCCAAGGCAGGTCCCAACGCGGCACCAGGGAGCGAAGTGTGGGATGTTGTAGACCGAAGTGGGCCATCAGGTCGGCAAGGTCCTTGCAGGAACCCAGGTTGGGTCATCCCAGATGTTGGTACGTGTCAGCGATCATGGCCAGGTAGCTGCTGATGGTGATGGGCGCCAACCGCTGGTCGTTGAACAGCCAGAGGAAGAAATCCGCCAGCTGAGGAACCGTCAAATCAATGGGGGAGAGGCGTCTGTCGTCACACCAGGCGCAGACTACTCTCCACTTGCCTTCGTAGACTCGTCTGGTCGAGCTTCTGCGGGCTGTAGAGATCGCGTCCACTGCCGCACCTGAGAAGCCTCTAGCGGTGAGGGCTTGCCTGACAACCTCCAGGCGTGGAGGAGGAGATGCTCGGGGCATGGGTGGTACAGTGCCTGCCGTGGTTGCTTGAGCATCGTGTGCGGGGTGGGGAGCGGCAGCAGGGGGGGGAGGGGGGGGGCCGTAGCGAGGTTCAGGAGGTCGGTCATCCACGACTTGGTCCAGCAAAATAAAGCCACCAGGAACAGGATCGCGTTGCAGCCTCTGAGCTTGAGTAGGACCTTGGGGACAAGCACCGTCGGAGGGTAGGCGTAGGCAACTAGACCGTCCCAAGGGATGGAGAGAGTGTCGACCGCCCAGGCAAGTGGGTCCGGAATTGGTGAGACGAAAAGAGGGAGCTGGCGATTCCACGTCGTGGCAAACAGGTCAATCATGGGTGTCTCCCAGGCCGCGCCGATCATCCGAAAAATGTCTGGATGCAGCGGCCACTCGGTATGGAGAAGCTGACCGCGTCGAGAGAGGGAGTCAACTAGAACATTCAGATGACCCGGAATGTGCCGTGCGCGGAGGGTGATGACCCAATCCTCACACCACCGGAGCACCTGGTAGAGGAGGATGCAGAGGGAGGGAGCGCGAGTCCCGCCTTGTTTCTGGATGTGGGCGACGACCGTGGAGTTGTCCGACAGCACCAGGAGCTCCTGATGTAATAGTCGAGATTCCCACGCAAGGAGGGCTTGCCAGACCGCCTTCAGCTCCAGCCAGTTGATGTGTTGGGACAGCAGATCCAGGGGCCACAGGCCGGAGGCAGTCGCGAACGACGGAAGTAGGTGTGCGCCCCAACTGGTGAGGCTCGCGTCGACGCAGAGGGAGAGGGTGGGAGGTGGCGAGAACAGCAGCACTCCCGTCGCAAGCCAGGTGGGATCCACCCAGCGAAGAAGGCGAGGACAGAGCATAGAAGGGACCGGAACCGGAGCCTCAAGGTCGGCCATCGACGGTCACCAGTGAAGGAGGAGATGCAACTGCAGAGAACGGGAGTAGAGACGTCCTAAAGGGAGCAGATCCACCGCGGCACTCATCAGACCCAGAAGCTGAAGCCACTGCCTGGCGGGGAGCATCGTCATCTGGGACACCTGCCGCGCTCGATTCGCCAACTTCTGGATGCGTTCCTCCGGAAGCCGGACGATGTTGAGGTCGGTGCAGAACTCCATACCTAGATGCACGAAGTGGCACGCCGGTACGAGGTCGGACTTGCCGAAGTTGACCAGGAAGCCCAGAGTCTTGAGGAGGCGGAGCAGGGCATCTCAGTCTTCCGTCAGGGCAGACTCGGCCTGGTTCCTCAAGAGCAGGTCGTCCAGGTAGTTCGACGTGGGGCTCGTGGACGTTCAACAGGCTCTTGCTACCACTGCGTCCAAGATGCGAGTGAAGACCCAGGGGATGAGGTTGAGGCCGAAGGGAAGCGCGCGGAACTGGTAGACCCTCAAAGGCGAAATATAAATAACGTCTGGAGGCTGGATGCATGGGAATGTGAAGGTATGCATCCAAGAGGTCCAGGCTGACGGCAAAGTCCATCGGCTGCACCGCGGAACGAAGGGCCCGTGCGGTCTCTATGCGGAAGGACGGCGCGACGATGAACTTGTTGAGCGCCGACAGGTCGATAACAGGACGCCACTTGCTGCCCGGCTTGGGCACTACGAAGAGCCGGCTGTAGAATGCTGGAGAGTCGTGTCGATTCACCACCTCTGTGGCAGCCTTCCAAAGTAAGGCAGCTACCTCGATGCGCAGGGCGTCTGCTTTGAGCTGGTCTGTCGGGACCAAGGTCCACACTGGAGAATGGCGCAAAAGGGGCGGGGACCGAAAGGAGATCAGGAGTCCCTCTGAGATGGTTGTGAGAATCCAAGGGTCGTCCGGTAGCAGTGATCGCCACGCGTCGCTGCGAAGAGCGAGCCTCCCGCCGACAGGAGACCCTGAAGTGGTCGGCGGGGGCCGAAGAGCGAGACAGTCAGTGGGCCCTGCCCCGCGTCGGGCAGGCTTGGGCCAGGTCCTCGAAGGGGGGGCAGCAGCGGAGCCGGCGAGAGGGCGAGCGCGAGGGAAAAGCCGGAGGTCTGGGCGGTAGACGTCCACGTCTGGTGAAAGGACGAGCGGCGGATCTAGCGGACCACGGGGCACGACCCCGGGACCCGCGGGCTGGCAGAAAGGGAGCTGGAACAGGGCGGCTGGGCCAGATGTCCTTATTGGATTCCTTGACAGCAAGCCAAGTAGGGCCGAAGAGGAGCTCACCCCCAATGGGTGCCTGACGAAGTTGCAGCTTCACGTCGTCCGGGAGTTGGCAGGAGCGGAGTAAGGCATCCCGACGCAACAGGTCACAATTCGCGGCGGCCGCCATGGCGTTGACACAAGTGTGGTAAGCGGCGCGGTTACCCGAGACCGCCAGGGCGAGCAGATCTCCCAAGAGCGGCGTGAGAGACGGATGCCAAGCATCTTCAACCCGGCGTACGATGGCTTGCGTCAGGAGGTCCCGGAATCCCGCCGAGACCAGAGCATTACGGATGAGGGTCGCCGTCTGATCCACACCGGGGAGGAACCTACTACGCGTGGGAGCCGCTATCAAGGACAGGGCCGGGGGGTTCCAGTGCCGGCAGGGGGCAGGCGAAGCTCTGTGTGTGGCCAGCATACCAGGACTGCTGGAAGGAGATATCCAAATATGTCGGCCACCTGGCGTCTGAAAAAAAAACCGGCGGAGCCAAGGGCGTCCTGCGTGAGATGTGTGGAGAACGCGTCCCGTAAGTTGCGGAAGCCCGGTGGTTGGGGAAGAGACTTGAACCTCTTGGACTGGCGCTCCGCATAAACGAAGGCTGATGCTTTCCTCTTAAGCGGGGGGGGGGGGGGGGGATGGTGGGCAGTCCTCGGCTGGTAGGGAAGGCAAAATGAGACGTGCCGCCTCGTCTAGGGCGCGGAGGGTCTCTAAGCAATGTCCGACACGTAAGCCTTCGTCGGAGTCAGCAGGGCCAGACAGGCCAGGGCTGTCATCTCGTAGGAGAGCAGAAACCGAGTCCTCAGGGGCTAAGCTGAGGGCGTCATCCTCTACGCGTAGAGCAACCAAGTCGTCCCTAGAAGAGGTCGGCGCCCTGGGGGGAGACCGTCCCCCAGGGGAGCGGTGCTGTGCGGGGCGAATCAGCGAAGGCACCTGCGACGAATTCCGCGGCGAGCTCAAGGCGTGCGGGCGAGACCTGCCATCCCGGGGAGAGCGGCTGTGTCGAGGTGAGCGAGAACGCCTGGATCGCGAGCGGCGCCGAGAGTGGCGCCTAAGCGTGGATGTGGAACGCCGGGAGCGATGCGGCGACGAATGGGAGGCCATGCGCACGGTCGGTCTTGTATACGGAGAGCGCGCCGTGGTAGGGCGAACCGCCGGTGGCTGGCCGTAACTGGAGATCACCCTCGAGGGCCGGCTAGTAACTGAGGCACTGGAAGCATTCCGGCGGCGAGGTGATCTGTCTCTTGAGCGCGAATGGTGGCGAGAAGAGAGGAACTGCTCCGAACGGGGACGGGACTCGTGGGCTCGACGGGACGCATCGTGTCGTCTACTGCTTCCGGTGGAAGCGCGGGAGAGCGTCCGGCATGCGCGCTCATCTGGGCGCGGTGCCCGAACATCCTGTCTGGAGTGCTGAGATCTCGCCCTAGGAGAGCGTGACGGGGGAGGCTCCACACCCTGGTAAGCAGTACTTGTTCCGGCTCTGTGATGGCTACTGGTGCTGGAGCTAGCTCCCGTATCTTATCTGGCGCCGGAACATGCAGCGTAACTTGGCAGGGACCACTCAGCGGGACTGTCGTGGCTGCCGGTGCTAGAGCTCGGGCTCGCGGCCTCAGCCGAGGTGTTGAAGGCTCTCTCTCCTGGTAAGGGCCACTCGACGGGTCTGTGGGGCTTACCGGCGAAGAATCCCTGTTCCGAGAAAGGGTCTTGACTCGAGGTCTGGGACGCTGCGCTCAAGGTTTCGCGACCAGGCAGGGGCCACTCGACGGGACTGTGGCGGCTGCCGGCGCTAGAGCTCCGGCTCGCGGCCTAAGCCGTGGCGATGTCAGCTATACAATCGGGTAAGGGCCACTCGTCAGGTCTGTGGGGCTTACCGGCATCGGGTCTCTATTCTGCGAGGGCGTTGGGCGTTCACGGCGGTAGAAGCTCTATAGCTGAGTCCATTGAGCTTCCAGCCAGGGGGCACAGACCAGGCACGGGTGAGTAGAGGTACAAGCGGAACAGGTTAGGCAAACAGAATGTTAGTCGCTAGGCCATTGGAACTGTCCACATCGTGAGCAGGTGCGGACTTGCCAACTGCAAAACATAGTGCACACTTGAAAAGCAAGCGAGCGTACACCCGCGGGCCCGCAATATGAATCTGCGCGACGACGCGTACAACGAAATAAGTGCCGACGCCAGGCGCTCTACCCCTTCCCTTGAGCGCCGGACAGAGGCAATAATCAAGGTTTTACCTTGCCATAATGAAGAAGCAGGGGAACCCACAAAGGTCGCCGACAAACCAGAGCTCTCGGCGAAGCCCAACAGCAAAGGTGGCGGAGGTAGGCCGGTCGACGCAGTCCACGGTCCGTGAGCGAAGACCACACAGGAGTCGCAGACACGACCGGTCCCTGAAGCGGGAACACCACCGGTGGAATGGTCCACGCCTAACCTGGCACTCCGTATAGGCACCAGTAGAGTCTTGTTGGAAAAGTTCAGGAACCCGAAGGGTGTAAAAAACTAGGCCCGAACGGCCTCTAGGCGTGTGAGCACAGTTCATGAGGCGCCGCTGTCTCATCAAGCCTAAGACACAACGCTGACGAGGAAATTCCCACAAAAAACGTCCAAGCCTACACAAGGCAAGCGTAGTGTAACACCTCCAACGCACACTTCGACCGGTTCCACCACTAAACAGAGAGACTGACGTACACAACCTTTCGCTAACTAGCAAAGAAACTGACTGGTAAGCTAGCCACTGTGTGCATGCGCGGTTGGATTGGAAGGGAGGCTATGGCGCCCCACACCTGCCATCACGGCCATTCTCGTACACAACAATTTTGGGCTAAAATTAGACTAGCAAAAAACCATTCCTATTAGTAATACCATCGGTAATGTGTTTTGGGGAAACAAATAGTGAAGTGTCAGATGTTCACATCCCCAAAGTTTACTTCACGAAGTGGACATCGTCAAGCTCTTCAGCTCAGGACATACACTGACACAGTCAGAGCTACAACTGTGATCATCTTTACATAATGGTCACGTGTTGATAGCAGCCACCCAAGAAGTACACTTTGTACTATAAACACCTTTTATAATATTTTTTAAAAATACATCACTGAATAGTGGCCACATCTGTACTTTCTCTTAGACGACTCTTATTTTCAGGTCTGACTGTACTTCAAAGGTGGTTCCAGAACAGATTGGCTTCCATTATGCACCAAGCTATTCGCACCACATTTGAACTCTCAGGTGACGCAAAGCTATTCTGCTACCGCATTTGAACTCTCATGGTTAATCTATGCTAGTTCAAGGGTGGTACAAAAATAGATTGGCACCTCCAGACATTAAAGCTATTTTGGCACTACCCTAGACCTATCATAGCTGATTTATGTCTTGTGGTGTGCCTAGACCAATACATATGGGGCCAGTTGCAGTAGAGAGCTTAGTCCTACACCATCCACTAACAGCAAGATGCTCTGCTATACTTGGCACAAGGTCCAAAATCACAGACCAGCACACATAAACATGTGCACACTGTAGTCAAGTGAAAGAACTCATTCAGCCCCAACATACCGCGGCAAGACATGGATCGAGCGTGATAGTTCAAGGGTGGTGACAGGATAGCTTGGCGTCAATAGGCACCAAGCTATTCTGGTACCACCCTTGAATTATTATACTCGATCTGTCCCCAGAAGTGTTATACAGTCTTCAGAGGGCCAATTTATAAATTGGGAATTTCGGTCCTGGGGCAGAATGTGTTGATGCATGTATGACATAAAATATTGGTTAAAAAAAATTTACCATGTGAATTTGTTAAAACACTTTAAGTCGTGGATGTTTTTATGATCCTTCATGGACCCTGCCCTCGCGCTGGGACCATATGGCGTTGAGGCGCGTCCCCTGGGTGGTGGATAGGGGGTCCCTCGTGAGAGGGGTGCACCGAATGAAATAAGGTGCCGTGAACCAACATGGTCTAAGGGAAGGTGACCCCGACAGAAAACCCCTGGTCCTCCTAGTAAGGGGTTTGGGCGAGGGGGTAGCTTCCCCACCCTGCAAAAAAGGAAATAGCTACAAAAACGCCGATGAAAAGACTAACAGTAATTCCATTCCTGGAGGAGGAAGGTTCTTCTACCAGAAGACTTATGACGTCCTGTGGTGAAAGCCGGAAGTCTTCGGAAGCCACAGGACCAAGCCGCCTCTCTCTATCCAGGGATACAACCATGGGCACATGGAACGTCAAGACCATGTACCAGAGCGGCAAGGCCGCCCAGATAGCAGCGGAAATGCAAAAGTACAACCTTTCCCTGCTAGGTATCAGTGAAGCCAGATGGACGCAGTCTGGCCAGAAAAGGCTGTTAAGTGGGGAGATGATTCTGTATTCAGGTCATGAAGAGGAGAATACCCCCCATACAGAAGGTGTAGCATTCATGCTGTCACCAGTGGCACAGAGCGCGCTGATGGGCTGGGAACCTCTTGGGCCAAGAATTATCACAGCAGCCTTTAGAACCAAGAAAAAGCTCAAGCTGAACGTCATCCAGTGTTATGCGCCCACTAATGACAGTGACGAGGAAGAGAAACAAGAGTTCTACGACCGACTCCAGAGTGCCTTGGACAAATGTGTGGAGCGAGACATCACCATCGTCATGGGCGATTTTAATGCCAAAATAGGGGAGGACAACACCGGATACAAAGAGGTGATGGGGAGACAGGGACTAGGCTCGGAGATGAGTGAGAACGGGGAGAGGTTTGTAGACTTTTGTGCTCTAAACCGACTTGTCATTGGAGGCAGCATCTTCCCACGCAGAAGAATACACAAAGCAACTTGTTTCTCACTTGACCATACAACAGAGAACCAAATAGACCATATCTGCATTAGCAAGAAATTTAGAAGATCCCTTCAAGATGTTCCAGTGAGGAGGGGAGCAGATGTCGCCTCCGACCACCATCTGCTTACCTTAAGAATGAAGCTCAAGCTAAAGAAAAGTCGCACAGAGACAACAAGAAGACAGCGCTATAATGTAGGCCTCCTGAGAGAAACTGGAGTTAGAGAAGAGTTCAAACTGGTGCTGTCCAGCCGGTTTCAAGCGCTACAGGAGCTAGTAAATGAAGAGGAGGCGGTCACCACAGAGCAGCAGTGGAAGGCAGTTAGAGAGGTGCTGAACTCAACCTGCAAAGACACTGTAGGGTTCAGGAAACTCCATCACAAGGACTGGCTGTCGGCACAGACCTTGAAGAAGATAGAAGTGAGGAAGCAGAAGAAAGCAGCTGTCAACAACAGTCGCACAAGAGCAGCCAAAGTAAGGGCACAGGGGGAATACTCGGAAGCCAACCGCGAGGTGAATAGTATCAGGGCAGACAAGAGGGCCTACACAGACAGACTGGCAGCAGAGGCAGAAAAGGCAGCAGGCAGCGGCAACATGAAACAGCTCTACGACATTACCAGAAGATTGTCAGGCAAGTATGGCCATACAGAAAGACCAGTAAAAGACAAAGAAGGCAAGCCTATTGCAGACAGAGCAGACCAACTCGACAGATGGGCCGAGTATTTTGAAGAGTTACTGAACAGACCTAGCCCACCCGACCCCCCAGACATCCAGCCGGCAGAGACCGACCTACCCATCAGCTGTGACAGACCCAGCCGGGAAGAGATCAGAAGAGCAGTGGCATTCTTGAAAAACGGCAAAGCAGCAGGCCCAGATGGCATCCCAGCGGAGTCTCTGAAAGCAGACCTAGAGACAACAGTGGAGATGCTGTACCCACTGTTTGGAAAGATCTGGGAAGAGGAGGTGATACCGGCTGACTGGAAGGAGGGGTACCTAATCAAGCTTCCCAAGAAAGGCGACCTCAGCAAGTGTTCCAACTACAGAGGAATCACCTTGCTGTCAGTACCAGGAAAGGTCTTCAACAGGATCATCCTGGAGAGAATGAAGAGCTCCGTTGACCCCCAGCTGAGAGACCAGCAAGCAGGATTCAGGAAGAACCGATCATGTACAGACCATCGCCACTCTCCGCATCATCGTGGAACAGTCTCTGGAGTGGAGCTCCCCGCTGTACGTCAACTTTGTGGATTATGAGAAAGCATTTGACAGTGTGGACCGAGAGACTCTGTGGAAACTCCTACGACACTACGGTGTACCCACAAAGCTCGTCTGCCTGATTAAAAGCAGCTACGATGGCATGACATGTCGCGTGATCCACGAAGCGCAGTTCACCAGGGAGCTCTAGGTCAGAACTGGTGTCAGGCAGGGGTGTCTGCTGTCTCCGTTCCTCTTTCTACTGGCCATAGACTGGGTCATGAAGATGACCACAGAGCACAGACGAAGTGGAATACAGTGGACACTGTGGACACAGCTTGACGACCTCGATTTTGCAGACGACTTGGCATTACTGTCCCACACTCATCAACAAATGCAGGACAAGACCACGAGGCTTGCTGACATCTCGTCCCTAGTGGGCCTCACCATTCACAAACAGAAAACAAAGACAATGAGGCTGAACGCAACCAGGGAAGAACCAGTCTTGCTTGCTGGCACCCCGTTGGAGGAGGTGGAGTCCTTCACCTGTCTCGGGAGCATCATAGACAAAAAAGGCGGCACTGATGCAGATGTCAGAGCACGAATCGGTAAAGCCAGAGCAGCCTTTCTCCAGTTGAAAAAAGTGTGGAGCTCCAGAGAGCTGTCACAACACACCAAAGTCCGGATTTTCAACTCCAATGTAAAAGCAGTTCTCTTATATGGAGCAGAGACTTGGAGATTGACAAAAACCGCAGTCAACAGAGTACAGACCTTCATGAACAGTTGCCTTAGAAGAATTTTGAAAATCCACTGGCCAGAGAAGATCAGCAACGTCAGACTCTGGGAGAGAACAGAGCAGATAACAGCAGAGAATGAAATTGGGCGAAGAAGATGGGGATGGATCGGTCACAGTCTGAGAAAGCCAGCTTCCAGTATCACTAGGCAGGCATTGTCATGGAACCCCCAGGGAAAGAGGAAAAGAGGTAGGCCGAGAAACTCCTGGCGTCGAGACCTCCAAGCAGACGGTGATCAAGAGACTGGGAACCACCTGGAGTAGAATCGAAGGAGAAGCACAGGACAGGAGTTGCTGGAGGTCTCTCGTCGACGGCCTATACCCGGGTAGGGGTGACAGGCATCCGAATCCCATGGACCCTGCCATGCATGTTTCAAACTGTTTGTGAATAAGAGACTTTGTTCACACAAGCAATTTTCACCTTGTTGCTATCTTCTGCATACTCCTCTCCTTGTCTTTCTCTAAAGCATCTGGCTTCATTCGCGCCATATCTTCCCATTCTTTCCTCTGGGGAACAAACAAATAAACAATAACCTTAGAAACTGACACAGCTCCATCTAAATCACATTTTCCAGCCCTTGACAGTTACAGACAATACTGCTCAGTGGAAAAAACTCGTAACGTCGTCTTATCCATGAAACAGTATGGTCAGTGACTGTGAAGGGGACCAATAAAAAAGGAAAAAACACTTTGTGTGCTCCTTCACTTTCATTTAAAACAAGTAGACATGCTCACACAAGCTGAAACATTCATACAGTTTAATATTACCGTAAAATATCACACACACTCTCATACAAACTAACCCAAGCTGAATTTTGATAAGGCTGAATTTTGATAAGTAAATGTGTAGCATAACGTGATGTCTTTTTTTCTGAATTAAATGTGCACCTCAAAGCATCTAGAGTACTAACTAGCTCTCAGGTTCATGCTATACCAAAGGTCCACATTCTTCTTCTCATTATTAACCCATTACATCCTGAGGCTGATTTTGTTTAATTTGCTTATTGTCCTATGAAGGCTACATTACAGATTAGGAGATAGGTCAACCATTTTAGTTCAAGGGGGGGGGGGGGGGGGGGGAGGGGTTGCCAGAACTGCTTGGCGCCTCAGGCACCAAGCTATTCTGGTACCACCCTTGAACTATCACAGTATCCATCAAATTAATTTTAAGCAGTAGTGTATCAGGATGAAAAGGGTTACAACATACTACATTCACTTCTATGAGGTTTTCAAAACTGATCACAAAATAATGTACCTGTTTCTTCTTTTCTCTGTATTTTTTCTGAGCCTCCGGACTGTCATCCTCACTATCATCTGAATCTGAAGCGGACAAAGTTTTCTTCTTCACTTTCTCACTCTTCTTCTCTGAATCTGTCGGCCGCTCTTTTCTTTTCCGTTGAATTTCTCTGTCCGTCTGACCACGCGCCAACACAACTTGTTTGTTTTTCGGCACAGGTTTGCGGAGAATTTTTGATATAACGTCTGCCAGTCCACTTCTGGACTGTGAATGTTCATCTGCATTTGCATCTTCGTCAGAACTTTTGTCGTGGGTGGGTTGATTCTGTGACGTGTTACCTTCACCGTCACTTTCAGCATCATTGTCATCACCTTCATATGTTCTTGTTCCTAAAAATGAAGGAGTCTGCAGTCATATTGGATGAAGAGCATTGACAACTTAACCCCGTGATATTAATATTTAACCTTTATTTTCAAGTTGGTCACTCAGCAGTAACCTTTGGCTGTCTGTAGCGCTTTTCGTCACGATGATTCCTGGGGCCACCGACGCCCCAGCTCTCCTTGACTCGGCGGAAAGAAACACCACGGTGAAGCATAGTGAGCTGAGCGCGCCTGAGGAATCATCGCTACAAAACGCGCTACCGACCGCCAAATGGGTCAGTCTAACTAACGGAAGCAGAGGGAAAATGTCGATGTAACCAAGACCAGCATAACTGGTGATAGGGGATGAAGACGAATTGTTCCCGAAATCCGCTATATTGGCCGCCATTCGTTCTCATGAATCCTTTTCTATGAGTCTTTTGATAAAATGAACCCAAACAGTACACAGAAAGTTAGAACGTTCTATCCCAAGAACGAAATACCCACATTTTGGAGTCGTCTTCTGAGGACTGCATTACAATTCACGATACAGGTCGACCATGATAGTACAAGGGTGGTGCCAGAACAGCTTGGCGCCTATAGGCGTCAAGCTATTCTGGCACCACCCTTGGACTATCATGGTCGAGCCATATCTTGTTGCCATGTGTCGGGGTTGAAAGAGAACGTTTTCCACAGCTAACATTTTAGACCCGCTTCACACTTGCGGTTTATTATCTCTGTCGATTTCTGTGAATGCATAAAAACTGAAGGTATTACAAAGTATGGATACAACCTAATTTGTAACAGATTAATTTACTACAGAATACCGATATTTTACCAGTAAAGTCGTCATTTAAATCGCTGTCCTCTGAGCCTGAGTTGTACTGCACGTGTACGGACGCCATGTTTGTTGTTGTGCAAAGGGAAGTCACTCCACTGTTAGCAAAGTAATGATCTACCGTTCGTTTTCTGTCTGATGCCGACTCGGAAACGCGGTTAAACGTTTACTTACTTACTTACGCCTGTCACCCCTACCCGGGTATAGGCCGTCGACGAGAGACCTCCAGCAACTCCTGTCCTGTGCTTCTCCTTCGATTCTACTCCAGGTGGTTCCCAGTCTCTTGATGTCTGCTTGGAGGTCTCGACGCCAGGAGTTTCTCGGCCTACCTCTTTTCCTCTTTCCCTGGGGGTTCCATGACAATGCCTGCCTAGTGATACTGGAAGCTGGCTTTCTCAGACTGTGACCAATCCATCCCCATCTTCTTCGCCCAATTTCATTCTCTGCTGTTATCTGCTCTGTTCTCTCCCAGAGTCTGACGTTGCTGATCTTCTCTGGCCAGTGGATTTTCAAAATTCTTCTAAGGCAACTGTTCATGAAGGTCTGTACTCTGTTGACTGTGGTTTTTGTCAATCTCCATGTCTCTGCTCCATATAGGAGAACTGCTTTTACATTGGAGTTGAAAATCCGGACTTTGGTGTGTTGTGACAGCTCTCTGGAACTCCACACTTTTTTCAACTGGAGAAAGGCTGCTCTGGCTTTACCGATTCGTGCTCTGACATCTGCATCAGTGCCGCCTTTTTTGTCTATGATGCTCCCCAGATAGGTGAAGGACTCCACCTCCTCCAACGGGGTGCCAGCAAGCAAGACTGGTTCTTCCCTGGTTGCGTTCAGCCTCATTGTCTTTGTTTTCTGTTTGTGAATGGTGAGGCCCACTAGGGACGAGATGTCAGCAAGCCTCGTGGTCTTGTCCTGCATTTGTTGATGAGTGTGGGACAGTAATGCCAAGTCGTCTGCAAAATCGAGGTCGTCAAGCTGTGTCCACAGTGTCCACTGTATTCCACTTCGTCTGTGCTCTGTGGTCATCACTTCATGACCCAGTCTATGGCCAGTAGGAAGAGGAACGGAGACAGCAGACACCCCTGCCTGACACCAGTTCTGACCTGGAGCTCTCTGGTGAACTGCCCTTCGTGGATCACGCGACATGTCATGCCATCATAGCTGCTCTTGATCAGGCGGACGAGCTTTGTGGGTACACCGTAGTGTCGTAGGAGTTTCCACAGAGTCTCTCGGTCCACACTGTCAAATGCTTTCTCATAATCCACAAAGTTGACGTACAGCGGGGAGCTCCACTCCAGAGACTGTTCCACGATGATGCGGAGAGTGGCGATCTGGTCTGTACATGATCGGTTCTTCCTGAATCCTGCTTGCTGGTCTCTCAGCTGGGGGTCAACGGAGCTCTTCATTCTCTCCAGGATGATCCTGTTGAAGACCTTTCCTGGTACTGACAGCAAGGTGATTCCTCTGTAGTTGGAACACTTGCTGAGGTCGCCTTTCTTGGGAAGCTTGATTAGGTACCCCTCCTTCCAGTCAGCCGGCATCACCTCCTCTTCCCAGATCTTTCCAAACAGTGGGTACAGCATCTCCACTGTTGTCTCTAGGTCTGCTTTCAGAGACTCCGCTGGGATGCCATCTGGCCCTGCTGCTTTGCCATTCTTCAAAAATGCCACTGCTTTTCTGATCTCTTCCCGGCTGGGTCTGTCACAGCTGATGGGTAGGTCGGTCTCTGCCGGCTGGATGTCGGGGGGGTCGGGTGGGCTAGGTCTGTTCAGTAACTCTTCAAAATACTCGGCCCATCTGTCGAGTTGGTCTGCTCTGTCTGCAATAGGCTTGCCTTCTTTGTCTTTTACTGGTCTTTCTGTATGGCCATACTTACCCGACAATCTTCTGGTAATGTCGTAGAGCTGTTTCATGTTGCCGCTGCCTGCTGCCTTTTCTGCCTCTGCTGCCAGTCTGTCTGTGTAGGCCCTCTTGTCTGCCCTGATACTCCTCTTCGCCTCGCGGTTGGCTTCCGAGTATTCCCCCTGTGCCCTTACTTTGGCTGCTCTCGTGCGACTGTTGTTGACCGCTGCTTTCTTCTGCTTCCTCGCTTCTATCTTCTTCAAGGTCTGTGCCGACAGCCAGTCCTTGTGGTGGTGTTTCCTGAACCCTACAGTGTCTTTGCAGGTTGAGTTCAGCGCCTCTCTAACTGCCTTCCACTGCTGCTCTGTGGTGACCGCCTCCTCTTCATTTACTAGCTCCTGTAGCGCTTGAAACCGGTTGGACAGCACCAGTTTGAACTCTTCTCTAACTCCAGTTTCTCTCAGGAGGCCTACATTATAGCGCTGTCTTCTTCTGGTCTCTGTGCGGCTTTTCTTTAGCTTGAGCTTCATTCTTAAGGTAAGCAGATGGTGGTCTGAGGCGACATCTGCTCCCCTCATCACTGAAACATCTTGAAGGGATCTTCTAAATTTCTTGCTAATGCAGATATGGTCTATTTGGTTCTCTGTTGTATGGTCAGGTGAGACCCAAGTTGCTTTGTGTATTCTTCTGTGTGGGAAGATGCTGCCTCCAATGACAAGTCGGTTTAGAGCACAAAAGTCTACAAACCTCTCCCCGTTCTCACTCATCTCCGAGCCTAGTCCCTGTCTCCCCATCACCTCTTCGTATCCGGTGTTGTCCTCCCCTATTTTGGCATTAAAATCGCCCATGACGATGGTGATGTCTCGCTCCGCACATTTGTCCACGGCACTCTGGAGTTGGTCGTAGAACTCTTGTTTCTCTTCCTCGTCACTGTCATTGGTGGGCGCATAACACTGGATGACGTTCAGCTTGAGCTTTTTCTTGGTTCTAAAGGCTGCTGTTATAATTCTTGGCCCAAGAGGTTCCCAGCCCATCAGCACTCTCTGTGCCACTGGTGACAGCATGAGTGCTACTCCTTCTGTATGGGGGGGGGGGGGGGGGGGGGGCATTCTCCTCTTCATGACCTGAATACAGAATCATCTCCCCACTTAACAGCCTTTTCTGGCCAGACTGCGTCCATCTGGCTTCACTGATGCCTAGCAGGGAAAGGTTGTACTTTTGCATTTCCGCTGCTATCTGGGCGGCCTTGCCGCTCTGGTACATGGTCTTGACGTTCCATGTGCCCATGGTTGTATCCCTGGATAGAGAGAGGCGGCTCGGTCCTGTGGCTTCCGAAGACTTCCGGCTTTCACCACAGGACGTCATAAGTCTTCTAGTAGAAGAACCTTCCTCCTCCAGGAAAGGAATTACTGTTAGTCTTTTCGTCGGCGTTTTTGTAGCTATTTCCTTTTTTGCAGGGTGGGGAAGCTACCCCCACGCCCAACCCCCTTACTAGGAGGACCAGGGGTTTTCTGTCGGGGTCACCTTCCCTTAGACCATGTTGGTTCACGGCACCTTATTTTATTCGGTGCACCCCTCTCACGAGGGACCCCCTATCCACCACCCAGGGGACGCGTCTCAACGCCGTATGGTCCCAGCGCGAGGTGGTTAAACGTTTAGGGCTTAACATCTTTTGTCAACCACGATGAAGACTTCAAAGATAGGGCATCGCAAATAGGGTCTGAACAAATTTTAACCCCAACTGGTTTCAAATCCAGTACGGCCTTTCGGACGAAAGCCGTCTGCCGCCCCGTCAGTGACTGCCGCGAGAACCCCGGAGTGACGCCCCAGCTCTCCTTGACTCGGCGGAAAGAAACACCGCGGTGAAGCATAGTGAGCTGAGCGCACCTGGCAAGCGCGCGTGTGTCTTATAGCCCTCCCCCCCCCTTCCCCCCCTTCTCCGCCCCCCCCCCACCCCACCCCCAACCACCATGTGTATGTGTGTAGTCAGTGTTCACAAAACAGATACTCAACAAACAATTATGTTTTACTACTTTTATTGGTGTCAATTACCGGCTCAGTACACCGCAGTGACTGAACTTGCGTTTTCGCTTAGTGCATCACGGGACACCTCAGTATTGAATGATTTTCGTTTGCTCGTATACTTTGTTACGTAAATTGCCTCAGTATGAGCTTGCTTACTTATCAGCTCGACTGCTTCAGTTTTTTTGAAGGGTAAAATGTCTTACTGAAACGCGTCTTATATTTTCAAGCCAAAGTAAAATCAATCATGTGATTGACTACCCAGTACCCAAAAAAAGGCATCGACTGAGCTGACGTTGGCCCGATGCCCTTTTGCGCATTGGTTGTAGCCGGGCCCACATCTGTAAAATCTCCTGCCATGAAACTTGAACATAAGCAGTCCATTTGTATTACCTAGTCCTGTATGTCTGTTTTGGTGTGTTTTCCTTTCTAAGTATGTTACTTTCTTTGTTGAGTTTTTCTTTCCACCAGATTGTGTTTGTAGTAATCGCGGCGACGACTGATCAGTCAAAATTCGTGCTTCAACCATGATTATATCAGTCCGTCCCGATGACAGGTTTAGTTTTCGATTACAGCGATTAAGCAATGCCGAATCAAGTTATCTAATTCATTCATCAGTTGCCGTGTGCACGGGTTTGAAGCGATTAGATCTATTGTCAAGTTTCTCCCAAACTTTGACGCTCTCGAGTCAAATCAGTATTTGCTGCTGGTTCATCTTATTTTTTTCTTTAACCTTTGTTTGTTTGTTTGTCAGTATTTTTTTTTTCTTCTTCTTCATTTTATGATATGCCTGTGACTGCTACTAGGCTGATCAGTGTGTGTAAAAGAACTGAGCAACGATATCAGCGAGTAATTTTCCAGCCCGCGGCATCGGCCTCGGTCAGTCAGTCGTGCGCGGGCCCACTGCGGCCAACTTCTGCCCGATGACATTTTGCGTACTGGGGCAGGCGTAGGCGGAGGAAGAAAAGGACTCGAAGAAGAGGAGAGAGAGGACTGGATCTTGGCTGTTCGGCCGTCTCCTGTCAAGTCAGCGCCTGAAACACAAATTAATAATGAGAACCGGCCAGCAACAGTTCGGGATTATTCATTGTGGTTGGTAGACGGTTAGTTCATTCGGGGTTTAACATCCACCGTCGGGCACCGGAGTTATAATAGACGGCCCTAACGGGATGGTTAGGGATGGGTGTGGGTGGGGGAGGGGGGGGAGTTGGGTGGGGTGTGGGGGAGGGGTGGGGTTGGGTGGGGTGTGGGGGAGGGGTGGCATGGACAGCTATTGCCTCCTATGGAGTACGACCTGAACACGGATCAATTCGGCCGCACTGCATCTGTGCCACTTTGACCGACATGCTGTCTGAACAAGCCCGTCGTTTTGCCTGGACAATTATTCATTGTGATCTCGAGAAGTCAGTGTTAATCCACAAATCCTGAACACGCGATTGGGTAGATGTGGATTGACCAGGATGGTTTAAGGGTGGTGTCAGAATAGCTTGGCGTCTGTAGGCGCCACTGAAGCTATTCTGACACCACCCTTGAACTAGCCTGGTCAAACTGTCTCCAGAAATGTGATGCAGACATCTGAGGATGTCATACTGAAAAAAATTATAATTTCATCCTCAGGATATAATGGGTTAAGTGTACTGACGCGGAGCAGCGTGACGTCTATACAAGCCGCGTCAAGCAAATAGCGATATCCCGCCGGAAATCAGAAGGAGGACACAACTGAGAGGAGAGAGAGGAGAAGTAGTCCCGGGCACACATGCGACATCGGATGCCTGTCCGGGCTCTAACTCATTCTACCCCAGAAACACCACAACAAGATATGGATCGAGTTTGATAGTTCAAAGGGTGATGCCAGAATACCTTCAGGCGTCTCATGGGCGCCAAGCTATTCTGGCATCACCCTTGAACTATCATGGTCGACCTGTGTCCTGCACTGCAAAGCAGTCTTCACTGAGAGGACAACGGCAAAATTTGGGGATTTCGGTCTTGGGGTAAAATGAGTTATATCCACTGTTCAGTTTTCTGTGACGTGCAGTCAGGCCGTTTGGTGAACCTACCTCGGAGTTTCCGAATATCGTCTGAGGTTACTATAGCCCTAAACTGTTATTGTCTGCCTATCTCCAGACGACAATTTAAGTTATTCATGCAGTCACGCACGCATTCGAGTCCAATATGGCGGAAATACCAGACCCCAGCACTAGGCGCACAATTATCATTAGTTGAGACGAAATTTTGAGGAGATTAAACCTAGCAAGTCTAAAAATAATGCTGATTCGGACAAAGAGTATCCATGTGCAGCTGAGGTTGATGCATGTGCTGACGCAAGTCTGTGACATATCGGACTCTACACAGGTGTGCCGATTCCTTTTTGTTTTAACACACAACATGTAACACTGTCTTCAAAACTCCGGTGGGTCACTATACAAAGAATAAGAATATATTCTTTTTTTTTAAATTTAATTCTTTATCATTCCCCCCCCCCACCCAAAAAAAAAAAAAAAAAAAAAAAAAAAAAAAAAACAACAACAACAACAACAAAAATGAAGTCATGCAGTACAGTATTTTAGGAGAAGCGTTCAAAGACGAGAAGTGTGCAGTGGCTGGAGTCAGCCAGAAAATGACTAGTGCTGGGAAATGCTGCATTGCAAAACGTCTGGCGCCGAAAGGGTTAAAAAAAGAAGAAGATAGCATTGGAGGTGAACGTTTATCAAGTCAAATTTGTTCAGGTCGTGTGACAATTTAAACCATAAAGCCCTGAAAGACGACGACAGGATGTGGATCGACCATGATATTTCAAGGTTGGTGTCAGAATAGCTTGGCTCAGGCTCCAACCTTGAAATTTCATGGTCGATCTGTCTCCAGGACGTGATTGAGACCTCAGAGGATATCTAAAATAAATTGATAATTTCGTCCTCAGGGCGTAAGGTGTTAAGGTGGCTGAAAATTCAAAGTACTATTGTATTGCTGCAGCTTCTGAAACTCAACATGCAGGAGTCACGGTCACCATACCCTTCAGCTAATAGTCATATGCAACCGATCTAAATATATGGATATATAAGATAAGATAGATAAGTAAGTTTATTTGCCATATGTTTACATGTACAAAAACAAAAAACAAAAACATTGGAATATATATATATATATATATATATATATATATATATATATATATATATATATATATATATATATATATATATATATATATATATATATATATATATATATATATATATATATATATATATATATATATATATGGAGCTTACGACTTGAAGTACGCTGTACTGACTGCCGCTGACGTCACAAAAGCCAACATACCTTTCGTGCCTGACATCCAGTAGTATTGCGCCACTCAAGCCCGTCCAAGCCAGTGATCTCTCTTCTAAGCATAACGTTATTCAAATGTGTGCTGGTCTGTGATTAACTCATTCGAGACGTGCCTCCTCCGGATACGCGGCTTAGGCCGCGTATCCGGAGGCGGCACGTCTCGAATGAGTTAAAAATCACAGACCAGCACGCACTACCGTCAGAGAAAGCAACGTACCTGTCATGGCGTCCAACTGGAATTGCAAACTGTAAACTCAGCCTCCCAAGCCACAGACCTCAGTCTGGTCCTTTCATATTTGGGACATGTGGACTTGAGGCATGACATTGGCCTCATCCTGAAGAGCTTCCGGCGATCTGGCGGCGTTTACGACTCTGGAACCAGGACGCACACCATCAGAGTGGATGTGGGTGTTGGGTGTGTTCTCATTACTGGAGCCATAGTCCGCAGGGTTCCTCGTTTCGACGGGCGCATCAGCGTTGCTTTGTCTGTTATCCGAATCTCCATGGTTATGCACGTTTCCATTGGAAACCTGGGATTCACTTGCCTTAAGGGAGCCATAGCTGAAATAGTTTATTTTCTGTGTTTCAAGGCGGTTGTTCATTTTTTCAGCCCCAGCAGCATCAGGGAGTTCACCAACGTTTCCAGTATCACTGGCATCTCCATGTTCGTGGACATTAGCAATACTGTCATCATTCGAGGAGGAGGTACCCGCAGGAAGGGTTTTACGTTTTCCAGTATTATCAGGGGCAGCCAACGCGAGAGTGTTATAGAGTTCACTGCCGTCACCTGACCCTGCATGCTGATGTGTGCTGTCTTTCTGAGCGAGCTGTGCGGAGTATGAAGCAACCGCCGTCGACTTGTCAGGCTGATCTTCATTTGGTTTAAGCTGTGCAGAGTATGAAACATCCGCATTCAACTCACCATGCTTACGTTCGTTGCCTTTTGGTGTAAGCTTCGCTGAGTATGAAAGATCTGACTTTAACCTTTTATTCTGAAGTTCTTTTTCTCCTGGAGTAAGCTTGGTTGCATATGAAGCATCTCCTGTAAGCTCTTTATGCTGATGTTTGTTATCATCTTGAGAAGCTTTGGCTGAATATACAACATCAACGGTCCCTTGTTGGATCTGAGCTTGCTTTTCGTTTGCTGAGTCACCACGGTCCATTACATGGTCATTTATCTCACTTTGCTTTGTAAGTTCCTCATATTCGTCATCCTGACTGTTCAACTGGATGTCTTTACTGCCTTCATCATGCCTACTTATCAGTTCAGCATCGTTAACGTTCTCATACTGAAGCCTGTCTTTAGCGGGGGCTGCCTGAGCGTAATCTGACGATGGCAGACTGTTATATTTCTTTGATGAGTACTCAGCGTCTGTACTCTCACTAAGGACGTGTTCACCACCATCCACAGTGTCCGGGATGGACCAGCTTTCTTTCACACTATGGTAGTGTTCGTTATATATTTCACTGGATTTGGTATCGGTGTTAACAGGCCTACTGAGCTCACCATGCAGATTGTTTCCTATTGACGAGGCCAGCTGTGCGGACGACGAGACATCTACTAAAGATTTCTGCACCTCACCATAATCCGATGGCGAGCTCTGCCCATTTATTTGTATGACTTCACGTTGGGCATCGACCTCATTTAATTCACGAGCCTCATCAAATTGTCCAGACACATCAAACTTGCCAGCGTCATCTAACTCATCTCCTTGAATGTTACCAGTTTCAAAAGCCTTATCAGGTTCGCCTTGCTGATACGCCTTTTCTGCTATGGCTGATCGTGCAGGTGGCCAACCACTGTTGGCTAGATCCAGCTCCTGTTCAGACCAGAAACGTTCCGCATTGTTCCCTGATGCCATTAGCAGTTCCTTTATACTAGGCGTCAACGGTTTCGCCAATCCAGTGTTTGCATGTAGCAGAACATCGTCTTGCAAAGACTCTTCCTCTAGTTGAGACGACATGCCTTTAGACTTGACAGTCTCAGGCAATTTGATGTTGTCTTTGTTTTCGGCTGCGTATTTCAAGTTTTGTGACATAACGAATTCTTCTTCAGAGTTATCAGAAGTTAGCTGTTTGTCTTGATCGACAAAGTCGTCTGCCTTGCCTTTCTCATTCTTTAGGAAGACTCTGGCGGGAGCTTCATATTGAGAGTTTTCGGAATCGAACGCTCTTGCACTCTTTTGCACCGGACTGAACGTGTCATGAAGCTCTCCACCGTTCTCTGCGGAGACCGCCGGAATTTTCTCGTAAATAGTTGAATTGCTGGTCCGAAAGCATTTTAATTTCTGAGTTCACTGGACTGACATAAGCCGCCTCTGACCCTTGATCGCGTACATCCAGAATCTCGTTTTGCGCTGCAGTGTTCAGAAGTGGAAAGTTGTTATCACTGACATCTCCTGTGTCTGATGCTGCTGAAGAATACACTGTTCTGCTGGCTGCTTTGTTGTTAAGATGGTACATGGGAGAAAACTCACTGTTACTAAATGTACCATGATCCAAGGACATACTGTCTGTTCTACTGGAAAACGGCCGAACATTCGTATTATCCAAGTTATTTCCTTTATCAGCACTGAATTTGTCCGTATCGTCTGACGAAATATCATTAGGTTGCAGGCGATAAATACCCGCAGGACTGGACGGGTCAGCGTAAACGTTGGTGTCTACTTTTGCATTCGTCATTGACACGCTCTTTGAAGACTCTTGTGCTTCTGACGCTTCTCCTGATGCCTCGAACATGTTCGCCTTACTCCCACCAGCGACGGAGTTTGAGGATTGTTGTGGTTTGCCGTCGGGCGTCAGGACAGAATCACTTAGATCCAAATGGTTAAACTGCTCATCTGTTTTGGCTGCACCCATATCCTTGGAAGAATCCGCATCCTCCTTGTTATTGTTGTTAACTGCGCTTGCGAAGCCCAGCTTTTCTGATGGATTATACAGTTGTTTAAACGAATTCACGGAACCCTCTGAGCCCTTTTCTTCACCGATCAGTCCATCAAGGAAAGAAACTGGAGTCTTCTCATATTGTGTGTTTCCAGCTGAGTTTCCCTTGACGTCTTTGTGAAACATGTGGATTTCTTCAGGGTTTGCGGGCTGTGTATCGTGTGTATCAGAAGTGTCTTCATCATTGGTTCTGAGCAATGCATTATTGCTTGGGATCACGCGCTTTCTAGATGAATCACCCTGTGTGGCGGAAAACCTAAACCGGTGCCGTGAATGTAACATTTGCCGACTGTTCCTCTCCTTCTGTTTTATGGTCTCTAGCTCTTCGAGTGCAGAATGCAAAATCACGGAGACAGGTCCGCCATTGTGGACACCCTTCTTCTCCTGTTGCGACTCTGGATGGACGCCGTATAGTTTCCTTGAAGCAGCAAGCTGGTGTTTTAAAGGCACCCTGGTCTCCAGGTGATTGCTCACTTCCTTATTCTCCAGATGATGGATCTTTTCCTTATTCTCCAGATGATTGCTCATTTCCTTATTCTCCAGATGATGGGTGTTTTCCATATTCTCCAGGTGATTGCTCATTTCCTTATTCCCCAGGTGATTGCTCTTTTCCTTACTCTCCAGGTGATTGATCACTTCCGTATTCTCCGAGTGACTGCTCACGTCCTTATTCCCCAGGTGATTGCTCACTTCCGCATTCTCCAGTTGACTGCCCATTTTCTTTGTTTCTGTCCTCAGACCTTGAACTTGACCTTCAGAATACGGACTTAAAAAGGAATCTTGGCCTTCGTGGCCATGCTCGAGAACCTCGATCCGCGGTTCACCTCCAACATGCCCAAATGCCACACTGGATGAAGGGCCAGCGCCAGAATGAACAGCAGCATTTCCACGCCGGAAGTGGTGCGATCGTGCTGAGACAGCCGCCATGCCGAGCGTGAGCAGAATCAGGTGATGCAGTCTTGCTTCACTGATTGGCTGCACCATCTTGTGTATCAACTATGGGCAGCCCTAGTGTAAAACCAAAAGAGTGAGTGACCACCAAGTGTATAATATGCAAGGAAATAACCGACAGCCCAGTACGCAAAGGCCGTCAGACCGAAGTCGGCCTCAGTCGGCTCGCGAACAACTGTGCGCGGGCCCACCGCGGTCGACTTCAGCCCTATAACCTTTTGTTATTTTCCTCGCTTTTGTGTAACAAATTTATTTATGGAATAAGTCTGGTCCCTCAGTCGTAGTATAAAATATATTGGTTTGTAACTTTGGACCCGAAAACAAAGTCTTAAAACGCGTCCTCAAAGAATGTACCTGCGGCGGGAGATGGATCAGAGGCCAAGCGTACCAGGCGCTAAACTAATCTGGCTCTTGAACTATCACGGTCCATCCACCTCCCGCTGCTGTTCTTGAAGGATACATATCTTAAGGACGTCTTATACTCTCAAGGTTTGCAAAGAGGGAATGAAAGTCAATGATTAACTGACAGGCCCACGATCTTTTAACCCTTTAACTGCCGAAAAAAGCGAACGCGATCCAACTGCAAGAGACATAGACCCTGATGAGCCCCCGCGACTGCGGCGGGCTGATGATGGATCTATGCCTTGCTGTGTCCGTGTTTCTTGGACGGTTTTTAGCTTTTGGCCGTTGAACGAACAAAGATTTCAGAAATAAATATGTACGTACATTGGCAGGGAAGGGGTTAACATTCGAGACGTGCCGCCTACGGATACTCGGCGGTTCGCCGCGTATCCTTAGGTGGCACGTCTCGAATGAGCATCTCTTGCCTTGAAAAGATAAGCAGTCCAGTGCATGACCTTCTCTGTATTTGTCTGTTTTCAAACTTTACTAAACTTTGTTGCGTTTGACCTTTCTAATCGTATTTCTTTCTTTGCATGGTTATTTCTTTCCACTAGCTTTTGTTTAACGATGACCACTTTTCAAACTTGAACGTACGAGAGCGGAATCGGGTTTCATTAACCCACAACACCCTGAGGGTGATTTTGTAAAAATGTCCTTATTGTCCTATGAATGCTGCATTTCAGATTAGGACATAGATCAACCATTTTAGTTTAAGGGTGGTGCCAGAATAGCTTGACGCCTGAGGCTCCAAGCTATTCTGGCACCACCCTTGAACGATAATAGTCAAATTAATTTCAAGCGTAAGTGCATCAGGATGGAAAGGGTTAATAGAGCACGCATAATCATATAACGTAAAAGCAAACTACCTTGGCTCCGCGGCACAGACAAGTTGTTACAGACAGGATGGCGGCTGTTGCTGCAGACACACCGCTCGCACGGCTCTTCTGCTAGACCTGGCAGTTCGAGTGCGACTGATGCATCTCGCTTAGCAACAGTAACTCTGACGTCATTTCGCTTATCTATCATGTAGTTGTTTAACACCGTGACTGTTACTGACGATAGCGTTCGGCGGAAAAGACGCGTAATTACACGTCTTTTCTGCCGAACGGTATCGTCTTTAGCAATCAAAGGGTTAATCTCTCATTTGGAAAGAAGTGATTTTGGGCGATAAGACGACGGTGTAACCTGTTATGTGTGTTATCATAAACGTACTTTGTTTATTCTGTATATAAAGGTCTTTGAATTAGAATCAGTGACACTAACCTGCCCAGTTTTCGTACCTATGTCTTTTTCTCCCGTTTTGGCATGCCTGATCACGAAATCAATAAGGAGTAGGTACAAAAAACATGTCGTAGGAATTTTCCAGTACACCCTCTCTCTCTCTCTGTCTTCTCTTCTAATGTATGCGCACGCGCTCACGCGCGGGCGCGAGTGTGTGTGTGTGTGTGTGTGTGTGTGTGTGTGCGTGCGTGCGTGCGTGTGTGTGTGTGTGTGTGTGTGTGTGTGTGTGTGTGTGTTCGTGTGTGTGTGCGTGTGCGTGATTGTAACGCATCACTCGAGTAACAGACATCATGCGTTACCCTTGTGCTGCCTTAGGCCTACATCTGACTGAATCTGTGTCTGCGTGTCTTTAATTTTATTATTATTATTATTATTATTATTATTATTATTATTATTATTATTATCGTTTTAAAATTTAATTGCATTTGTCTTGTTATCTTTTATAATGTTATATTAAAATGTTATTAAGGACAGACGTGCCTGCGTGCCTACTGTCTTCATCCTTACAAAATATAGTTTTAGTTCAGTTCAGTTCCCGCCCGTCACCCTCTCCCTCCTTCTCTTTCTATCTCTTTGCGTCCTTACATCTCTGTCTGTCGCTCTTTCTTACTGTCTGCCTGTCTCCCTCTCTCCGTCTCTCACTGTCTCTGTCACTCGCCCTCCCTCCTCCCCCCTCTTTCTCGGCGAGCGCATGCCTGCACGTGAGTGTGTTCATGTGTAAATTGTCGTGCACATGCATTTAAGGACATTTTCATAAACTGACGAGTAAGAGAAATGAGACGTTTCGGAACTATCGGAAACATTTTAGTGTTTCCGATGCGGTTTCGACAATGTCGCATTTCTTTTGCTCGTCAGTATAGTTCAGTCTATCTTTGCCTTAAACTTTTAAAGCCACCTTCTCCAGGCAGTAATTAAAGGGTCAACGGTGTGGAATCTCTCCTTTATGTACGCTCCTCTCGTGTCTTACAATAATGCTGCAATAAGGCTTATAACGGTGTGGAATCTCTCCTTTATGTACGCTCCTCTCGTGTCTTACAATAATGCTGCAATAAGGCTTATAACGGTGTGGAATCTCTCCTTTATGTACGCTCCTCTCGTGTCTTACAATAATGCTGCAATAAGGCTTATAACTGTGTGGAATCTCTCCTTTATGTACGCTCCTCTCGTGTCTTACAATAATGCTGCAATAAGGCTTATAACTGTGTGGAATCTCTCCTTTATGTACGCTCCTCTCGTGTCTTACAATAATGCTGCAATAAGGCTTATAACTGTGTGGAATCTCTCCTTTATGTACGCTCCGTCCTCTCGTGTCTTACAATAATGCTGCAATAAGGCTTGAAGGTCGTAAAATGAAAGACCTTTCTGTTCTTCTTCACCTTTGTACGCAGGAGAGTTCCACCGCCTCGAAACAAGCGCAAAAGAAAACCTCTGTTACATATGCCTGCTCACGCTGATTGTTAAAAGAAAGTTAGAAAAGTCTTAGTTTAGACAAGACAACATTGACAACACGTTGTATCGGCAAAGTTCAGCAATCCAGCTCTGCCATGGAGCAGATCGCTTTAACCCAACCCTGACGCACTACAGCATGAGATGGATCGACCATGATAATTAAAGGGTAATTCAAGGGTAGTGCCAGATTAGCTTGGCGCCATCAGGCGCCAAGCTAATCTGGCACTACCCTTGAATCATCATGGTTGATACATCTCCTGGAACTAGTTGTTAGGTGATACCTGTAAAATTTATGAAATGCGACCTTCTCAGTGGTTGAGTGGGTTAATTTAATCGTATGGTCGCTCGTGCGCCCACTTCAACTCTTACTAAATCGCAGTTTTAGGCCTACGTTGCCCTAGTCAGTCGACCGTACAGCGAAACGATTGTGGTAAACGGATTAGACAAGTCCAACCCTGATCGGTATTTTGCTCTAAGCCAAAGGCGCCCAACGCCAACTGAGTCTCGAGGCACAGATTCTCATGGCCCCCACAGCAGGCGGGGACTCATGAGGATCTATGCCTCTTGCAGATGGGGAGCGAGGATCTGCTAGCCCTGTTTGTATCTGTGTTCCACAGACCTGGGACATCAGACGTGTGTACGTGTCTGTGTGACAAAGAGTGCAGATCAAACATGCAGTAGTAGACCACTCTAAGCCGATTCACCTTTCAAGACGATTATTGTTTTTATATACACACACACACCTTTCCGATGAGCAAAAGGCCCTTGTGCCGGCGTCAGCCGTAGCTGGCCGGGTGGGCCAGCTACGGCCGACATCGTCCCGAGGACCATTTTGCTCACTGCGAAGGTGTGTGCATAAAATAATAGTAACTGGCATGTCATAATAATAATAATAATAATTACGGTATTTATAATGCGCTTATCTTATAATAATTATAACTCTAAGCGCGCACTCACAACTCGCGCACGCATGCGCACGCTTTAGACAACGACTCACGTACCACAAATAGTGAAATACATTACGACAGTCTGCTTAGGGTGGGGAGTGTGGTGATATAGTGCTAGAACTGTTGAAAGAGGTGAGTTTTGAGGGCGGACTGGAAGGAGGAGAGAGAGTGTTTCTGACGGAGAGAGAGTGGGAGAGTATTCCAGATGGATGGACCGTATACTGAGAAGGAGCGGGGGCCGAAAGTGCTGAGTTTGGTGCGGGGGACGTGGAGGCGGAGAGGGTCGGAGGCGGAGCGGAGGGAGCGGGGAGGAGTGTAGGGGTGAAGTAAGTTTGAGAGATAGGCGGGAGCGCAGTTGTTCAGGGATTTGTAGCAGAGAGACAGAATCTTGTATTGGATGCGTTGGGGGATGGGAAGCCAGTGAAGGAGCATGTGGACGGTAGGCCTACATTTTATGCCACATGAACAGACAGAACATGAAGGAAGCCGTATTGATTTGTAGTGCAATCTTTATTGTTTATTTGTTTTATTTTTTTATTTTAAGAGATGGCTTTATACGCACGTGGCTGTCTGTGTCTACAGACCTTACAGCTCTGAACCGCAAGGTCCAAAATCTTCTCACAGGCGGGAACTGAAAAGAAATCGAATCTGTCAAAACCTTGAGAAACGTTGAATTCTTGTATGCGTATTTTTTAAAATATTTTTTAAATCCTATAAAACTACATTTTCTTTTAATTTTCATACCCATAACCCCTCCGTTGTCTAGAAAACGTGAGCACTGCCCAAATGCAAGAGACAAAGTTCCTCAGATCCCCACTTTGAAACCACGTTTCGGGTGGAGCCATTCTGGCCGCGTTGAACTGACGAAGATCGCAGAAACAAAATCTGTGTCAAACGGCAGTGAGACTGTTCTCTAAAATTCAATGTTAACTCATTCTACCCCATCACCGAAATCCCCAAATTTTGCCGTTGTCCTCTGAAGACTGCATTAGCAGTGCAGGACACAGATCGACCATGATAGTTCAAGGGTGATGCCACAATAGTTTGGCGCCCATAGGCGCCAAGCTATTCTGGCATCACCCTTGAACTATCATGATCGATCCTTATCTTGCTGTGGTGTGTCTGGGGTAGAATGAGTTAAACAAATGGAAGTATTAACTTTTGGTCATGTACCCACGTAGTGCCGGAGGGCTGTAACGGACTTTGCTGGGATCACTGCTCTCACCAGGCTACACCCGGAAGTCACGCTGACCTACACTAAGGAACATCTGTCTAAGGACTCTATATACATTTTTGTTTTCTGGAGAAAAGGTCGGGACAAAGAATGTATAATTGTAACCCTCTTAGTAGGGCTACCCATCTGCAAGAGACATAAACCCTCATGAGCCCCGCAGTCGCGGGGGCTCATGTGGATTTAAGTCCCTTGTTAGTCCTGTGTTCTTTAGGCCTATATTGGTCCTAGTTACATCGAGGTATAAGCCGTTTGACACCAGAGCGCACAAGGTTTTTCCTAAACATCTCCGCAAAGAAACACTTTTCTGTACCTCTTCTTTAAACCGTATCATTCGGAATACACCAGTGTGTGAAATAAGTTTGACTAAAATAGCTCAAGGGTAGTGCCAGAATAGCTTGGCGCCTCTAGGCGCCAACCTATTCTGGCACCACCCTTGAACTATCGAGGTCAAGCATGCAGACATCATGTATACCTGCGCTGTTTCAGGTTTGAAAACTTGGACAACTCACGTGAAAATTGAACTTTCTTATACTGGGTTTAATATGTCTGGGGTACATTTAGGGATGTAAAATCAGTCATTTCATGAAACAGTTCAGAATTTTTTTCCAAACAGCACTCTTTCTATCCATATTACTTCGCTTATAACAAACTTTGGATATAACAAAAAGAAAAATTGAGTCCCCCGGAAGATTTGCTATATTCAGAGTTTAATGTACATATTGATGTCATGGTTTATGCAGGTGGTCCGTCCTTGGACCAGTCTTTAAGAAGCGCCACATCAAGGATCCTCGGCGAGGGGAGGGCTGGGGGAGGGGGGGTGGGGGGGGGGCAGAAATCCTCCTGCTACAGCATCCACCTCTCCCCTGTCCCTGGGAGCATCAGTGGAGGCATGTTTCCTGCCATTTTCAGGGTAAGCACAAATCTTTTGCGTATCAACATTTCGCCTGCAGTGAAGAACTTAAAATGTGCATACATAAAAGTTAAGGGGCGTGGTATGTCATGTACTTAATGACTTGCTGTTGTCGTTTACAAAGCCGCTGAAGTTTTTCAACTATGTCTTGCGGAAGTAAAAAGTGTTACCTGTTCCCGGGAGCTGGATCGCTCGGGTAGGAGGGCTTTGGACTCTTGTCCACATGGTCGTAGACCAGATCCAGCAAAATTTAGTTCACTCTCATGTAGTGCTCCTTTTCTGAAATCACCTTCGTGGTGGCAAAGTACGTTCGCCCGTTCAGTGCCAAGACAATTTGAACACCATCCAACTGCAAGAGGTACAGATCCTCGTGAGCCCCCGCAACTGCAGGGGCTCATGAGGATCTATGCCTCTTGCTGACACCACTTCGTGTCCATGTTCTTGGGACGGTTGGGCCCTTTCGTGTTGATTTAACGAGGAATTCAGAAACGCTATCTGCGTCCAATGGCAATGAAGGGGGTTGAGCTAATCAGGCAGTACCCTTAAGCTAACAGACTGATTCAGATGACTCTCGAAGTAAAATGTGAAAGCCGCTAAGTCACTACCCTTGAGTTTGTATGGCAGGAGCGTGTCGCAAAACTGATGCTGAACTTAAAACTGACCCCTTGCCTGCCATTGGACACATATTTTGCTCATGAAATCTTCGTCCCTTCTACGACTCATGCTGATATCACTTTGAATCCATGTTCCTGGGACATACAGGTTTTGTTTAGCTGGTCAACACCACTCAACTGCAAGAGGCATAGATCCTCGTGAGCCCCCGCAATTGCGGGGGATCACGAGGATCTATGCCTTGCTGACACCACTTTGAAACCACGTTCCTGGGACATTTATTTTTGTTGTTGTTAAATCAACAATTTGCAGAAACCCAGTCTGCGTCATCTGGCAATGAGCAAGTTACACGTTACATGAGCAAGTTACACTCAAAACGCTTAATGTTTTCCTTCCCGTGTCCAGGTTCCAATGGTGGCGTCAGGTGACGAGAACATTCAAAGCGGCGCCGTCCAGCGGCAGTTGCGCCAGCACATGTTCAGACAGGAGAACCTACACGGGCAAATCCTGCGCAGCCGTGTTCACGGCTTCTGCAACCAGCTGGTGACAGTGCGCACTACATCTTTGCACAGCTTTTACGTCACTTCCAGGCCTAAACGGATAATCGCCTTCAGTGAGATTACGAAGTCTGCCGCTAACAGATTAAAGTCAGCGAGCAGACTTAATAATAATAATAATAATAATTATACTTATAAAGCGCAAACTCCCTGCAGTTCAGGCTCTAAGCGCTGTAAATACAAATCAAAATAATAAACTAACCACAAATCAATAGACATCAACAACACAAATTATAAATATTACAATACAAATTCAAAAATTAACAGCAAATAAACACATCCAAAGCACAAACAACCATCGCAACAAGGACTGGCACAGGGTCATCATGATGTTATTGTGAAACAGAAATGAGACTGGAATTTGGTACGACAGAGTAGTGAGATTGGAAAAGATGTGTTTAAGCTGACTTTTGAAATAGATTACTGTGTTGGCATCACTAATGTGCTTCGGAAGCGAATTCCAAATGACTGGGCCTGGAAACAAAAGGACGTTTGACCAAAGGATTGTGTATTCATTTTCGGTACTTTCAAAAGTTTTTCACTGCTAGAACGTAAGATGCGGGCAGCTTGATAAGTAGTTAACATACTGGATAGGTAGGGAGGCAGTGTACCATCGAAATGACGGAAGGCGAAAGTAGTTACCTTGTACTCAATCCTAGCTTTGATGGGAAGCCAGTGAAGTTGGTACAACAAGGATGACACACGATCTTTTTCTGATTTCTGAAAAATGACACGAGCTGCACTGATTAATATTCTCTGAAGTCGAGCCAGTTCATGAGATGGCAGGCCAGCAAACAAACAATTACAATAATCAATGCGGCCCAGAATCAGCGAAGACACAAGCTGAGTGGTGGCAGACTGAGTCAGGAAAGATCTTACAGAGATGATTTCCTTCAGCTGGAAATAGGCTGCTCTACATATGGAAGTGATGTGGTCATGCATAGACAAAGTAGTGTCAAAAAGAACACCAAGGTCACGAACACAGCGTTTGAAAAGTATTCACCAACAGTCAAGCTGCTGCAGGTGACCTGGGAAAGTGTGTGATATGACGCAACACACATTGACTCAGTCAAGTTTCACCATCATTCAGCATGAGCTTGTTCAATAACATCCATTTCTTAACAGATGATATACAGAGTTCGTCTTTCTTAATTACAATTGGAACATCACATGGCTTGGAGTCCCTGAGCAGCTGTGTGTCGTCGGCATATTTGTGGAAACCACAACCACTCACGACCGATGACAGGGGTTGAGTATACTGACATTGAAAACAGTACAGGCCCTAAGACAGAACCCTGGGGCACGCCGCAACGCAGGGGGGGGAGTGTTTTGGACTTGGCACCTCCAACAGTCACACACTGTGAAGAAAGTCTCTGATGACATACTCTGACCAAAATGTTACCAGTTATTTTTCTATCTTCCTCGAGAACACAAAATTGAGAGTTACAAGGCTGCGTGCAGACACCATCGATATTATAACATTTTAAGGCAGCGTTTGTTTGCTTTACATTATTGTTGTCGTTATCGTATTCGTATTGCTTATAATCATCGGCGCTGGTTCAGTTCTACAGCTGTGATTAGCTCATTCGAGGCGTGCCGCCTCCGGATACGCGGCACGTCTCGAATGAGTTAAAAAGAGTTCGTCTCCGCACGTCTCGAATGAGTTAAAAAGAGTCAATCAGAGTAGCAAGTTCTAGATTTAAAATCAAAACTCTAGCTCGCTTGGAAAGAAAAACAGACGCCGTACATTTTGTTAGTTCATCAGCTTTGACGCTCTGAAACAAGATATGAATCGATCATGATAGTTCATGGGTGGTGCCAGAATAGCTTGGCGCCTTAATCTGGCACCACCCTTGAACAATCATGGTCACTGTCTTCTACACGGCAATATAGCCTTCAGAGGACAGTCCCGAATTTGTATATTACAGCTCAAAGGCTGAATTGTGTTACTGAAGATGTAGGTATGTACGATGATTTTTAAAACGTCCATATCTTATATGAGGTGTGTATGACCAAAGACTGAATTTTGTTTAAACGGGTAGACGTGTGGTTTTTATTTATTATTATTATTTTTCTTTTCTTTTTTATATTAACAGATTTATGGCTACTTGACATCGTGTGAGTTAATTCTAATTTTATCTTTCAGTTCTATGAAAGGATTCTAAGAGAAAAACGATAATAAAAACCAAATAAATTATCTTAAAACATTGTCAACGTCTCACATTGAGCGCCCAGAGGCCAAAATAAATTAATGGAGGCTCGTAAAACGTCTCCAGAGAGAGAGAGAGAGAGAGAGAGAGAGAGAGAGACTTTCTTTGTGTCAATTCATGTATAACAATGACGTGTCTGGTGCTTTGCGTCAGTTCAGCAACAATGTATAACAACAGCAACAATGTATAATGTGGCTAGCGATTTTACGTCACCCGTCACTGTATAAAGTCGAAAATTCTTCGTGTCGACATTTTTTCTGCGATGAATTATTTGTTTTACAAAAACATTAAATAGATACAAACTGGTTAACGAACTCATCCAATATCTTTCTCGAAGCTACTGTATTAACAAATTTAAATGAATAATAGAGACTCAAATGTGGGTCAACCGACTTTGTATAAACGGCAATTTCTCTTTTTAATGAGTAATCCAATCTAAAAATGCTAAAAAAAGCACTCTGAGATACATCTTGAAGGAAGAATTTCCTAAATTTTCAAGTTAGACCTCTACGTACACAGACACAGGAGAATCTCTTGTCTACACACACACACACACACACACACACACACACACACACACACACACACACACACACACACACACACACACACGCACGCACGCACGCACACACACACACACACACGCACGCACGCACGCACGCACGCACACACACACACACACACACACACACACACACACACACACACACACACACATCTTTTCCAGCCAAATGTACGTTCAACAGCACGGTTCAGCTAGGTATGACGTAATTTTTTATCGTGTTCAAGGTGCTTCACTGTCAGAGTCTGATGTGTGCCCGCCTAAGTTCGTCATTTGCATGCTACGGAACGTGCTCCGACCAGCCCCATCTCAAAGTCTACCGTATTTTCAATACGGTAGAAGAAAGAAGAAGAAAAAAAATGAAGAGAAAGGAAAAGAAAATAAAGCATTGAGTACTTGTTTGTATGTCTAGGTTGAAAATGGAGATTATCCCGAAACTTTCATAAATTTTGTAGTACCTGTCCTTACTAAGCGTCCCAATGCGCAAAAGGCCGTCGGGCCGACGTCGGCCCGTGCACGGGCCAACGGCGGCTGACGTCGGCCCGATGGCCTTTGAGCACTGCGGTGTTTGTACCTTCTTCGTTGAGATAGTCAGTCTCTCGTTATTGTACACCATTGACTAAAGCATTATGACTAAAACGTCACTGAGTCTTGGCTCGCTGCAGTTTGCCCCAGACGCCGATCCGGGCTCCTCCGGCGCTCATCGCGTGACGCAAGATGGGCGGCACGTTTTCGGGAAGGGACACTACTCCCACCTTCACCAAGGGCGGGCAGCTGGATTCCTTCCTTTTTCCGCAGAACTGTCCCACTCGTTCGTTGAGAATCTGCAAGTGTTCGTGCTCCGTCTGCCTGTACCCGTCCAAGAGAAAACGGTAAAACGTGCACCTTTCTTCGATTTCCTCGTCGTCAAAGTAACGCGTTTGGCGTGCCGGCGTGCCGAGGTTTCCGCCCCTGAGCTGCAGAAGTCGCATGTTGGGGGCGTTTCCTCTAGTTCCGGTTTCCAGTTTCCCGGTCCGGTTGTAGGCCACAGACCACGCTGTGCAAGGCCTGAGGTCGATTTTGGATCTGCGGCAGTGGGACAGTTTTGCGATGTCTTCCTCTTTTTCTTCAGTGCTTTGGATCACGGCAGCTGCTCTAGCCGCGGAACAGCGCCCCGTACTGGTGCCAACACCGCCACTACCACCACTGCCGCCAGTCAGGACACCACTGCCACTGCCATTGCCAGAGACATCGTCATTGCCACTACTGCCATAACAGCCTTCGCTGCTGCCACAACCACCTAAGTCGTCGGAGTTGTAATGTCCATTAGCGCCGTGTCCTGCACCGCGATGAAGGAGAGCTGCCGGGGTGGTCTGGGGCCTCAGTTTGTGGTTCAAGTGATTGCGGCGCCTCAGTTGTTGTAGAAGGAACTCCTCCATATTGCCTGACGAGTCCTGGGACCTGGCACACAATTTGAAATGGATGTTGAGGCGTGTGCTGATCTGTGATTTTGGTCCTTACGGCTATAGACAAGCACAAACTGGTTTGTTGGAATTTAGACCCGTAGCCGTCAGGGCCAAAATCACTGATCTGGTACATACTTTATAAAGTGCTTCTACGAGAAAGTGCAAGTTTATACTTCAAAAGTCGTATTTTAACATTTCATTGTAACAGCAATCTGAAATAATAAACGCACAAGTAAGGTTAATTAGCACAGGGAAGTTTGTGTTATTGAAAATCCATTAATACTTATTAGTGTCATATATATATATATATATATATATATATATATATATATATATATATATATATATATATATATATATATATATATACACATATATATATATATATATATATATATATATATATATATCACACTAATGTCATATTTTGAGTTTTCAAAGATTAAAGCAAAGATCGGTAAATAAATAAGTACACGAATGAACGGGCGAATAACAAGCAATAATAATGTAAATAGACAAACAGACAGACACACAGGCAGATAGATATATATGTATAAATAACTAGATAAATAAATAAATAAATAAATAAATACAATGACTGACCTTGCTGACACAATTTCCCTCTGTCTGTCCTTGTATCGCTTGAGTCTCCGTTTGAAGTCCACCTGCGACTTCTTCATGTCCACAGCAACATTGCGCTTGGCAGTCTCGAAAGATGACATCATCATCTCAAACCGCTTTTTCTCCAGCCGGTTGGCGCGGACTGACGTCTTTTTGAGTTCGCTGTCCATTGTGACGTCACCTCTGCCTCCGGTCGTCACGTTCCGACGTCACTTCCTTCCTGGTCGTCACGTGTTCATGTCTTGGAATTTTGTCAGTGATTTAGAGGCTGAAACATACAGCAGATAAAAAGATTATTTGAAGAAGTATAGATTTCTTCAAGAGCCATAGATCCTCATATGCCCCCGCAGTTGCGGGGCCGGCTCATGAAGATCTATACCTCTTGAAGTTAGGTGGTGTCCAATCTTTCTCGGCAGTGAAGGGATTGTTTGTAATGGATAAATGAGTCTACTGTGTCTTTGATTACTCCTATTTCACTCCTTAACCCATATCATTCGTAATACACCAGTGTGTGAAATAAGTTTGACTAAAATAGTTCAAGGGTAGTGCCAGAATAGCTTGGCGCCAAACTATTCTGGCACCACCCTTGAACTAAAGCCATTGGTCAATATCCTTACCTGTAAGTACTATAATGTAGCGTTCATATGGCAGTGTACAAATTTGAAGCTTTTAGTCTCGGTATGATATGGGTTAACTGCCGGGGCAAGGCGAACGCTGCCCAGCTGTAAGATATATAAAAACCTTCGTGACCCCCCGCAAGAGCTTTTGTTAGTCCTATGTTCGTTATGACTTTTTGTGTGCAAATTTACATCAGTGTTTTTGACGCGAATGCCGTTCAGCGCGCAGTCGTTTCAGACGCGCGATTCGTGCTTTCTGTAAAACAGAGCCAAATTGAGAAGAACCCGTAAAGAAACACGATTAGAGAAGACAATTACAACACAATAATTGTGTTGTAACTGTCTTTTCTAAGCGTGTTTCTTTCTCCGTTGGGTTCTTCTCTGCATTTCACGCTGGTAGGCACTCCCTTGTCGCACCTCCATCTCCCTCTCTGACTCGGTCAAGAACCTTGGCGTTATCCTCGATTCCTCTCTTTCCCATGACCAGTTTCGTCTCCGCCACGGCCCAGGCATGTTATTTCCACCTCCGCCGCATCAGTCAGATCAGAAAATACCTCACTACCGAAGCTGCCACCAAACTCGCTGTCTCTCTCATCTTATTTCGCATCGACTACTGCAACTCTCTCCTTTCCGGCCTTCCTCACTCCACCACTCTCACTCTCCAGCGCGTCCAGAACAATGCTGCCCGCCTCGTCCTCAGAGAGAAAAAAATCCGACCACATCACTCCCCTGCTCAAGCTCCTTCACTGGCTCCCCATCCCCCAACGCATCCACTACAAGATTATGTCTGCTACAAATCCCTGAACAACTACGCTCCTGCCTATCTCTCCAACTTACGTCACCCCTACACGCCTCCCCGCTCCCTCCGCTCCGCCTCCGACCCTCTCCGCCTCCTCATCCCCCGCACCAAACTCACACTTTCGGCCCCCGCTCCTTCTCAGTATACGGTCCATCCACCTGGAACACTCTCCCACTCTCTCTACGTCAGAAACACTCGCTCTTCTCCTTCCAGTCCGCCCTCAAAACTCACCTAACAGTTCTAGCACTATATCACCACACTCCTCACCCCAAGCTGACCGTCGTAATGTATTTTCACTATTTGTGTTACGTGAGTCATTGTCTAAAGCGTGCGCATGCGTGTGCGAGTTGTGAGTGCGCGCTTAGAGTTATAATTGTTATAAGATAAGTGCATTATAAATACCGTAATTATTATTTATTATTTTACACGCTTGGCGGCAGGCACCTTTATGGTCTGGTTAGAGCCAAGTTAGCTTTAAAGTGGTTGTTTTTTTCCTTCCCGTTGGCTTCGTGTATCATAAGCTGTATGAGTGACCATTACATAAACTCATCTACCCGAAATTAAAGTTATAACGCTAAGTTCTAACACTAACTTGTTCAGTAATGAAAAGTGTTATAATACTATGCATACAAACCAAACAGTACTACTACCTGATTGCGCATTCAAATACATGACACTGATCACACACATCTTTTTTTCCCAGAAGAGAAAAACAACACACAATGATCCCTCAGAACCTCAGAATTATCGCACACACCTCTACATAACTTCAGTGCCGACCTTGCATTAGTGACAGGCTGAACGAGTCCCCCAAAGAGTTATGTCTCTTTCCGCGAGCTACTTCCTTCGCCTAGGTGGCGTGCTGATTGAGAATCAATGCGCTCGGCACTGCGCATGACCGGGTTTCCATTGTCTCCCGCACAAAGTCCGGGTGTCTGATGAAAAGACCTAGCGCTATGGGGATCGAAGTCAAGCGTCTCTTCTCGTGACAGGATTGTGTGGGCTGTAAATTAGGGGATTTCGTGTGAGACACGTCGACCGCGGTAGCTCATTGGAAATATCTGGCTAATTTGTGTGCTGATCTGCGTTTTTGGACCTTATAGCTTCCAGTCGTAAGGTCCAAAATCACAGACCAGCACACCCTTCTGAATTTTACAGTCTGCATTTTGCCCCACGGAGTTAGTTATTTGGATTTAACGCCGAGCAGGCGACTAAGACCATCTCACGGCGGGATCCCCAGTGGATAAAAATCTGGCCAGCCACTAAAAGAAAGGTCTTATTAAAAATATTCATGCAAAATGTCGCATGAGTCTTTAAGAAAACGTCTACAGACCCTCCAAAAGGACAAAATAATAAAATTCACATAGTCTGTGAGCGATAAGGTAGACTGTCGGACGGCTTTACGAAGAGCTTCATGGAGCTTGTTAGCTTCCGACCCTGTCCCTGACCCACAGACTGTCGCGGCATAGTGATTTTAAACCTGTGATTAGTGCGTACATAGTGCGTGAGTGGCAGTCCGAGTGGGACAAAGAGGAAGCTAACAAGCCGCATGACGCTCTTCCTAAGGTGTCCGACAGTCTACCTTACCGCTGCGGCACTGAGCCGCCGTGAGGAGACTGTCCTTACCCGGCTCCACATCGGGCACACGAATGTTACGCACTCTTATTTACTAAAACAGGAGAAGCGTCTATGGTGTTATGCCTGCGACGAGCAGTATTCTGTTAAACACTGTTTTGCTGTCTTGTGCCGATCTAATTGACACACGATATAAACTCTTCATAGCAGATTCCTTGAAGGTTTTGTTCCGGGATGTATCCCCGGACAAGATCTTCACTTTTCTGAGAGAGTGCAATATTTTTAATAAGATTTGAGCATTCATAGACTATGTTAGTTCTATTATTTTGACATTTTTGAGAGTCTGCAGACGTTTCCTTTAAAGACCGGTGCCGACATTTTAGCATAAAATATTGAAAAGATATATTTACATCTTGTCTTTAAGACCTTTCTTTAGTCTGGCTGGCCAGATTAATTTTACCCATCCCGCCGTTAGATGGCCATAGTTGCCTGCTCGGCGTTAAAAGTTAAACCCAAATAACTAACTAACTATTGTTAGCTTCCTCTTTGTCCCACTCGGACTGCTACTCGCCGGTTATGTAAGCACTAATCACAGGCTTAAAATCACTATAGAGTCTGTGCTTCAGGGACGGGGTCATTGCGGGCATCGTTCACAGCAGAATCTGCCATCCTGTTGCCCTCGATGCCCATATGCTCTGGGACTCAAATAAAAATGATGTCATAATATTCCTTCATCAAGTCTGCGTAAAGCTCTCTAATCTGCACCAACAGTGGGTGGTCTGTTCCTGCGCCCTGACGGGCCTGGAGGGCAGAGAGAGAGAGAGAGAGAGAGAGAGAGAGAGAGAGAGAGAGAGAGAGAGAGAGAGAGAGAGAGAGAGAGAGAGAGAGAGATGATGAAACGTTTTTAATTTTTTATTCAGGATAAAAAGTTTTAGGCATAGCAATGCCTACCTTCCAAACTGTCCTGCTACTCTACACATAAAAATACATCAGACGATACAGCAAAAAAATAAAACATATATAAGTAAAAAGACTCATCCCCCCCCCCCACACACACACACACACAACCATTAGAAGAAAAAAAAATACAAAAAGAAATTAAAACAATATATATACTAGTATGAACCTGACATGTTAATGCAGACAGTCGAACTGTTACATAATCTGCAGCAATCTGCTGTGCTGGAGCAACATAAACAGCAGAAAGATAGAACATTCACATCGACAGCAGATATTTATGGCCGCGAGCTCTGAAAATAGATAACTTTGAAATATACTTTAAATGAGAGAGAGAGAGAGAGAGAGAGAGAGAGAGAGAGAGAGAGAGAGAGAGAGAGAGAGAGAGAGAGAGTTAGTTATTGTGGTTTAACGCCGAGCTGGCGACTAAGGCCATCTCACGGCGGAGAGAGAGAGAGAGAGAGAGAGAGAGAGAGAGAGAGAGAGAGAGAGAGAGAGAGAGAGAGAGAGAGAGAGAGAGAGAGAGAGAGAGAGAGAGAGAGAGAGAGAGAGAGAGAGAGAGAGAGAGAGAGAGAGAGAGAGAGAAAGAGAGAGAGAGAGAGAGAGAGAGAGAGAGAGAGTTAGTTATTGTGGTTTAACGCCGAGCTGGCGACTAAGGCCATCTCACGGCGGAGAGAGAGAGAGAGAGAGAGAGAGAGAGAGAGAGAGAGAGAGAGAGAGAGAGAGAGAGAGAGAGAGAGAGAGAGAGAGAGAGAGAATCAGGAAGTTCCTTTCCCTAGACTGATCAGTATGCTTGAGTGCCAACAGAACTGCCTGCAGTTCTGCACTAAATACAGATGAATGGTCTGGGAGACGGTGCTTAATGGACGTTTAGGATGGCGAGAGTTACACGATTGGCAGTCACCTTGGTCTAGATTCCCTTTAGAGAATGCCTGATGAATCTTTGGATCAGCTTTGTATGCCAGATTGTCACCACACGTCCCAGTTAGCCCGCTTAGCCACGCCCTACAGCAGATGATAGATCGACCATGATAATTCAAGGTGGTGCCAGATTAGCTTGGCGCCATCAGGCGCCAAGCTAATCTGGCACTAAATTTAAATTATCATGGTTAATCCAGTTAGTTAGTTGTTTGGGTTTAACGTCGAGCAGGCGACTAAGGCCGTATAAAGGCGGCATGGTCAATCTATCTCCTGCAACTGGTTCATAGTTGTTAGGCAACACCTCCAAAATAGGAGAAATGCCAGGACCTTGGGGCTAAAAGGGTTAAAGGTAGTGTGCATTCTGGCACTAACATTGAATTATCGTGGTCGATCCATCAGCTGCAGCTGGCACATAGTTGTTAAGTGACACCTCTAAAATGTTCGAAATGAGGCCTCGGGGTGAAATGAGTTAAGGATAATCTTCACATGAGACATGACCGTGATTATAACAAGATAAATCAAAACATAATTGAGACACTTTTAACAGAAATAACATAACATGCCTACCATTTTGGTCTCAGGATCCCAAAGCTATATGCATGGCTTTCAACCCGACAACGTTCTTGACTGCCGTGAGATGGCCGTAGTCACTTGCTCGGCGTTAAGCCCAAATAACTCAGTCAAAGTACCATTACCCATAAATCTGAAGACACATTTCAGCACCAGTTGTGTTTGTTATGCTTTGTCGACACAGTTAATAAACTTTAAAAGCAGTTTGGACACGCAGCAAAAGTACACGCGTAATCGCACTTATTTATTCTGCGCTGCCGTTACCGTGTCAATCTATTTTTAGCTGTTTCTCGTACTGATAGAGTTGTATTTTTAAAACGGAGTTTAGTCATTGTCAGGTTACTTGATATAAAGACGACGTGTGCTGAACTCGATTGTCTTGTGTCTGAATGAACCATAACTAGACCTGTGTGTAGCGTTTCGTAACCATCTGTTACAGAAGTGTATCTTTGAACAGTTACGGCGGTAGTGGGCCTTTAACTCATTCAGCCCGACGGCCCTCATTTCCGAAATTGTGGAGTCAACATCTAATGACTATGCACCAGTTGCAGGAGATGCATCGACAATGATAATTCAAGGGCAGTGCCAGATTAATCTGACACTACCCTTGAATTATCATGGTCGACCCATCTCCTGCTGTAGTGGGTCAGGGCTGAATGGGTTAACTAACGTTCTTGAATACCATTGGCCTAGCCGAGGAATTTTTTCGAGTAAAGGTCGAGGCCGCTAGCACGGGTATAGCTTTTCAGTAGTGCTTCTTGGCTCCAGTAGCGTAATTTGAAGATTGACAACGCAGCTAGGTAGCACATTGTTGCGGTCGTTTGTTTACTCGAAATTTTCGACGGGAGTAGATGGTGCTGCGCGTGCACGAAAAACATCGTGGCAGCGGAACTATACTGCGCTCTATTAGTCTCTGCAAGAGGCATAGATCCTCAGTAAGTCCCCACAGTCGCGGGGGCTCATGAGGATGTATATCTCTAGCAGTTGGATCGTGTTCACATTTTCTCGGCAGAGAAGAATAAAACACACATTGAGCGTTCGTGGTCTACAAACACGTGGGTGCAGTGCTTAGCTGCTTTGATTTAGCGCCTGTTCGCAGGGAGCCTCGAGCGAGCCGGAGCCGAATCGTTGTCGATCCAATCATGCAGAAAATTGACACCTGTGATCTGTGACCGCGGCGAGAATCTTTTTTTCTTGCTTGCATGCGAACGCTAGTCTCATTTACGTCTGTTTCTTGTAAACACAGAGGACGATATTGATTTTTCAATCTATGACTTGATTTCGAGTACTGAGGTCACCAGTGGTAATCTACATGCAGGCGAGGGGGACATTTATATAGTTATTCAGATGTGTTTGCTGCTCTGCGATGTTGTAATTTCTGTTGCAATTTTTTTCTTCCGAAATCAAAGACACAGTAGAAGCAGTATCCATTATAAAAAAATTCCTTCCCTGCCGAGAAAGATTGGACACCACCTAACTTCAAGAGGTATAGATCCTCATGAGCCCCCGCAGTTGTGGGGGCTCATGAAGATCTATGCCTCTTGCTGAGACTACTTTGTATTCATGTATCCACTTGTAAGGCTGGGGCTGTCGATGTTGAACTTTACAATGATTTCACAAACACAGTCCGACCAAAGGCAGTGGTGGGGTGAAAGAATTCTTGACAGTGTGTAAAGGCATGTTTCAAACCATTTTGTCATTCGCTTGTCTTCCGCACACGGTGCACTTAACCCATTTTGCCCCAATGCACTACAGCAGGAGATGAATCGACCATGATAATATAAGGGTAGTGTCAGATTAGCTTGGCGCCTAATGGCGCCAAGCTACTCTGGCACCACCCTTGAATTGTAATGGTCGATCCATCTCCTGCAACTGATACACAGTCCGTCAGGTGACGCCTACAATATTTGGGAAATGCAGTCTTGGGGTTAAATGGGTTAACTCATTCGCGGCTAGCCGCATTTGGATGCGCGACTGATGCCGCGCAGCCGGATGCGGCTGGCCGCGAATGAGTTAACCTACATTGTTGAACTTGCTGTGTTATTGTGAATAACAAAACGCTGGCCAGGGGTGGGTGGTGGTGTCTATTGTTATACTCGAGGTTTTGCAATTTTAATAATAATAATAATAATACCGGTTATTATTCAGACGCTTTACCCAAATTCTCCGAATCGGCTCAAAGCGCCGCGAACTGAACCCAACACGCACGCTCACGTGACACACACGCATTCACTCTGAAGACAAACACAGTACAAGACAGACACAGGACGTTCACGTGGTGCGAATGATCAACTCATCTACTGAGGTTTCGGAAATTTTGATTGTTTGTATTTGAAATTTATATGAAAGTGGCCTGAAACCGGTACCAAAGTGGTTACATAGGAAATATATTTAAGTGCAGTCCAAATTCCTGAAAAAGCCTTATTATATTCGATTTTGTTATATCCAACCCTGTAGCAAGCGAAGTCGATATGACCTCAGTGTATATCATACGATATACCACCGTTGCCTGACCAATCAAATCAGTTGGCACTTACTGCCCGTGAAATCAGTATCGGAGTCCTTCACCCGAAGACTACCACCTAAGGTGCCCTTTGTCATACCATTCTAAAAGCAGACCCCGGAATGTTTCGTGTTCGTGTATTATATAGACTGCAGAAAAAAAAAGGAATACGCATAGTTATGAACATAGCTGGATAGAGTTGTCACACACGTGTTAAATTAAGCGTAACAGAACTTTATTATACTCTTGTTCACTCAAGCGCTGCAGGGTCAGATCATACAAATGCCCCCTTTATAGTACTCGGACTGTATCAGTTGTCACGCAAATCTCTAGCCGATTCCTTCGTTGCGCAAGCAGCATAGACTTTCATGTACCCATGCAGCCAGGAAGCAGCGTAGATTCTCATGAGCCCCTGCAGCCGCAGGGGCTCATGAGAATCTATGCTGCTTGCTGGTAAGATTGTTTTCATCATTTTTGAATTCTCTCTGTCTATAGATTGTCCCGAAGTCTGACTGACGTAGGGCAAATACAATTATTGCTCGGACTTCAAACATTCCGTGAATTCATCCAGCCTGCTCCGCCTGCAAGAGGCGTATATTTGTATGGGTCTGTGCAGTCATAGGGTCTCATGAGAATCTATGCCGCTTGCTTGCAGGGAGTTGCCTCATTGACGTCCGCGGTTTGAGTTACCTATCCGGTATTAACAGTACGACTGCTGCAAGAGCGCTTGCCGCAATGATCGAGATGATCCGGTGAAACGGTCGTTTTAACTCTTAAACTCCCAGAACTAAATGACTTCCATTGTATAGAATGCCCCCCCATGTTGTTCTGGGAGGTAACGAGTTACTCCTTAATATGAAAGGGTGCAACCTGCTGTCTTTCTTTAACCCCTTCTGCCCGTGACACACCACAGGAGGATGTGGCTCGTCCATGATAGTTCAAGGGTGGTGGCAGGATAGCTTGGCGTCTGCGCCAAGCTATTCTGCCACCACCCTTGAACTATCATGGCCGATCTGTCTCCTGAATTGTAATGCAGTCCTTAGAGGATAACTCCAAAACGCTTGCGTACTTGAACTGAACTCCGGATTTCTGGCGGTGCCCCCCACCCTCCCCTTCAGCCCCCCCTCCCCTCCACCACCCGCACCCCAAAATAAATAAATAAATAAATAAAGTTTTTTTAAAATAAAAAAATTTAAAAAAGCAATTTTTCCTATTTTATAAACATACATACTACATTTGTTGGGACGTTGTGACGTGGTGGTGGCTGTAAAATTGAACTAAATCTGTCGCTGATGCGTGTGTTCAGTGATGCGTGGCAGCCTTCAGTATCTAGTTAACACTCTTCTATCAGCGGAGGGACCTCCAGCATTGTGCCGCCAAATATTCCTGTCAAAATAACACATACAATCCATTAGACCTCGACTAAATATTTTGGCCATCCGTATCGATCATACACAATTCGATTTTGTTGTACAAAGAAAACACCTGAAGCTCTCTTGCTAGTCCACAGGCACAGGTAAACAAAGGCGGTTTCGCGATGTATATCAATATACGATACCTGCAATGACCCTGTCCGTGACACACAGACTGTCTATAGCGATTTAAAACCTGTGATTAGTCCCTTCACAGCCGAGAAAAAGTGAACCCGATCTAACTGCAAGAGGCATAGATCCTCATTGGCCCCCGCGACTGCGGGGTCTCATGAAGATCTATGCCTCTTGTTGAGAACCATTTGTATCCATGTTTCCTGGGCGGTTTGGGCTTTTGGTCTTTGAATAAACAAAGATTTCAGAAACAAAAATGTACATACTGTGGCGAAGAAGGGGTTAATGCTTACATTACCCTCGAGTGGCAGTCCGAGTGAGACAAAGAAAAAGCTAACAAGCTCCATGAAGCTTTGCCTAAGGTGTCCGATAGTCTACCTTGTTTTCATCCCTACGTCACACGGCCAATGACTTTAACGCAAACCGTACCATGTGACCTCGCTACAAAAACCATTGTAGCGACTAATGGCGGATTTTTTGTAGCCCTCTTTCTGACGCGTCTTGGATGCCAGTTTTGTTCAACAAAAGATCACCAAAACGTTCTAAAGTACTTAGTGTTGTTCGAAACAACAGGCACACTACTGGAGACGGCAACGTCATGAAAGATTTTAAATTACGTCATAAGTCTATTATATATAAATGTATTTTCCTTTTGACGTCAGTCATGTCTGGCGTGATCCAGGTCGGCGGAAGATTTCTTGTTGATTTCATTTACGAAAATAGCGGAGGCGGAATGAAAACAAATGCGTTATTGGTAGCGGGGGTTTGCTGCACGGACCTTTGCAGGCCTTCGGGAGGTCAAAGGAACCATTGTACCCCTCAGGTCTTCGGCCTTCGGGGTACAATGGTTCTTTTGACC